>CM038219.1:11285301-12497801 GCA_021442155.1 Cymbidium sinense
GGAAGGATTTATGCACGAGCCCGCATTGTGGAAGTAGCAACCTCTAAACCTAAATCTAGGGAGCTTTGGCAAGGGCCGAAGCATGACCTAAATCTAATGTGAAATGGGTATTTGGTTTACCCCCACAAGAGAGGATAGACCACCCGATTATTTGGACTTACAACCACCTAGGGGTGGTCGCCAACTAACTCCTCCTATAATTTTAAATACATATAGGCAAGTCATATGTTTTGTAAGATAGCTAGATGTTGTTTATTTAGAAAGAGATTGAGTCCTTAAACACACTCCCTAAGAGACTAGATCATGTAGCATGATAATGACTTAAGTCTAATGCAAATTTTTTATTTTTATTTTCATTTTGGACAATTAATTTGACACGCTTTAGGATTCATATGCCTAATGTATGAGAAATTGGATTATGGGCCAAATTCAGTAGAAAAGGAGGTGTTTTTCCACCATGGCTCTCAGAGGTCAAGCCAAGTTCTCTGGCAAAGGTGAAAGCCTCCATAACAAGAGTGAGATAAGATTCTTTTTTATGCATGATGTGAAAACATACAACATCCAGCTAAGGAGTTGCTAAATCTTTTATCTTGTTTTATAACCTAGGCTTTAGGCTAGGTTATGAGTTATTTATTTTTAATTTGAATTGATTAGTTGGATAGAAATTTATTTTTCCTAAGAGCCTAATCATCATCCAAGCCATCAAAAAAGTAAGGAAAGAAACTAAGAAAATATGTCATCTTAATGCACAAGCTAAACAAACAAAAGAATAAGAGGCCATTTATGGTCGGGCTCTATTACACAAAATTGAAAAAAAATTGGGTAGTCGAGCTCTACCCTTATACAACCTAGATTACAAATGAATTAATTACAACCAAGAAGGAAATCATGTTATGGGGTTTTCATTCTTCATTTCTTCATTCTTCTTTCTGCTTTCTTCTTTCTTGTTTCTTGTTTCTTCTTTCTTCTTTCTTCTTTCTTCTTTCTTATTTTGGTTGAATGTGTTGCTAAAGGCTTCACATGGTACATAAGACATACTCTTATAACCAATGTTCATCTAATCCCCATAACAATCATTCCAATCCTAATTGCAAAATTACATGAAAATGGGAAAAAATAAATCTAACTAAAACCTGCAAAATAGAGATTAGCTAAATAAAACACACAATCCCAAGCTTGTATATGAATAAATTGGACTTAGAACCCCACACATGGGTAACCAAGTCCACCTAGCCTATTTTGGATTATGCTTAGGGGTATAAGCAATCTGGACAACAAAAGCATTTATATTTTTATTACACCACCCCTTAAGCACAATCCCCTACAGAAGATAATGAATAGATTAAGATCATCCTACCATTCAATCTACATACATACACCCTAACATTTAGACTAAAATATCACATCATAAAATAAAAGTAAACATCAAACCATTCACTGCCCTAACATAAGATTAGAAATGGTGACAGCCTAATGTGTGTGTCATTTTAGGCTTGTGTGATATATCTTAGCTAGGCTTTAAGGTTAGAGTTTTTTAAGTATGGAAATGTTCAACTTAGAGAGTGGTTTCACTTAAGTGATTTAGTTGATTTAGTTGTTTTTATTTTATGATATGATTTGGTTTGAATGAACATACATTTAATTACTAAGTCTTGTAAAGAAAGGAAAAGAGAAGAGGACTTCTCTTTCCTCCCTACCTTAAGTAATTTCTAAGGTAGATTCATTATTGATTTTTTTTGTTCAGTTAATATTTTATTATGTGCTTTAATTAATCCTTAGTTTAGATTTTCCCTAAACAAAACCTATTCAAAAGAAAGGCATTTTAAGATTAAGTAAATTGAATTACTATCACAAAACACACAACACCTTATTTCTTTCCAACATGTGTAACATGCATATGGATGAATCCTAAGCATAGCTATACAAGCACACCTTAATGATGAATGCTAAGAGATACTACTTAAGAAAATTGGGAATGTTTCAGGTATGTATATTTTTATTAAGTAGAAAAGAGAGATTCTTTTATCCATTATTCAAAAGCACATTTACATGTATGAAAGATATAAGTGAGTATGAAGCCATTATTTTGTACACCAGGGGTGTAAGGTACAAGACTTACTTGGGGTTAATTAAATCTCAGAACTCTGGATGTCCATTAATGTACTTTTCTTAAATACATGTGCATGTACAAAAAAGAAATGAATGGAAAAGAGTCATGCAAAAGTTTATGTTTTTTTGTTTGATTTTGGTTATGCAATTTATATGTGCAAATGTGAAGGTCCTTCTTAAATGATAACATAAAATGAATATAGAAATTTAAGCAAGTGTTGTGTTCTTTTCAAATGAACTATACACTTTGTAAATCCTATTCAAAACTATGCTAAAAGAGAAGAGAAGGAAAGTCACATAATGCACATCTTATATTATACTCATGCAAGCTTATAAGTAATTATAAGTAGCATACCTTTCATTTGTAATGTTTGATTTATAAGTTTTATAAATAATTTTGGATTTAATAGTGATAATAGCCATTCATATTTTTTTACTTTAGCCACAACATGCAATTTGACATAAAGGAAATATTTCATTTTAATTTGATTTTTCAAAAGACATGATTGTATGATTTTTTATGACATACACATTTAGCATGCTAGGAAAGAAATAAAGTGATGAAAGCATGTAAATTCATTCACCCTAATTAATTCCTAAAGATAATCCTAAGATTATTTAAAGTGAATCAAAGTTAGTTTAAGGAAATTTTGATTTTGTTTTGAGTTTGATTTGAATTTAGGAAATGTGAGAAGGTTAGTTGATCCAAACCCATCTCCCACATGTGTATGTTGTTTTAGTTTAATTTTAAGAACCATTAGATTGATTTTATATTTTGTTTAGGTTAAGGTGTAAATTAAGTTCATTAATTACCCCTTACCTACACCTTCTTAACATAATTATTCAAACAATTGTGAGCCAACATATGATATGCAACCACATTGAATTTAAATAAGCAATGCACCCTAAGAAAGAAAGGGCCCAATGCAATTGGCTCACAATTATTAATTAATTGCTAAAGGGATTAATTAAGTACTTTATAACCCTTCCCACATATATAGGAATTTCCTTAAGTTTGCTTAGGTTATTAACACTTAAGTATCTACCCAAGGAAGGATTGATTAAGTGATTAAGTTGATTTTAAAATTTTGATTAATTAAGCCATTTAATAAAGTGATTACACTATTTAATTAATTTGCACCTTAATTTGATTTTATCCAAATGAAATAAACTTAGGGCAAAGATTTGGGAAAGAACTCTAATCTCATTCCCAAGTCCATTCACTATTCAAGGTAATTAGCAAACTTAATTAATGAATTTATCACTATTTAATAGGTTAATTAATTATTTATTAATTAAGAGAGTAATTAGGAGTGAATTAAGCAATTACCCCAATTAAGCCAACACTAAATTCCAAGAAAATTATCGGAGGCAGGGGTCATCCCATTAATCAACCCTAGGAAGTTTAGAATTAATTATTGAAGTAATTAGGGAGTAATTGACATAATTATATTCCCAATAAAACCCAAATTACATAACATTTACTGTTCAAAATTAATTAAGCTTAATTTTAGATTATTCCCCTTTGAATTATCTTCAAAATGCATTTGAGTTTTATTTTTTTTTTTTTCTATAATTAGTTATGTTTTTGAAGTTTGAGTAATTAAGGATAATTAAATAATCCTAATTATATATCTAATCTGACGACACATGGACCACCCGGTACGCTTTCCATGTGAACGATGGGATTCATCAAGTTGTCACATCCTAGCATGTGCGCGGTTTTTCCCTGGACCGTCCGATCAAAGATTAGGCGCAGTTCTAATAAGGTAAATAAGAAGATCTAACATGGATTAACAAGACCGTCTATCCAAAACATGCAAGATGAATGGTCCATGATTCGTCGCTCGCTTGTGGGAGACAGTAACTGTCCATCCCCCATGGCTTGATCCAAGCTTGATTAAGCTCGGATTGAGCTAAGATTGAACCCACACCATCAACATACAAGGAGATGAAGATCTAATGGTGGAAATCACTTGGGATTATAATTTCCTTCAAAAAGGACCAAAGAAAATTCAATGCAAGCTCGATTTTGAATAGTACCTCGCTGGAGGCTATCACCAGCGCTCCCAACCATTGAGGTAGCTTCATCTAATAGAGATGAAGCCCTGTTGAAGGTTTGAGGGTTTGAGGTTGAGTAGATCCTCTAATTGGACAAACTCCTCCTCCTAGGCTTGCAGATTTAGTCTCTCCTCCCATGCCTTGGAAGCTTGAAGAAGCTTTGGATGAAATCAATTGGGTCCACTAAGGGTGCTTGCAAGAGCAATTGGCTTTTGGTTGAATGATGAATGAGTTGGAATTTTCAATGAGATCCCCTATTTTCAATTTAAGGAAATCAAGAATGGAGAAATCAAAGTAGGTTGAGGAAGCTTGGAGAAACTTGGAGAAGCTTGCTCTGAGTTCATATAGCTCAATCAAGTGTGAATGAATGCAAATGAAATGAAATTAGGGGGAGTATACCTCTCCATAGAAGGATCGAATGGCTTTTTCCCTTCATTTTTTGATCAATTGATCATTGATTGAGTTAGGTCATTTTGGATGCCATTTGCTTTGGTTTTGGCATAGGGGAGTAGTGGAGGAGTTTCCATGTGTTAAATGAGGTGGGAGGTGATCCCATGTGCTCATTTTGAGTGGGGTGTTTTTGGCCTTGGTTGGCTGACCCAAACCCATTGGGTCATTGCACACTCATTAATGTCCACTTGGTCCACTCAGAGGGTACCAAGTGGCCATGAAAAGGATATGACCAAATTCTAAGTAGAATTGGCCATAGGTTATCCCTTGACCTATGGGTAAAAGGGTCATTTGGCTTTGATTTAACTTTAGGCAGATTTAGAATAGTTTGAAATTGGGTTGGCCCAAATTTCAAAGAATTTGGAGTTGATTTGATGTCATTTGGCTCATGTTAACTCATTTAGGTCAAAATGGGTCAACTTGTGTCAAGTTGACCAATTGGTCAAATTGGGTCAAACCAAGGGTTGGGTTAAGTTCATATGACCATTTGAAATGTTTTGGTATCATTGGTTTGGTTTAGTTTGATTTGTATTTGATTTTGGTTCATTTGAATTCATTTAGGTCAAATGGGTCAAGTTAATTTGATTTGACCTAATATGGATTAGGTCATGGGTTGGTTATTTGAAATGTGTTGAAGCTTTGGTTTCAATCAATTTTAGTTTAATTTTGGCTCAATTTGACCTTTTAGGTCAAGTTGGGTTCATGGTCAATTTTTTTGATTGTTTAGTTGTTTTTTATGCTCCACTAGGGATAGAAAAATGAACTCCACTAGGGGAGAAAGTTTAAGTCATACACTAGGGAGAAGAGGTTGTAAAATCGCCTGAGGTATCAAAATTTGAGATCCACTGGGGGAACTAGAAAAATTTACATCTCACTGAGGAGAAGTAAATTGATTTGATTGATTCGTTGTTTATTTAGTTTATTTTTGTTTGATTATTTTGATTGGACTCCACTCAAGGAGAAGGGTTGACTTTGTCTTAGATTTTAAATTTGGATTTTTATATGGACCAATTTAGTTTGCGTTGAATTGCACTGAGTAGGGGCCGTGTAGGCCTAAGCCTAGCTCACAATTACCAATCCAAAGGGGTAGTCTACCAAACACATAGTAAGGCTACCCAACCAAAGGGATTGCCTTTCGGTGTGTAGTAGTTGTACTAAGAAGAAAGCGTTGTAGACTTACATCCTCCAAAGTAGTGACCAATTGCTGGGGTGATCCATTGGCGAGGTAACGAATTAAACCCAACTTAGGGCTTACTATTGAGTGAATGTCGTTGAGGGACTTAAATCAACTCAAGGATAGTCAAGATTAATTTCATTTTTTTTTTATGGATCCCATCGATTTGTGATGGACTACACTAAGTAGGGGCCATGGAGGCCTTGATCTAACATAGATTTATCAATCCAAAGGGGTAGTCTACCAACCACATAGTAGGACTATCCAACCAAAGGGGTTGCCTTTCGGTTTGCAATGGTCAAGTTTTAGAAGAAAGCATGGGGACTCACATCTTCCCAAATAAGGAACCACTGGGGTGACATATTAGCAAGGTAATATGTTAACCCGACCTGGCTAACTATTGAGTGAATGCCGGTGAGGGACTTAAATCACTCAAAGATAGTCAAGATTAATTTTATTTTTAAATTATTTTTGATGGATTCCATTGGTTTGTGAGGGATCACAGGGGCTTATATCTAGACCTATCTCGACTAAAAAGTAGCCGGGGAGAACTATCCAACCAAAGGAGTGCCTTTCAGTTTATAATGGTCAAATCAAGGTAAGAAAGTATGAGGACTCGCATCTTCCACTGTAAAATACCACTAGGGTGATCGATTTCTTTGGGCAACAAATTGAACCTGACTTAGGGCTGCCCGTCGGTTTGCGAGATCATGCTAGAAAGAATGCATCATAGCTTACATCTTCCAAAGTGAAATGACTATCAGAGCAACCTGCTTGTGGAAAAATAGATTGAATTTGACCTAAGGGTGACTATGGAGAGAGTGTTGACCGGGACTTATCTCAACTCAAGTAATCAGGCAATTCCTATAGAGAATTCTTCTGACACTGCCCTAAAGATAGGATGTCTGCTTAAGAAAAGGGGGCCCTTTGGGGGCTTGAATTCCTAATCGACAAGTGAATATTTTATTTGTTGGTTTAGTTTATTTTTTGTGGACCCTATTAGTTTGTGAGGAATCACACTGAGAAGGACCTTATATTATCTTAGACCTATCTCAGATTTACTGAACTAAGGGAGAATCTGCACATCCATTGAATAAATTCTCTAACCATAGGGGTGGCTATCAGGAAAGGGGGACTATCCAATCAAAAAGTAACCTTGGTAGTGTCTAAATGGGGTCGCAAAGGACATGATCCAAGTAGAATGCCCACACGGAGAGGAGTCGCTAAGGGCTTGATCCAAAATCGGAGTAGATAATATGCATAGGTATTCGGTGGCCAACTCAAGGAGAAAGTGAGGGGACTCACATCTACCAAGAGTGGTGTATCCATCAAGTGAGTCACTGTCATCATAGCAAACATCAACCAACCTAAGGTGCCCATCAATTTTGTAATAATTTTCCTAGGAAGAAGGCTTGGGGACTCACATCTTCCTATAGTGAAACTGATTGCTGGGGTAGTCTATCTTCAGCTCGACAGGAGCTATCCGACCTAGGGCGACTACTGAGTGAACGCCACTGGAGGACTTATATCAACTCAAGAGTAGCTAAGAGAAAAGAGCCTCTAGGGACTTACCCTAAGCCTCAAATATACTCGACCTAGTCAGATCATGATGATTAGTTCAAGAAGAAAGCATGAGGACTCACATCTTCTTAAAAAAATCAACATGAGGTAGCTTACTGGCTAGGCAGTGAAGTCTACCAAACTAACAAGGCACTCAATGGTTTACAATGGTCAAGTTAGGAAGAAAGCACAAGGACTCACATCTTCCAAATAAGTGACCACTAGGGTGACATACTAGCAAGGTAGCATGTAAACCCACCTAGAGTAGCTAATTAGTGAGTGCCATAGGGCTTGCTCCCACATCAAAGTATCCCGAGATAAAAGATTTGTGTTTATTTTTATGATTTTGTTAAAGGGAATAAGATGCCACTTGGGTTATCTCACACCTACTCTAAACACGCTTAGGGAATTTGATGAAATGGTGCCATGAATGGCAACTAGGATTCCCACCAAGAAAGGATGCCGCTTGGGTTATCCTACACCTAACTTAGTTGTGTTAATCAAAATAGGATGCCTCCTGGGTTCTCTCACACCTATTCTAGTAGCACCGAGAAATTATGTTTGATTTATGTTTATGTTGTGAAAGAGGGATAGGAAGCCTCTTGGGTTCTCTTACACCTATCCTAAACACGTCGTGGCAGATTTGCAAGACAAGCAAATAATGCTTTGGAAGAAGAGAAGATTTTGATGAATTGGAATGAAATTTTCTTTTTTTGTTGATAATTATTTTCAAACATGATTTATGGGTAATATTTCTTCAAATAGAGCCCATTAATTGGAAGCATCGGGTTTTTCTCTTTACAATCAATGAGCAGATAAGATCCTTCTTGGTAGGCCTTCTCTATGATAAAGGGGTTTTCCCAAGTGAGTTCAAACTTGCCTCCCATCTTTCAACGAGCAACAATTGGTCTCCTTAGGACTAATACAAGTTCTCCTACTTGAAAAGCCCTAAGGCAGACCAGCTTGTTGTGAGCTTGAATCATTTTGGCCTTGTACAACTCGAGGTTTTGGCATGCCCGTAGGCGTCTCTCCTTCAAACCATCGATCTCTTCTAACCACAACTTTGCATTCTATTCTGTAGTGATCTTGCTAACCAATGCTATCCTTAGTGATGGGAGTTAAACTTCTAAATGTAGAATGGCTTCGGACCTATACATTATGGAGAACGGGGTAGATTGAGTTGGAGTTCTGTATATGGTGCGGTATGCCCACAAGGCTTCAACCAACTACTCATGCCACTATCATTTGTTGTCATCGAGTATCTTCTTTAGTAGTTGGATGAGAGTTTTGTTGAATGCTTCTGTTAAGCTATTTTCCCTGGGATAGTAGATGGTGGAGTATCTCCAATCTATACTGTTCCTTCTAGCTAAGCTATTGATCTTGGTGCTTTTGAATACAGTACCATTATCGAATATAATTTATCAAAGCACCCCAAACTTATATACGATATGGTTCCTAAAAAATTAAAGTGCATGCTAAGCTATGACCTCTCTGAGTGGGATTGCCTCCGCCCACTTGGAAAAGTGGTCGATGGCAGCTAGAATGAACTGATGACCCTTGGAAGAAGGAGGATTGATACGACCCACTATGTTGGTACCCCAACACTAAAATGGCCATGAAGCCAATGTAGGATGCAGAATATTCAGTGGTTGATGTAGGACCACACCGTGTACATATACTGATGGCATCTCTTCGATACATCCACGCAGACTGTAATAATCGAAGGTTAGTAGTAACCTAGTCTCTTGATCTTTGCTTTCATCTTTAGACTGGATTGATGCGCTCTGCATAGACCTGAGTGCACCTCAGTCATGATCCTACGGGCTTCATATTTATCCAAATGGTGTAACCATATTTGATCAAAAGATTGTTAGTACAAGGTACCATCTACGAGAGCATAGGAGAGAGATCTCTGTTTCATCTGATGGGCTTATGATTTCTCTTAAAGTAGTTTACCAATGTTCAAGTAATCTATGTATAGTTTCCTCCAATCTTGCTCCTCATCCTTATTGGCAACAACAACCTCCCATTCAAGAGAAAATCTCTCGATGAGTTTAGCATCAATAAGGGATAGTACTTGTCTATTTTGGACCCTTATTGGAATGAACTCATCTTCCGAACTTGCCAATTCTTTATAAGTTTGTCCAAAGCATCTGCTATTGTGTTCTTTGCTCTGGGAACCTTGTAGATGGTGACTTCAGAGATTTGGGCCAATTGCTTTATGGTATACTCATGGTAATGAAAAGAACTAGACCTAATCGGTTGATGACAACTAAGAATCCCAAAAGATGTTGATGCTCTTAACACACACTATAATGGCTAACTCTAGACTGGCAATCAAAGCCTCATACTCATTTCATTATGGAGAGATTGAGAATCTCATCACATAGTCGGTTGAGAACTTCCTACCCCTTTCCGGAAGAGTAGATCGGTGCTTCTCCTTTATGAAAAGACACACCATTAAAATACATCTCCCAATGGTGGTTGTCAACCTCCTAAGTTCATGATTTGTTAGTCGTGAGATCATCCAAGCCGGGAATCGAGGAAGGGTGGCTAAGAAATGCTAGTGCTTGTCCTTTATCACAAAGGGTAGAATGTGATATCAAAGCGTGAGAGAATCATGGACCATGCCAAACAACTAGATAGTGTTATGTCATGAGATACAATGGATTAGTTCTTGAAATCAAGTTCACCTTATGAGAAAGCATATAGAAGTAGCTTTTGGGATCAAAGCTAGGCAATGTTTTTCAATAGGTGGGTAATTCCCTTCAGCAGGGATCAGATGATGGCTGAGGTAGTAGAGGGAACTTTCCTTCCTTTCATTATTGGCTTGGGCCAATAAAATGAGGGAGTCATCCAATGCATCGGTAGAGGATAAGTGGCTCTGTGAGATGGGCGCTAGAACTAGCAACTTCACCAATGCTTGATATCTTCAAAGGCATCGGCACTTATCATCCCACTTGAACTTGGCATCCTTTTTGACAAGTGCTGAAAATAGCTTGCATCTTCCCAATAGGTTAGAGATAAAGTGTCTCAGATACGCTAACCATCCTTGGAAAGATCTAAGTTGAGTTAAACTTTTGGGAGGTGACATTTCTAAGATAGCTTTGATCTTTTCTAGATCTATTTCTATTCTCGATGTTGGACAACAAACCCAAGGAATTTCCCTGAAGCTACTATGAATGCACACTTCAGGGGATTCATTTTGAGGTTATATTTGCTTAACCTTTCAAAAACTAACCTCAAGTCAAAGAGATGGTCTTCCTTTTCTCTTCTTTTGACTACTAGATCATTAACATAACACTCAACCTAATGATGGATGAGTTTATTGAAGATCTGAGTGGCCATTGGTATGTAGCATCACATTTTAAGGCAAGGCATGACCTTATAAAAAATAGATTCATCGATTCAAAAGTAGTGTTTCTTTCATCCTCGAGGGTCATCTTGATTTAGTTGTAGCCAGATGACCCATCCATGAAGGATAATATTGCATGAGATGGCGCGATGTCCACCATTCATTCTAGTATATGAAGAGGAAACTTATCCTTAGGACATGCCTTATTTAAGTCCCTGAAATCGACACATATACAAATTTGGCTATTTTTCTTCTTAACTTGAATGACTCTGGCTAATCAAATAGGGTATTTTTCTTCCTTGATGAAACTAGCATCAATCAATTTCTTGACTTCAAAAATAATGACCTGTTGTTCAATTTCTAATTGCATACATCTAGGATCTTGCTTGATAGGGTTGGCGTTAGGGTCTATTGCTAGTTTGTGGACAACTACATTAAAAGATAATTCGGGCATCACTTCATAACTCTAGGAAAAATAGTCTTTAAACCCAATCAATAGCCTAACTAAGTCATTGATTTCTTCTTCATTCAGTAATGAATTGATGTATGTCGGGCGTGGATTTTCTTCTGTCTCGAGGTTGATTTCTTTGAGCTTATCAATTATTGAATGGATATCCTCTTCAAATTTTGGTGGTGCATCTTTGATTTGGAGATGATCTGTATCATCTGAAGTTTCTAAACACACATCCTCATAAGAGTTAGTGTAGTGTGAAAAGAATCAATCAGAATCCAAATGATTAGTGCAACTAAGCAGTACTTATCATCATCAACTGGACCCACTATACTAAATTTTAGTCCTGATCTTGATTGTGCATCCCATCCTCTATTGTTCCATAGCTTCTTGAAGTACTCCCTGCTTAGACCATGTATAAGGAATCACCCTTCTTTACAAGAAGATTAAGAACACAAGGCAGTACCAATCAAAAGGCAATTACATTAATTCTTTATTTCAATTATCCTCAAGTCCTACATCAGTTGCTGGACTTAAGGATGATGATCCCAATGGGAATTGCTTTGGCTTGACATCCTGGAAGATTGAGGGGCTTCCTTAACTACTAAACCTTCAACTTTTTGAGAGAAAAGTGAGGTTAGAGCTAAGGTTCCAAATTGTTGCCTGATAGTTTCACATAAAGTTGATTCGAATACATTTGTGCTTCGTTTGGAGGCCTGGTCTTGATCACTGTCTAGATTGAGTGTCACCTCCAATGAAACCTGCTAAGAGGGGTTGGCTAGTATATTAATCACATTAGACTCATTCTCCGAGCTGGATTCCAAGTCTATGTGAATCGTAGGGTACTCCGGAACGAACATAACCCTATTGGTGGTGGCCAACCAGGGTCTTCACCGCCTGCCTACCTTGCCTAGTGAGGTCAAGTCATCCTAGCCACATGCCTGTATGATGGAGTGAACTGCGGGTGGAATGTGATATGTAGCTTTACTTCTTCTTCAAAGTCTTTTTCTCGTCCACTTGTATTTTATTTTTCTTTTTCTTTTTCTTTTTCTTCTATTTCTTTTGCATTTGAATTTGAATTTTGACCAAGTTCATGAGAAAAGGTGTTTTGAGGAAGATAGTAAGTCGCATCCTCATATATCTAAACCTCTCTAATTGAAAATGGCTTTTCATCACCTTTGACACATTATTTAATCTCATCCTTTCTGAACTTGATGCAGTGATGAAGGGAGGATGGAATCATCTTGTTCTGATGTATCAAAGGCAAATCGAGCAAAGCAATGAGCAAAGTATTTGAATCAATGATATAGAACTTGTCTTTAGTCTTCCATTCACCCATCTCCAAAGGTAACACTATAAAACCAAAAGCCCTCTTACCTTGTTCATTGAATCCTCTCAACATCATTTGATCTCCTTAGAGTATGGAGATGTCGATCCTCAAATAGGCAAGGGTTTTTAGACTCATAATGTTTATCTGCAGATCGATAATAACTGGAAACCAATCGCCCATGTCCACTGTAATGTGGGATGGTGTGCTCCATGTCCCCAGAGAAGGTCTTCATGAAAGTGACTCTTGGGCTTCTCTAGAATAATGTGCCTCCTCTCCAATAGCAGTCAGTTGAGCTAAGCATATCTCTAGATCAAGAAGAACCTTGATTAATGATTCTCTCATGTCTTTGGATGAGATAAAGGCATCACATATGCTTAGCTTTTATGGAAACTTTCTCAGGTGAGAGAGGACATTGTAGTCCACCCTCGGTTGATCCTCCACAAGCATATCCAAGAGTGGAGCATCTTGTGGAGGGGCTTCTTGATTATCTAAACCAATGACTTGTTTCCCCTTATCTTGAGGTGCCACAGGAGGTAGAACCACCACGGAGGTTGACTTTGGTGATTTGTGGGTTAGTGGAAGATTCTACCTTGCTCAGCTCACCTACAACTTCTCCTATGGGACCCTCAGAATCGGATGATTCCAAGTATATCTCAAGAGGCAAACCCATAGTATTCAGAGAAGGAAAGTCCAACTCTGAATTAGAAAGAAGAAGATCGGAGTTGTTATAATTGTTATTTAGACTTGGAGAGTTTTCAGTAAGAGTAGAATTAGACAACCCATCAGAAGTGACACAAATGTAATTCAAACTAGCTTTATTCCTTGATTTCTTGGATTTTAAAGGAGGTACATAGTAGAAATCTAATAAAGTAAGTGGGGTGAGGGATTTGATGCCCTCATCCATCGATACAAGATGTCTACAATAGGAAGAGCTAGCTGAAGTAGAGGTACTCACTGATGTAGTAGCTACAACAGTGGACTGAAGGCTGGGCTCGGTCGGTGATTGTGCTACTTAGCTATCCAGGGTTGGCATGGGCTGCTACTATTGCTGTTGTTGCTGCTGAGCTGCTACCTTCGCCAAGTTGTCCTAAAAAACATACAAACCTTTCTTGATGTTAGAGGTTCGATCTGCCTCAGGCACATGTAGGAAAAGTTTCTTGATTTTGGACATAATCTTCTTAGAGGTTGGGATAAGGAGATATCCCAACCTTCTTTAGTTTTAGAAGGATCGTAAGTATCACCAAGGATTACTCTAATGGAACTGGATGGTTGTTCTACAAGGTATTCCTTCGAGATAACTATGGCGCCTAATTTGAAGCTATGCTCAAGCTAGTCTTTGAATGTAAAGCAATCCTCCAAAACATGACCTAGCATACGATGGTAGGGGCAAAAGTTAAGATCATTGCTTTTGCCCACTTCTTCCGGCCTACTAAGTCCGGGTATCTAAAAATCAGGTTTCTTTAAGATATTCTTAAAGCTTTACTTGATTACCTCCATCTTAAATGAATATTATTTGTTTAGTTTATCCATAAGAGTATGTGGACTGTAGTTACCCTGCGGTATGTATTACCGTGGGATATGGCTGGAGGAGGTAGTGAAGGCCAAGGAGGTGGTAGGTAGAGGATGGTGGTGGTAGAGAGGTGGAAGTGATGGTGGGAAAGTCTCTCACTTGCTCTCCTCTTCCCCTATCTAATCTATCCTTCTTCTCATAAGCTTTTTGTTGCTTTGGCTTTATTGATTGATTTGGAAAAGGAAACTATTTGGCTTCTCCTTATAAGCTATCCATCTTATTGATTAGCTTCTCAAATGTTTTGAAGGTAAAACCTTTGAGCATGATGGCGACCAGGCCATGAATATTCTTTAATAGAATTTTAATGGAATGTTGTTCAAACAACTATGATTTGCATTTCATACTCAAATTGTGTCATCTGATAATATAATCAATGAGGGACTCACCAAGGCCTTGTTGAGCCACAATGAGATTACCTACAATCTTTGTTGAGCTCGAAACCTCTTAATGAAGAGTTGCTCCAACTTAGCAAAAGTCTTTATTGAATTATTGAAGTTTGGCATACCAATCGAAGGCTATGCCTGTTAAGCTACTGACAAAAAGTTAGAATAAGAGAGCATCACTGCCACCAGCATTACAATAACTGGCTCTAAAGTGCGCAATATGCTACCTTGGGTTCCCGCTTCCATCGAAGCTCTTAAAAGAAGGTGGCACGAAACCCTTAGGATATTGGAAGGCATTGAATTCCTCTGGGTAGGGTCTACCCTTTGGAACCGATGATCCTCCTCGCCCAATGCTTCTACTCACGCCAACCATGATTTTGATGTCCTTTTCCTGTACAAAGGTATTATCCACTACCATCCTATACAAGCTGGTGTTGCTCTGCTCTGCTAGCGGTAAAGTCTTGGATGGATCCAAGACATGTAACAAGTCTAGCTAACTAGTCTCTGCTATAGTAGGATGCACTTCACTTGGTTCGGTGCCAAAAGCTAGCAAGTCTTCAAGCTTCTTCCCCATTATATCTATTTGTTCATCCTTTTGCTTTAATTGCTAAAGGAGGTGTTGGGTCGAGTAGGTTGTGTCTTCTTACAACACCTTCCAAACTCTGCTGATCATGGAGGAGGGAACCCCTGATGTCTACCATGTGTATCTCTAAATCCTTTAATAGATCACCTTCATTTGGATCAAAACTAACCTTCTCATCCTCTAAATTAGACTAGGCATATCCTAAGATCTCCTTCTTCTCCATTAGATATTGAGCTACAATATCATCTAGGGATCGATCCAACTAAACAGGTATGAAAGATCGAGGCTGGCCGGTAGTAGGATCATTGTCATGAACAGATAGACATCTAATCGCCCCTACTGCTGGAGAGCTAACCTTATGAGGGCTACGCTAGAAGAAAGATGCCCCTGGCTATCACTGTATCTGGATGGAGTGGTACTCCTAGGAGGATCTATGGCCATGGGGTGACTGAACTATCTCCTCCTCCCTCAACTACTACTATCTCAATAGCCTACTATGGTGGTGGTGGTGGTGATGGAATGACTACTATGCTTTGGTTGCCATTCCTTCTTCGCCATAATTAGGGCAGAAGGTCAACCAAGAAAGCTCAACCTCACCATATTAGGCAGTGTAGATGGAATGGGATCTCTTGGCCGTAGCTGAATCACCAGTGGGGCCCTATTCTCCCCAGATACAGCCTTCATGGCCTTCGCTAGAATAGTAGATGATGAAACATGTGCAAGAGAAGGTGGGCACGGAGTAGAACAGTATGGTGGAGACACCACTGACTCTCTCTGAATAGGAGCTCCTCTCATATGGTGGGGTACCTATCAAGAAGATGTTTATCGAATATGCTAGCTGATCCAAAAGTTGATAAGTGGATTGCCTACTATACCTCTGTCGCTCCTAGCTAGTAATCTGTAATGATGTACGAGCCTCCCTAGCCCTCTTTTGCCTGATATTTCTACCCACACTATGGGGAATGGTAACATAATCAAATTGAGCTGAATGATGTCCATCCCAAGATAAAACTAATCAAAGGTTGGCGTATGAACTCCTCCTCTCACTAACAGGAGCTTAAAATTGTACTACTAGTGGAGGTGAAATTGAAATCCTCCTAACATCCTCTCTATCAGATCCAAAGAGAGGATGGAACTTATTTTCAGCAGGGAAACCATCCTAGAACTCTATACAGAGAACTCCAACTCCGGGAAGGTATGATGCGCTTGATCATGGCTCTTATTTTGGCAGAGTCTGGTAGTCGAGCGATGGGAACTAGACCCAATCTCAAAGGCAGGAGACAATCCCTGAATTAGGGACTTCCCTTTGGAGGGAGCCAGAGTGAGTGCGATGAGGGAACAAGGGCACTAACACCGGAATGCTACTATGGGAACCGCCAGCCTTCCTCCTCATGAGGATCTTTGAATCGATGGTAACTCAACCTGATGACCCGCCTACCACCACGCTCGCTGACATCGAGGGTGGTCCCCTCACATGTGATCCTAGCCCCTCAAAGCCTCACCAAAGTGGATGAGGTGGTTAGATTGGGAGGTGGCCCCATCCAAGGCCAAGTCCATGACGAAAGGAAATATAAAGACATGCTTCCATTGAACTGAACTGATTGAAAGTCTACAATGTTGAAAAATAAGTTTGAATCAGATTTCTGCTTTGTTGATTTTTTTGAATTTTGATTTAACGCACTCAACAACTTGAAAGTTTTAAGTGGGGCTCAAATGAATTTAGAAGAGATTTTTGAATTGATTGGAAAGGGAATTTTTGAATGTAGAATCCATTTTCAACAAATTTGTGTATGTTGAAAATGGGTTCAAAGATTTTTGGAGAGATTAATGCTTCCATAGGTTCGCATTTAAATTTGATTTTTTATTTTTTATAGTTTGAGGACCCTTTATTTAACAAATTTGAGTATGCTAAAGTAAAGGGTCAATTGATTTTTGTTTTGATTGGTGATTTTGGAATTTACTCACTTAGCAAATTTGAGTATGCTAGGTGAGGTGTTTGAAAACAAAATTTCTTATTTTTGTTTGCTTTTTTTGTGAATTATGTGTGAATTTGAGAATGGAATCTTAACTTAGCAAATTTGGGCATGCTAAATGAAGAATCCAAATGTGTTTTTATTTTATTTTGATGATTTTTTGAAAAGAGGATTCTTAGCAATTTAGGTATGCTAAAGAAATCCAAATGTGTTTTATTTTTGATGATTTTTGATGAAAAGGAGATTCTTTACTTAGAAAATTTAGGTATGCTAAATAAAGGATCCATGTGTGTTTTTGTTTTGATGATTTTTTTTTTGAAAAAGGATCCTTAGAAAATTTAGGTATGCTAAATAAAGATCCAAATGTTGTCCCAATTTTGAAAAGATGATTGTTGATTTTGATTTTGGAAAAGATGTTTATTAATTTTATTTTTGAAAATATGTTTGTTGATTTGATTTTCAAAAATGTTATTGTTGATTTTGATTTTGAAATGAAATCTTCATTCAATGAAGATGTTCAATTGTGCTTTTGGAAAATATGATTGCTGCTTTTATTTTCTTGAAATGAAATCTTCATTCAACAAATTGAATGAAGATGTTCATTTGTGATTTTTTTGAAAAAAATGATTTTGGATTTTATTTTGAAAAGATGATTGTTGATTTTTTTTTGAAAATGAAATCTTCATTTAACAAATTGGATGAAGATGTTCATTTGTGCTTTTTGAAATTATGATTTTGGATTTTATTTTTGGAAAGATAATTGTTGATTTTCTTTTTGAAAATGTGATTATGATTTTGTTTTGAAAAATGAAATCTTCATTCAATAAATTGAATGAAGATATGCATTTGTGCTTTTAAAAAAAATATGATTTTGGATTTTATTTTTGAAAAGAGAAGATTGTTGAATTTTATTTTGAAAATGAAATCTTCATTCAATAGATTAGATGAAGATGTTCATTTGTGATTTTTGAAAATATAATTTTAGATTTTATTTTTGAAAAGAGATGATTGTTGGATTTTATTTTGAAAATGAAATCTCCATAAAACAAATTGGATGAAGATGTTCATTTGTGATTTTTGAAAATATGATTTTTGATTTTATTTTGAAATGATCCTACAAATAACAATCATGAAGATTATTAGATAAGGGTGATTTATGAAAATTTTGTGCAAATATTTTATTATGTGCATTTTAAAAAAGTGCTTTTGGAAATTGATATTTTGTAAGGATATATTTCTTTATTTTTGAATGAACCTTTCCTTTCCATAAAAATGGTAAGACGGAAGACTTTAGTTATTTCTTTTTATTAATTCTTTATTTTCACCTATTGGGAACCAATAGGGTTTTAAGACCCACACAAAGTGAGATCCTAAAACCTAAAGGATGTTGGCAAGCTTAGCTTAAGGATGAAATAAACTAAGTGCCAACAAAGAAGAAAGATAGTCTTGGATTCATATAAAATACAAACCCACTATCGATATTTGGAGACAACGATCATTTACCAAAGATGGAGAGTGGAACCTTCCCCAGTGGAGTTGCCAGAAAAATCTATGGTGAAAATTTTTGATTCTTCATCTAATCTTTGAAAAAAAGAAATAAATGAAGAACCAAAAATATTCTCAAAACACTTCTTATATTGGATACCACACAGATTTAGAGATGTTCTTATTAGGGTGATCGGGTACGGCATTCAAAAATGATGTACTATCTCAAGAGATAGAAGTCACCATCCTACAAATGGACCTAATCACCTTAATAAGGACTCCTAAGGACTATGGGTCTTGGATGTACCAGAGATTCTTCCCCTACTTTACATGGAAAAGTAAAGCAAGGTTTATTTTAAACTAGGTTCATTAAGTTCCCTATGGAGGCAAGCCCCATTGTTAATTACATCTAAGAATGAGATTCCTTAAGAATACTCGATTAAGGTAAATGATCATTGTCTCCAAAGATTTCAAAGAGGACTATCAATCAATTGGTTTATATTTAGAGATGTGGGATTGATCAAGAGGAGGAGTTATTATCAAGGAAGATAAGTAGGGGATGCTTATGATACTAGGAAGCCTAATAAGCATCCCAAACTATCCTATGGTTGGGCATTATGTTTTTCAAATTGAAGTGATTTATTTGTTTGACTTAAATGGCTTACAATTCCATGACACAAGATCATGGAAATGCCTAAGAGGTGAGGATTTATGCTTGTAGCCTGCACAAGAAAGTAGCAACCTCTGAACCTAATCTAGGGAGCTTTGGCCAGGGCCAAGGCACAACCTAAATCTAAGGTGAAAATGGGTATTTTGTTTACCTCCACAAGAAAGGGTAAACCACCCAACTGTTGAACTTACAACCACCTAGAGTGGCCGCCAACTAACTCCTCTTATAATTTTAAATACATGTAGACAAGTCATATGCTTTTGTAAGATAGCTAGGCTATTATTTATTTAGAAAGAGACTAAGTCCTTAAACACACTCCCTAAGAGACTAGATCATGTAGGGCATGATTAATGACTTAAATCTAATGCAAATTTTTATTATGTTTTATTTTCATTTTTGGACAATCAATTTGACACAAGCTTTAGGATTCATATGCCTAATGCATGATAAATTAGATTATGGGCCAAAATCAGGAAGAAAAGGAGGTGTATTTCCACCATGGCTCTCAAAGGTTAAGCCAAGTTTCATGGCAAAGGTGGAAGCCCTCCATAACAAGAGTGAGACAAGATGCTTTTTTTATGCATGATGTAAAAATATACAACATCCAGCTAAGGGTTGCTAAATTTGTTATCTTGTTTTATAGCATAGGCTTTAAGTGAGGTTATGAGTTGTTATTTTTAATTTGAATTGATTAGTTGGATAGAAAATTTATTTTCCTAAGAGCCTAATAATCATCTAGGCCATACATCAAAGCAAGGAAAAAACTAGAAAAATATGTCATCTTAATGCACAAGCTAAACAAACATCAAACAATTTATAAAACTAGCACAAAAGAATAGAGGACATTTATGTTCCACTGTAGAAAGTTAAAAATAAATTGGGTAGCTGAGCTCTACCCTTATACAACCTAGATTACAAATGAATTAATTATAATCAGGAAGGAATTCATGTTATGGGGTCTTCATTCTTCATTTCTTCATTCTTCTTTCTTCTTTCTTTTTCTTCTTTTGATTGGTTGGAATATGGTTGCTCCAAAGGCTTCACATGGTACATAAGACATAGTCTTATAACCAATGTTCATCCTAATCCCTCATAACAATCATTCTGAATCCTAATTGCAAAATTACATGAAAATGGGAAAAAGTAAATCTAACTAAAACCTTCAAAATAGAGATTAGCTAAACAAACAATACAATCCCAAGCATGTATATGAATAAATTGGACTTAGCACCCTGTGCATGGGTAACCAAGTCCACCTAGGCTATTTTGGATTATGCTTGCGGGTATAAGCAACCTGCACAGTGAAAGCATTTATATTTTTATTATAGTACCCCTTAAGCACAATCTCCTACAGAAGATAATGATTAAACTAAGATCATCATGTCATTCAGTCTACGCACATGCATCCTAACATCCAAACTAAAGCATCACATCCTAAAATAAAAGTAAACATCAAACCATGCACCGCCTTAACATAAGACAAGAAATGATGACATAGCCTAATCTGTGTGCCATTTTAGGCTTGTGTGGTATATCTTTGCTAGGCTTTAAGGTTAGAGTTTTCAAAGTATGAAAATGTTCAACTTAGAGGGTGGTTTCATTTAAGTGATTTAGTTGATTTGATTTTGTTTGAATGAACCTACATTTAATTACTAAGTATTGTAAAGAGAGGAAAAGAGAAGAGGATTCCTCTTTCCTCCCTACCTTAAGTAATTTCTAAGGTAGATTCATTATTGATTTTTTTAATTTAGTGAATGTTTTGTTATGTGATTTAATTAAACCTAAGTTTAGATTTTTCCTAAACAAACCTATTCAAAAATAAAGGTATTTTAAGATTAAGTAAAGTGAATTACTATCATAAAACACACAACACTTTATTTCTTTCCAACATGTATAACATGCATATGGATGAATACTAAGCATAGATATACATGCAAATGAAAGTGTTAGGACACCTTAATGATGAATGCTAAGAGATATTGCTTAAGGAAATTGGGAATGTTTCATGTATGCATATTTTTTTAAGTAGAAAAGAAAGATTCTTTTATCCATTATTTAAATGCACATTTACATGTATGAAAGACATAAGTGAGTATGCACATTATTTTCTACACTAGGGGTGTAAGGTATAAGACCTACTTGGGGCTAATTAAAGCCTCACAACCTTGGGATGTCCAGACTAATATACCACTTTTCTTAAATACATGTGCATGTACAAAAAAAGAAATGAATGGAAAAAGAGTCATGCAAAAAGTTTTGTTTGCTTGTTTGTTTGATTTTGGTTATGCAATTTATATGTGCAAATGTGAAGGTCCTTCTTAAATGATAACATAGGAATGAATAGGAGTGTATTTGAGCAAGTGTTGTGTTCTTTTCAAATGAACTATACACTTTGAAAATCCTATTCAAAATTATGCTAAAAGAGAAGAGAAGGAAAGTCACATAATGCACATCTTATATTATACTCACATGCAAGCTTATAAGTAATTATAAGTAGCATACCTTTCATTTGTAATGTTTGATTTATAAGTTTTACAAATAATTTTGGATTTAATAGTGATAATAGCCATTCATATTCTTACTATAGCCAAAACATGCAATTTGACATAAAGGAAACATTTCATTTTAATTTGATTTTTCAAAAGACATGAATGCATGACATATGACATTTTAGAAAGAAATAAAGTGATGAAATGTAAATTCATTACCCTAGTTAATCCTTAATAAGGAATTATTGGTTTAAAAATTTTGATTTTGTTTTGAGTTTGATTTGAATTTAGAAAATGTGAGAAGGTTTGCTAATCCTAACCCATCTCCCACATGTGTGTGTTCTTTTAGTTTAATTTTTAGAACCATTAGATTGATTTTATATTTTGTTTAGGTTAAGGTATAAATTAAGTTAATTAATTACCCCTTACCTTCACCTCCTTAACATAATTATTCAAACATTTATGAGCCAACATATGATATGCAACCACATTGAATTTAAATCACCAATGCACCCAAAGAAAGAAAGGGCCTAATGCAATTGGCCCACAATTATTGATTAATTAAGCTAAGGGGATTAATTAAGTACTTTCATAACCCTTCCTACACATATAGGTTGGATTTGATTTTCTTAAGTTTACTTAGGTTATTGAACACTTAAGTATCTACCCAAGGAAGGATTGATTAAGTTGATTTTAAAATTTTGATTAATTAAGCCATTTAATAAAGTGATTAAACTATTTAATTAATTTGCACCTTAAGTAGATTTTTATCCAAATGAAATAAACTTAGGGGCAAAGATTTGGGAAAGAACTCCTAATATTCCTTAAGTCCTTTCACTATTCTAAGGTAATTAGCAAACTTAATTAATGAATTTATCACTATTTAATAAGTTAATTAATCATTTAATTGATTAAGAGGGCCATTAGGAGTGAATTAAGCAATTACTCCAATTAAGCTAACATTAAATTCCAAGAAAATCATGGGAGGCAGAGATCATCCCATTAATCAACCCTATGAAGTTTGGAATTAATTGTTGAAGTAATAAGGAAGTAATTATAATAATTACATTATAATAATACCCAAATTATGAAAATTTATTGTTCAAAATCAATTAAACTTAATTTTAGATTATTTCCCTTTAAATTATCTTCAAAATGCATTTGAGTTTGTATTTTTCTGATTTTTCTATAGTTAGTTATGTATTTTTAAAATTTGATTGATTAAGGATAATTAAATAATCCCTAATTATATAACTAATTATGTTGACACCACGTGGACCGGTGATGCGGTGCGCACTTTCCACATGGCGCAATGGGATTCATCACTTAGGTTGTCACATCCTATGTCACATCGCGGCTACCTGACCCTGTCCGATCAAAGATCGGACTGATTAAACCAGATTCTAATAGGATAAATCAGATGATCTAACATGGATTAATCAAGATCGTCCATCCAAAACATGTGGGATGGATGGTCCATGATTCGTCCCTGCACTCGCCTGTGAGAGATGACAACCGTCCATCCCCCATGACTTGATCCGAGCTCGATTGAGCTCGAATTTAGCTAAGATTGAACCCACACCATCAACATACAAGGAGATAAAGATCTAATGATGGAAATCACTTGGGATTATAATTCCCTTGAAAAAGACCAAAAAAATTCAATGCAAGCTCAATTTTGAGTAGTACCTCACCAGAGGCTATCACCGGTGCTCCCAACTATCGAGGTAGCTTCGTCTAGTGGAGACGAAGCCCTGATGCAGGTTTGAGCATTTGAGGTTGAATAAATTATCCAATTGGCCAAACTCTTCCTCCTAGGCTTGCTTTGCAGCTCCTCTCCCGCCTTGGAAGCTTGGAAGAAGCTTTGGATGAACTCGATTGGGCCCTCCTAGGATGCTTGCAAGAGCAATTGGCTTTTGGTTGAATGATGGATGAGTTGGAATTTTCAATGAGCTCCCCTATTTTCAGCTTGAGGAAATCGAGAATGGAGAATTCAATGTTGGTTGAGGAAGCTTAGAGGAACTTGGAGAAGCTTGCTCTGAGTTCCTATAGCTCAATCGACTGTGAATAAATGCAAATGAAATAGGGGAGTATATCCCCTAGAAGGATGGACTCGTGAGCCTCCCTTCCATTTTGATCAATTGATGATTGATTGTTTGTTAGTCATTTTGGATGCCATGTGATTCGCTTGAGAGGAGTAGTGGAGGAGTTTCCATGTGTTAAATGAGGTGTGGGTGGTGATCCCATATGCTCATTTTGAGTGGGGTGGTCAATTTTGGCCTTGGGTTGGGCTTGGCTAACCCAAACCCATTGGGTCAAGTGCACCACACTCATTAGTGTCCACTTGCTCCACTAAGAGGGTGCCAAGTGGCCATGAAAAGTATATGACCAAATTCCAAGTGGAATTGGCAATAGGTTACCCTTTGATTGAAGGGTAAAATGGTCATTTGGCTTTGATTTTACTTTAGGCAGATTTAGAATAGTTTGAAATTGGGTTGGGCCAAATTTCAAAGAATTTGGAGTTGATTTGATGTCATTTGGCTCATGTTGATGCATTTAGGTCAAAATAGGTCAAGTTGGGTCAAGTTCATATGACCATTTGAAATATTTTGGTATCATTGGTTTGGTTCAATTTGATTTGTATTTAGTTTTGGTTCATTTGAATTAATTTAGGTCAAGTAGGTCAAGTTGAACAATTTGACCCATTTTTCTTAATTGGGTTAGGCCATGGGTTGGTTGAGGTTTGGTTGGTTATTTGAAATATGTTGCAAGCTTTGGTTTCAATCAATTTTGGTTTGGTTTGATTTTGGCTTTGACCATTTAGGTTTCATGGTTTGGTTAGGTTGGGTCTAGTTGGCCAATTGAAGCTTTGGTCAAGTTCAATAAGTGGTTTAGAATGAATTTGACCCATTGGTTTCAATCAATTTGGCTTAGATCAAGATTTGACACATTTTGGCTTTTTAGGTCAAGTTGGGTCAACTTAGGTCAAGTGGCCAATTGGGCTAGGTTAAGCTTAAATGATGACTTGGTCAAGTTCAAACATTGATCATGAATTAGTTTTGATCAATGGTTTCAATCAATTTGGCCTATGGTGGATTTTGGCTAGTTTAGGTTTCATTTTGGCTAAGTGTTGACTTGGTCAACCCTTAGGTTTGACTTAGTTTGACCCAATTTGAGTGATTGATTATCTCATGATGATTGTTGCTCACAATGTGAGGCTTAGGTTGGCTTAGTTCAATCTAATTTGGGTAGGATTAGAATTTAGCTCAAAAAGGTACTTTAGGTCACTTTGGGTCAAGTGAGCCAAAGTGGGTCAATTGACTTGATCAAGGCTTGAATCAAGTTTGGTTGAACTTATATATGGACTTATGATTGAAATATAAATCCATTTGCAAGTGATTTGGAGTCAAATGGGTTTTGATTCATTTAGCAATTTCAAGTTCAAAGGGTGAACATGAGTTTGATTTGGGTTTGAGTTTTGAATTTAGTTTTGGTTTGATGATTGAAGTTTATGTTTATATTTGGATTCATGATTGAAGGATTAATTGAATCATGAATAAAAATCCAAGGATTAAGATTGATTTGAATTTGGTTTGTCTAAGTTCAAGAATTTGACTTGAAGGGTTAGGTTGAATTTAAATTAGATTTGGGTTTGAATTTTGGATTTAGTTTTGGGTATTTGAATTTATATTTCATGTATATTTATGAATATAAATGAGAATATAAATGGCTTAGAAAAGATTTTTGAATTTGGAATTCAACATGGGCTTCAATAATTTGGAATTGATTCATGATTTAAGAAAATTCATTGGAATTATTTTAAGGTTTGAAAAAATCAATTAAGTTGGAATTGAATTGAGATTTGGTTTGGAATTGGTTTGAGTTTAAAGTTGATTTGGATTTGAAGTTGAATTGATTTGGAGTTTGATTTGAATTGATCTAGAGTTTGACTTGAAAGAAGGAAGTGAGGATTTGGTTCAAGCTATGGGGTAGGAAAGTTTCCTATCACCCCTAAGGCATGACCTATTACTATGGGTAACTCTTCTAAGTCATTAGGGCTAGGTTGAGTGTTCACCTAATCACTAGAAGTATCTTAAGACTAAGGAACTCTTAATATCTAAGAGAAGTCCTATGTCTAAGGTGGAGGGGTTGAGAGCTCATTCCAAAAATGAGGTCAACAAACCTCAAAATTCAATATCTTCTAATCCAAAGATCCTTTTGACTCAAAATTTTATGGTAGGTGTATTTTAACTTCAGTTTTAATCTCTGAAAATTTCAACTTAATCTCATATGTATTTTTGGTTTAATTAATGAAATTTGATTTTTTTACTAAAACTCAAATTAAGCTCAAAATATTTAATAAACTTTGGAGATTTTGAGTTTTTTGGACTTCTGAAAAGATGAATCCAACAAGCCCTTGTTTGCAATTTATTGTTAAGTATTTTATTTTCTATAAATTTTAGAAGTTTGAGGTGATTTAAATAATTTTTAAAATCAGAAAATTCAAATTTTCCCACTTCACCCCCGGCATCGCTACCGACGTGGCAACTCGCGGTCGCGATTGACCGCATAATCCCAATGGCATGCGGGTCACGCCGCCGACGACAATGGGTGGCGCTAAGTCAGCATGCGAGTGGGAAACCACCGGGGGAGGGTGAAGAGAGCGAAGCGCAGATCGATCCGAATTGTCCGATCGCAGATCAGATGGTCCAGATCCGATCCATGGGATCTGAAGGTGAATCATTTGATTTAGGGGTCGGGACATGGATTCGACATGATCAAAGCCGATCCGAACGCTGGATTGACGATGCAGCGCCATCGATAAACCGCCGAGAAATAATGAAAAAATGTGAAATGTCAATGAATTTTTGCCTGAATGGGCTCATTTTCATGGTAGTTCACACAAAAAAAAATTTTATTTCATATTGGGATTGTATAAAGTAAATAAGGTGAGGGATTTATAAGGAAAAATTCTAAAATTGCACAAAAATGTTATAAAAATATATAAAATCCTAAGGCCAACTATGATTTTTTGAAGATTACCTCACTGGGATGATTTCCAATGGCGGTGATGATTTGAGCACACTTTTGAGTGGGGAAAGAAGTCTTGAATGAGCCTAGATGTTCGCTTTCACTCTAGATGATGCATTCTCCAATCGCCATAACTTCCTCATCGAAATCCACTTATTTTTGGTGTTTTTTACCCCAAACTCAAGTGGGAATGATTGTTGGTTGGTTTGGGAGCTCTAAAGGATGAAAATGAGCTAGGGGAAAGAGATGTGCGATCGATCCGATAGTCCAATCAGAGATCGATGGTACCGTGATCCGGATGGATCCGGGGTCAAAGGATGGATTCAATGTGATCAAAGCCATCCGATCCTAGAACATGGGATCGACGGCCGGTTAACCTGAAATATGAAATAATAATATGTGAAAATCTCAAGAAAAGTTTTCCCGAATGGGCTCATTTTCATGGTGATTCACATCAAAAAACTTTTATTTGAAATTGAGATTGTATAAAGTAAAGGATGCGAGGGATTTCTAAGGAAAAATCCTAAAATTGCACAAAAATGTCACAAAAATATAAAAAAACCTAAGGCCAACTATGAATTTTTGAAGATTACTTCACTGGGGATGATTTTCAACGGCGGTGATGATTCGAGCACACTTTTGAGTGGGGAAAGAAGTCTTGAATGAGCCTAGATCTTCGCTTTCACTCCGAAAGATGCATTCTCCAATCACACTACTTCCTCACCAAAATCCACTTATTTTGGTGTTTTTACCCCAAACTCAAGTGGGAATGATTGTTGGTTGGTTTGGGAGCTCTAAGGGATGAAAATGAGAGGAATTGAATGAGTTTTCCTGCTTCTAACTCTCTTGGTTTGAATGTGACCAAAATCTACCTTTTCTTTGAATATTTGGCTCCAAAGTGTTGTCATTTGGCTTGGGGTGATTGGGAATGGAAGGGAATCATCCTAGGTGGCTTATTTTGGTTGGATAAGGTATAAAAAGTGGCTTTCATGAAGGACAAATAGGTGTCCTAGCAAAGGGGAGGTGGGAGTCCTTCATGCCAAGTGTTCGAATGGGAGAGGTGAGGTGATTTCACCTCTCTATGAGTCATGGCTGCCCCAACCACTCCTTAGATCAGAAAAATTAGTATCCTTAGTGCCTATGTGGACCAATGGATGAGTGCCAAGTAGCTAAGGCAGAGAAATGACCACTTGGGCAAGTGTCTTTTCTCATGGGATGCCCTTGACCCAAGGGCAAAGTGGTCATTTGGAATTGAATTTGATTTGAAGATTTAAAATGTGTCAAAAGTGAGTTGGACCAAATTTCATGTCATTTGGAGTTCATTTGGTTTAATTTTGGTCAATTTGACCCATTTGAGTCAAATTTGGTCAAAATGGGTTAGGTTGACCAATTGCTCAAATTGGGTCAAACCAATAGTTGGGTTAAGTTTAAATGATCATTTAGAGTATATTGGTTCAATTGATTTCTATCAATTTGGTTTAATTTTTATTTAATTTTGATTTTGGCCAATTTGATCCTTTAGGTCAATTTGGGCTAAGTTGACCAATTTGTCCCATTTGACCATATTGGCTTGAATCATGGCTTGGTTTAGGTTTGGTTGATCATTTGGAATATATTATAGGCTTTGGTTAAGTTTAATTTGGATTTGATTGGGTTTTAGGTTGATTTGATCCTTCAGGTCAAATTGGGCTAAATTGAGTTAGGTTGATCAACAGGTCAAATTGGACTCAATTGAGGCTTTGGTCAAATTCAATAATCAATTTGGAGTGAACTTGAGCCATTGTTTGCAATCAATTTGGTTTAGGTTATAATTTGGCTAGTTTGGGTTCATATGGGTTAAAGGGTTGACTTTATCAATGAGCTAGGTTGACTTAGTTTGACCCAATTCATGATAATTGATTAACCTAGGATGATCAACAATCATGTCTCTAAGCTAAAAAATTCACAACCTCAATGAAGAGAGTTTGATTTAAATGTTCATGAAATTTTTAGAAGGCAGATGAGATAGTAGATAAGACACTACCCAGAAATTTTGCCCTCTTTTGTGAGGACTTTAGATCTAGTTCCAGATTTTCAATAGTAGCACCTATATCCCACGAGAGAAAACTTTGATTTCTGTTAGATTGCTAAATATATAGCATATAGTAGCAATATGTGGAGTTTAAAGTTTAGGGTTTATAATTTATGAAATTCACCATTTTTTAACTTAAAGCATATGGTTGGTCGAATGATGACGTGCCAGATCTATATCCCATGGTTCTGTCATCCCGGGCTATCGTGGTCCCTAGTATACTTAGTTAGAGGAGGTAGTCGACCCAACCTAACTGAAGGATCCTTATTAGTAACATGTAGGTTACGTCTTCCAAGTAATCCTTATAGACCTGGGGTGGTGTTTGTCTAAAAAGATAAGCTTAAGTCCACCTTAGCTGACAAAAGGGCTTTGTGCCTATCAAATATACCATTTGATTCATAACTCAAAGGGCTGAGCCACTGGGGAACATACGGGCTATAGTCATGACCATAATATAATGGTGTCATTTGGTGACAACCACCTGATCAGAGGACTCTGGTCGTAACTACATCATATGTGGAGCCTAGCCAAACCACGGATAGAGGACACGAGCCACATCCTTACTAGCATGAGATTATTTGAGTTTGAATATAGTTATTTATTTGACTTGACATTAGCTCATTTGTGAGCTAGAGTTTTCTTAATCTGTCATCCCCAAAAAATGATGGTGGATGGGTGGATGAGTTTTTTGCTTTAAGTATTTAAATGATAAATTCCATTTAGTTCAGATGTTTTCCTAGTTGAAATTTAGTTTAAGATGAATTAATTTAGAGCTCAAATATCTTTTAATGATAATATCACCTCTAGTTGAGATTTTTAGTCAACGCGACCATCATCGAGGTAGACCTTGTCAAATCTACTTATTTGTTAGTAGAGGATCAGGTCTATGACTTGCATTTATAAATTTTAATTCAAGATACAATAATTTTAAAATCTAAATGATAGTAATCCACTCCAGTTGAGATTTTCAATCAACGCAACCATTATAGGGGTACCTTATCTACTTATTTGTAGAGGATGCCCATGACTTATGTGTAATTTAAATTCTTTAGAAAATTGATATCATAATAGACCTTGTCAACTCTATTGTAAATATAAAAGATTGGATCTTATAATCTAATGTAATTTGAGTTCATTTAGAAGTTGATCATTTAGTATACCGTGTCAACTCTATTTCGAACATAGAGGATTAGGGATACTATGATAATATTCTATGGAGCTGAAATGCTTATATCTTTCATTGGCTTGAATTAGCATATAGAGACATTCATTAGCTTGCATGCATATAGTCATAAAGAATTGAATCAATTTCATCATTATTCTCCTTTATTTTTAAACCTGCGCAGCATCCTCAAACACCTGAATCTAAACATTCAACACTATGTCGAGGCCCATGCAGGTATTTAGTAATTTATATAATTTTATTTCCAAATTATGAGATTAATTTCATGTTTATTTAATCTCAACTTAGCCTGCACAGCCATTTCAGACATTAAAATTTATACTTTAAATCTCTATGTCCGAGCACATGCAAGTATTTTTAATTTAGATAATTTTATCTAATTAATGAAATCATTGGTTTTGAAAATTATAATTAGAATAAAATTTCTTTTATTTTTGGACTGAAAGAACCTCCATAATTAGTGTAGCATTTAATTTAGTATCGCCTTCTATCAGCTTGTATGAAGAATTGTAGATCTGGGGGTGAGAAAGGTGTTTTAAATTATTCTAATATCATATTAGATCCCTTGAAATAATATATATGGAAGTGCCAAATTTATATTTACTACTAAAATAAGTCATGGTGTTTTAAACAATTTTTATTTAAATTTATTTAAGTCCCGAATTTGAGACAAAGTTTGGCAAAGATTTTGATATTCAGGTCATTCTCAGAGGGGAGGCTACTTCAAAACTATTTTGGCTTACTTGCATAAGCATAATTGAGATGTGCTGCGATACCATAGCTATCTCTTTGCACCCACTATGCCCTAATGCGGTAGGATCTTGAAACCTGCAAGTAGTAAACATATATAATTTTTACATATTTAAGCCTCCTCTTTTTTTTTTCTAAGTTCCAGATTTTAAAAAAATTTCAATAGCATTTCGACATAGGGGGAGTGATATCTAACAATTTTGCCTTACTTGATATGCCCTAATTAGCATAGCGAGTAGTGTCTTATGACACCACAGCCATGTATTCGCATCCACTATGCCCTAATGGGCATTAGCGGTCTTGAAACCTACATAAAGAAGCACAAGCACAAATATATAATTTCTTTTTACACATTCAAGCACCTCCCTACCTTCACAACAATAATAATAATAATTTTGCATGTGTTCAACTAACAGGGATTGAATAGGAGATATTAGAGTGTTGATTATTTGGATTGAATAGGTGGAGGAAATGCTGAAAACCTAGAGAAGAACCCACCTGATGACGGTGTTCTTTCTTAGTTTTTGTCATTTGCAAGAAATAAAAGAGCGGTTGTTTGGCTGCATGAATAATGAAAATGTCAAAAACCTAAAGAAGAACCTGCCTAATGATGATGTTGCTTCTCAGTTTCTCTCATTTGTAAAGAAGGAAAGAGGGGTTTTAGCTGTAGGGGTAGCGGAAATGCCAAAAACCTAGATAAGAACCCGCCTAATGATGGTGTTGCTTTTTAGTTTTCATCATTTGGAAGGAAAGAAAGATTGTTTGGCTGCAAGAATAGTGGAAATGACATAACCTATAGGAGAACCCGCCTGATGATGGCGTTGCTTCTCAATTTTCATCATTTACAAGGAAAGAAAGAGGGGTTGTTTGGCTACAGGAAAAGTGCAAACACTGAAAACCTAGAGGAGAACCCACCTGATGATGGTGTTGCTTCTCGGTTATCATGATTTATAAGGAAAGAAAGAGGGGTTGTCTGGCTGCAAGAATAATGGAAATGCTAAAAACCTAGAGGAGAACCCTCGAAGATGGTATTTCTTGACTTTGTCATTTTCAAGGAAAGAAAGGGGTTGTTTTTGATAGGAAAGGATCAATTGAGTATTTGATTATAAATAAAAGACTTAGCCCAAATAAGCTAATCAATAAAATCAACAACTTGCTTCACACAACGAAATCTCATTATTCCTTCACTTAATCTTTAAAGGATGCTAGATTGATAGAAGAATTCAAGTTGAGCTTGATTTATTATATTAAAACGAAAATGATCATACTAAATTATGAAGGAATTTAATTTTGCATCTCGCTTTCTTACTAAACAATCAAAATAAAAAGAGAACTTTGAACCTCATAACACTTTAATCTTCATCCCTCTTAAATAAGTAATGAGCTTAATAAATCTTAAGCAAAATTCAGAGAAAATTAAAATAAAATAAAAAAGGCTTTATTTTACTACAATTAAAGGATAAAACAAAATTCGAATCTTAGTTCTATACCCTTTTTTTTCGAATCTAATCAGAAGCCATTCAATAATTGGGTATTAGTAGGATTTGATTTACCTTATTTGTCAAAGCAGATTCTAGATGTGATGGGCTTGGGATAATGAAAACGAGAAGATGAAGCTTTATATATATTTTTTAAAGGCTTGCATGAATGAAATAAAACAATTTTTTTTGGACAGAATAGAAGTTACCAGCGGGATTCAACACAGGATTGAATGATGACAAAGGAAAAGCGAAGAGATGTCGACTACGGGACTTATCCTTTGATTGGATTGGAAGTTGGTTTTAATTAGGATTTGGTTGAGCAAGATCAAGAGAATATGAAGGATTTAGGTGGCAGCCTAATTACGGCTTGTGATTGGAGAGATGAACTGGACGAGGGAGATGAGAGAAGAGGTTTTTTACCTATGCATCTGGAGGAAGAGCCCCAGCTTGAAGGAGTTCGGCTTGAGGGGGATGAGTGTGGGCAGGGTTCTCTTTTATTTTTTTTGCAGAAAATCCTCGCTGTCCCTTTGTCTTGGGAGGGAAAAAATAAGGGATTAGGACTCTTAATTCCATATTAGTTACTTTCCTTATGATCATAGGTGGGATTCTCTCTTTTTTCAAAAATATTTGAATAAGATTGGATCTATTTTGGAAATAATTTATACCCAAATATAGAGAGATATTTTTGGCCATATGCTTAACGCTTTGATGGGCTTGAAGAAGGTCTCATCCTAGTGGTTTGTATCTTTAATCCTCCTTTTGCCTTAGCTTCGTGCTTAGTAGGCTTGGTGAAGGAAGAATTTTATTTATTTTATGATTTAGATTTCTTCTGCCCTAACTCCGAGGTTGATGGACTTGATGAAGGATAGACCTAATTTGTCTAACTTGACTTGTCAGGAGGATATACATACCTTTGGTCCTTGGTTTATTGCTTTGGTGGACTTGTTGAAGGATTAACCTGATTTGTCAAAATTGACTTGTCAGGAGAATGTGCATACCTTCGGTCCTTTGCTTGTTTCTTTAGCGGACTTGTTGAAGGATTTACCTGATTTATTGGAATTGACTTGTCTGAGGAATGTGCATACCTTCGATCCTTTGCTTGATGCTTTAGCAGAATTGTTGAAGGATTAACCTGATTTGTCGAAATTGATTTATCAGGGGAATGTGCATACTTTCGATCCTTTGCTCGTTGCTTTAGCAAACTTGTTGAAGGATGTGAGCTGGAGACCTAGTCTTCAAGATGAGCATTAGGTCTATGGCAAGAAGTCGTAAGTCCAACACTTGGTGTTTTAATGGACTGGTTGACTATAAAGTTCTCTTAGTTCAGCTATAAGCTTTTTACGAACTCCAAGATAGCTTCTTTGACCATGTACTTGTTGCTTTGTCAAACTTGTTGTAGAAATTATATAGGTTTATGTTTTGTAGTAACTTAGACCTCTCCTCAGATCCTTTCTTGATTCATCGATCAATTAGAAAAATTCTCCAGATCTAGATCGCTTAAATTCATTGAGTTGGATCGCTTTGGAGGATGAGCAGGTTCTAGCCTTTGAAGTTGTCTTCTACAAGTCCTAAGTGAACATGATCTTTCTTATTATTCGCATAACCACCTATGACTTAAACAAATATAATTGTAAATGTTATTTGGGGATTTCAGCTCGAGTCATGATGTCAACCCAAAATAGACATAAGTGCTTTTTTAATATAAAAATTTAAAAATGCCCCTGTCTATCAGAGGGATTTTCGAGCTAAGATAAAGAGGTACTTATATCTCTTTTTATATCAATTATAAAAATATATGAGACTTATTGTCAATCACCATATATGTATACTTTCATCTTTGGATATTGGCAGAAGGCATGATAACAGCCTAAATAAATATATAAAAATGCTCCCAATCTTGCAGGAGAATTTCATTGTAACTCGAAAATGCATTCTCGCAATGCAAGAGAATTTTTTAGTACTATTTCATATGTATATAATAAGAGGAGTCATGAATATAATGTTTATCCAATCATGCAATCATGTGCAATCAGACATGATACTTCTTGAGATAACGACCATTGATGGGTGGCATAGGCCATCGACCACTCAAATCAATAAGCTGGTAGGTTCCTCCTTCATATACCTTCTCTATGATGTAAGGGCCTTCCTAATTAGCTTCAAATTTACCACCAATTCTTTTGTGAGGGATTAGCCATCTTCTCAGCACTAAGACCAACTCTCTTCTTTGAAAATTTTGAGGATGCACTGTTCCATAGAAGGCTTTAGACATTCTTGCTTGATAAATTTTTAGGCTTTGTTGGGCTTGAAGTCTAATTTCATCGAGCGTGTCAAGCTCTTCCATCCATAAACATGTGTTCTACTCTTGAGTGAGATTATACTGGATGGCTACTCAAAGTGATGGTAGTTCGACTTCTAGTGCCAAAACTACTTTAACTCCAAAAGTTACAGCTAAGGAGTGGCTTTGGTTGGGGTCTTGTAAGTAGTTCTATATGCCCATAATGCCTCGAGCATTTTGATGTGCCACTCTCTTTTATTCCTCATGAGGATCTTTTTGAGTAGCTTGATCAGTGTTTTATTAAAAGCTTCTGCCAAATCATTGGCTCTTGGATTATAAATTGTTGAATATCGACAATCAATTTTATATCGATTAATAAATTTATAGATCTTTGCACTCTTGAATGTTGGGCCATTGTTTGAGATAATTCATCGTGGTATACCAAATCAATAGACAACATTATGAGTGAAGAGGTTGATGACCCAATCAATAGTAACTTCTTTAAATGGAGTTGCTTCAGCCCAATTGGAAAAATAGTGGTTGCTGTAAGATAAAGCAATGACCTGCTGACAATGGTGGATCAATAGGTTGTTCCCCAACACTCAAACGGCCAAGATGTGATCGTTGGATGTAATGGATTTGGAGGTTAATGAATGAGATTCGTGGACTTAGCATCCAAGGCACCTTTTAGCATGATCAATACAATCTTTCACCATTGTTGGCCAATAATATCCCATTCTCGAGATTTTTGCTTTCATTTTAGGACCTGATTGATGTGCCCCACAAAGTCCTTCGTGAATTTCAGACATAACTTTGTTGGCTTTATCCGTTCTAAACATCATCAAAATGTATCATTAACATAGCCATATCGTAGGATCCTTTTTTTAATATGCATGGAAAGTGATTTATTGCTCGACAACTTACTTTTCTTGAAATAATTGATGAAGGGTTATCTCCAATCATTAGGCTCTTCCACTATGAAAGCTTCGCATGATTTCTTTGTAATACTTTTGAGCTTTTCTATCTCTTGTACTTGTTATTTGAGAGAATGCGGAGCAATTTGAATTGCTTCCTGCTGGCTTGAGTTTGATGTCCCCTCTATGGGGAATATATGGTTTAGAAGTCAAAGTGAAGACTTCTATCAACACATGCTTATCATTCATGCTTGTCATCTCTTTGCTAGTTTAGCTAAGTGTGCTTTTCTTTATTTTGGATCGAGAGACTCGAGTCAATGTAACATTCAAAATTTGTGTCATTAGCTCGAGAATTGGCTTATGATATAAGCTAGCTCAAGCTTAGTGATCTTATAGATTCCCAAAACTTGATTGATGATCAGCTGAGAGTCTCCAAAAACTTGCAAATTTTGGATACCTATGGCAATAGCTTCTTAAAGACCTACTATCAAAGCCTCATACTTGGCTTCATTATTGGTTTGAGGTTCAATCAAGCTATATGAATGTCTTATGATGCCTCTTTTTATTGTTATGAATACAAGGCCAATACTAGCTCGCGCCTTGGGTAGGTTCAGAGGTTGTGTTGGCTTGATCGATGAAGCTGCATCAAAATACATCTCCCAGATCTATAGCTTTTCTTTTCCATTAATAAATAGAATCGCTCATCGGAAAGTCATCATTAAGCGGTGAGTCGGGATAGGATGCGCAAGGAAGTCTGCCAAGATCTATCCCTTCACTACTTTTTGAGGTACGTACGCAATATCAAATTGTAATAAGAGTACATCCCATCGTAAATGACCTATGTCAATGTTGGTCTCATCAAAACTTGGATCAACCTTTGAGATTAGTGTGATTTGATGAGAAAGCATGTAATGGTGAAGCTTTTGAACTACAATATCAGATGACAAAAATGCCTCTATTGAGAGTAGAGTACTTGACTCCTACTAATCTTCTTAGGTAATATAGCGCATTTTTTTTTATTTTCTTCATTTTGTTGTGCAAGTAAAGCCCTGAGAGACACCTCTAAGGCTGTGGTGTATAAAATAAGAGGTTTCCTTGGGATAGGAGCTGCTAAAATTGATGGATTGAGTAGATACTTTTTAATTCTTTCAAATGCTTCTTGGCATTCCTTTCCCCATTTGAATGGAGCATTCTTTTTCACTAGATTCATAAAAGGTTGGCATCTTCCTAACAGGTTTGATATGAAATGCCAAATGAATGCAAGTTATCCATGTAAAGAGCAAATCTGGTGAAGGTTCTTCGATGGAGGCATCTCCATGATCACCTTGATTTTGTTGAGGTCAATCTCAATTCCTCTATGTCTTACAACATATCCCAAAAATTTTCCTGAGGAAACCCCAAAAGCACACTTGAGAGGATTTATCTTGAGATCATACTTTCTAATCCTTTCAAAAATAATCCTTAAATCTTCAAGGTGATCTTTTCAATCAATGCTTTTTTTAAAGGTCATCGTAGCATTCTACCTTATGGTAAATCAACTCATTGAAGATGTGTCATGGCCCTCTGATATGTAGCTCTAGCATTCTTCAATCCAAATGGCATGATTGTGTAATAATAAATACCAATTGGTGTTCTGAATGATGTATATTTCTTATATTTGAGTCATTTTGATCTGATTATACCTTGATGATCCATCCATATAGGAGAACATGTCATAATTGGAAGTGTTGTCCACTAGCAATTCTGACACAAGGAATGAAAAATCATCTATTGGGCATGCCTTATTTAAATCTCGAAAGTCGATAAAAACTCGAATCTGACCATTCTTCTTCTTTATAGGAATAATATTGGCTATACAATCTGCATACTTCTCCTTGCAAATGAAACTTGTTTCAATTAGCTTTTTTTTATTTTTGCGACCACTTGTTCTTCAACATCCAGCCAAATTCTTCTAGGAGTTTCTTTGACTAGTATTGAATCAAAATTGATTGCTAGCTTAAGAACTGCCACATTAGGGGATAAGCCAGGCATCTCAGAATATGTCCAAGAAAAGTAGTCCCTGAATTCACAAAGCAATGCTTTTATTCCTTCAACCTTATCATCAAGAAGAAGGGCACTAACGAAGGTTGGATGGGGTTCTTCTTTAGTCCCAAAATTAATTTCTTTCAACTCATCCATGGTAGACGTCTTCCCACCATCTTCAAGTTCATCAAATGCCCCTTCGACTTCTACTTCTCCATCGATTATGAGAATGCCTTCATAAAATTCATCTTCATTTTTAATTTTGGTTTCAATCTCTCTTATATTACTGCATAGCAAGTGTTCCTTTGATGAAGCTTTTGTTGGATGTATCCAAGACCCTTAGTGGTATAATTATCACTTCTTCAAGAGGTCTGTGGACTCTTTGAACTCCATAAGTTATCAAAGAAGAGAGCTCACCATCTATCAGTTCCAACATCGATTCCAAGTTTTTGCATCCCTTCTTATTTTTGGAGGATAGTATCTCAGCATTCTGGTGGGTATCATCTCTTCAGACTCTGAGTACTGAATAAGCCATTTAGAATCATAGTGTTGACATTTCTTAGATCTATAGAATGAAGTTCCCAATCTATTGCTCCCAAGTAGTGGAGATACATGAAAGGTTTTTAGTTCCTCAATATTGTGAACATCATGTGATGTGACTTTGAAATATCATGGAGAATTGGTGTAACTACAAATGAATGAATCATACTAATAGATTAGCAACTCTTACAGAAGAGACACATTGAACTTCACTTGCATAGATGGACTCAAAATCATAATCGAAATCAAAGTAATTTATCTCATTAGCTTTTGTTGAAGGCTCACATTTCTCCTTGAGTTCAACTAGAATATCTTCTTCTCCTTTTGTATCACTACCCAAATGAGGAACATGCCTTTTTAGCTTTGGTGATATGTCATAAGTTTTAGAGAGATTTAATGCAACCTTCTTTCCTTCTTTTCACTCTTTCTCTTCTTTGGGTTGCTTTGTAGTTTTTAAAGTTAAAATTATAGATTGTCGAGGCTTACTTTCTTTTGAAAGAAAATACTTTGCATCCTCATAAATTTTTGCCTCATGAACTATAAATGGATGAATAGTGAGAATCTTGTGTTCTCCATTTCTTATATACTTCATACATTAATGTAGAATAGACGAAACCATTCCATATTCATGGAGCCAAGGATGGCCTAATAGAGCTTTGAATGAGATGTCAGCATCTATCACATGAAATTTACCTTGGGTATAGAGTTCTCCAAACCTAAGTAGTAGAATGAAAGATCCGAGAGTCCTCTGCCCCATTTCATTGAAGACATGAACCATCAATTTATTTTGTTCAAGGTTCTTAATGTCTAGGGACAACCCCATAAGTGTTCTCAGACTCATAAGATTTACTAATGAACCTGGGTCAATTAGAATTGATTGATCATACTTCCTTCACTCATAGCTACATATAAAGATTGTGTTCCATTGTCCCAGTATAAGATCTTCTTCTGAGGAAAGTGATCATCGGAGATCCTTGAGCTTGCAAAACTTCAATCATGTGTCATTCAAAAATAAGCTTCATATCTCTAGATCTTTAAGAGCTTGGATCATCATTTCTCGAAGGTCCTTCAACATCAAAAGCCCTACCACCTGGTCTTTCTCGGATGATAGGATATTATAATCGATTCTTCCACTCAAATTTGCTTTCTTCTTGGGGTCTTTAGGGATGATATCTTCATTAACTTCAATATTTTTATCTTCATTTCTAATTTTGTGCTTATTGGATGACTCTTTCCTTAATGGAGGTGGTAGTATCATCCCACTTCTTAGTTGCACTTGGACTGCTTTATTTAGCTTGGACTCTTTAGATGAGGTAGCTCCTTCAGAGTCACCATCTACCCTGAGGACTGTGCGGATGCTGCAGAGTCACTGCCAAGCTTCAAGCAGCCCATTTGGAATGTCTTTGAAGGCTCAGACTCATCCTCGTTAGGAAAACATAAGTCTTCTTCTAAATTGTCTTCTATTTGTCGCACCATCAAGCATGACTTCAATGTTACGGGCTTAGAAGTTCTCCTGCTTGGCAGGACAAGATTCTTGAATTTGCTTTTACATATTGCATTTTTCAAAGCCACTTGATTCTAATTATCCAGACATGGATCACATTGGGGGCTATTTGACACCACATAAATAACTCAACACGTTTCTCTAGTTTCCTTCTTCATTTGATTTAGTGATCCGAAGTCCTGACATGTAATCAGCAAGTCTGATAGTCTGTTATCAGTTGATGATACTCTTGTAGATTATTAATGATCTTTTGAGTTATAGTTCTCTTCTTGATCTTCTTTTTCTTAGTAGACTTTTTTTATTTATGAGGTTTACGTTTAGTTGCCCCCTCATGCTGTGATGGAGTAGCCATATCAAAATGCTGCTGAGAAGCTAAAATGCTTGGTTTAAGCATTTATTTTAAGTCCAATATAGGTTCAAGTGGTGATTTCCACTTAACACTAGGGACATCTTTTAGCTACTTTAGCATTTTTACGGTCTTCTTAGAGACTACTATCTCCCATTTCTCTTCATGTATTACTTTTCCTTTTACTTTCTCTTTCATCGATTGTATTGAAGTGGATGTAACCACTCTAGTAGATTCTCTTTTAGGATGAATAAGGACACTATCAGACAGTGTGAATTCACCATTTCTATATTTTTTTCTGATCAATCCTTGAAACCATAGCAAATTTCAATCGAGTAGCTAATTACCCGATGATATGAACAATATTTTGGATTGTCAGTTTGACCTGACTCTTTGAGTCTTTTGGATTCTGGCATTCTAATCCTAGTTTAAGCGCTTGGTGGAATAACTTAGCCACACTTTCTCTCTTGAAAGAGTATTCCTTATTCATCTTATTTTTTAGAGATGAGGGCACTCGCTCATCATCTCTCATTGCTTTGATTGGGGTTAACTGATTGCTTTCCCCCTTCATCCGCATAAGCAAGTTGTTTTCCTTCATCAACATTATAAGTTGTTTTCTTTCCATTGTTAGTAGGAGGTTGTATGAGACTCATTCCTTCTTGAGTCTGAGAATTTATTCTTCTTTAACATTTCTGAGTGACCCTCAGGTTTTGAGCAATTCAACTTTTCAAACTTTGCCACTGCCCAATAATACTGAAGATAGAGGCCATACATAGATATGGTGCCATCTTATCATCAATGTTACCCATCAATAATTGGATTGAATGTTCCTCTTCTAGCTACTGTTCACATTTCATGCTCATGTTTCACCAACGTGAAATATATTTAGTCACTGACTCATCTTTCCTTCTTCGTTCTAAGGTGAGGTCAGCAATTATAATCTTTTCAGTTGCACTGATGAATCTCTTGATGAACATCATTTCTAATTCAGCAAAATTCTTGACCGAATCATTAGGCAAATCAGCATACCATTAAAAAGCATTTGAGATTAAATTACTAATGAACTGGCAGAATAGTAGTGCATCATTGCCTTCTGTATTGCCACATGTTGCTTTAAATTGCGCCAGGTGTTGTCTGGGGTTCCCAGTGCCATTGAATGTATTGAATTTAGGCACTGAATAACCCTTAAGGTATGTCACTTAATCGTACTCTATTGGGTATGGATGACCTTTGCTTACCAATTTTTTTTCCTGGTCAGTGTCAATGACAACTTTAATCTTTTCATTTATAATTATTTCCAGTTGAGCTGTTATAATGGGCTCAGATATGTTGGGCACATCTTGAGGGATGGGTTGAGAAGCTAGCTGATTGACTTCATTTCTCCCCTCGGGTGCATTCTGTGCTCTAGAAACTTGAGAGGACAACTGGTGGATCAATAGATGTAGCATTAGCTATCAAATGGTTCACAAGTGGAGTAGATGTTGGCACTATTGTCTCATTTTTCTGCATCATCGATAGCATCACATTCATTGTCTCATCATTTGGTTCATCTTTGCATTTAACTGGATGATCTCTCTATCCTTTGCCTTCATCTATCATTGCATTTGTTTCTGCATTTAGGCTAATGTGATAATGTCAGCAAAGAGAGAGTTATCTTCTTCTCTATCCAGTTCTTCCTCCTCTTCATCACCTAAGGACGTGCTTAAAGCTCCTCCTTCTGTTTGCTCAAGAGCTAGTTCTTCAATATGAATAGAAGGTGCGGCCCCATGCCATCTATGTTGGTGTTATCATCCACTAGATGGTTCTCCAACGTGTTGTACTACATACACTACTTCCACTTCCATAGTATCTTCATCATATTCTTCATCTTCTTATAATTTGACTTTAGAATGTCTCCTCTAGTAAATTTTTGGCTCCAGATTCGAGACAAACCCCTCTTCAACTGGAGGGCTAGTCAACCTTCTTTCGAGGAGATTCAGTTGATCGACGATTGGATTCCTTAGAATGTTCACTTGGGTGTCAACCATCCAGTAATGTGTCATCATAAGATTTCTTCTTTTGAACCCATTTTTTCGGTTCCTATCATTGGCAGATTTTGAGAGTGGGAACCTGATGTCATGCATCTTTCTTAATTTTTAATAGTTTCTCTTCGAGGACTTGGCCTCCAAGCTTGCTTTCCCTTCCATCGGGACCTTTCAAAAGTGGATTCCCTGATATATGGCCTGGGTGTTATGCTTCGATGCTCACCATACAGGATTTGCTTGAATTAATCGTAAGCTCTCACAACATGTGGTAGTCTACCAGATGAAACATTATCAGCTTCAATCATCATAGGCCTTTGGACCCTTCTTTTCATTAGGCATATTTTTTAGTAACTTTCAGCACTGATGCACTCTAGCAGATAAGGTTTCAAGAATTTTCTTTTGGGGCACCAGAGCTTTACGCCGGGGTGGATCCCAAAAAGATTGTTTCAACTCACCAGTAGAGCTATTCCACTTTACCCATTTTAGGTTCCCAATTTATTCTGGGTGGGAATACTTGCTTCTAGATCTAAGGCCAATTGTATAATAGGTTGTTCAGATAGCAATTGTTGAGCTCTTAGTTTAGCATTCATCCTTCTTCTCTACCTTCTTATTTATTTTCCCCCAGACGAGGAAGCTTCATGATCATGCTTCCCTGGTATGAAAGGTTCAATTGGCAGAGTAGTGTTTTCAAGCATGATTGAGACTTTCTACCCAACAATAGTTCTCTTCATAGTTAGAGTGTCAGAATATCCCAATGTTTGAAACATAGAAGCTCACTTTTGTGGAGCTTCGATAGTAATTACTTCAGTAAACTTTCTCTATTGCACGCTGATGTGCATGACGTGCACATGTATCCTGGATTGATGTGACATGAGCTTTAGCTGCAATTATTGAAAAGTCTGCACTACCAAATTGAATGGTAGCTCCAACATCTCCAGTGTTGATGATAGCATTAGCCAAATGGATGTTAGACCCGCAGCTCAGCTTCACAATGAACAAAGTGTTTTGAAGATCCATTTATGCAAATGAAAGATGGGGATCAATAATCTGAAATAAATATTCTACCCCATACTTTCAAAATGCAGAGATACAACAAAACAGAAATAAAATTAACATATTCAAAAGAAAATTTTAAGCAAATAATACCATACTAAAGAAACTATAATGTTCATTAAGGATTTTATTTTATTATTAAATTTCAATTTTGATTACTTATACTCCACTCCTACTATATAAAAAATTTGACTAGCCAAAGATGGAAAGAGAAACCTATCCCCAGTGGAGTCACCAAAAATTTATGGGCTCCAAAAATTCACCGTCGACCTCTCGATGAAGAGAGTTTGATTTAAATGTTGGTGAAATTTTCAAAAGGTAGGTGAGATAGTAGATTAGACACTACCCAAATATTTCACCCTCATTTTGTGAGGACTTTAGATCTAGTTCCAGGTTTCCTATAAGCACAATCACCTATAGTTATTTACCCCTCCCAATGCTAAGAGAGAACTTTTGATTAAGGCTAGTCGTTAGATCGCTAAATACATAGCGTATAGTATCAACATGTGGAATTTAAGATTTAGGGTTTAGAATTTATGAAATTCATCACTATTTAACTTAAAGCATATGGTTGGTGGAATGATGATGTGCCTGATGTAGATCCCATGGTTCCGTCATCCTGGGCTATCATTGTCCCTATTATACTTAGTCAGAGGAGGTAGTTGACCTAACCTGATCAAAGGATCCTTGTCAGCAACACATGGGTTACATCATCCAAGTAATCCTTGTTGACCTAGGGTAATTTTTATCTAAGGAGACAAGCTTAAATCCACCTTAGCTGATAAAAAGGCTTTGTGCCTATCAAATATACCCTATGATTCTTAACTCAAAGGGTCGAGCCATTGAGGAACATACGGGCTATACTTGTGACCGTAATATAATGTCATAATAACAACCTTCCAAAAGGAATCTAGTTGTAACCACATCATGTTGGAGCCAAACCACATGGACAGAGGACACGGGCCACATCTTTACTGGCATGAGATTATTTGAGTTTGAATATAGTGATTTATTTGACTTGACATTAGCTCATTTGTGAGTTAGAGTTTTTTAATCAGTCATCCCCAACAAACGATGGTGGATGGGTGGATGAGTTGTTTGCTTTAAGTATTTAAATGATAAATTTCATTTAGTTCAGATATTTTCTTAGTTGAAATTTAGTTTTAAGATGAAATAATTTAGAGCTCAAATATCTTTTAATGATAATATTCCTTTCGGTTGAGATTTTCAGCAACGCGGCCTTCATCGGGGTAGACCTTGTCAAATCTACTTTTTATTAGTAGAGAATCGTGTCTATGACTTGCATTTATAAATTTTAATTCAAATATAATAATTTAAAATTTTAAATAATAGTAATCCTCTCCGATTGAGATTTTCAATCAACGTGGCCATCATCGACCTTGTCAACTCTACTTATTTGCTACTAGAGGATCAGGTCTATGACTTATGTGTAATTTAAATTCTTTAGAAAATTGTTATCATAATAGACCTTGTCAACTCTATTGTGAATATAGAGGATTTGGTCTTATAACCTAATGTAATTTGAGTTCATTTAAAAGTTGATCATTTAGTATACCGTGTCAACTCTATTTCAAACATAGAGGATTATGCCTACTATGATCATATTCTATGGAGTGAATACTTTTATCTTGAATTAGCATATGGGGACATTCATTAGCTTGAATGCATATACTCATAAAGGATTGAATCAATTTCATCATTCTTCTCCTTTATTTTTAAACCCATGCAATATCCTCAGACTGAATATAAACATTCAACACTATGGTGGGGCCCATATGGGTATTTAGTAATTTAGGTAATTTTATTTCCAAATTATGAGATTAATTTTATGTTTATTTAATCTCAACTTATCATGCGTAGCCTTTTCAGGCATCAAAATTTGTACTTTAAATCTCTATGTCTGAGCACATGCAAGTATTTTTAACTTAGATAATTTTATCTAATTAATGAAATCACTAGTTTAGAAAATCATAATTAGAATAAAATTTCTTTTATTTTTGGATTGAAAGAACAGCCATAATTAGTGTAGCATTTAATTTAGTATCGCCTTCTATATGCTTTATATGAAGAATTGTAGATCTAGTGGCGAGGAAGGCATTTTAAATTATTCTAATACCTTATTAGATCTATTGGAATAATATATATTGAAGTGCCAAATTTATATTTACTGCCAAAATAAGTCATGGTGTTTTAAACAATTTTTATTTAAATTTGTTTACGTCCTGATTTTCAGAAGAAAATTCAACAACATTTCGACAGTATTTCGGCATGATCCCAATGTAGGGGTCTACTTCAGAACTATTTTGGCTTACTCGGTATGCTCTAATGAAGGTAGTGGGTTGTATCTTGTGACACTACAACTGTCTCTTCGCACCCACTATGCCCTAATGGGCATTAGTAGGATCTTGAAACCCAAGTAGCAAACATATATAATTTTCATATATTTAAGCCTCCTCTTTTTTTTTCTAAGTCCCAGATTTTAATAAAATTTTGACGGCATTTCAACATAGGGGGAGTTACATTAAATAATTTTGGCTTACTCAGTATGCCCTAATGAGAGCAAGTGGTGTCTTATGACACCACAGCTATATCTTTGCACCCACTATGTCCTAATGGTCTTCTTGAAACCGCATAAAGCACAAATATACAATTTATTTTTATAAATTCAAGCACCTCTCTAACTTCACCAACAACAACAATAATAATTTTGCATGAGTTAAGCTAGCTGGGATTGAATAGAAGATATTAGAGCGTTGATTATTTGGATTGAATAGGTGGAGGAAATGTCAAAAACCTAGAGAAGAGCCCGATGATGTGTTCTTTTCTGGGTTTCATCATTACAAGGAAAGAGGGTTGTTTGATTGCTCAATCAGAAACCTAGAGAAAAACTCACCAAATGATGGTGTTGCTTCTCAATTTTTATCGTTTGCAAGGAAGGAAAGAGGGGTTGTTTGGCTGTAGGGGTAGTGGAAATGCTAGAAACCTAGAGAAGAATCTGCCTAATGACAGTGTTGCTTTTCGGTTTCCATCACTTGCAAGGAAAGAAAGAGAGGCTATTTGGCTGCAAGAATAGAATAAATGCCAAAAACCTAGAGGAGAACTCGATGTGATGTTGCTTCTTGATTTTCATTTATAAGGAAAGAAAAGAAGTGAGTGAAAATGGCAAAACCTAGAGGAGAACCCTTGATGATGGTGTTGCTTCTGCTTACCATCGCTTCAAAGAAAGAGGGGTTGTTTGGCTGCAAGAATAATGGAAATGCGGAAACCTAGAGGAGAACCCACCTGATGATGATGTTGCTTCTCGATTTTCATCATTTGCAAGGAAATAAAGAGGGGTTGTTTGGCTGTAGGGGGTAGTGCTGAGGGGAATGGAAAGAAACAATTGAGTATTGGATTATAAATAAGGTTTAAGCAAGATTTAGTCTAAATAAGCTAATCAATAAAATCATCAAATTCAAGCTGCACACAACCTGAAATCTTATTATTCCTTCACTTAATCTTCAAAGGATGCTAGATTGATAGAAGAATTCAAGTTGAGCTTGATTTATTATACTAAGTAACTAAAAATGATCATCTTGAATTATAAAGGAATTTAATTTTTGCTTCTCTACTTTCCTACTAAACAATCAAAAAAAATAACTTTGAACCTCATAAAGCTTTAATCTTCATCCCTCTTAAATAAGTAATGAGCTTGTTGTCTATTAAATCTTAAGAAAAAATTAAGAGAAAATAAACTAAAATAAAATAAAAAAGAGGCTTTTATTTTACTACAGTAAGAAGAAAAAACAAAATTGAATCCTAGTTCTATACCCTTTTTTTTCCGAATCTAATAGAAGCCATTCAGTAATTGGGTATTAGTAGTATTTGATTTACCTTATTTATAAACATAGATTATGGATGTGATGGGCATATATATATATATATATATATATTAAAGGCTTGTGTGAATGAAGAAAAATGAAAAAAAAATTTTGGACAGGAATAGAAGTTACCGGCAGGATTACACACATGATTGAATGACCGGCAAAAGGAAAGCTGTCGAACGAGATGCTTGCTATCGGGATTTGGAATTTGATTGGATTGGAAGTCAGTTTGAATTAGCATCAGCACAAGGAGAATATGACGGATTTAGGCGGCAGCCTAATCATGGCTTGTGCTTGGAGACATGAACTAGATGGGGGAAATGAGGGAAGAGGTTTCTTACCTTTGCAGCTGAAGGAAGAGCTCCAGCTTGAAGGAGTTTGGCTTGAGGCGGATGAGTGTGGGCAAGGTTTATTATTTTTTTTTTGAAGAAAATCCTAGCTATCCCTTTGTCTTAGGAGGGAAAAAAAATAAAGGATTAGGACTCTTAATTACATATTAGTTACTTTGCTTATGAGCTTAGGTGGGATTCTATTTTTTTCAAAAATATTTGAATAATATTGGATCTATTTTGGAAATAATTTATACCCAATTTTTTTTGAATTGATTCTGAAATAATTCAGATATTAAGAAATCGCTTGATCAAAATTAAAGTAAATATCTGAATTTAGTTATTTTTCGATGGTCATATTTATGCAAAAAATTCATCAAAATTAATCTCATATAATATGGATATCATTTCTAGGCAAATTCAATGTTTTGAATTCAACCACATCATCCATTTCTCAATTGGAGGTCATTTGATTAAAGTCAGCACAGAATCGAGCCAATTTTTGGTTCAAAGTTGCGTGTCATTGCTTCCAATCGCTCCACATTCACACAGACTCGTCTGAATTGGGCATGGACAGTATCATTTGATAGGTTTTGACATTTCAATGCTAACGACATGATCAATTTTATGAATGGAGGTCATTTGGGCATCATCCCAGCTTCCTGACCTTATTATGCTGATAGGAGCATCGACAGATTTTCTTCTTGATAGCCGAATTATACAATATGTATATTTTGATCAATTTTGACATTATAAACATGATGGCAAAGTCCGTTCATCAATCAGAGATCATTTTGAATAGTTTTGGTGATGTCGAGTGTATTTTAGTTTCCATTTGCGCATCATTGCATCCGAAGTTTGTTAAATTCGGCTTGTGAGCTCGACTTGAGTAATGGAGCATATATGTAGGTCAACAATGAAATGAAGTTTGGATTGGCTTAATTCACTTTTATTTAAATTGAATTGGATTATGGTTCATGTAGGTCAAATTGGCTGCTTTGGGTCAAGTGAGCTAATTGGGTTTAGTTGGCTTTATTTTGAGTTGGGTTTGATTTAGTTGAGTTTATATATGGATTTGAGATTGACATATAAAATCAATTACAATTAGTTTAGGTTCAAATTAGTTTTGGCTCATTTAAATATTTCAAGTAAAATGGGCTAGGTTGGGTTTGACTTGAGTTGAATTGGATTTGATTTGATAATTGTAGTTTATATTTATATTTGGAATAATGATTGAAGGAGTGATTGCATTATGAAGAAATCCATAGGTTTTGAGTTAATTTGGGTATCATTTAGCTAAGTTTAAGATTTTGGCTAGAAAGGCTAAAGTCAAGAATTTGATTTGATTTGGGTTTGATTTCGGCCTTTTGAATTTATATTTTATTTATATTTGTGAATATAAATGAATATAAAATGGTTATGAGAAAATCACTTGAGTTTTGGCAAATTTGACCAAATCTAGGGATGTGGGTCAAAAGGCTTAACTTGGGAATTGATTTGAATTGAGTTTCAATCATTTAGATTTGATTTATGATTTGGAATTTGATTGAATTTGATAATTGGAATGAATTTGGTTGCTAAGTCCATAAGATAAAATCAATGGGCTTAGGAAGGATTTGGAGTTTGGATTTAATCATGGGTTTCAATCATTTGATAGTTGGATTTGATTTTGGAATTTAGATTTGAATTTGATATTTGATTTGGAAGAAGGAAGCAAGGATTTGGTTTGGGCTATAGGATAGGCAAGTCTTCCTAAATCCCTAAGGCACAACCTATCCCTATGGCTAACTCTTCTAAGTCTTTAGGGTTAAGTTAAGTGTTCACCTAATCACTAGAAGTATCTTAAGACTAAGAAACTCTTAATGTCTATGAGAGTCCTAGATCTATGATATGGAAGTTGAGAGCTCACTCCAAAAGTAAGGTCAACAACCTTCCACACATGTTGTCAAAACTAAGTGAACCTTCCCCCGAGCTCCAAGCCCACCAGAGAACAGACTTCGATCAAAGGCGAGTGTCCAAAGAACTGTTCTTTGACAATCGAGCAATCCACTTGGAACCAATCTAATTGTTGCTCAATAGGGCTTTGTCTCAACTAGACAAAGCTTCCTCAAGTATGTGAATAGTCTTAGCTCCTGTGAGGTAAATCCATTGAAGCCAAGCTTTAGCTTAAAATGTGTTGGAGTTTTGTGAAGAAAATTTGCATGTGAGTCGATCTTAGCTATTAGATCTTCATGGATCCCTCATGCGAAGGTATGGGGTTGTTTTGAAATGAATCTGAGCTCGGGTGAGCTCGGATCAAGCAATTCATGATGGATGGGCTTCGTCGTTCGTCACTCACGGGAAAAGAGATCACGAACCATCCGTTCCACATGATTGGAATGGACAGCTATGATCAGATCACACTAGATCATCCATTTAATCATTCTTTACCATAAGTTTGATCGTAGCCATCCGATCTTAGATCAGACGACTCACGAGAAACTGTGTCCCGCCGCCATCGAAGTGTTGACCTCACTTTTGGAGTGAGCTCTCAACTTCCATATCATAGATCTAGGACTCTCATAGAAACTAAGAGTTTCTTAGTCTTAAGTCACTTCTAGTGATTAGGTAAACACTTAACCTAACCCTAGAGACTTAGAAAAGTTAGCTATAGGGATAGGTTGTGCCTTAGGGATTTAGGAAGACTTGTCTACCCTATAGCCCAAACCAAATCCTTGCTTTCTTCTTCCAAATCAAATATCAAATTCAAATCCAAATTCCAAAATCAAATCCAACTATTAAATAATTGAAACCCATGATTAAATTCAAACTCTAAATCCCTTCATAAGCCCTTTAATTTTATCTTATGGACTTAGCCTTAACCAAATTCAAATCAACCCCAACCAATTGAATTTCTTAATTATCAAATTCAATCTTCAATCAAATTCTAAATCATAAATCAAATCCAAATGATTGAAACCCATATTAAATCAATTCCCAAGTCATGCCCTTTTGACCTACATCCCTAGATTTGGTCAAATTTGCTTCCAAATCACTCCAAACTCAAGTGATTTTCTCATAACCCATTTATATCTTTATTTATATTCACAAATATAAATGAAATATAAATTTAAAGGCCAAAATTAAACACAAGGCATTAGAGGCCCTCTCCCACTCTCATTTTCATCCCTCAGAGCTCTCAAACCAATCAATAATCATTCCCACTTCATTTTTGGGGTGAAAAACACCAAAAATAAGTGGATTTCGAAGAACAAGTGGTGACGATTGGAGAAGACATTTTGAAGTGAAGGCGAAGGTCTAAGATCATTCAAGGCTTCTTTCTCCACTCAAAAGTGTGTTCGGATCATCACTGTCGACAAAAATCATCCCTGGTGAGGTAATCTTCAAAAACCCGTAGCCGGCCTTAGGATTTCTTACTTTTTGTAATGATTTTCTTGTGATTTTAGTAGTTTCCCTTAGATAAACCTTGCATATTTTCATTTTAGTTGATCCCAATATGAAATAGAATTTCTCTCGTGAAGATTCACGTGAAAACGATCCTAATCACACCTCATTTCGCATTTTTTTGCATCTTTCCCATCGATTTCAGTTGGACAGCACCAGCCATCCGATCCCATGTTCATGGGATCGGACTGCTCAGATCGTGTTGAACCCTCATCTTTTTGACCCCCATATCACGAGATCCACCATCAGATCCTGCGAATCAGATTTGGACCGTCCGATCCGCCCATCAAGGTCACTGTTCCTTGTATTTTTTGGCTCACGTACTGACGCAGCATGCACCAGCCAATCACGTAGTGATGCGTGGCACCACGTAGGAACTGTGCAGTCCAATCGCGTGGTGCCGCATTGCCATGTCAGCGCCGCTAGCAGTGCTAACTAGGTTAAGTGGGAAAATCCATATTTTCTTATTTTAAAAATATATAAGTTACTTGGAACTTCAAAAATTGATAGAAAATAAAATACTTAATGAAAAATTTTAAATAAGGGCTCGTTGGATTCATCTTTCCAAGAAAATTCAATAAACTTAAAATTCTTAACTTTTGCTGGATAGTTTGAGCTTAATTTAATTTTTTGGTAAAAATAAAATTTCATTAATTAAACTAAAAATACACTTCAGATTAAGTTGAAATTTTCAAAAATTGAAATTGAAGCTAAAATCTACCTACCATAAAAAATTCAAAATAAAATAACTTTTGGATTGTAAGATATTGAATTTTGAAGTTCAAACAATTTATTTTAATAAATAAATTAACAAACTTCATGAAAATTATCTTAATCAACTAAAATTTTGAAAAATCATAAGTATTGTAGAAAAATCCAAAAATACAAATAAATACTCATTTTAAAGGTATTTCAGAGGAGAATAACTTAAAATTAATTCTAATTAATTTGTTTAGTAATTAAGATATAATTTGAGTTTAACTAAAAATTTAATTAGCTTAATTACTGTCTAATTATCCAAGTAATTATTCTCAAACTTTTTGAGTTTGATTAATGGGATGGCATCTACCTCCCATAATTTTTTTGAGATTTATTACTAGGTTAATTAGGAAAATTTCTTATCTTAGCCTTAATTACTCTCTTAATTAATTAGGTGATTAATTAACATGCTAAATAGTAAGAAAATCAATAATTAAGTTTTTTAATCATTGTGAGACAGTGAATGGACATGGGGATGAGATTGGGACCTCTTTCCCGTTCTTTTCCCTAAGTTCATTTCACTTGACTTTAAACTAATTAATTTGGGATAATTAATGGTTTAATTCATTAATTAAATGGCTTAATTAATTAAAGTGAAATCATAATCATTCTAGAACTTCTCTAATTAAGTTTCTTGGGTAGCTCTTTGGGTGTTCAATAACTTAAAGAGAGATCTAATGAAATTATGGTTAGCTCACAAGTGTGAGAAAACCATAAGAGTAATTAAGTGAGCTCCTTAAGTTAATTAATTAAAATTATGAGCTAATTGCATTAGGCCCCTTTCATTTCATAGGATCATTATTATCTACTTTTCTATGAGGTTGCATATCATATTAGCTCATACTTGTTTAATTAATTACCTTAAGGTGACATAAGTAAGGGTTATTTAATTGATTTAATCTATGCTTAACTTAATTAAACCATAAAATCAACTTGATTACTTATTCATTAAACCAAATTAACTCACACATGGGGAATGGGATTAGGATCAGCAAACCTCTTTCATTTCCTAAATCAAATCAAACTCAAAACTGAAAAATATCATTTAAGAACTTTGGTTTATTTTTAAGTAGCCTATTTAGTATTATTGTCCTTAAGAATTAATTGGAATGAATGAGATCATGTGCTTATGTTCCTTTATTTCTTTTTAATCATGTTAAATGTTGCTTGCCAAATATAATCATGCATTCATTTCTTTTAAAATAAACTAAATGAAATGGTTTCTTTTATGTCAAATTGCATGTGATGATTTAAATGAAAAATAGGTCTGGCTATTATTACTATTAAATCAGAAGTTATTTTAAAACCCATAAATCAATTATAATAGATGGAATGATGCTAATTATAAGTATCTATAAGTTTGCATGTGTTTATAATATAAGATATGCAATATGAAGCTCTCTTTCCTTATCTTATATGGATTTGCATGGGATTTATAAATGTATAGCCCATTTGAAAAGAACACAATATTTGTCTAAATCTACTCCTATACATCTCCATGCTAAGACTAAGGAAGAATTTCATATCACATATGTTAATCATATAATCAAATCAAATATAACTTCTTGCATGACTTCTCATTCTTTTGGTTCTTTTTGTACATTCATATGTATCTAAGAAAAGTAATATATTAGTCTGAACACCCTGGGGCTGCGAGGCCTTAAGGGAGGTAGATGTCATCCCATTAAATACACATGAGAAGTTTGAGATTAATTAATGGAATAATCAGAGAGTAATTAGCCTAATTACATTCCCAATAAAACCCAAATTCAGAAAATAACACTACTCAAAATCCATCTAAGACAATTTTATAATATTCTACATTCAATTATCTTTCACATGAAATTTATTTCATTTTTTTTAATGTTTATACACTTAGATATGAATATTTGAAGTTTTAATGATTAATTAGGTAATTTAATCCCCTAATTATATAGCTAATCTCATTGGTGCCATGTGGAGATGCGACGCTTTCCACGCGTGGTGTGATGATGGGCTATTTAAATAGTCACATCATAATGCGCACGTGTGGACGCTATGCGCTTTCTCCCTATCTATCCGATCAAGGATCGGACGGCTGAGATCAAGACCGCAATTCTTAAGGGTTAATCCTTGGATCCTACATGTTTTAATCATGGCCACCCATCCAAAATGCGTAGATGGATGACCCATGATTCATCCCTGATCTTCCCTATGAGAGATGGCCACCGTCCATCTTCTAGGGGAAGATCTGAGCTCCATTATGCTTTGATTGAATCCAAAGTCAACCCAAACCATCACAATGCAAGGGAGATCACATCCAATGGCTAGTTTCTCATGAGATGGAAATTCACTACACAAAGCTCCACACCATGGCTAATCTAAGCTCAGTTTAATGGCATACCTCATTGGAGGCTATCACTGGTGCTTGATTCCCTTGAAGTAGCTTCGTCTAGTGGAAATGAAGCCTTTTTGAAGGTTTGAGGTATTGAAATTGGATGGATCTTCCTATGGACCAACTTCACCTTCACTTGAGATAGGCCTTGGTCAAAGGCACTACTCCCTTGCTTGGATAACTTATGTGAATCTTGGAGTGAGTTCATTTTGATCCCTTGAGGGTGTCAAGGAGGGATTGGCTTGGTTTGGAGTATTGAGTGAGATGGATTTCAAGTGGAGCTCCCAATTTTCAGTCTATGAAAATTGAGAAAATGGAAATTCAAACTCACTCTAAAATGCTTAAGGAGGATTGCAATGGCTTGCCCTGACTTCTCTAAGCTCAATCGAATTAGAGAATGATGAAATGAATTGAAATTAGGGAGAGTATATCTCCCCCTAGAGCAATCGAACGACTGAGAAGGATCTTACCATTTTGATCCAATTGACCTCATTCCATGGCTTTGTTAGGCTATTAGGAGTGTCCTTGCATTTGGTTTGGCGGAGTGGAGTAGTGGAGCTCCCATGTGCCTAATTCAAGTGGAGGAGGGATTCCATGTGTTTAATTTCAAGTGAGATGGTTGATTTTAGCCTTAGGTCAGGTTGAGCTGACCTAAACCCATTGGGTTAGGTGCACCACACTCACTAGTGTCCACTTGGTCCACTAAGAGGGTGTCAAGTGGTCATGAAGACCATTTGACTAAATTCCAAGTGAATTTGGCAAACATTTACCCTATGGCCTAGGGGTAAAATGGTCATTTGGCATGGGTTTCAATTTGAATGTTTGGTATTATTGAAAAATGGGTTAGGCCAAGTTTCATTGAATTTGGAGTTGGTTTGATATGATTTGGCTCATGTTGACCCATTTAGGTCAAAATGAGTCAACTTTGGTCAAGTTGACCAATTGGTCAAATTGGGTCAAACTAAGGGTTAGGTCAAGTTCATATGACTTTTTTAAATATTTTGGTGGCTTTGGTTTGATTCAATTTGGTTTATATTTGGTTTTGGTTAAATTGAGTTCATTTAGGTCAAATGGGTCAAGTTGACCAAATTGACCCATTTGACCTATTTGGGTTAGGTCATGGGTTGGTTTTTATTTGGCTGGTCATATGAAATGGATTGGTATCTTTATTTCCAATCAATTTGGTTTATATTTGAGTTAACTCAATTTGACCTTTTAGGTATAGTTGGGTTCATGGTCAATTGGGCTAGGTTAGATCTAGTTGGCCAATTGAGGCTTTGGTCAAGTTCAACAATCATTTTAGAATGAACTTGGCCCATTGGTTTCAATCAATTTGGCTTAGATCAAGTTTTGACACATTTTTTGACTTTAGGTCAAGTTGGGTCAACTTGGGTCAAGGGCCAATTGCTAGTTAGGCTCAAATGTTGACTTGGTTAAGTTCAAACATTGATCATGAATGAGTTTTGATCAATGGTTTCAATCAATTTGGCCTAAGGTTGATTTTGGAAAGTTTAAGTTTGACTTGATTTGACCCAATTTGAGTGATCGATCATCTTATGATGATTGTTGCTCATAATGTGAGGCTTAGATGTGCTTAGTCCAATCTAATTTGGTTAGGATTAGAATTTGTCTCATACAGATACTTTAGATCACTTTGGGTCAAGTGAGCCTAAGTAGGTCAAATGGCTTGGTCAAAGCTTGATTGGAGTTTGATTGAACTCACATATGGAATTAAGATTTAAATATAAATCCATTTGTAAGTGGTTTTAAGTCAAATGGGTTTTGATTCATTTGACAATTTCAAGTTTAAAAGGGTGAACATGAGCTTGACTTGGGTTTGATTTTTGAATTAAGTTTTGGTTTGGTGATTGAAGTTTATGTTTATTTTTGGATTCATGATTGAAGGATTGGTTGAACCATGATGAAAATTCAAGAGTTTGGCTTGATTTGAAATTTATTTGGCTAAGTTCAAGATTTTGACATAAAAGGCTTAGGTTGGATTTTGATTGAATTTGAGTTTGATTTCTAGAGTTGCTTTTGGTTGTTTGAATTTATATTTTCATTTATATATGTGAATATAAATGAAAATATAAATGGCTTATGAAAAAAATTCATGAATTTGAAGTGATTTGAATTTGATTTAGGCTAAGTCCTTAAAGGGAGTTAAACTGACTTAGGAAAGATTTTTTATTAAGATTTGAATTTGGAATTTGATTTGATTGATTTCAATTTATATTTTATTTATATATGTGAATATAAATGAGAATATAAATGAGTTGTGAGAGAATTTCATGAATTTGAATTGATGTATATTTGATTTAGGCTATGTCCTTAAGAGGGAATCAAAGGATTTATGGGAATCGAAGGACTTAGGAAATATTTTTGACTTAGAATTTCAATCATAAGCTTCAATCATTAGTTTCAATCATGGGTTTCAATCATGTGGGATTGATTTGGAGGAAATCAATCAAGTTGGAATTGATTTAAGTTTAACTTGAAGGAAGGAAGTGAGGAATTTAATTCAAGCTATAAGGTAGAAAAATTTTCCTAACACCCCATAAGGCATGACCTATTCCTATGGCTAACTCTTCTAAGTCTCTAGGGTGAGGTTGAGTGTCCACATAATCACTAGATGTGTCTTAAGACTAAGGAACTCTTAAAGTATAAGACAAGTCTTATGTCTAAGACTAAGGTGCTCTGGGATAATAAGTAATGGGAGGATCTATGAATACCTTCAGTAAATAGAGTGAAGCCTAAGATCTAACGGTCATGTACTAATTGATAGTCATCAGTCTATCCTCATTTTTGGAACAAACTACCCAAAAAAAGTCTCTAAAATTGCTATGAATTGTTTGACTATATTTTGTAGAATATACCTAGTAGAGTGGAACAAATTGCTTCCATAAAGATGTTGAGAGTCTTATAAGATCTTCCCAACTACCAAAAATTATCTTTATTGTCTTACTCCTAGCATCCTAGGGTTGTCCATCGTTTGTGACATGCTAAAAAGAACATCTCATAGTCTTACATCTTTCAAAGGGGAATAACCGGTAACCGCTTGTGGCAAAATAGATTGAACGACCTAAGGGTGACTACAAGTGATCCGTGGATTTATCTCAACTCAGGTAGTCAGGCAATTCCTATAGGGAGTTCTGCTGACATTGCCTTAAAGACAGGATGCCTTGGGAAAAGGGGCCCTTTCGGGGTTTGAATTTCTAATCCACAAGAAAATTAATTTGTTTGTTTGTTTAGTTTGTTTATCATGGAGCTTGTTAGTTTACAAGAGATCACACTGAGAAAGAGCTTATATCAGCCTAGACCAATCTTAGATTTACTAAACCAAGGGAGAATTTGTAATCACAACAAATTCTCCAACCATGGTTACTAGGGGACTTCCAATCCAAGAGTAACCCGACTAGTATCTAAATGGGGTCACAAAGGACGTGATCCAAATAGAATGCCTGCATGGAGAGGGGCCACTAAGGGCTTGATCCAAAACTTTGGAGAAGATGGCATGGCTAGTCATATATCAAATAGGTATTCTGTGGCTAACTCAAGAAGAAAGAATAGGGACTCACATCTGCTAAGAGTGGTGTATCCACCGGGTGAGTCACTATTAGCATAGTGAACATCAACCAACCTATGATGCCCATTGGTTTGCAACAATCAATCTAGGAAGAAAACTCGGAGACTCACATTCTTCTGAAGAGAAATTGATTTGGGATAGTCTCTTTGCGTGCCATCCGACCTAGGGTGACTACTGAGTGAATGCCACTGGGGGGCTTACGTTGACTCAAATGTAGTCAAGAGGAAAGGAGCCTTTGGGGGACTTATCCTAAACCTCAAATATACTCGACCTAGTTAGATCATGATGATTATTTCAAAAAGAAAGCTCAGGGACTCACATCCTCTTAAACAAAATCAACATGAGATAGCTTACTGGCTAGAAAGTGAAGTCTACCATACTAACAAGGTGCTCATTAGTTTGCAATGATCAAGTTAGGAAGAAAGCACAGGGACTCACATCCTCCAACAAATAACCACGGGTGACACAAGGTGTGGTAGCATGTAGACAGAGAGTAATGAGTGAGTGCCATAGGGGGCTTGCTCCCACATCAAACTAGCGAGATAGAAGATATGTGTTTATTTTTGTGTTCGTGTTAAAGGGAATAGGATGCCTCTCAGGTTCTCTCACACCTATTCTAATAGTGCCAGGAGATTGTGTTTGTGTTTTGAAAGAGGGATAGGATGTCACTGGGGGAATCTTACACCTACCCTAAAACACGTCATGGTGAATTCAAAAGACAAGCATACAACGCTTTGAAAGAAGAGAAGATTTTGGTGAAATGGAATCAAATTTTGTTGATTTGATGATAATTATTTTCAAAACATGATTTTTTGGGTAATATTTTTTCAAATATTAATTGGAAGCATCGAGTGTTCCCCTTTATAATCAATGAGTTGATAAGATCCTCTAGTAGGCCTTCTCTATGACATAGGGGCCTTCCCAAGTGGGTTCAAACTTGTCTCCCATCTTTCGATGGGCAACAATTGGTCTATTTAGGACTAACACAAGTTCTCTTACTCGAAAAGACCTAGGGCGGACCAGCTTGTTGTGAGCTTGAATTATTTTAGCCTTGTATAACTCGAGGTTTTGGTATGCCCGTAGGCGACTCTCCTCCAAACCTTCGAGCTCTTCTAACTACAACTTTGCATTCTGCTCTGTAGTGATCTTGCTACCCAATGCTATCCTTAGTGACGAGAATTGAACTTTAAAGGTAGAATGGCTTCAAACCCATACATTAAGAAAAATGGGGTAGATTGAGTTGGAGTTTAGTATGTGGTGTGGTAGGCCTACAAGGCTTCAACCAACTGCTCATTTCACTACCGCTTGTTGTCGTCAAGTGTCTTCTTTAGTATTTGGATGAGAGTTTTGTTGAATGCTTCTGCTAAGCCATTTCCCATGGGGTAGTAGATGATGGAGTATCTCAATCTATATTGTGTCTTCTAGCGAAGATGTTGATCTTGGTGCTTTTGAATGTAGAACCATTATCAGATATAATTCATCGAGGCACCCTGAACCTATATACGATATGGTTCTTGAAAAATTGAAGCACATAAGCTCTGTGACTTCTTTGAGTGGGATTGCCTCCCACTTGTAGTAATGGGTAGCTAAGATGAATCAATGACCGAAGAAGAGGATCGAGACACAAAGTCGGTACCCCAACACTCAAATGGTCATGAGGCCATTGTAGGGTGTAGAATGCTAGTTAGTTGATGTAGGACCTCATCGTGTACCTGACACTGATGGCATCTCCTAGCTACATCTATACAATCTATAATCATCGAAGGCCAATAGTATTCTAGTCTCTTAATTTTCATCTTCATCTTCAGACCGGATTGATGTGCTTAGCATAAACCATAATGTACCTCAGTTATAATACCACGAGCTTCATTTTTATCTAAACAACGTAACCACATCTGATCAAAGGACCGGATACAGTATGCCAGCAGGAGAGAGCTCTATTTCATGATCTTGTGAATTTTTAAGATAGTTTGTCAGTGTTCAAATAATCTATGAACTGTTGCCTCCAACCCAACTCATTGTCCTTATAGGCAACCACAACCTCCTTCAAGAGAAATTCTCGATGAGTTCAACATCAATAAGGGATTGGACTTTTATAGACCTTATTAGAATTGACTCATCTTCGTGAGGTCAAGTTTGGCCAAAGCATCTACTCTCGCTAGGGGAACTTTGTAGATGGTGACTTGAGATTTGGGCCACCATGGTATACATTGGTAATGACAAAATTTGGTTTGAGAACCTTGTAGGACCCACAATTTGATTGATGACCAACTGAGAATCCCTAAAGATATTGATGCTCTTAACACTGACTATGATAGCTAATTCTAGACCGAAATCAAAGCCTCTTACTCGACTTCGTTGTTGGTGTAGGGATTGGAAAGATAGTATGAGAATATCATCACATCGCAGTCCAGAGTTAAGAGAACTATTCCTACCCCCTTTCCTGGAAGAGTAGATGGTGGTGCTTCTCCTTTATAAAAAGAAGTTGCATCATAAAAACACATCTCCCATCGGCAATTGTCAATCTTCTTTTAAGTTCATGATTTGTTCATCAAGGAGATCATCATTAAGCTGAGATTCAACAGGAAGTAGGTGTGCTGCTAAGAAATTTGCTAGTGCTTATCCTTTTACATCACAGGAGAGGGGGGAGGGTACAAATGTGATATCAAACTGTGAGAAGATCATGGGCCATCATGCCAAATGTCCAGATAGCATTGTCATGTCATGAGATACAAGGATTGGTTTGAAATCAAGTTCACCTTATGAGAAAACATATAGTATCGTAGCTTGGGAGGCAAAGATCAAAGCTAGGCAATGTTTCAATAGGTGGTTTTTTTTAGAATCAAATACAACAGGTAGTAGAGCACTCCCTTTCCCTTCATCATTGGCTTGGGCCAAGCACCAGAGAGTCTTCCAATGCTGTAGAGGATGAGTGGCACCCGGGATAGGTTGCAAGAACTGGGCTTCACCACAAAGGCATGCTAGCACTTGTCATCCCACTTGAACCAGGCATCCTTTTTGACAAGTGCTAAAAATGGCTTGCATCTCCTCGATAGGTTGGAGATAAAGCATCTTAGATATGCCAACCATCCTTGGAAAGATCTGAGTTGAGTTAAACTCTTAGCAGGTGGTTTTTCTAAGATAGATTTGATCTTTTTCGAGTCTATTTCTATTCCCCGATGTTAGGCAACAAACTCAAAGAATTTCCTTGAAGCTACTTCGAATACACACTTTAAGGGATTCATTTTGAGGTTATATTATCTTAACCGTTTGAAAGCTACTCTCAAGTCAAAGAGGTGGTCTTCCTTTTCTCTACTCTTGACTACTAGATCATCAACATAGCACTCAACCTATTGATGGATGAGTTCATTGAAGATCTTAGTCATGGCCCGTTGGTATGTAGCACCAACATTTTTATGGCTGAAAGGCATGACCCTATAATAATAGATTATGATCAGGGTTAGAAAAATAGTGTTTCTTTCATCCTTAGGGGCCATCTTGATTTGGTTGTAGCTATATGACCCATCCATGAAAGAGAAAAATGCATGAGATGAGGCGATGTCCACCATTAATTCTAGTATAAGAAGAGGAAACTCATCCTTAGGGACATGCCTTATTTAATCTTTGAAATTGATGCAAATGTGAATTTGGCCATTCTTCTTCTTAAATGGGATGACACTGGCTAACCAGGTAGGGTATTTTCTTCCCTAATGAAACTAGCATCGATCAATTCCTTGACTTCAGATATAAAATGTTATCCAATTTTTAATCGCATGCATCTAGGAGCTTGCTTGATAGGGTTAGCTAGATTTATTCTAGTTTGTGGACTATAAGAGAGATAAGCATCTCTTCATAACTCCATGCAAAGTAGCCTTAAACATAGTCAATAGCCTAACTAAGTTATTGGTTTCTTCTTCATTCAGCAACAAACTGATATATGTAGGGCATGGATTTTCTTCTATCTAGAGGTTGATTTCCTTAAGCTTGTCAATTGTTGAATGGATCTCTTCAAATTTGATGCAACTTTTATTTGGGATCAGGATCATCTGAGGTTTCTAAATAAACATCCTCATAAGATTTGGTTTGGTGTGAAAAGAACCTATCAGACTCCAGATGGTTGGTAACAACTCAAGAATCATCATCGATCGGACCTCTGCATCAATCCTAGTCCCGATCTTGATTTTGCTTCCACCAGATATTATTCCATAGCTTCTCAAAATACTTTGACGTGACCATGATGAACCAACCTTCTGTATGATTATGAACACAAGGCGAGAAAAAGTCAAATGATAATTCCATTAATTCTTTGTATGAATTCTCCTCAAGTTTTACATCAACTTCAAGACTTGAGGAGGATGATCCCAAAAAGAATCTCTTCGACTTCATATTTTTTGAGGACTAAGGGGCTTCCTTAACTACTAAACCTTTAACTTTTTGGGATGAAAGTGAGGTTAGAGCTAAGGTTCTTAACTGATTCCTGATAGTTTTACATACATGATTCGAATACTTTGCTTTTGGGGGGCCCGTCTTCATCATTGGAGTGTCACCTCCAATGAAACTCGCTAAGAGGGGTTAGCTGGTATGCTAATCACATTAGACTCATCCTCCAAACTGATTTCAAGTCTTTGTGAATAGGGGTACTCCTATGAACGAACATAACCCTTTGGTTGATGGCCAAAGGGTCTTTCCACTCACCCCTTTCTACCTCTACCTCCACCTGGAGGTTGAGTCATCCCACATGTCCATATGAAGGAATGAACTGGGTGGAATGTGAGTAGTTCTATTTCTTCTTCAATTTCCCTTTCTTGTTCACTTGGATTTTCACTTTTCTTTTCTTTTTCTTTTGCTTTTTCTTTTTCTTCATTTTTTTTTGAATTTAAATTTTGTCCAAGTTCACGAGAAAGGGTGTTTTGAGGAATATAGAAGTTCGCATCCTCATATATCTCAACCTCTCTAACTGAAAATGGCTTTTCATCTCTTTTGACATAGTACTCAATCCCATCCTTCCTGAACATGGTGCAATGATGGAGGGAGGATGGAATTATCTTTATGTATGCACCGAGTGGTGAACAAAGTATTTGAATCATAAAACTTGGCTTCCTTCCATTCACCTACCTCCAAAAGGTAACTATGGAACCTAAAGCCCTGCTCACCTTGTTCATTGAATCCTCTCAACATCATGATATCTCCTGAGTGTGGAGATGTCGATCCTCAAATAGAAAAGATCTTTAGACTCATAATATTCACCGATGCACTGATCAATGAGAACTGAAAGTCTCAATCCCCATGTCAACTGTAATGTAGGAGAAGTTGTGCTCCATGTCCCCAAGAAGGTCTTCATCTATGAAAGTAATCCCATGAGCTTCTAGAATAATGTGCCTCCTCACTAATAGCTGAGCTAAGATATATCGAGGATCAAGGAGAGCCTTGATTAATGATTCCCTCATCTCTTTGGATAAGACAAGGGCATCGAGCAGCGCTTAGATGGCAACTTTCTTGGTGAGAGGGACATTGTAGTCCTTTTGATCCTCCACAAGCATAAGGAGCATCCCGTGGAGGGGCTTCTGATCCTCAAAGCAATGACTTGTTTTCCTCATCTTGAGGTGCTACCCTAGGAGAACCTTGCCACCACGAGGAGGTTGACTTTGATCTCTTGTGGTGGGTAATGGAAGGTACCTACACATTAGCTCACTCACAGCCTTCTCCTATGGGACCCTTGAATCGATGATTCCCATTCTAAAGAGGTAAACCCATAGCATTTTAGGAAAATCTAACATTGAATCAAAAAAGGAAGATCAAAATTATAGTTGTTATTTAGACTTGAAGAGTTATTAAGAATATATTGACAACCCATCAAGTGACATGTAATTCAAGCTAGCTTTATTCAATTTCTTGGATTTGATGAGGTAAAGCAAAAAAATCAAAGTAAATGGGGTGAGGGATTTGATGCCATACAGATGTCTACTAGAAGAAGAAGAACTAGCTGAAGTAGTGGTAGTCGCTAATGTGATATGGTGGATTGGAGGTTGGACTATTGGTGGTTGATACTATATCCGGCTTGTATGTTCGAGCTCACCCTTTCTCTGAGTTGGCTCTGGAAACTTGCAAACCTTGATGTTGGAGGTTTGAGTTGACTCGGGCACCTGCAAGGAAAGTTTTTTGATCTTCAATATAATTTTCTTACATGATTTGGATAAACATATATCCCAACCTTCTTTGGTTTTGGAAGGATCACAAGTATCCCCAAGGATTACCCTAATGGAATTGGATGGTTGTTCCACAAGGTATTCCTTCAGATAACTAGCATCGAAGCTATGTTCTGCCACTTTAAATGTGAAGCAATCTTCCAAAACATGACCCAAAGATACTGATGATAAAAGTTAGGATCATTGCCCCACTTTCTCTGGTCTCCTAAGTTTGGGTAGTTAAAAATCAGGTTTCTTTAAGAGATTCTTAAAGATCTTCCTGATTACCTCCCTCTTAAATGAATAAGGCTTGTTAAGTTTATCCAAAAGAGGTGGACCATACTACATAGAGTATGTATGCTACTATTGATGATGGTAGGAGAGGAGTGTGTGTAGAGGGTGGTGAGGTTGCCTGATGGTGGTAGAGTGGTGGCTATGGAGCACAGGTCTCTCAAACTACTCTGGCATGCTTCCCTTATCCACTATCCCTACCCCGAAGTTTCTTCTATACCTTCTATGGCTTTGTTGGGTAGATCTGAGAAGGTAACTATTTGTATGCTTGCAAGCCTCCTTGTTGATTAATTTCTCAAAGGTTTTGATGGTGAAACCTTTAATGAAAGGAGAGCCATGGATATTCTTAAGCATAATCTTGATGTCATGCTATTCAGACAGTTGTGGTTCATATTTCATACTCAAATTATACCATCTAAGAATGTAATCAATGAGGGAATCACTGATTTTATAACCTAGATCGCCAATAGTGACCCTTTGTTGAGCTCCAACAAACCTCTTGATATAGAGTTGCTCCAACTCAGCAAAAGTCTTTACATAACTATTAGGAAGTTTAGCATACCAATCAAAAGCTATCCCTACTAAGCTACTGACAAATTGATAGAAGAGTAAAGTGTCACTGCCACCAGTGTTGCAACAACTAAGCTCAAATGCGATGTGCTACCACCCAGTTATCAAAACTCCTGAAAGATGGTGACACAAAACCCTTAGGATATTGGATTGCATCAAATTACCCTGGGTAGGGTCTACCCTTTGGAACTTATGATCCTTCTCAGGCTTGAGCCAACGCTTTTTTCACTTGCTACTCAACCATGGACTTGATATCTTTTCTTGAGGATATCCACATCCTTCCCATACGTCGCTTTTACCTACCATAGGTAAAGTCTTGGGTCTAAGATATGCACCAACTATAGACCTCCTATGGTAGGATAAACTACTTGGGCTCAATGCTAAAATAATACAATGCATCTTGAGCCTCTTCACCATCCTATCTATCTTTTATCTTTTTGCTTTATCTATGCTGGAAGGTGTTGGGTCGAGTGTGCTTGGCCTCAACACCTTCCATAGCCTGCTGCTCTCTAAGAAGGGATCCCTTGGTATCTACCAAGCAAACCCATGATGTGTCTCCCAACAAATCATCTTCATTGGGATCAAAGCTGATCTTCTCCTCATCATCATATCTTCTAATCTCTCTTCATGAAATAATGGCTACTATCATAGAGAACAATCTATTAGAACTGCACAAATGACTTTGTTAACGTGGGATCACTATCATCGTGAGGCACCGACCTCCCTACCTGGAGAGTTAACCCGTGGCTATACTGTAGAAAAAATACACTCATCACCACTATCTCATATGGGGTGACACTCCTAGGAGGATTTATCATCATAGGTGCAACTGGTTTGTCACCTTCTCCCTCTACAACTAATCTCCATCATACTAGTGTGGTGGTGGGATGACCATGATACTGGTCGCCATTCCTTCCACACAACGGACAAAGGTCAAGGGAGAGCTCATCCTCACCATAAGTTGGTGTAGATAGAATGGATCCATTGGCCATGGGTCCTTCTCTCCCTGATGTGGCCTTCATGGCCTTAAAACGAGATGCTAAAACATGGAGAGAAGGTGGATGGTGAGGGTGGTGGAGACACCGACTCTCTAAACAGGAGCTCTCCTCCTATGATGGGTAGTCCCCGTGAGTAGGATATTGTTGATATGAATGACACGGGTAGCACATCGATCAAGAAAATCAATGAGTGCAGAGGCCGCTGACTATCGACTAAACCTCTGCCTCTCCCGGCTAGAGATATAAACTGAGGTATGGGCCTCTCTGGCCCTCTCCTATCAAATATGCTTCCCCACACTGCAGGGGATGATGAATCTCAAATCAAACTGAGCTCCAGACTCAAATCATCCGCTCCCCAACAGAACTCAATGAGGCACATATGACCACCTACTCTAATGATTGGGTCAAACAACCGTGGAGGTGAAGTAGAGATCCCGGCATCCTCTTTAGACCTAGAGAGAGGATGGAATGGGTTTATTGTAACCAGTGGGGAAACTAAAGTGGGCAACTCCTCAACAATAGACCATATAGATACCCCCATCTCCCTAGCGATGAGAGTATGATACCGCTTTATCATGCAGTTCTTGTTCCTCTCCGAGCAGAGTAAGTCCTAACCTCAAAAGCAGGGAAGACAATCCTTGGGATCTGGGGACCCTTCCCCTTGTAAGGTGCTAGTGAGTGGGTGCTAGCCCTAACTAGGGCAACACGAGGAACTACGGCATCGATGTTATCAGACCAAGACTACAATCGGCACCACCATTAGGAACACCTTCTTCGAGGGAATAACAAAATCGATGGTATCGACAATGACCACCACCAATGTGCTCTGCATAGTCATGAGGGGAGTGCCCTCACATGTAATACGGGCCCCCTCAAAACCTCATCCAAAGTGAATGAGGTGGGCATAGTCAAAGTGGGGTAGGCTGGCCTAATCCAGGGCCAGATCCATCCCATGGGGAAAGGTAAACACATATCTCTGTGCAGCCATTGCTATCAATTGGAACTGAAACTGAATTGTAACTGAAACTAATGTTGAACGAAAGTCTGCAATGTTGAAAATAAACTTGAATCAAATTCCTATTGAATTTGAATTTAGAATTTGAACCCATACTCAACATCTTGAAAGTGTGTTAAGTTCAAATGATTTAAAAATAGATTTTGGTATTTGATTAGAAAGAGGAATTATCTGATGTAGAATCCACTCTCAACATATTTGGATATGTTAAAAATGGGTTCAAATATTTTTGAAGAGATGCTTCCATAGGTTCATATTTGAATTTGAATTTTCATTTTGAGGACCCTTTTTTCAACAAATTTGGGTATGTTAAAGTAAAGGGACAATTTGCTTTTATTTTGGATTTGTGATTTTGAATTTACTCACTTAGCAAATTTGGGTAAAGTGAGTTGTTTGAAAAAAATTTCTTCTTTTTGTTTCTTTGTTAGCATTATTTTGTGAATCATTTATGATTTGAAAAATGTAATTATCATTTAGCAAATTTGGGTATGCTAAATGAGGGAATCAAAGTGTGTTTTATTTTTGGAAATTTTTTGAAAATATGACTCTTAGCAAATTTGAGTATGCTAAGAAAATCCTAATGTGTTTCTTTTATTTTTAGAGATTTTGATTTTGGAAAATAGGATCCTTAGAAAATTTGGGTATGCTAAGGAAATCCTAATGTGTTTCTTTTATTTTTGGATTTTAATTGAAAATGGAGACTTCACTTTAGCAAATATGGTATGCTAAAAAATGAAGTTCCAATGTATTTCTTTAATTTTGTGAAATAAAAATTTCACTTAGCAAATTTGAGTATGCTAAATAAAATTCCAAAATGTGTTTAAAATTTTTGTGTTTTGATTTTGTTTTGAAAATGGAAACTTCACTTTAGCAAATATGATATGCTAAAAAATGAAGTTTCTTTTAATTTTGAAATGGAAATTTCACTTAGCAAATTTAAATATAAATGAAATTCCAAAATATGTTTAAACTTTTTTTGTTTTATTTTGTTTTGAAAATGGAGACTTCATTTTAGCAAATATTGATAAAGAATGAAGTTCCAAAAGTGTTTCTTTAAATTTTGGAAAAGGGAAACTTCATTTTAGCAAATGTGGTATGCTATAATGAAGTTCCAAATATGTTTTGAAAAAAAAATAATTTGTTTTTTTTTTTTTGAAAAGAGAGATTTCTATTATCAAATTTGGGTATGTAAGATGGAAATCAATTATGTTTTCTTTTCCAAAGATGTATTTTTGTGTGTGATTATTGCTTTTTCAAAGAGGAAATTTCAACCTAATCATATATGGAATATGTTAAGTGGCATTTCAAAATAATGTTGTTTTATTTGGAAATGAAATTTCCATTTAATAAATTTGGGCATATTCATATGTGTTTTTTGAAAATTTATTTTTGATTTTGATTGAAAATGAAACCTCCATTCAATAAATATGGGTATATTGAATGGAGGGGTTTCATATGTGCTATTTGAAATTGTGGAAGTTCCAAACTAACACATATGGAATATGTTGAATGAAATTTCAAAGTTGTGATTTTGCTTGAAGATGTAACATCCATCTAACACATTTGGATGTATTGAATGGAAAGGCCCATCTTCAAATTTTATGCTTTTGAAAACATGATTATTGGAATTTATTTTTTGAAAATGAACTCTTCATGAAAATGAATTGAGTGAAGAAGTTCATTTATACTTTAGAAAATGTGATTGTTGGAATTTTATTTTATTTTTTTTAAATGAAGTCTTCATCAAAATGAATTGAGTAAAAAAGTTCATTTGTGCTTTTAGAAAATGTGATTGTTGGAATTTTATTTTTTGGAAATGAAGTATTCATCAAAATGAATTGAGTAAAGAAGATCATTTGTGCTTTTAGAAAATGTGATTATTGGAATCTTATTTTTGTAAAGATGATCCTACATATAACAATCATGAAGATTATTAGATGAAGGTGATTTAGGAAAATTTTTGTGCAAAACATTTTATTATGTGCATTTTGAAAGTGTGCTTTTTGAAGAGCAAGATTTTTTTTATGAAGGATTTATTTTGTCTTTATTACTTTAGAATGAACCTTTCCTTACCATAAAAATTGTAATGAGGAAGTCTTTGATCATTTTTTTTATTCAAATTTTATTTTTACCCATTAGGGAACCCAACGGGGTTTTAAGACCAACATGGGGTGAGGTCCTAAACCTAAAGATGTTGGCTAGCTTAGCTTACGGATGAAATAAGCCAAGTGTCAACAGAAAAAAAGATAGTCTTGGATTCATAAAAAAAGTACAAACCCACTATCGATACTTGGAGACAACGATCATTTACCAAAGATGGAGAGAGGAACCATCCCCAGCGGAGTTACCAAAAAAATCTATGGTGAAAATTTTTCTCATTTTTCTAAGAGTATATTTCCATCTTAAATCTATGAGGATAAAATGAAGATAGAAATATATTCTTTGCATTTGGACACCACATAGATCTGCAGATGTTCTTATTAGGGTGATCAGATATGACATTGAGGATAGGTGTACTATCTTGAAAGATAGAAGTCACCACCCTATAATGGACCTAATTACCTCAATTAGAACTCCTAAGGACAATGGGTTTGCATATGTGCCAGAGATTCTTTCCCTACTTTACATGAAAAAGTAAAGTAGGGTTTATTTTAAACTAAGTTCATTAAGTTCCCTATGGAGGCAAGCCCCCAAAGTTAATTACATCCTAAGGAATGAGATTCCCTACGAATACTCTCGATTAAGGTAAATGATTATTGTCTCCAAAGATTTTGAAAAGGTAGGACTATCGTTTGATTAGTTTATTTTTTAGAAAGTCAAGTGGGATCAATCAAGAGGAGGGAGTTTTTTATCGAAGCTAAATGGAAGGAAGTAGAGGATGCTTAAGATACTAGGAAGCCTAGTAATCATCCCAAACTACCCTATGGTTGGACTTTTATATTTTTGAATTTTGAATTAATTTATTTGAGTTTAATTTTTATTAGAATCATAGGGCCTACAATTCCATGGTACAAGGCTATGAAAATGCCTAAGAGGTGAGGATTTATACTTATGACTCGTAAAAGGGAGAAGCACAACCTAAATCTAAGCTTTGAGAGGGGCCAAAAGCATGACCTAAATCTAAGGTAAAAATCTATAGTTAGTTTACCTCGACAAGAGAAGATAAACCACCGACTGTTGGACTTACAACCGCCTAGGGGTGGCTGCCAACTAACTCATCCTACGATTTTAAATTCATGTAGGCAAGTCTTATGTTTATGCAAGATAGTAAGGTTGTTATTTATTTAGGAAGAGACTAAGTCCTTAAACACACTTCCTAAGAGACTAGATCATGTAAAGGCATGAATTCATGACTTAAATCTAATGCAAATTTTTCATATATATTTTTTTATTTTGGACAATCATTTGACTCAGGCTATAGGATTCTTTTTTCCTAATGCATGAGAAATTAAGTTATGGGCCAAAATCAGCAAGATAAGGAGGTGTGTTCCTACCATGGATCTTAAAGGTCAAGCCAAGTTCTCTGGAAAAGGTGGAATCCCTCCAATCAAGAGTGAAATAGTATGCTTTTTATGCATGATGTTAGAAAAGATGGTACACATCCAGCCAAGGGGTTACTAATTATTTTATCTTAATTTTAAGCCTAAGCTTTAGAAGAGGTTATCAGTTATTTATTTTTAATTTTGAGTTGTTTAATTTGGTAGAAGATTTACTTTTTCTTAATAGCCTAATCGTCATCCAGGCCATACATCAAAGAAAGGAAGAAACTAGGAAATGGGTGACATCTTAATACACAAGCAAAACAAAACATCAAACATTTTATAAAGCTAACGCAAAAGAATAAAAGGCCATTTGTGGTGGCACCACCACATAAACCCAAAAAAAATTGGGTATCTAAGCTCTACCCTTATACAACCCGGATTACAAATGAATTAATTTACAATCAAGTAAGGAAATTCATATTATGGGGGTCTTTATTTCTTCTTTTCTTCTTTCTTCTTTCTTCTTTCTTCTTTTAGTTCCTTCTTTTGGATGGTTGGAAGGGGGTTGCTCCAAAGGCTTCACATGGTACATAAGATGAAATCTTATAACAAATGCTCATCCTGTTCCCCATAATATTCATTCCAAAATCCTAATTATAAAACATTACATGAAGAGGAAAAGTAAATCTAACTAATACCTACAAAATAGAGATTAGCTAAACAAACTATACAAATCCCAAGCATGTATATTAGACTTAGCACCCCACACATGGGTAACCAAGTCCACCTGACCTATTGGATTATCTTTAGGGGTATAAGCACCTACACAGCAAAAGTATTTATATTTTTATTACAACGCCTCTTAAGCATAATCCCTTATAGAAGATAATGATTAGACTAAATCATCCTACCATTCATTCTATGCACATTCAACCAAACATCAAGACTAGAAATAATACATCACAAAATAAAATCAAACATCAAACCATGCACCACCCTAACCTAAAGCTAGAAATGGTGATTTAGTCTAATGTGTGTGATTTAAAAGGTTTGTGTGGTATGCTTAGCTATGGCTTTAAGGCTTAGATTTTCTAAGTGTGAAGATGTTCAACTTAGATGGGTAGTTTCATTCAAGTTATTTAGTTAATTTAGTTGATTTTTATTTGGTGATTTATTTTGGTTTAAGTGAATCCTACAATTAATTACTAAGTTATAAAGAGAGGAGAAAGATAAGAGAACTTCTCTTTCCTTCCCTATCTTAAGTAATTTCTAAAGTGGATTCATATTTGAATTTATTTAGTGAATGATTTATTATGTGGTTTAATTAATTCTAAGTTTAGATTTTTCTTAAACAAACCTATTCAAAAGAAAGGCATTTTAAGATTAAGTAAAGTGAACTAATATCATAAAACACATCACTTCATTTCTTTCCCAACATATATAACATGCATATGAATGAATCCTAAGCATATCTATACATATAAGTGGAAATGTTTAGCACACTTTATGATGAATACAAATAAATGTTACTTAAGAAAATTGGAATGCTTTATGATGCATGATTTTAATTAAGTAGAAAAAGTGGTATTCTTTTATCCTTTATTCATATGCATATGTGTATGTATGAAAGGAATAAGATAGTACAGTGTCATTGTTAGCACCAGGGGTGTAAGGTACAAGACCTACTTTGGGCTACTTAATGCCTCACAACCTCGGGGTTGTCCATACTAATATACCACTTTCCTTAAATACATATGCATGTACAATAGAAATAAATAAAGAAAGAAATATGCAAAGTTTATGTTTATTTAATTTTTGGTTTGTTTATGCAATTTATATGTGTAAATGTAAATATCCTTCTTAAGTTATAACATGGAAGAGGATAATAATATATTTTAAACAAGTGTTATGTTCTTTTAAAAGAACTATACACTTTGCAAATCTTATTCAAATCCATGTTAAGAAGAAATAAAGGAAGCAAACATAAGACACATTTTTATATTCACATGCAAGCTTATAAATAAAAGATAAGTAGCATACCATTTAGTTTTGATATTTGATATATATATTTTGAAAATAATTTTGAATTAATAGTGTAATAACCATTCATATTTCTACTTTAGCCAAAACATGCAATTTGACATAAAGAAAATATTTTGATTTAATTTTGATTTTTAAAAGATATGAATGCATGAATTTCATATGACTTACACATTTAGCATGCTAGGAAAGAAATAAAGTGATGAAAGCAATATAAATTCATTCACCCTAATTAATTCCTAAAGACAATCCTATGAAATAAGAAAATTTAAAGTGAATCAAAGTTTGTTTAATGTGATTTTTGTTTTGTATATTTTTTATGTTTGATTTAGAAAATGTGTAAGAATGTTTGCTGGTCCTAACCCATTTCCCCATGTGCATGGCATTTTAGTTTAATCTTTAGAAGATTAGATGATTTTTATATTTTGATTATGTTAAGGTATGAATTAACTGTGTTAATTAACCCTTACCTATACCACCTTAGCATATTTAACCAAATAATTATGAGTTAATGATATGACATAAAATCACATAAAAAATTTAAATCAGCAATTCACCTAAGAAGAAAAGGGCCTAATGCATTTGGCTCATGATTAATGATTAATTAAGCTAAAGGGTTTAAGTTAAGTAATTTAATAATCCTTCTCACACATGTGAGTTAGATTTTGATTTCCTTAATGTACTTAGGTTATTAAACACCTAAGCATCTACCCAAAGTAAATTTGTTAAGTTTTGGAAGGTTTTAGAATTTTATCAAATTAATTTGGTGGGTAATTAGTGGATTAATCCTTAATTAAGTTTGGATTAAGGAAGAAAGAGGGGATTTAAGGAATAGCTTAAGGAAAATATCCCAAAATTATTCCCTAAACCTCTTATTCACTTAAACAAATTGTAATTAGCTAAATCATATGATTAAACCACTGATTACACACTTAATTAGGCTTAATTACATTAAGAGAGTAATTAGGAATGAATCGAGCAATTACCCTAATTAAGATATTAATAAATCCCAAGAAAATTAGGGGAGGCATAAGTCATCCCACTAAATACACATGAGAAGTTTGAGATTAACTAATGGAATAATCAAAGAGTAATTAGTCTAATTACATTCCCAATAAAATCCAAATTTAGAAAATAACACTATTCAAAATCCATCAAAGTCAATTTTATAATATTCTACATTCAATTATCTTTCATATGCAATTATTTCATATTTTTGTGATTTTTCTACGCTTAGATATGAACATTTAAAGTTTCCATGATTAATTAGCTAATTTAATCCCCTAATTATATAGCTAATCCCGTCGGCGCCATGTCGAGGCTGACACGACGCGCGCTTTCCACGTGGTGCGACGGGAGTGAATATTTAAGTAGTCACATCATAGTGTCACATCAGCGATGGTGCTACGCGCTTTCTCTCTATCCGTCCGATCAAGGATTGGACGGTTGAGATCAAGCCGGTAGTTCTTAAGGGTTAATCCTTGGATCCTACATGTTTTAATCATGGTCGTCCATCCAAAATGCGTGGATGGACTGCCCATGATTCATCCCTAATCTTCCCTGTTAGAGATGGCCACCGTCCATCTTCTAGGGGATGATTCGAGCTCAATTGAGCTTGGATTAAATCCAAACTCAACCCACACCATCACCATGCAAGGGAGATCACATTTAATGGCTAGTTTCTCATGAGATGGAAATTCACTTCACATAAAGCTCCACACCATGGCCAATCTAAGCTTGGTTTAATGGCATACTTCGAGGCTATCATGCTCAATTCCCTTGAAGTAGCTTCGTCTAGTGGAGACGAAGCCTTGTTGAAGGTTTGAGGTGTTGAAATTGGATGGATCTTCCTATTGAACAACTTTACCTTCACTTGAGCTTGATCTTGGTCAAAGGCACTCCTCCCTTGCTTGGAGAACTTGTGTGAAGCTTGGAGTGAGTTTGATTTGATCCTCTTAGGGTGCTCGAAGGAGGAATTGGGTTGGTTTGGGGTATTGAGTGAGATGGATTTCAAGTGGAGCTCCCCTATTTTCAGTCTATGAAAGACAAGAAAATGAAAATTCAAACTCACTCTAGAAAGCTTAAGGAGGCTTGTAATGGCTTTCTCTGACTTCCCTAAGCTCAATCAAATTGGAGAATGATGAAATGAATTGGGAGTATATCTCCCCAGAGCAATCGGACGGCCAAGAAGGATCTTGTCATTTTGATCCTCATCATTTCATGGGTTTGTTAATTTATTAGTGTCCTTGCATTGGGTGAGGAGAGGAGTAGTGGTGGAGCTCCCATGTGCCTAATTCAAGTGGAGGAGGGATTTCATGTGCTTAATTTCAAGTAAGGTGGTCAATTTTAGCCTTAGGTGGGGTTGGGCTAACCTAAATCCATTGGGTTAGGTGCACCACACTCACTAGTGTCCACTTGGTCCATTAAGAGGGTGCTAAGTGATCATGAAGAGGATTTGACCAAATTCCAAGTGAATTTGGCCAAAATTTACCCTATGTCCTAGGGGTAAAATGGTCTTTGGCTTGGGTTTCAATTTGAATATGTTTAGTATGATTGAAAAATGGGCTAGGCCAAGTTTCATTGAATTTGGAGTTGGTTTGATATGATTTGGCTCATGTTTACCCATTTAGGTCAAAATGGGTCAACATGGGTCAAGTTTACCAATTGGTTAAATTGGGTCAAACCAAGGGTTGGGTCAAGTTCATATGACCATTTGAAATGTTTTGGTGGCTTTGGTTTGATTCAATATGATTTATATTTATTTTCGGTTTAATTGAGTTCATTTAGGTCAAGTGGGTTAGGTTGACCAAATTGACCCATTTGACCTATTGGGTTAGGTCATGCATTGGTTTATGTTTGGTTGTTCATATGAAATGGATTGGTATCTTTGTTTCCAATCAATTTTATTTATATTTGACTTTAGCTCAATTTGACCTTTTAGGTCAGGTTGGGTTCATGGTCAATTGAGCTAGGTTAGGTCTAGTTGGCCAATTGAGGCTTTGGTCAAGTTCAACAATCATTTTGGAATGAACTTGACCCATTGTTTTCAATTAATTTGGCTTAGATCAAGTTTTGACACATTTTGACTTTTTAGGTCAAGTTGGGTCAACTTGGGTCAAGTGGCCAATTGGGCTAGGTTAGGCTCAAATGTTGACTTGGTCAAGTTCAAACATTAATCATGAATGAGTTCTGATCAATGGTTTCAATTAATTTGGCCTATGGTGGATTTTGGCTAGTTTAGGTTTCATTTTGGCTAAGTGTTGACTTGGTCAACCCTTAGGTTTGACTTGGTTTGACCCAATTTGAGTGATTGATCATCTTATGATGATTGTTGCTCAAAATGTGAGGCTTAGATGGGCTTAGTTCAATCCAATTTGGTTAGGATTAGAATTTGGCTCATAAGGGTACTTTAGGTCACTTTGGGTCAAGTGAGCCTAAGTAGGTCAAATGGCTTGGTCAAAGCTTGATTAGAGTTTGATTGAACTCACATATGGACTTATGATTGAAATACAAATCCATTTGCAAGTAGTTTGAAGTCAAATGGGTTTTGATTCATTTGACAATTTCAAGTTTAAAAGGGTGAACATGAGCTTGACTTAGGTTTGATTTTTGAATTGAGTTTTGGTTTGATGATTGAAGTTTATGTTTATATTTGGATTCATGATTGAAGGATTGATTGAATCATGAAGAAAAATCAAGAGTTTGGCTTGATTTGTAATTGATTTGGCTAAGTTTAAGATTTTGACTTGAAAGGCTTAGGTTGGATTTTGATTGAATTTGAGTTTGATTTTTGGAGTTGGTTTTGGCTGTTTAAATTTATATTTCATTTATATATGTGAATATAAATGGGTTATAAGAAAATTTCATGAATTTGAAGTGATTTGAATTTGATTTAGGCTAAGCCCTTAAGAGGGAGTCTAAGTGACTTAAGAAAAAAAAATTATTTGAATTTGGAATTTGATTTGATTGATTTGAATTTATATTTCATTCATATATATGAATGTAAATGAGAATATAAATGGGTTGTGAGAGAATTTCATGAATTTGAATTGATTTAGATTTGATTTAGGCTAAGTCCTTAAGAGGGAATCAAAGGACTTGGGAAATATTTTTGACTTGGAATTTCAATCATTAGTTTCAATCATGGGTTTCAATCATGTGGGATTGATTTGAATTTGGAGGAAATCAATTAAGTTGGAATTGATTTATGTTTGACTTGAAGGAAGGAAGTGAGGAATTTGGTTCAAGCTATAGGGTAGGCAAATTTTTCTAACACCTAAGACATGACTTATTCCTATGGCTCTTATAAGTCTAGGCTAGGTTGAGTGTCCACCTAATCACTAGATGTGTCTTAAGACTAAGAAACTCTTAAAGTCTAAGAGAAGTCTTGTGTTTAAGATGGAGGAGTTGAGAACTCTTTCTAAAAATGAGGTCAACAACCCCGTATTTGGGCGAGCTAGTGCCCCACTGCTCTGTAAGTCCTAAAAGCTGTTACACATTAATCACAACTGCGAGAATTTTTTTAGTGATTGTTAAGAGGTTTAGGAGAAGTATAAAGTAACTAAGGGGATATACATATGATGATATTTCTTGATTTAGAAAGCATGTGATAAAGTTTCAAGAGAAGTATTTTGGAGAGTTGTAGAAAAGAGAGGAGTTAATATTGGGCATATTCAAGTCCTTAAGGATATGTATACTAGAGTTGTTACTTGTGTCTAAACACATGGAGGATTGGCAAAATATTTTCCTATTTGATTGGATTACATCAAGGATTGGTTTTAAGCCTTTATCTTTTTTACTTTATGTTATGGATTTTCTTACTATGTTTGTTAAAAGGTTTGATGGAATAGTATAGAGGAAGTAAGGAGGATCTAAATATGATAATTGTTGATTTAGAGAAAGCATGTAATAAAGTTTCAAGAGAAGTATTTTGGAGAGTTGTAGAAAAGAGATGAGTTAATATTGGACATATTCAAGTCATTAAGGATATGTATACTAGAGTTGTTACTTGTGTCCAAACACATGGAGCATATTAAAGTCATTAAGGATATGTATACTAGCCTTTATCTTTTTGCTACTTGTTGATTTAGATAAAGCTTACAATAAAGTTCCAAGATATGTAAGATAATGATACAGAAAAATGAAACATCTACTATAGTACAATATAAAAAAAATAAAACATAAGTGACAGATAACAAAAAAAAATGAATACATGTACTACAGACACATAGGTCACACTATCCTAAAAATATACCTCCATCGTGCATTGAAATCACACTCCCGTGTATACTAATCAGGTGCACATGGTGGATGATCACACAGCTGATGGTGGCCCTCCAATGTAGGTTCTTCGGATGTCTGCATAGGATAGTCTTGTGATGGGATAAAAGGTGGTTGTGACTCAAAACTAAGCTGGTACATAAAAGGACATGGATCAGCACATGTAGATGGTCTGATGCCCCAATCATGCTATGAGACACCCTCTACAAGCTTGGTCCATGTGTGTCACGATATGTACCCCCTCAAGTCCCTATCTCATCTATTATCTATACGCTCCATGTAACCCATGCTCATCATACTACCAAAAAGTCGAAAGATGTCCTGAGTAGCCAATATGTGCTCTAACTACATGAAAAATAATTTTTGAAATTAGCATCAATTAGGTATGCAACATATTGAATTTAGTAAAATACTTATGTAAATACTCACGTATATGTGCTCCACGGGTGCTCTGGGATAATAAGTAGTGGGAGGATCTATCCGGGCCTTCAGTAAAAAGAGTTAAGCCTAAAATTTGAACCAAGACATGTATTGATTGATAGTCGTCCGTCTATCCTCATCGTCGTATGACATTTTTAAAATTCTCACGTAGATGTCGCAAGCAATGCCTATGAGTGGCCCATGGAAAAATTTCTCTACACCCACGCATCAAGCCAGCATGTTTATTTGATATTATACACAGATCATGTCTAGCTAACACCACGAGTAACATATTTTATAGACACATTAAAAAGCACAACTAGGATTCATTTGACTCAGATTCAACCACAGTAAAGGCAAACAAAGCTATTTTTTTCATCTACAAACGACAATGTACCACTTGCACAAAATGTACCATCCAAGAGAACAAGGCGATCTGCCCAAAATAAAAGGACCAAAAGCCCAAAAAAGTCTCTGGAATTACTGTGTATTGTTAGGCTGTATTCTGTAGAATATACCTGGTAGAGTGGAACAAACTACTTCCATAAAGACGTTGAGAGTCTTATAAGATTTTCCAACTACCAAAAATTACTTTTATTATCTTACGCCTAGCAAGGCCTTCATGTAAGATACCCTCACATTAAATTTTGATTCCATTCTACCTATAATCTCTCTATGTTTTATATTAATTTGATGCCTGATTATAGGTATAATGAAATAAGCAATGAATTTAGAACTACACCGATGACCACTACCTATCACTGTATTGATACACCTATGGTCATCTCCAACTCTAGAGATTCTCTAGGCTCCCCATAGATGCTTGTTGTGGCTATAATGCAGGCGCCAATTACATGCTCTATTAGGACTATCATGATATACACATATCACAGTATAGTTCTTTTGGTTTGAGATGACTATTTGAAATTGAACATTGTTAATTATACACCAACCAATAACAGCAAACTGAACACTCCTTTTACTTGTAAAATGCATTCTTTCGATAAGATCACCTAGGTTTCAACATCATCTGATAGGGCATTTTCCTCAGATGGACCGTCGAAATATATTATTATTCTCTTATGGTTTGCCACATTGACATACTCATTAAAATATTGCACATTCACTCTCAATATTCTGAATGATTCTTCAGATCTGGTATTATCATTCATCACTTCAAACCGGATGATCTAATATCCGCCGAGTCACTTGCCAGCCGCTTCACTACTTGAGCCATCGCTCATAGTCTCATATGCATCATCACCTACAACACTATGAGGCACATATGGTTCCTCTAATTGATAAATAATATCACCACTCAATCTGTAATTCTGCGACACACATCAGTACCATGACACACATCTCTACTGAAAATTAACTACAAAAGTTGGGTAAGATAAACAAAGTATTACGTGGGAATCAATTTCTCAAAACTGCTATGTGTTACCAAAGGAGCAAGTGTGATGAAATCATGTGTATGGGTCGATGGTATATCTGACCTCAATCGGATCTGATGTGGATGCAACATTAGCATCTTCAACTTCTACATACAACACCAATCTTTGTCGAGAAGCTTCGTTTAGAATGACTTCACAAAATTCATCATCGAAATAACATACGCTATAAATCCATTACCCGGATAATGACATGTGAGATTAAGCGTGTGATGATTTGAATCAATGTAGATATCTCTTAATTCTTTGGTTCAAATTCAATAAGGTGATGTGCTGTAGAACTTTAATTAGACGATTTCAACCACCCACATATCTTGGAATGAACTGATCATCGACAGTTAGTTTGCCTCAATAGAATAAGATTGACGAAATCAACTCTCTACTCATTCTTGACAAGATGAGTTGAGGCAAACAAAATATCTAAAATATAACCAATCATATTATGATTACTCAAATTTGGAAATAACTTGCACAAACAATTTTAAATGTAGTGCAAACTACAGAAGGCAAATGATATTTAACTCAATCGACACTTTATGTGAACAAACCATCTAAGGCGAATAGCTCTAATCTTATCCGCCAACGCAACTACTCAAACATTTCACGAATATATTCATTTTGTATTTTATCTCTAATACTTAAGCCAGTCATCGACCTAAGCATCCTCATCTCCATCCAACTGCAATAGGCCAAGTGCTACTCCAATAGATTTTTTTTAAACATAGTAGGCCAAATTCATTCTTGCACTTCAACCATCCAACTTGAATCCTACTAATAGCATCCCAAACTATTGCACAATCATTTTGAACAATAGACCCAACATATCTTAAATATTCACAATTTTTAATGGCCTAATCACCCAAAATTACAACTCCACAACTACAACTAAAACTAACAATACATACAACCTAATCAATTACACATAAAAAAATTAGAGATTTACCGTGCGTTTAGAAAGATCGGCATCAATGTGCGTTGTGAACCATAGAAATAGCCATCGAAAACTTTGTTAAAAAGAACGGAGCCACTGGAAGTGTCGCCCAAAGCCAATGTTCAACTTCCACGAGTTGTAGGACGAACAACAAGGCTGCCGGATGCGGGGGATGCAAATGTAAGCCAAGGGACACGTTCCCAATGCGGCTGTCTGTCAATGGGAGGCAGTTGAGCTCCCAATGCGGCGGTCGAAGCATCGCTGACAGCTGTCGAAAGGTGGGGAGGCCGGTGGTCAAAGAGATGGGGTTGTTCGGGTAGCTCGCGGATGGAAGAAATCGCGTGGTGGCTGAAAGAGCCGTCGGCGTTTGGATTTGTTGCCTTATGCTTAATTGGTCGTATTTACAGCTCTTTCTACTTAGTGCCACCTGAGGCGAATACCGCGTCACTTCGACAAGTGGATCCTACATGGCTAGCTAGTTGCCCCTTAAAGGGGCGATTATACCTATTTTAAATTTTTTTTATAATACTTATTTTATGAATTACTGTTTAAAAGGTACTTAATTTAAAAAAAATTGCCCACAGTTGCTGCGGCATTCATGAGCTTAGTAGTGAGACCAAGGTTGCTATCCAATCTGATGTCATATGACAAACAAATGGCTACCGGGATCTCGAAGCCTGAAGCGGAGGAAATAGAAACGAACAAGGAAGGTTGATGCCTAGGAGAGTGATACAAATGAAAAAAAAAAAAATAAAGCCTCATAAAAGAATAATTATTTATATCTATTTTCTACATATTTATATACAAGAAATTATTAAGTGTGAAATTCAAATATAATTTTTATGCTCAAAATTCAATAGCATAAATATAAAATAACAATCATCAATATATAATTATTATATATTAATTATGAATTAATATATATTATTATTATATATTGATGTATATATTATATTATTATTATATAACAATTTATAATTATTATATAAGAGGTGAATGTTAATAGAGAGTTATATATATCACTATATTATTAATATCATCCCTTTACATACAAAGCTGAAAGAAAATAAAGATACGTCACTAAAAAAAAACAAGCCGGATTAGTTCTTTCAAGAATATTACCTTTACATGATCTTTTCACCGATTTCTTCCCTATAATTAAAGAGGATCCCATTCTTCTATAACATATCATATAATATTTGTATACATTAAGTTCATTGATAATTTGACTTCAAAATTAATTCATATATATTTAAAAATGGTTTGGAAGTACTATAATAGTAAGAATTAAAATAGTTAGAATAATATATAATATGATATTACTATTTATTTTATAGAATAATCTAAAAATGGTTAACGAAGTATTATAATAGTTGAACGTGGAATCATATTCTTTAAACTCGGCAGCTGAATAGGAACTTAAATTTGAAACGATCTCGATAACATTTCTAAGATAACGGAGACTTAACCAACTGCTCAGCTATGCACCGAGGATAGCAAGCCCAGCTTCCTTTTATATAGAGATGAAGGGACGCAGTAAATCCGACGCCTAGTCTTGGTTACTCTTGAGGAGACCATGGCGACGTTGGTGCCGGAGGCGGCACTAGCTGAGGATTTGGAAGAGCAGCGCGATTCCAAACGCCCAAGAAGATCCACGAGCATAAGCGTTTTGAATGTGGATTCAGATTTCCAACACTATCATCCCGATTTGACGGATTCTAATGAGAGCAAGGATTCGTCCTGGGACGCTGAAGAACTGGACGGCGATCGAAATTGTGGCGAGGGGGCAGTTGATACGGCGGACTCTGAAGCGAAAGACAAGGAAGAGCTGACGAAGAATGAATGGAGGGACGTATAAAGAGAAAGAGGGTTTCGACGGTGGAGAACGAAAGCGGACAGTCTAAGAAGAGGAAGGAATTGGTGGCTTCATCTCCCTTCCTTATTCACATCGTCAGTTCCATAATGATGGGAATGTCGAGACTCCCTGTTCTTCCTCTTCAACTGCTTCTTCCGGGGACACCACTACGGTTACGAAAAGGTTTTTTTTTTTTTTTTTTCAAACTATCGGCTACAATTTTGTTTTGTTATCCCTTCCGTCAATTTATTTCTATTGATCATCGTTTGTTCATTAGTGTAAGAATTCTGCGAAGCGCAGAAGAATTTGGAAGGAGGATATGGTTTCGAATTGCTCAAGCTGCGACACGAATCATTGCATTCCGGGGTGTTACACAGTATATACCTTTTAAGTTATTTGTTGATCCTGTTTTCATTCTTCTTTTCTCTTTGAAAGCCTTTTTTGCCTCAATTATTAGATTATTAATATAATAAGGACCATGGCATTGTGAAATTAGGTGCTCTAAGCTGACAGATGAGATGGGCTTGAACTCTTTGCCATCCTGCAGTGAAATTTGTGGCTGCGAAGTTTGTAAGAGACCACATAAGGCATCCATGGTTTTGATTATGTTGAACTAGGAAAATAAATTAGATCCGTAGTTCATCGTAATCTTGTTATTTATGTTTTATAAAATATGTCTGATTTTAAATAATTATATTGTCTGCCTGATAGAAATATCTATTAGAAGCACCTAATTTTTCTTTTTTTATTATGTATTTTCTTCTAGAGTTTTTCCTAAATTAAATACTTTTCTGACAGAATGAATTCTGTTGTCCGTTTCCGTGAAACATGAATGGCTGCTAATAATTCTTTCTTTTTTATTTTTTACTGCCTGTAATTGGTTTAATTCCACCCACATCAGATCTAAATTTTCGGGTTTCTTGTATTCCATAAATAACCTTAAGAAGGCGGTAAACATGAAAACGAAAAGTTATCTAGCGAAACTGCATTCCTCTGAACCAAACTCAACGTGGATAAGCGACAGAGTGAGAGGTGTGAATTTGCTGTTTTTTTTCTGTTTGCACTCAAATTAAGCCTTTCCACACCTATCACTACATAAATAATAACCTGTTAATTACCTTCCTCATCCTTCACTTCTCTCAACACAGGCTTCTTTCTCACCTATCAACGATGGAAGGTATATTGGAAGATTCGACCGTCTCACTACGGAAGAGAACCAAGCGGCAAAGGCTTCTGCTTTCATCGCCGGCGACGGCAGATGTAGTGAAGTCTTCATCGACCTCCGCGGAGTTCTCTCTGATCACAACTGAGGAGGAAGAAGACATGGCTAATTGCCTTGTACTTTTTGCCCGAGGTGGTCATAAGCCAAGAGGCCCAGAACAGAACCCAAAGCGACAGAGGAAGCAACCACCGCCATGAATTTACGAACCGGCAATTCGCAGAAGCTGCGACCACCACCAGCGGCAAGGCTGGATTTGACGTCCACGAATGCAAGACTTGCAACAAATGCTTTCCTTTCTTTCAGGTGCTTGGCGGGCATCGCGCCAGCCATAAGAAAATCAAGCTTTCGATCCCTTCGGCGCCGGCAGATGAAACGAAAAAGGCGGTGATGAGCAAGGATTCGATTCAGCTAAGCCAGAACTCATTCTCTTCACAAGTCACGACAACGGCAAAAATCCACGAGTGTTCGATATGGGGCGCCAAGTTCACCGATCAGGCTCTTGCGAGCACCGCCCTTCGAATCCACAGGAGCCGGCGAGGAAGGAGAGAAATTCGAACGGACTTTCTCTAGATCTCAATCTCCCTCCTCCCTGTGATGACGACGGCAATATCACAAAGTCGTCTTCCTCCGTTTCGCCGACAAAGTTGCTGCCTTTCTTTTTGGCAGCAAAACACCGACTCTGGTGTTGACATCTTCCCTCGTTAATTGCCATTACTGATCAGATTCTAACTCAAATATATCACGTTAATTTCTTTCTTCTCATTGGTTTTTATTTTTAATTTAATTCATCATTCATCATCAGTTTTCTCCGGACATAACTGACCTATGTGAATTATATGAAGTTTTTCACCATTGTTTAATGATTTTTTGAATTTTATTCGGATTAAATTTAGTTTGTTCCATCGTTTCAACTATGAAAGGCACTTTCCACTGGGTGCATCTGCATTGTCAAATTGTGACTTTTCACTTTCCACTAGGACTCGTACAGCTCTCTCAGCCTAATCATGGCATCATTATGTTCTATTTTATCGAAAGTCAACAACTACATACGGGTTTGATTATTTTGGGCATTTGAACCATCATAGCATTTGGATCCCGCTTTAAGAATTCGATGTCATGGAAAAGCGATCGATGGGTTGTACCATCAAACATAGCTATTTGGGAGAGCATGATAGATCACATTGTCCATGTCGATGATGCTAATAATGATAAACAATAAGCCCTAAATCGCTACATGTTATGATTTAGGTCGTGAGCTTCGCTGTACTTGCTAAAAGCCCCAACTGATCCATCAATGACATACTATCCCAGAGCACTTACCGAGCGAGCCTATGTAAGTTAATAGTTGTTGACCTCCATATTTGTACCACAAAGTCAAAGTCAAGCTCGCAAGTTTAATTTAACAGACTTTAAAAGTTCGTAATGTCAAAATTGATCAGAATATAAATATTGTAAAATCTAACGATCAATCGATTAAGCGCTCGAGCTAACAATGTGTCAACACGCATATCGGAGTTGAGAAGCTACAACGATGTCCGAACAATCTCGGTTCATCAAATTGATCATGTAGTTAGCTTCAAAACATCAAAATCTATAAAATGAAACTGTCTGTGCTCAATTTGGATTAGTCTACGCAAATGTTGAATAATCAGAAGTGGTAGCGTGAAAATCGAGGCCGAAATGCACAAGGCATCACCGAAATCAACTCAAATGACCTTCGATCGATGAACTGACTTCGTCGTTGCGTTAAGAATGTCAAAATTAGTCAAGATATAAATATTGCATGACTTGATGATCAACCGATCAAGCGCTCGAGTCGTCAATGTGCCTGCACGCATATCGAGGTTAGGAGGCACCGATGCAAGTCAAACGACCTCTGTTCGCAAAATTGATCATGCCATTAGCTTCAAAATGCCAAAATTGATCAGCACCTATTTTTTTTGCTAACCAACAGGTAGCTAATAATACAACTTCTACACTACCAACTACTGTGATACCTCAAGCTCCTACAGTATATGATATGCATGAAACAAGGGATGAAGTTAACCAAACACCTCTCCAGCCGACAATTAAAAATGCTAGACACTGGCAAAAATTTACTCGCCTAGAAACAATAATCAATGATAAGATAAAGGTTGTCATAGCCTCAGAGCAGGCTGAAAAACTGGTGAGTAATGGTCGCCCTTACCCAGCTAAATATGATCAAGTGTCGTACCCAAAAGGTTACTCAGTACCGAAATTCAATACTTTCAATGGGCTTGGTAATCCAAAGCAACATCTAGCCCAATTTAAGGTTACTTGTGGTAACACAAGAGGGAATGATACTGCTTTTCCATCAATTCGTTAGTAGCTTGACCTCAGCCGCTTTCGAATGGTATGCAGAATTTCCAAATGATTCAGTTAAAATATTTGTTGAATTGGAGACCATATTTATGAAAAGGTTTGCCAGTGCAATCGAGAAAATCACAATCGCTGACCTTGCTTTGCTGAAAAGGAGGAAAGATGAGTAAGTGAAAAAATTCATAGGTCATTGGCGCAATCTAAGTATGAAGTGCGAGCAATAGTTGGAAGAAGAACATGAGATCCAATTGCTAATGGGCAATATGGATGATAAAATGGCACCATTCCTATGCATGGCGTGATCAAACATTCCGTGACTTGCTCGATAGTGGATAAATTTGAAAAGTTGAATCGCCCTAAGTCTCAGGTCTATGCAGATAAAGAAAAGAGAAACAAACCTTCAGACTCAAGAAGAAATGAAAGTCATGCTACTTCTTTTAGTTCAAATGGCGAAAAGCGGGTGATATAAAACATGGATAAAGGAAAGCAGCCGGTGTACAATGATGATAAGAGTAAAAAGTCTGGTTATTCTAATTCACAACCAAAATTAGTATTAGGAGGTAATGACAAACTTCAGACTTTTCCAAGTGGTGGGGAGCATCCAAAACAAGCAACAAGAGATGATGAGCAATGCGCCATCTCTTAAGGAAAGATTAATAAAGAATATTCCTTGAAGGGACAAGGTGGCTAAACTTATTTCAGCAAGTAGGAAAGTCGGGTTTATAGTTACCAAAAAATCAAAAGGCAAGAAGCTAATCAAGTCAAGAATCCAAATTATCGTCCTATCATCGGATGATAGTCACCCTACTGAAGATTGTTATGTCTTCAAAGATTGGCTAGAAAAGAAATATCAGCGATGTGAATTTACACTATTTGATAATGTTCTAGTCAACCCTAAAAGAGAGTCTATAAGGATGATTACGTCCTCTTCTGTATCATCCAGCAAAATAGAAGGAGAAAGAAGTTCAAACTGAAGAATGGCTAACAGTAGTCTCCAAAAGAGCATGAAGATGCTAAAACAGCTAAAAGACATCCCTAATGTCAAGTGGAAATCACCGCTTGAACCTATGTTAGACTTAAGAGCTATGCCTAAACCAAATATTTGGGCTTCTCAGATATAAGGCTACTTCATCACAACATGAGAAGTAGTCTACCAAACACAAGCCTAATAAATCAAAGAAGTTGGCTAAGAAAAAGAAGATCAAGAAGAGAACTACAACTCAAAAGATCATTAACAATCTAGAGGAGTATCACCAGCCGACAAGAAAGCCATTTAGGCTTGCAGACTTCATGCCTAAACTTCAGCAATGAATGATGAAGAAGATAATGGTGAATCTTGTCCGAGACATGCCGAATCATCTGCGTGAAGTCAGATATTCTTCAACATCAATTATGTCGAGATGACAAGGATAGTCAAACAAACTCGACCAACTCGTCAAAATTTTTATGAGGAAAGCAAGAAGAGCCTAAGGAGCTTGTGTCTGAATTTTGTTTAATGGCTCAACATGACAATAATAGTTCAGATGAAGATCTATATTTTCCTAATGGAGAAGAGTCAGACTCATCGATATCACTACATATGAAATGTATGACGTTGAAAAATGATTCAAACCCTTTTGGCCAATCTTCCAGAATAAGAAGGGAACTTGAAGAAACTACCTCTTCGAGAATCAGCAGACAAAGTTATTCAACTTCAGTTGAGAAGTGGTAAAGTCTTACCACCTTCATCAAAGAAAGAAAATGCAAATAAGGACAAAGGCAAGCAAATTGAAGTCAATGAGGATATTATTTCTAAAAATTCTAGAGTGAAGCCTAAATCAAGCGAGAAGATAGATTATAATATTTTATCACATCTGAGAAAGATCCCTGCATAACTGAGTGTGTATAAGACTCTCTTGATGTCAAAAGACCTCCGATAAATATTGATACAAGCTCTCAAAGATCTGGAGAGTTATGAAGCTTACTTTGCTGAAAAATGCATGACCGAAGCATTGTAAACTCAAGATTTTCTAGTAATCACATTTTTTTAAGAAGATCTTAAGTTGGGAACAGCGGATCACAATCGTTCTCTTTATGTTACTGCAGAGAGTGATGGCATCTCGATCAGTTGCATATTGATTGCTCCAGGTTCTTCTATCAATCTCATGAGTCTAAAGGTGTTAAGAGGATTATCACTGGATATCCAACATCTTGGGAGAGATAAGTTGATGGTTCACGGCTTTAATGAAAAAAGGCAAACAACTTTGGGTACGTTTATTCTCCCACTTAAGTTCAAAGATTTATATACAGAAGCCAAGTTTCATGTAATCGATGTTGATACATCATTTAGAGCTCTGGGCCCATGGTCACATGAGTATGGCATGGTGCCATCAACTATGCATCAATGTATGAAGTATCTGAAAGATGGAGAAGAATTCAAAATTCCTGATAACCTACAACCATTCTCCATCAATGAAGCAAAATCTATGAAGATGCAAAGTACCTAATCCTCAAAGAGCATAAGCTAACAAAGCCTCTTGAAGCGGTAGCATCCACTTCAGGAACTAAAGAGAAATTTCACAAAATAAAAGAGCAGAAGCAAGGAGGAAGAAAGATGGTAATACCAACTCTCCCTAAGACACCTGATTCTGCACCTAAATCAAGAAAATCAGTTCTCATTTGGGAACATGGAAGAAGAAGAAGATATTCCTATCAAAGGGAACTTATAAGCTCTCAAGAAAGGCAGTATGAAATAAGTGATTGATTCAAACTATTTTGAATCTACTTATGGAAATAGAGTTGGATGGTGCATCAGGGAGGATAGCTCACTTGGTAGAGTCGATGACTCACTCAAAATTATACCCATCCCTCAGCAGTTCTTCAAAGAAATCACTCCATCAGATTGAAGAATTGATAACATTCTATGTGTCATCGTTGAGTGAGAGTGGTGGAACAGAAACTCTATTTTATAAATTTGAAGAGTCTCAGCCTCAAAATTTTGAGCAGCCTACTCAACATAAAAGTTTTGATGAGATGGTACCAATAATAATACCAATATACTATCCTCAGAAGTTGCGAAGAATGATGCATAAGCTTGGAGTTCATATGGGAACTGCTAAACATAGAACTCAAATCTTTAACAAGATGTGGAGCCAAAGAAGTCCTCAAGCATCGAGGAGAAGTGATAAGTTTATCACTAAAGGTCTAGGGTTCATCCGCAAATCTCATCAGGATAGAGCCTATTATAATATAATAGAAGCTGAGATAGAAACTCTTAGTGATGAAGAAGATGATTCCATGAAATTCTTCCTAAAAATGATGAAGAAGTGGAAGCCAAGCCCGCACCTGAAGAGCTTGAAGATGGTGGACAAATAGCTACTATGGATGAACTTAAAGAAGTCAACTAGAGTCAAGATGATCCCATCCAACTTTTGCCCTTACGATGAAAAGTTGAAGAGCTGAAAATGTTACTTTGTGAATTCAGGGATTGCTTTGTCTGGACATATTCTGAAATGCCACGCTTATCCCCTGATGTAGTAGTTCACAAACTAGCTATCAAACCAGATGTAATGCCTATTAAGCAACCTCCTAGGCTAATGAGATTGGAGATTGAAGAACAGGTGATTGCAAAAACTAAGAAGCTAATCGCGGGCTTCATCCGGAGGAGAAGTATGCGATTGGATAATAACATTATCCCAGTTAGAAAGAAGAAGGTTAAATTCATCTCTGCATTGACTTCCAGGACCTAAATAAGGCCTGCCCAAAAGATGACTTCCGCTTCCCATATCAGAACTATTGGTGGACAACACTACTAACTATGACATGTTCTCATTCATGGATGGATCGTTAGGATACAACCAAATCAAAATGGCACATGAAGATGAAAAATATACATCATTCAGAACACTTATTGGTATCTATTATTACACGGTCATGCCTTTTGGCTTGAAAAATGCTGGAGCTACATACCAAAGAGCTATGACACATATTTTTGATGAGTTGATTCATCAAAAGGTGGAATGTTATGTCGACGATTTGGTGGTGAAGAGCCTAAACCGTGAAAACCACTTCAAAGACTTGAGAATCGTATTAGAGAGAATCAGAAAATATGATCTCAAGATGAATCCTCTAAAATATGCATTCGGGGTATCCTCCAAAAAATTGTTGGGGTACATTGTACATCACAGAGGTATTGAAATTGATCCTGCTAAAATTAAACAAATTATAGAGATGCCTTCACCGAAGAGTTTGTGCCAGCTCCATTCTTTACAAGGACAACTCACATTCATCCATTGATTTATATCAAATATATCAGGATGCTGTCAACCATTTGCAAGGTTGATGAAGAAAGATGCTCCATTCAAATGGGGCAAGGAGTACCAGGAAGCCTTCAATAGCATTAAAAACTACTTATTAAATCTACCAATCCTTGCAGCGCCTATTCCTAGGAAGCCTCTCATTCTATACACAACAGCATTAAAAGAGTCCCTTAGAGCATTATTGGCACAACACAATGAAGAAGAAATAGAGAATGCTCTTTATTATATCAGTTGAAGGCTGATTGGAGTAGAAATGAGATACTCTCCGATAGAGAAGCATTGTTTAGCATTGATCTTTGCAATCCAAAAGCTTCATCATTATATGTTACCTCACAAGATTACACTCATCTCAAGGATCAATCCGCTTAAGTACTTGATGACAACCAAGCGTTGGAGTCACTTGGCAAGATGGGCGATACTTTTGCAATTTGATATTACATACATTCCAAAGCGGTGAAGAGACAAGTCTTAGACTTTTATGGCACACATATCCCGCGGACTCTTCTCTTAATGACGATTTACCTGATGAGCAAATTATGCTCATTCAGGAAAGAGAAAAATCACAAATTTGGGAAATGTACTTCGATGGAGCCTCATCGATCAAACAAGTCCAATCTCTAAATTTCCCAAGAGCAAGTGCAGGGATCGACATCATCTTCATAACACAAGAAGGAGGGATAATGAGATGATCATATGGATTGATTGAGCCAAGAATAAATAATGAAGCTAAATATGAAGCATTAGTGGCAGGTCTAGAAGAAGCTATTTTCATAGGCATTCGGAACTTGCACATTTTTGGCGATTCTTAACTTATTATAAATCAAGTACTTGGCATCTATAGAATCAACAAGCTTGAGTTAGCTTTCTATCACAAGCGAGTTCTTGAGCTAATGAAACAGATACCAAATATCACACTAACTTGAGTCTCTCGATCTGAGAATAGTAAAGCCGATTTCTTGGCAAAATTAGCTAAGGAAATGATAAGTATGAATGGTGATTATGTCATGATCGGCATATTTACTCAACGAGTCTTAGAGCCAAAAAAGTATCAACCCCGCAGGAAGAGGGGTTAACAAATTTGACCTAATAGGATGCGACTCAAGTTGCTCCTCATACTTCCCAAAATCAACAAGAAGTTGTAACAAGAAGAGCTAAGAATGACATTGCCTCAGAAAAGTAGTGTGAAGCCTTCATTGTAGAAGAGTCACATGATTGGAGGCAAACCTTCATTGATTATTTAAAGAAGGAAAATTACCAAGTAATAAATCACTAGCAGCTCAAATCGAGAAGAGAATGCTATGCTATGCTTTCATCAACAACATTTTATATCGTAGATCCTTTGAACAAATGTGGCTACGATGCCTAAATATAGATGAAGCTAGTAAAGTGATGATTGAAGTTCATGAAGGACTTTGTGATGCACATTAGTCAAGCCCCAAGATGGCAGTAAATATCAAAAGGATGGGTTATTATTGGCCATCTATTGTGAGAGACTGTATTAATCACCCTAAGAAGTGTCATGAGTGTCAAGTACATGGAGATCTCATCCATCAACCTCCAAATCCATTACACCCAACAATAGCATCCTGGCCATTCGAATGTTGGGGTATAGATGTAATTGGACCAATCGATCCATTGTGGTTAGTTGGACATCGCTTCATCCTAGCCGCAACTGACTATTTCTCTAAGTGGGCTAAGGCTACCCCATTTAAAGAAGTTACTGCTGAGCGAGTGATTAATTTCTTCACGCATAATGTAGTCTATAGATTTGGAGTGCCACGCCGAATAATTTTTATAATGGCATAGCTTTAAAAGTTATAGATTAGATCGATCGACATAAAATTGATTGGCGCTATTAATATATAATCCAAGAGCAAATGATTTGGCGAGAGGCCTTCAACAAGACATTAGTCAAACTACTCAAGAAGATTCTCACTAAAAATAAAAGAGAATGGTATACCAAGCTAATAGAGGCACTATGGGCGTATCAAACTACCTACAAGATGCCGACTAAATCCACTCCTTATTCATTGGTATTTGGAATTGAAGCAGTTCTTCCACTTGAAGTTGAGTTGCCTTCACTTCGAGTAGCCATCCAATACAATCTAACTGAAGATCAAAATGCTTGTCTGAGAATGAAGGAACTCGACGTGCTTGATGAAGTTAGATTACAAGCTCATCAAAATTTGGAAGTCTATCGAGCAAAGATGTCCAGGGCTTTTAACCATACGGTGGCCTCGAACATTCCAAAAAGGGGAATTGGTCATGGTGCTGAGAAGACCAATTATTCCTAATCAAAAATTTGATGGAAAATTTGAGCCTAACTGGGAAGGCCCTTTTATCATTGAAAAAATGTATCAAGGAGAGGCATACCAACTTATCAACCTAAAGGGTGAAAGATCAATGCCGCCAATCAACGATCGTTACCTGAAAAAGTATTATACATGACAAATACATTTCTAAGGTATAATAGAAATCCCCCTACAAGATAGGGGGCATTTGCTTTAGTATATTTATTTAGGTTGACATCGTGCTTCATGCCAAGATCCCTAAATAAACATACTCCAGATGGAAGAACTTTTTCATGAAAATTCCCTTATTACATAGGGGGTATTTTAGATTTTTTTTATATATATAAATGAAATCAATGTTGTATGTTAAAATATCTTTTAGAGTACACCAACTCAAATATCGATATATTTGTATATTTTCATATTAAAAATTATCTTAAATGTACTTTAGAATTCCCCCTGCAAGACAAGGGACATTTTTTTTAGTTTATATTAAATTTATTTGAGTTGACATCATGCCATAAGACGAGATCCTCAAATATACTCTGATTCAAGTTGACATTGAGCATTATGCTGAAATCCCTAAATATATCTATAATTATCATTATTAAGTTACAGAGTTTTGCTGGAATAAAAAGAATCTATTTTTATGCATAAAAAGATAGCTCCAAAGATCAAGAAATTTATCTCTCAAATTTTCCAAATTCTGGAGATCAAGTCAGAAGAACTCCCAATTTTGGAAGCTTCAATCAATTATGCTGGAAAAATATCAACCTCTACATCCTGAAGTCTAGGACATGGATGGCTTCTAAAGGTGGGACTCAACAAGCTCACAAATGGAGTTCGACGCTCTCTTCACTCAACAAGCCGCAAGAAAAGATCCGCGTGAAAGAGCCCCGTTTGTCGTTGATGACAAAATAACCCACTACAACTTAAGTCAAAGACTCGAGTAAGTTCTAAAGGTCAAACTCAACAAGCCCAAATATGGCCGAGTTGCTGACGCTCTCTTCACTCAACAAGTCATGAGAAAAAGGCATAGTAAAGAGATCCCTCATGGTTCAATGGCAAAATTCAATCTCAAACCGGTCAGCTTAGTGATCACAAGCAACCAGGATCTAAGAGATCTCTCAACTTGATTGATAGATCAAGGCAATCTGAGGAAATGCTCAATTTAGGGCTACCTCAAATCAATCTTCATTTACTTGCAAGGTGATATTTCAATCTATTCTCAAACGATTTGATCAAGCACAAAGCACAGATCAAAGTCTATCTCCTCATCAAGTCCGTCAAAGTAGAAAGCACAAGATCGAAAGCAATTCCATAGTTCATACAAAAGTTGATGGCCAAACTAAAGGAATTTTATGGTTATTCAGTCTATTAAAGCACACTTTACTAGACTAATAACTCAACATTGATCCTATATATTACTTATTTACCCATTATCCTGAGGTGCTACCCCTAGGAGGTAGAACTTTACCACTACGCAGGTTGACTTAGTGACCTCTTGGAATGATGAACTTGTGGAAAGTTCTACCTTCTTATCAGGCATACCTACAACTTCTCCTATGGGATCCTCAGAGTCAGTTGACTCCAAGTCAATCTCAAGAGGTGAATCCAATTGATTCAGAAAAGGAAAGTGTGATTTTAAATTAGAAGAGAGGGGATCATAATGACTAGAGCTATTATTATTTTTAGACATCAAGAGTTTTTAATAGAAATAAAATCTAGAGTATCATAAGTGGATAAGATATAAGTAAAAATCTTTCTTCATTGATTTCTTTTTGGGTAGAGGTACATGATAAAAATCTAATAAAATAAGCGGATTAAGGGATTTAAAGCCATTGTCCGTTGATACAATGCTCTTGCTGGTAGAAAAGAAGCTTGTAAAGAAATAAGTCGTAGTTGCAACTATGGATGGAGTGCTTGATTCTAACGGTGGTTGTTCTATTAAACTATCTCGGGCTAGTAGGGAGAGCTGCTGTTGATGCTGCTGGGTTGTCACTTTCTTCAAATTATTTTTGGTAACTTGTAAACCTTGCTTGATGTTGGAGCTTTGAGCTGACTTAGGCACCTGTAAAAAGAGTTTCTTGATTTTGAAAACTACTTTTTTAGAGGTTTGGGGTAAGGCAATACCCAACCTTCTTTTATCTTAAGAGGATCGCAAGTATCCCCAAGAATTACCCTAATAAAACTGGGTGGTTGTTCTAATAAGTATTCCTTGGGGATAACTATAGCACGTGACTTGTAGCTATAATCAAGTCAGTCCTTAAAAGTGATACAATCTTTTAAGACATGACTAATCATGTGGTGTTAGGGGAAATAGTTAAGATCATTACTCTTGCCTACTTTCTTCGGCCTCTTGGGCTTTGATAATTAAGAGTCAAGTTTCTTTAAGAGATTTTAGAGATTTTTCTAACTACCACCCTCTTGAATGAATATGGTTTATATAATATATTAGGAAGAGTAGGTGGGTAATAGCTACCTGGCGATGGATAGGAGTACTACTGCTAGGTATGATGCTGACGTGGTGGAAATGGTCATTATGGTGGCTGATATGATTGCCGATGTGGTGGCGAAGGAGGAAACTAAGCTCGGGGTCTCTCATCTGGACTGGTTTTCTTCCTATCCAGCGACACAACTATCCGCTTCTTCTTGAACACCTTGAATGAGATGATTGGTCAAGAAAAGTCAATGTTTGGCCTCCTCTTGCAGGCTAGTCACCTTGTTGATCAGTTTCTCAAATGTCCTAATGGCAAAGCCCTTAAGCATGAAGGCAACTAGGCCACGAATATTCTTGAGAAGAATCTCAATGGCATGCTGTTCGGATAATTATGACTCATATTTCATGCTCAGGTTATGCCACCTAAGAGTATAGTCAACAAGGGACTCATTGGGAGCTTGCTTTGCTACAAAAAGGTCTCCTATAGTCACTCTTTGCTGAGCTCCATGTGGTATTTATTTTTGGTTGGTTTTGTGTGTGTGTGTATATGGGGGGGACACCATGCAGATCTAAGGGTGTACTTATTGAGGTGATCGAGTATGACATTGAGTAATAGTGTACTATCTCAAAAGATAAAAATCACAACCTATATAATACTTGATCACCTAATAAGGACTCCTAAGGCATGATAGGTCTTCTAATATACTAGAGATTTTTCCATACCTCACATACATGAATAAAGTAGGGTTTATTCAAAGGTGAGTTATTAAGTTCCCTATGGAGGCAAGCCCCTATAATTAATTACATCTTAAGAAAAGTGAATCCCTTAAGAATACTCTCCATTAAAGTAGGTAATTATTGTCTCCAAAGAATTCAATGATAGGCCTAATCAACAAATTGGTTATATTTTAGAAAATCAAGTGGGATGGATCAAGAGGAGAGACTTATTATTGAAGCTAAAGGAGATAAGTAAGTAATGTTCATGATACTAGGAAGCCTAGTAAATGTTCCAATCTATCATATGATTGGGCTTTATATTTTTGAAATTGAAGAAATTTTATATGTTTGAGTTAAAATTTCATTAGAAAGCTAGGACTTATACTCTAACAACACAAGATTGTTAGGATGCCTAGGAGGTGAGGATTTATGCTAGTAGCTAAGAAAATAGTGACCTCGGATCTTAAATCTAGGAAGCTTTGGCGCGACCTAAATCTAAGGTAAAATGGGTATATTTTTACCTCCACAAAGAGAGTAAACCACCCTGTTGGACTTATTACTTTGCAGTGGCGGCTAACTCTCCGCTTTAAATCCATGTAGGTAAGTATTATGCTTTGCAAGATGGTTAGGTTGTTATTATTTAGAAAAAAATTAAGTCCTTAAACTCACTCCCAAAGAGACTAGAGAATGAGTGGCATTAAAAATGACTTAATTTAATGCAATTTTTTATCAAATTTTATTTGATTGGACTCTTTATTTTGACCCAGGCTATAGAATTTTATATGCCTAAATGCATGGAAAAATTTATTATGGGCCAAATCAAAAGAGAAAGAGTTGTTCTTTCATCATAGGCTCTCAAAGGTTAAGCCCTTACTATCTAGCAAAGATGGAAGCCCTCTCTTAGTGTGTGTGAAATAACATGATATGCATGATATTAAAACATACAACATCTCACGAAGGAGTTTCTAAATCTTTTATTATCTTGATTTAATACTTAGGCTTTATGTGAGGCTATGAGTTGTTTAGAAAATTTAATTTTTTTCATCTTAAAAGCCTAATTACATCTAGGCCATACAAAAATAATGAATCATAAATAAACTATAAAAAGACATGTTATTTCTAATGCATAAGCTAAACAAAGCATCAAATAATTTTTTAAAACTACTGTAAAAGAATAAGAGGCTGATGTGATTGGGTACCGTCGTACAACCTGAAAAGACAAATGTGGGTAGCTGAGCTCTACCCTTATACATCTTGGTATATAAAAGAATAATTATAGATTGAAAATTATAAGTGTTATGGGGGTCTTCATTCTTTATTCTTCATTCTTCCTTCTTTATTTGGTTTGCTTCATTTGATTTGGTAGGCTCGTAGGCATCACATGGTGCATAAGATTTGGTCTTTTAACCAATGCTCATCCTAATCCGCCATAACACTTATTCTAATCCTAATGCAAAATTATATTAAAAGAAGGAAAGTAAATCTAGCTACACCTGCAAAATAAATGTTAGCTAAACATGCCATACAACCCAAGCAGTTATATGAATAATTTGGACTTAACACCCCACACATGGGAAATCAAGCCCACATATCCTAACGTGGGTTATGAAACCTGCACAACAAAAGCATTTTTATTTTTATTGCAGCAGTCCCTTAAGCATAACCCCTGCAGAAAACATGATTAGGCTAATATCAGCCTAACATCCAGACTACACACATATACCTTAACATCCAGACTAAAATAAAATATCACAAAACAGAATATACATCGAACCATACACCACCCTAACATAAAGCTAGAAGTGGTGACTTAATTCTGATATGTGTGTTAAGGCTTGTGTGGGATGTCCTAACTAGACTTTAGATTTAAAATTTTATAAGTGTAGAAAGATTCAATTTAAAGGGTGTTTTCACTTTAAGTTGTTTAGTTAATTTGCAAGTTTTAATTGATGTTTTCTTTTATTTCATTTTGCTTACACATAACAACTAAGTATTATAAAGAGAAAAGATAGAGGGGACCCCTCTTTCATCCCTATTTTAAGTCACTTCTAAGGCAAATTAATTAGCTTGATTCTCTTTGGTGAATGGCTTATTACATATTTCAATTAACCCTAAGTTTAGGTTCACTCTAAATGTCCTTATTTAATAAGAAAGGCATCTTAAGATTAATTAGAATGGATTGCTATCACATAATACATGTTTATTCATTTTTTTCCATCATGTATATCATGCATATGATTAAATCCTAAGTTTACTTATACATACAATGTATGTCTTAGCATCTTAAATGATGAATGCAAAGAAGTGTGTTTGGAATTTAAATATTTAATTTGATTGAATTATGAATGCATGTCTTTTTAATAAAAATGGATTTTTATCCATTAGCTAAGTATACACATTCACATGTATAAGAGTTTTAAGTGAGTATGACCATTGTTTCTACACTAGGCGTAAGGTACAAGACCTACTTAGGGCTACTTAAAGCCTCATAACCTGGGATGTCCAGACTAATATACCACTTTTCTTATATACATATAAATGTATAAGCAACTATAATAATAGGAAAAAACCCATGCAAAAGTTGTATTTGATTTATTTGATTCATGCTTCTCATTTGTTATATCATACATATGTATAAGAGTTTTAAGTGAGTAGACACCATTATTCTACACTAGGGCATAAGGTACAAGACCTACTTAGGCTACTTAAAGCCGCACTCTAGCCAAACTAATATACCACTTTTCTTATACACATATAAATGTACAAAAAAAACCACAAGATTGAGAAGTCATGCAAGAAGTCATATTTGATTTGATTATATGATTTACATATGTGATATGAAATTCTTCCTAAGTCTTAATATAGAGATACATAGGAATAGAGTTAGACAAATGTTGTGTTTTTTTTCAAATGAACTATACATTTGTAAATCCTATGTGAATCCATGTAAGATAAGGAAAGAGAGCTTCATATTGCATATCTTATATTATCAACACATGCAAACTTATAGATACTTGTAATTAACATCACTCCATATATAATAATTGATGGGCTTTTGAAGATAATTTTTGATTTAATAGTAATAATAGCCATACCTATTTTAAATTTAAATCAACACATGCAATTTGACATAAAAGAAACCATTTCATTTAGTTACTTTTTAAAGAAATGAATGCATGATTACAAATGGCAAACAACATTTAACATGATTGGAAAGAAATAAAGGAACATAAGCATCAATCTCATTCATTCCAATTAATTCCTAAGGACAATCATACTAAATAAGGCTATTTAAAAAAACCAAAGTTCTTTAATGACTTTTTTAATTTTTTTAGTTTTATTTGATTTAATAAATGAAAGTGGTTTGCTAATCTAATCTCATTCCCCATGTGTGAGTTAATTTGGTTTAATGAAGAATATTTAGGTTGATTTTATGTCTTTACTTAGGTTAAGGTATAGATTAAGTGAATTAATTAACCCTTACCTAAATCACCTTAATTTAATTAACTAAATAATGATGAGCTAATATAAGATGCAACCACATGAAAAGTAAATTAGAAATGCTCCTAAGAAATGAAAGGGGTCTAATACAATTGGCTCATGATTAATAGTTAATTAGGCTTAAGTGATTTAATTAATTACTTTTATGATTTTATTACACATGTAAGCTAACCATAATTTCATTAAATTCCTTTAAAATATTAAACATATAAAGGCCTACACAAAATTTATTAGGTTATTTAAAGGTGATTTGGATTTTAAAATAATTTAATTTTAAAGCCATTAAATTAATTAAAACTTTGAATATCTTTAATTAAGATGGTGAAATTAACTTAGAGAGAGGGATCAAGAGAGAGGTCTCAATCCCAATCACTATTTCTTCCAATTAATTAGCTCTTAAATAGCTCACATCTAATTAAGTTAGTTAATCAAAAGGTTTATTAATTACTTAATTTAATTACTAAAATTAAATGAAGAGGCTTAATGAAATGAAATGAAGAAATGAACCCAAACCATTTCAAGACTCTTCACTATTAATAGAGGGCAAAGCTTAATTAGTAGATTAAGATTTCATTTGCTTAATTATCATTAATAAAGATAAAAGAGTAATTAAGGCTTAATTAATCAATTTATCGAATTAACTATCCAATAAATTCTAAGAAATATAAGGGAGGCTGAGGTTATTCCCCTAAACATCTCTAGAATATTTGAAATTAAATGGATAATTAATCAGAGAGTAATTAGGCTAATTAAGTTTTAAATTAAACTTTAATTAAGCAAAATTTATTGTTCAAAATTAATTAAAAATAATTTTCTTGGATTCTCCTCTAAAATACCTTTAAAATGAGCCATCATTTGTATTTTTTAAAATTTTTCTTTAGTTATGAATTTTCAAAGTTTCAGCTGATTTAACCTAATTTTATAAGGTATTTTAATTTATTTAATTAAAATAGGCCATTTAAACTTCTAAATTCAATATCTTTCATTACAGCCATAATTTTGTCTTGAAATGTTTATGGTAAGTAGATTTTAAGCCTAATTTTAATATTTAAAAATTTCACCTAAATTCAATTTGTATTTTTAGAGTACTTAATAAAATTTGATTTTCACTAAAACTTATATTAATCTTGCAATACTTAGCCAAAATTAGGGATTTTTGGTTCATTGGATTCCTCTGGGAAAGACAAATCCATCAAACTATTATTTGTAACTTTTTGATAGGTATTTTATTTTTTTATGAATTTTTAAAGTTTTAGGTAGTTTAAATAATTTTAAAATCCAAAATCTTGAATTTCACTTAAGACAATCGATCGGCGTGATCCGATCAACACACGATTGATCCAATGTGTGGCATGGTTCCACGTGCGATGACATCAAGCGATAACATGGTGCCACATGGTGCGCCATCGCCTGAAAATGAGCGAACGCCTGTAATGCACGGATGGAAGATCTAACTATTCGATCGTGCGATCGGATGGTCTAGATCACAACAGATGATCCAAGGGCTAAAATCACATAATTTTGATGCAGAATCTGGACCATCTGATCCCCTAAATGCATGATCGGATTGTGGCTACTCTTCTTCCCCAAAATCGGTGTTGAACCAGAGCATGAAAATAGTAAAGAAAGCTATAAACCACCCGATTTGGGCTTGATTTTTTGATGATCTTCACCGAAAAATGTCCCAAAATATGTGGGGATGATGTAAGATGAAAAATACAGGAGGAATCTAAGGATAATTTCTAAAATTACACACACATTTGATCAAATAGAAGATCCTATGACCAACTAAAGTTTGAAGAAATTACCTGACTAGGGATGGTTTCCAGTGGTGGTGAAGATCCAAACAAACTCCTAGGTGTGAGAGAAAGCTTTGAAATGAGTTTGAACCCTTGCCTCCCTTTGGAACGTCATCCTCATGGTTGTCACCTCCTCATCACAAAAGCTTTATTTTTGTGTTTTTAAGCTCAAAACTCACTTAAAGAAGGTGGGGAAGGGATGCTTTTTTGCTTGGAGAAGCTCTTGGGAGCTGAATGAACTCGGGATAGCATGAAATGAGGCTTTTTTTTCTGTCATTTCAAGGGGATGGCCGAATTATTCAAAACCAATGATGGGATTCGTCAACCCTAACCTCCATAGAGTGGGGTAAGAAGCTAGGTAGGTCTCTATTGAGCTGATAGATGGCTGCCAAAGGTAATGGGAGAGTGGACTTGACTCTCTTTTGGATACAATCACATGTGTGATGGCATTTCCAAGAGGGCTCACCTTGGGTTTGGCTCTAAATGGGTTTGGGTTGATTTTGGGTTGATCCCAAGTGGGTTTATGATGGGTTGGGTTAGGTTGCAATGGGCTTTGGCTGATTCAAATTGGTTTGACTCAACCTGACCTATGTAGGACAAATTAGGCTAGGTTGGGTCGAGTTGACCAATTGGTCAAATTGGATCAAACCATGGCTTGGATTAGGTTTAATTGATGATTTGAAGTGTTTTGACTCAATTATTTTTGATTAATTTGACTTAGGTTTGAATTTGACTCATTTGGATTCAAAAGGGAAAAATGGGTCAAGTTGACCAATTTGACCTGTTTGACCAAATTGGGTTGGGTTAGGTATTGAGTCAAGTTCAATTGGTTGATTTAAACTGATTGTAGGCTTTGGTTTGGATTAATTTGGATTTAATTTGAATTTTGGCCAATTTGACCCTTTAGATCAATTTGGGCTAGGTTGGGTCAAGTTGACCAATGGGTCAAATTAGGCTCAATCATGGCTTTGGCCAAGTTCAATAAGTGATTTGGAATGAAATGATTGAAATCAATTTGAATCAAATCATGATTTGACCCAATTTGGCTTTTTAGGCCAATTTGGGTCAACTTTGGTCAAATGGCTAATTAGACTTGGTTTGGCTCAATTGATGATTTGGTTATGTTCAATCATTGATCATGAGTGGGTTTGAGTCAATGGTTTCAATCAATTTAACATATGGTGGGTTTTGACTAGTTTGGTTTTCATAATGGGCGAAAGGTTGATTTGGTCAAAGAATCAAGTTGATTTGGTTTGACCCAATTCAAGATAGTTTATCAACCTGGGATGATTGTTGATCATGATATGAGGTTTAGATGGGTTTAGTTCAATCCAATTTGGGTTGAATTAGAACTTGGCTCAAAAAGGTCGTTTAGGTCAGTTTGGATCAAGTAGACCTAAATGGGTTAATTGGCTTGATCATGGCTTGATTCAAGTTTATTTATATTGAAAAATGGGTTTGAGATGGAGATATAGATTCAATTGCAAATGGTTTGAATCCATATGGATTTTGGTTCATATGAAAATTTTAAGTCAAAAGGGCTAACTTGGGTTTGACTTGGGTTTGACTTGGGTTTGCTTGTATTTGGTTTGATAATTATAATTTATGTTTATATTTGGAACAATCATTGAAGGAGTGATTGAATCATGAAGAAATCCATAGGTTTTGAGTTGATTTGGATAGGATTTGACCAAATTCAAGGAATTGGTTCAAAGGGTATAAATAAGATTTTGGTTTGATTTTGGATTTAGTTTTGGTCATTTGAATTTATATTTCATTTATATTTGGGAATATAAATGAAGATATAGATGATTCATGTGCAAATCACTTGAGTTTGGAGAGATTTGGAAGCAAATTTGACCAAGCTCATGGAGGTAGGTCAAAAGGGCTTAAGTAGGATACTTGGTTGAGATCATGGGATTGAATCATTTGAAGTTGGATTTGAATTAAATTTTAATAATTTTATTGAAAGATTGAATTAATATTTGAGGAAATCAATTGAATTAGGATTGATTTGAATTTGGTTAAGGGTAAGTCCAGAAGATGGCATCAAAGGGCTTAGAAAGTTTTTTTTAATTTGAATTAGAATTTTGTCATGAGTTTGAATCATTTGATTTGGAATTGATTTATGGTTTGGATTTGAATTTGAATTCGAGGTTTATGTTGAGAAGGAAAGCATGGATTGGGTTTAGGCCATAGGGTAAGTAAGCTTTCCTAAGCTCCTAAGGCATAACCTATTCCTATGGCTAACTTTTCATGTCTCTTGGTTAAGTGTTCACCTAATCACTAGAAGTGTCTTATGACTAAAGAAGTCTTAGTGTCTAGAAGACTCCTAAGTCTAAGAAGAGGAAGTTGAGAACTCACTCTAAAAGTGAGGTCAACAAAAGGGCACCCAATAGGTGTGGTGTAACTGACAAGGCACACTACATGTATTGATGTTGACCGAGAGGATCAATAACATCAGAAGGATTACAAGCGTTAATAGAAATGATCTACCCCTAAACTCGAGATGTAAATGGAATCAAGATCTTAATGCAATGCAACTCAACTTATGTCAAGGGCATAAGAGAGGAAGGAAGAATCACTAAGGGATTAGGTATGTGAACCTTCCACTAGGAAAGCAGGCTTAGATTATCTATGGAGAGGATAAGAGTTTGAGTTGGTTTGATATGATTTTGGGAGAAAAGGTCCACTAGGGATGAGTGCATGAACCTTCCACTAGAGAAGTAGGTTCAGATCATCTACTAGGGATATGGATTTAATTTAGTTTGATTTTATGAGGGCTCTACTGGAGAGAAGAAATGATTTACGTCTTGTTGGGGAGAAATTTGATTTGACTTAATTAGTGGGCATTCACCAGGGATGAGAATTTTATTTGATTTTATGAGGGTACATCTGCTAGAGGTGTGAGCTTGAATCTGCTAGGAATAAGGTGGATGAACCTTCCACTGGAAGTGTTATTATCCAAGAGGGATAAGAGGATGGATTTAATTTGGGCTACTAGAGGGAGGATGATGGATTTGATGAAATGGACCCTATCGGTGTGATGGATCCACTAAGAAGCTAATCATGGGGAGAACCTCCTTGCTACATGGGAGGCAAAGATCGAGCTTTAGTTGCTCATGGTCCCGCACCTTCTATTTTTATTATGCATACCAAGTGAAGCATCGAGGCTTGAACCTACCTTGAAGGTATGGGAGACTATCTCGGAGGCCAAGATAGCCTTCCCCTTTGGGGTGACCAAAGAAGAGGTTGTAGCTCTCACAGGAGCTATGACAGGGGAAACTGACTGAACCATTGTTGAAGCAGCTGGTACTGACACTAATACTAAATGGGGTGTGGAAACCATGGTAGCCTTCCTGTTCGATGAGGGAAACTCAAAGTCAAATGGAATGTCAAAGCGGATAAGTGGAATCTATCCCACCACCTCCTCCCTACTAATAGTTGTGAGGGATGTCCCATCACAAGTAACTCAAATTCCCTCAAAATCATGACCAAAGTAAATCAAATGTGTGGTGGCAGTCATGGTGAGATTGGCCTGATCCAAAGCCAGATCTACACCAAGGGGAAGGAGAAAAAAACTTGCCATAAGCCATAATCACCACACTGACTGAAGGCTAAAAAGACTGATTGTGCTGAACTCAATACATTTGTTGAAACATAATTGAGTCAGACCCTTGCTTTAATATTTTTCTTTAATCATTGACTTCTAAACTTGATCTGGAATTTGAACCCACACTTAATAAATTTATGTATGTTAAGTGGGGTTCATTAAATTTTTTGAGAGATTTTTGACAATTGGAGGAGAGACTTTACCATATGATTTTGATTTAGAACCCATACTCAACAAATTTAAGTATATTGAGCGGGGTTCAAATATTTGGAGAGACTTTAGAGATATATACATATGTTGTATGTCTTGTTTGAAAATTTGATTTGAAAAACTTTTACTTTGCAAATTTAGGCATGCTTAATAAGGTTTTCAATTATATGTTTAAAAATTTTGTGAAAACATCTTGTTTGTGATGATTTGTTATATGTGTGTTATATATCGATTTGATTTGAAATGGGGCCTTTACTTAACAAATTTGGTAGAAGTAGATGATGTGTACGATATATATGATTTGAATGAGACTCTACTTAACAAATTTGGCTTAAGTAGGAGTCAAGTGTATTATGATTTTAAAATGAGGCTCTTATATTAAAAAATTGGTATGTTAAGTAGGAGTCAAGTGTATTTATGATTTCGAAATGAGGCTCTTCCTTAATGAATTTAATGCTAAGTAGGAGACAAGTGTATTTATGATTTGAAAATGAGGCTCTTACTTAAAAATTTGGTATGTTAAGTAGGAGCCAAGTGTATATATGATTTGAAAATGAGGCTTTTACCTAACAAATTTGGTATGATAAGTAGGAGCCAAGTGTATTTTTATTTGAAAATGAGGCTCCTACTTAAAAAATTTGGTATGTTAAGTAGGAGCCAAGTGTATTTATGATTTGAAAATAAGGCTCTTACTTAAAAAAATTGGTATGTTAAGTAGGAGTCAAGTGTATTCATGATTTGAAAATGAGGCTCGTACTTAACAAATTTGGTATGTTAAGTAGGAGCCAAATGTATTTATGATGATTTTTTTTTGAAAGAGGGAAATTTATTTAACAAATTTAATTATGTTAAATAGAGTTCAATTTATTTTTGTGATTTTTGAAAATGGGACTCTCATTTGACAAATTTCGGTATGTAAAATGGAGTCCAAATGTGTTTTGATGTTCAATATTTTGGAAAAGAAAAATTATATTTAACAAATGTGGGTATATTAAATAGAATTCAATTTGCTTTGATTTTGCAAAATAGAGAACTCCCATTTGACAAATTTAATTATGTCAAATGGGGGTTCAAAATATGTCTTAATTTTTGTGTGTGATTTCTTGCTTTTGAAAAGAAACTCTTAACTCTAGCACATATGGAATATGTTAAGTGGCATTTCAATTTTATATCATGAATTGAAAATAGAATCTTCATTCAAAAAATTTAGGTATATTGAATGGAGATAACTATTTTCAAAATTATGCTTTTTGAAAAAAAGGATTTTAATCCTATTTGATTTTAATTTTCAAAAGAACCTCCTTGTAACAATTGTGAGAATTAGTAAATGAATTTGGTTATATGAATTTTGCACTTTTTAAAAACCTCTTATGAATTTTGTGCAAATCTTTTGTCATGTGAAATTTGAAAAAGTACTTTTGAGAAGTGTTATTTTGCAAAAGAGGTTTTCTTAAATGTAAGGTGGTTTTGCCTCACCAAGCTAGTGGTAAAGATGTTCTAAATTTTAGTCCTCTTCTTTCATTTGTTAATTTAAATCTTCTACTTATTAGACAGTAGGGATTCAAGACCCACATCAGTGAGATCCTAAACCCAAGGGATGTTGGTTATTTTGCTTAAGAAATGCATGCTAATGGAAGGAAAGATAGTCTCGAATTGATATGAAATATTTGTCCACTATCGATGCTTGGAGACAATAATTATCTACTAGAGATGGAGAGGGGAACCATCCCCAATGGAGTCACCAAAAAAATCTATGGTGTTTATTTTTGGTTGTGTATATAAGGGACACCATGCAGATCTGAGGGTGCACTTGTTGAAGTGATCGGGTATGACATTGAGGTATGATGTACTATCTCGAAAGATAGAGGCATCACCCTTCAATGGACCTAATCACCTAATAAGGACTCCTAAGGCTTGATGGGTCTTCAAATATACTAGAGATTTTTCTCCTACTTTACATATAAAATAGGGTTTATATTAAACTAGGTTTCAAAGTTTCTTATGTGGGCAAGCCCCCTGTTGAACTCACTTTTGGAGTGAGTTCTCAACTCCATCATCATAGATCTAGGATTCTTATAGACACTAAAAGTTTCTAAGTCTTAAGACACTTATAGTGATTAGATGAACACTTAACAAGCATGAGATGGGGGTTAGCCATGAACAAGTTATACCTTAGAGACTTAGGAAAAACCCTATGCCTAAAACCCAACCCATGCTTTCCTTCTCAAACCAAACCTCACCATACCAAACCAAATTTCAAGACTTATAATCATTCCCATGATCAAATTCAAATTCAAGATTTCCCAATAAAACCCCATGATTCAAAATTCTTGCCCTTTGATTTCATCATATGGACTTATTTAACCAATCAAATTCAAATAAACCCCAATTCAGTTGATTTTCTAAAATATCCTTGAAATCCCCAATCAAATTCTAAATCAAATCCAACTCCAAATGATTGAAACCCAAAATCAAATTCAAATTTTGAAAACCCTTCCTAAACCATATGAACCACCTTCATATGCTTAGCAAAACCTCCTTAAATAAATCAAACTTGGTTGATTTCTTTATAAATCAATCATTCCTCATTTATATTCACAAAAATAAATGAAATCAAAATTCAAATTAGCCAAATCAAATCAAACTAAATCAAACCAAATCAAGAGCCTTTCTTAAGCCTATGGACTTACTCCATGTTTAATCAAATCTCAATCCAAATTAACCCAAACTCAATTGATTTCTTTATAAATCAATATTATTTCATTTATATTTACAAATATAAATGAAACCCACCCTCAATGACCAAAAATAAATTAAACAAATCAATTACCTACTTAAGCTTGACTTGCATTCTAAGCTTGGTCAAACTTGCTTTCAAATCACTCCAAACTCAAGTGATTTTCTCATGAATTATTTATACCTTCATTTATATTCACAAATATAAATGAAATATGAATCCAAATAGCCAAAACAAAACCCAAATCAAATCAAATCTTCAATTTTAGTCTTTTAAGCTAATTTCTTGAACTTGGACAAATGATATCCAAATCAATTCAAAACCCATGGATTTCTTCATGAATCAATCATTCCTTCAATCAATCACCCAAAAATAAACATAAAATACAATTATCAAACTGAACTTAAGTCAACCCAAGTCAAGCCCAAGCTAGCCTTTTTGACTTGAAAACTTCAAATAAGCCAAAATCCATTACACTCCAAATTGATAGTAGTTGGATTTATATTTCAATTATAGGCTCATCACTACGTAGGTTGACTTCAGTGGCCTCTTGGAATGATGAACTTATGGAAAGTTCTACCTTCTCATCGTGCATACCTACTTTCTGGATCTGAGTCACTGACTCCAAGTCAATCTCAAGAGGTGAATCCGATTGATTCAAAAAAAGAAAGTGTGATTCTAAATTAGAAGAGAGGGGATCAAAATGACTAGTGCTATTATTATTTCTAGACTTCAAGAGTTTTCAACATAAATAAATTCTAGAGTATCAGAAGTGGATAAGATATAAGTAAAATCTTTCTTCGTTGATTTCTTTTTGGGTAGAGGTACATGATAGAAATCCAATAAAGTAAGTGGATTAAGGGATTTAAAGCTATTGTCCACTGATACAATGCTCTTGCTGGTAGAAAAGAAGCTAGTAGAGAAGGAAGTCAGAAGCGCAACTATAGATGGAGTGCCCGATGATGGTGTATTGAACTATCTCTTAGTAGTGCCGCTAATGTTGTATTGTCACTTTCTTTAAATTATTTTGCAACTTCATAACCTTGCTTGATGTTCAGCTGAGCTACCAGGCATCAGAAAGAGAGTTTCTTGATTTTAGAAACTACTTTTTTAGAGGTTTGGGGTAAGGCAATACCCAACCTTCTTTTATCTTAAGAGGATCACAAGTATCCCCAAGAATTACCCTAATAAAACTGGATGGTTGTCAATAAGTATCTTGGGAAAACCTACAGACATGACTTGTAACTATAATCAAGTCATTAAAAGTGATACATAAGACATGACTAATGTGGTGCTATGGGACAATAGTTATCATTACTGCACTCCGACCTCTTGGACTTTAGTAATTAAAAGTCAAGTTTCTTAAGAGATTTTCCTAACTACCTCCCTCTTGAATGAATATGGTTTATTTAATATATTAGCAAGATGGGTAATAGCTACCTGGCAATGGATAGAGTACCAAGTATCTTGATTAAATGGTAATGGTGGTCGATATGATGAATGGTGGCAAAGGAGGTAATAAGCTCGTGGTCTCTCATTGGACTCTCTTTTATGACATAACTATTGTTTCTCGAACACCTTTGGCCAAGATGAGGTCGTGAAAGGCAATTGTTTGGCCTCCTCAAGTAGTCGTTGTTGATTAGTTTCTCAAATGTCATGAATCTTACATGAAAGGAACATGAATATTCTTGAGAAGAATCTCAATGGCATGTTGTTCGGATAACTACGGCTTGCATTTCATGCTCAAGAATTGAGTATAATCAACAAGGGACTCATTAGGAGCTTTCTTTGCTACAACAAGGTCGCCTATAGTCACTCTTTATTAACCTACATGTAGTATTTATTTTAGTTGGTTTTGTGTGTGTGTATTAGGGGAGGACACCATGCATCTGGTACTTATTTAGGTGATCAAGTATGACATTGAGAAATAATGTAGTATCTCAAAAGATAGAAATCACTACCCTATAATGGACTTGATCACCTAATAAGGACTCCTAAGGAATGATAGGTCTTCCAATATACCAGAGATTTTTCCCCTACCTTACATGGATGAATAAAGTAAGATTTATTTTAAGCTGGGTTCATTAAGTTCCCTATGGAGGCAAGCCCTTATAATTAATTACATAAAAGTGAATCCCTTAAGAATACTCTTGATTAAAGTAGGTGATTGTTATCTCCAAAGAATTCAATGATATGACTATCAACAAATTAGTTATATTTTAGAAAATCAAGTGGGATGGATCAAGAGGAGAGACTTATTATTGAAGCCAATGGAGATAAGTAGGGAATGTTCATAATACTAGGAAGCCTAATGAGCATTCCAATATATCCTTTGATTGGGATTTATATTTTCGAAATTGAAGAGATTTTATATGTTTGAGTTAACATTTCAATAGAAAGCTAGGACTTATACTCTAACAACACAAGATTTTTAGGATGCCTAGGAGGTGAGGATTTATGATAGTAGCCTAAAGAAAAATAGTGACCTCAGATCCTAAATCTAGGCAGCTTTAGAGAGGGCCAAAGCACGACCTAAATCTAAGATTAAAATGGGTATATTATTTACCTCCATAAAAGAGAGTAAACCACCCGACTGCTGGACTTATTACTGCCTGGAGTGATAGCCAGTTAACTCCTACGCTTTAAATCCATGTAGGCAAGTCTTATGCTTTGCTAAATGGTTAGCTTGTTATTATTTAGAAAAAGAAACTAAGTCCTTAAACTCACTCCCTAAGAGACTAGAGCATGAGTGACATCAATAATGACTTAATCTAATGCAAATTTTTATCAAATTTTATTGGATTTTAGACTCTTTATTTTGACTCAAGCTATAGGATTTTATATGCCTAAATGCATAGAAAAATTGATTATTGGCCAAATAAAAATAGAGAGAGTTTTTCTTTCATCATAGGCTCTCAAAGGTTAAGCCCTCACTATCTGTCAAAGATGGAAGCCCTCTCTTAGCAAGTGTGAAATAACATGATATGCATGATATTAAACATACAACATCTAGCTAAGGGTTTAAATTTTATTATCTTGATTTAATACCTAGGCTTTATGTGAGGTTATGAGTTGTTTAGAAAATTTAATTATGAGTGATTAGTTGGGATAGGAAGTTTAATTTTTTTTCATCTTAAGAGCCTAATTTCATCTATGCCATACAAAAATCATGAATCATAAATAAACTATAAAAGGACATGTTATTTATAATGCATAAGCTAAACAAAGCATCAAATAATTTTTTAAAGCTACCGTAAAAGAATAAGAGGCCGGTGCGGTCAGGTACCGTCGTACAATCTGAAAAGACAAATGTGAGTAGCCGAGCTCTACCCTTATACATCCCAATATATAAAAGAATAATTATAGATTACAAATTATAAGTGTTATGGGGGTCTTCATTCTTTATTCTTCATTCTTCCTTCTTTATTTGATTTACTTCATTTGATTCTAGGCTCCTAGGCATCACATGGTATAAGATTTGGTCTTAACAATGCTCATCATAATCCCATAACACTTATTCTAATCCTAATGCAAAATTATATTAAAAGAAGGAAAGTAAATCTACCTACACCTGCAAAACAAATATTAGCTAAACACGCCATACAACCCAAGTAGTTATATGAATAATTTGGACTTAGCACCCACACATGGGTAATCGAGCCCACCTATCCTACTAAAGGGTTAAGAAACCTGCATAGTAAAAGCATTTATATTTTTATTATATAATGGCCTTAAGCCCAGAGAAAATGAAATTTAATTAACATCCGTAGACGCACATACACCCTAATATCCAGTCTAAAATAAAACATCATAAAACAAAATATACATTGAACCATACACCACCCTACACATAAAGTTAGAAGTGGTGACTTAATTCTAATGTGTGTGTTAAGGCTTGTGTGGTATGTCCTAACTAGGCTTTAGAGTTAAAAATTTATATGTGTAGAAAGATTCAATTTAAAGGGTGGTTTCACTTTAAGTTGTTTAGTTAATTTGCAAGTTTTAATGATTTGACCCATTTTAGCCTTTTAGGCCAATTTGGGTCCACTTGGGACAATTGGACAATTAGGTTTTATTTGACTTAATTGATGATCAAGTCATATTCAAACATTGATAATGGGTTGGTGTGAATCAATGGTTTCAATCAATTTGGTGTGGGATGAGTTTTGGCTAGTTTGGGTTTCATTTGGGCTAAAGGCTGACTTGGTCAAATGACTAAGTTGACTTGGTTTGACCCAATTCAAGGTGATTGATCATCCTAGGGTGATTGTTGATCATGATATGAGGCATGGATGGGCTTGGTTCAATCCAATTTGGGCTGGGTTAAAATTTGGCTCAAAAAGATCTTTTAGGCCACTTTAGGTCAAGTGGATCTAAATGAGTCAATTGGCTTAGTTTTTGGCTTGATTCAAGTTTAATTGAACTTATATATGAGCCTATGATTAAAATATAAATTTAACTGCAATCAATTTGGAGTCCAATGGACTTTGGCTCATTTGAAGTTTTCAAGTTAAAAGGGCTAACTTGGGCTTGACTTGGGTTGATTTCAATTTGGCTAGATAAATATAGTTTTTATTTATATTTGGATCAATGATTGAAGGAATGATTGATTCAAAAAAAAAATCATTGATTTTGGCTTGGTTTAGGTGGAATTTGGTTAAGTCCAAGAAATTTGCTTAAATGATATAAATTGAATTTTGGTTTGATTTTAGATTTGGTTTTGGTGATTTGAATTTATAATTTATTTATATATTGGATTATAAATGAAGATATAAATGATTCATGAGAAAATAATTTGAGTTTGGAGTGATTTGGAAGTAAATTTGACCAAACTCAAGGATGTGGGTTAAAAGGGCTTAGAAGGAAATTAATTTAGTTTGATTTATTTTTGGTCATTGGAAGGTGGGTTTCATTTATATTTATGAATATAAATGAAGTAATAAATGATTTATAAAGAAACTAATTGATTTTGTGTTGGTTTCAACAAGATTTGGTAGCTTATGGAGGTAGGTCTATGTGGCTTAAGAAGGGTCTTGGTTTGGTTTGATTTAGTTTGAATTGATTTTGACTATTTGAATGAGGATTTAATTTATATATGTGAATATAAATAAAATAATAATTGATTTATAAAGATAGCAATCAAGTTTGGGATGACTTAAGTGGATATTTTGCTAAGCTCATGAGAGTGGGTCATATAGCTTAAGAAGGAATTTTGGAACTTGGATTTGATTTTGGTTTTCAATCATTTGGAATTGAGTTTGGATTTGGATTTGATAAATGATTGAGTGATTGAATTGATCTTTGAGAAAATCAATTGAATTGGAATTGAACTGGACTTGGCTAAGTTTAAGGCCACGAAATTCAATCATAAAGTTTATGGAGAATTTTGAGCTTGGATTTGATCATGGGATTGATTAAGAGCTTAGAAATTGATTTGGGTTTGGTATGAATTTGAGGTTTGATTCAAGAAGGAAAGCATGGATTGGGTTTAGGCTATAAGGTAGGCAAGTCTCTCTAAGTCCCTAAGGCATGAGCTATCCCTATGGCTAACCTTTCTAGGTCTCTAGGCTTAAGTTAAGTGTTCACTTAATCACTGGAAGTTTCTTAAGGCTAAGGAGCTCTTAGTGTCTATAAGAGTCCTCGATCTATGATGAGGAAGTTGAGAACTCACTCCAAAAGTGAGGTCACCAAAGGGCTAATGCCAAAAGAGAACTCCAGCCTCTAGCCTTCCAAGAAAGAAGAGACCATCAGCAGAATTTGTTAATGAATGCTAAAGAGAATCAGAAAGAGTCCAAATCCATTAAAAGATAAGAGACAGCCTACAGGAACTCAAATAGAAAGATTAGTAATATAGGCTTAAATAAGAAGGTATAACAAGTAGGGAGAACTCCCATGACACGGGAGAAACAGCAGGACCAAGCACTAAGAGCGAAAGGAAGGAGCCCATCTAAAAACCAATCAAACCAGAATAGTTTCCATCCCAAATAAATCAACCTGCATTGAGGCTAGCCACTAGAAAGGAACTAGAAACACAAAAAGAAAAAGTCACATACCAGCCAATAGGAACTGCCAACAAGGACCCAACATAAAGAAAGCCAAGCCCACCAAAATAGAAAATCTAAAGTATCCCAGCAGGAAGAACTATCATGACACATGAGCAATAGCAGGACCAACCACCAAGAGAAAAAGAAAGGAGCCCATCTAAAAACTAATCAAACCAGAACAAGCAAATTTGATAATCCTAAACAAATCAACCTGCAAGAAGGCTAACAACAAGAAATGAACTAGAAACAAATAAAGAGCAGAAGACATAGACCATCCAATAAGAACTACCAATAAAGACCTAGCAGAAAGAAAGCCAAGCTCACCAAAACTGGAAATCAAGAAAATTAGCAGGGAGAACTCTCATGACATGGGTGCAATAGCAGGACCAACCACCAAGAGCAAAAGGAAGGAGCCCAACTAAAAACCAATCAAAGTAGAACAAGGCAATCTCAAACCAATCAACCCGCAACAAGACAAAAATAAGAAGCCAAATAGGATAAAGGAAGATAACCAAAAAAATAATAACACCCAAAAAAGGAAAGCAATAAACAAGCCCACATAGATAGCCAAAGAAGATGTGAATATTGGCTCAAGCTCAGATTAAAATTAACCATCACATAATAGCTACCATCAACTCTAAAAGAAAAGCAACAAACATTACATTGAAGTGAAGGACTTCATAACGACTACCAAAGAATACTTAAAGAGAAGGGCAACTATAAATATAATGTATATGAATCATTAGAAACATCAATACTGACAAATACTCTTTTAAGCTTGAACATGCATTGGCTCGGCTCAGTTCGATTCGTTTGTAGCCCTAATCAACATTCTTAAAAGAATTATATAAATGTGCATAAACATGCATTTAGCATTCGTGAATAATAAAATTTTTTAAAAATTAATATGTATAACCTGAAACTTTCTCTTTAATGGAGCATTGATGACAAGAAAATTTGTGAAGATGAATACATAGAACCTAAATATTTTTAAAGAACATCAAACAATGATAAATAAATAATAAAGATATGTGTAAAAAGGCTAAAAGTGTGAAACATCGCCTTTTATGATCAAAGGAGGACTAGAGGTTCTGTTGGCAATAAGGAAAATGAAAACTTGGAGATTCACATTATGATGATAAGTGGTCCATGTATAATAAATGAATTCAGGTAAAAAATTACAACATTATCTATGAGTAAATCATCACATATATTATTATGAGTAAAATCTAAGAAGATTCAAAATATCTCAATATTTATTTTTAACAACAAAAACAACTCACCATATTTAATACCACATATATAGAGCATAAAGAGGTGAACGAGACAATATTATTACACAAGAAAAGAAACACCTCAAAACAACGAATAAAGACTAACAGATGAGGAATATATGTGCAAAAGAAGATGCGAATAATGGCTCAAGCTCAGATAAAAATTAATCATCACATAATAGCTACCATCAACTCTAAAAAAAGGGTAACAAACATTACATTGAAGATCCTAATTCTATCAAATAAATATCATCACAAATGCATACTAATCAGACTTCAACATAATAGCTACCAACAATACTTAAAGAGAAGGGAAACAGACATTACATCGAAGATCCTACTTCTATCAAATAAATATCATCATAAATGCATATACTAATAGGACTTGAACATAATGGCTACCAAAAATACTTAAAGAAAAGGGAAACTATAAATATAATGTATATAAATAAATAGAATGATCAATAATCCATCTAGATTATCATCAATGCCTTCATTGCCAATACTTGACCAATACTCTTTAAATAGAAACTATTTCAAAGACATTATAAAATGTTTAATAACCATATGACCATAAGGACTTCATAAAGAGTTTATTGGAAAAATAATAATAATACATCAATTTAGTTCAAATTTATAAAAGTTTTAACTTCCAAGCTCCAAACATTGAATCCATATCATTTCAAAATAAAAGAACTTCCTTCATCTCCTATTTGCCTTGTACAACATAACATATGCAAATATTAATGTCAAAATGGTATGACTTGTAATCCATAGTGAAATAAAATAAGCTACTAACCTTTGTCATTCTTTTAATTCCATAAAATTTTTGATACCAATCACTCGATAATAAATTTGAATAATTTTCGTCCCTAAAGAAGCACGATATTGATCAATAACTCTACCACTAGCACTAAAAGTTGATTCTGAGGAAGCTATTGTTATTGAAATAGAGAGAACATCAGATGTCATCCTTGATAAAATATTGCATTTCAAACAGTTTGCCTTCCACCAACCTAAGCAATCAAAATTTTTTGAATTCCCATTCTCAATAAGAACACCATCATCCAAATAAAAATTAAGCTTGGATTTAACAGTGTGGTTAGTGTAATCTGTTATGATATAAGTCTCATACTTTCTCTTCCCATAGGTTGGTCTACCTTTAAAAGTTGAAGCACTTCTCAAACCACTACTTGAATCACTTTCTAAGGTGAGCTTGTCAACATTGTTAGCTTTATGATCCTCTACATACTCATTATAAAGTTCATATAAATTTTGACGCACATCATCAATGTGCATCTGAGCAATTCTTCAAAGTATATAGAGTTGAATGTAAAGTTTATCATCTTTATTTTATTTTGAGGATCTAAAACAACACCTATAGATATTAGAAGATTACAACTTCCCAAATCCTTATCAAAAAAATTTTTCATTTGGATTGCCATTTCTCTGACATGTGGGAGCCCACTTAGAGAGTTGTCATCCAACATTTCTTTAATCCCCCATACTTTTGATAAAAATAAGTTAGAGGTAGGATATTCGGAACCTACCATAATTATAAAATTGAAGTTATTTCATTGAATATAGAGCAAATGAATTTCAATAGTAATAGGAAATTATGCAAAGTTTAGAATTTAACATGATATCAATTATGTGGCTTGGTTAATACCTCAAGAAAAGAATAAACATATTCTAATTTTTCCCAATCTTCTTCAATAGGATATAGAGTGTAACAAGGATCTTTATCATGAAACCTCAAAAAGACCTCCTTGAACTTTAGTGCAGAAGATAACATTGGGTAAGTAGCATTCCATCTAGTGACACAATCTAGAATCAATTCCTTCTTTGGCAAATGCAACAGTTGAGCTATCTCATTGAACATCACTAATTGATGCTGTGAAGCGGTCACATATTTAACACTATATTTAACCAAATCAATTGTACTTTTAATTTCAAAAATCTCATCTTGAACTAAGAAATTTAAGATATGTGCAAACAACGCACATGAAAAATTCTTCCATCAAGACAAATTTTTTCATGGAACTCTAAACTTCTTTCAACATATTAATCAATGTATTGTATATGTTGCATTAGCCACGTTATTGTTGCAACTTTATTCTCATTTAATCCTTTAAACACTTGTACAAGATGTCATGTACATATGCTCTATGAGGCGAGGCACATCAACAAAGTTAAGCACTCTTTTTTATAAATTTCACTCAACATCTATAAATTGACATATCAAAATCATATAATGTATATCTTGACCAGATTTCCATAGATCAGTTGTCACACTAACTCTACTAATAGTATCTAATAAATATTTCAAGCTTTTTTTTTCAATTTCATAGCTTACTATGCAATCATTTTTCACAAGATGGATATCTTTTCATAATAATTAGAAATTTTCATGACAATGTTGAACATGTCAAATTCAACAAATTTAAATGACAACTCATGTGTCATTATCATATGAGAAATTAATTCTCTTATCTTAGCATAATCGTGTCTCCAATTAGCAACACTACAACACCCACAAACTCAATGCTACTTATAGTCATAGGTGGTTATTTTGAAATATTAAGTTGCCCTTCAGGCTTCACCATCCTCTTACCATAATAAAGTAAATGTCATATCTAGTTTTTTTCTCTTTATAAGCTTATGCTTAGAATGATTACACTGTAATTTTTCAGTTCCATCATTGATTTTGATCAAAGTAAAATCATTTTATACTGACGATATTTTTTTCTTGCTTTCTTAGCAAAAGTATTACATGTGTGATTATTATCAAACAATTACATTTCTCATAGCCATCTCAAATACTATTGGGTTTGGTGAGGACCCAACACTAAATTCTCTCATAGGCACTTGCATAGGACTAACAATAGGTTCTATGGGATTAACATCTTGCTTTGATGAACTACTAGACATACCTTTAATATAAGAAATAATAAAATATGAGTAAGTAGCAAAATCCATAATAATTTTAAAAAAATATTAATTTCATAAGGTCTTCTTTTAAAATGAGACCTCACATGAGATTTAAAAAAAAATGCAACTTGCAAGCCTCAGAAATCCAACAATGAATATATTACAATCAATGACTATTCAAAGGCAAGAAAAGAAATTGTAATGCATTCCAAGATAATATTAACGACAATGCAATTCATAAAAAAAAACTTTAGAGCCAAAAGCATTTTATAATCTAATAGTGACACAAAATTGGCTTTCAATGAAAGAAAACCCAGAGAGAAAGATAATAATTATTTGGTTGAATCTCATGTAAGAATAAATAGGGATTGTTGGATTACCATCATTGCCCATTATATATATGTAATCAATCACCATAAAAAAAAATCTTTATTTAATTGAGATCAAAAAAAATTTTCCCAAACACTCTAAGATAATGTGGGCCATTTAACTAGCAAGATAACAACATAAAACTCACGTAATAGTAAAATGCACCTATGGAAAACAATAATTGTGTTCAAATATATTTTAAAGCCATCAAAGCATAATAAACTCTAATTGGACCCTCCAACAAATAGCCACCCACCCACCAAACTCAAATCTCCGAAATAACAACTTTCCCAAAATGAAAATAACCATGCAAATTGAAATTATCCTCTAATAGTCACCTTCCCAAACTCTCTTTAAAAGTAAAAATATAAAGTTTAGTAATCTTACAATCATTTGAAATGAAAATAACCCATTTATAAATGATAATACATCATGTTATCAATGCATAGAAACCCAATTATAATTGATAATTGACCATTTATGATTGAATGAGTGCATTTTTTATAAGTCCATTCAATTTTCATAAAGAAAACAGATAAACATAACTCCTTGCAACCCTATCTACTCACACCTTCACACCTCCTAATATTTCTTACATCAATACCATATGTTATTAAGGTTAGCCAACAATTCAGAATTCATATTTCCATTCTTAACCTCAAGACTTTAATGTATAAAACTCATTTGACAATTGTATCAACACTCCCTCCCCCTCTATAACATGTCATGCTTTTGTCCACAAAAGAACTACCAAGAAAGAATAGTTAGTTGTATGAAAAAAATAAACTTATAATAACTTACATTCAACAACTTTCAACATCACAAAAGCAACAATAGTATCATTCATCAATATACTTACACATTTGCAAAGAATGGAGAAATTGAACTTAGCAACAAAAAACATAAACTAGATTTCACCTCAAGAATATTGAATTAGAGAAGAGAGATAAACTCAAATACAAACTAGTGAACAAACATTGCTCGAAACCTCCGAGATTTGCCAAACATTCGGAATTTGTTTACGGCACAACAATAAACAAATGACATAATTGAAATAAACCAATCAAATTTCTCTAGAAAGAGTTGCCTCTCATTATTAAGAGTCCATGACGAAATGGCACAAGACAGTGAATCAAATATTTGAGAGTTTGTTTCCTCTTATTCACCGAACTCTTTCAGAAACATAGAACCCTTAAATAGCAAATCACTTACCTTGGCCACACTATATAGCACAGTCTCTGAAATATTCAAGATCTTACTCTTCCACGGCTCTAGGTTTTCTTTGAGGGGAAGAAGTATGAGCCAAAGAAAATAAAAGAATTAGGAAATATCAGTGGAATATAAGAATAAGGGCTGCATGGGTTAGAACTTAGAAGTTATAATATTAACCATCCATCAATGAACGGATGGCTAATTAGTGAGCCTCCTTCTGGCAAAGCATGATCATTCATGACTCATTTGAGCCATCGAGATCGATAATCATAATGAAGCTCTATTCAATGCCAAACGATGCAATTAATATTAAAATTTTAATAGTAAATTTGTTATTAAAATTAATTAATTTTAATTATATGATATTAAAATTAAAATTAATATAAATATATTTATATTTTAATTTAGTTAATATTTAGAAGTTTTTCAAAATGTTATACAATTTTCCTAAAACTATTCAAGTTTATTCAAAGTTTGTTCTTGAATATTAAATGATATACTTTTAATTATATCAATCAAGCTATTTGCTCAATTGTTATTTCAGATTTATAAAATTAATTAATCAAATGATCAGAACGATCTTATTGAGCTTCAAAATTGTCAACGCCGGCTCATGAAACCCTAATGCCCACGAGAGAGATACAAATAAAAAGAAGAAAAAAGAAAAAAAATTAATAATGACATAAAAGATCAATTATATATGTCTATTTTCTACATATTTATATACGAAAAATTATTAAATATAGAATTCAAATATAATATATTTGGACTTCAATATCATATCATGAGTGTAAAATAATAATCAAAAATATAATTATTAATTATGAATATATATATATATATATATACATATTAATATATAAAAGCTGAATACTAATTAAAAAAATATGACAGAATACTTCTTCAGTTCTGTTGTCCGTTTCGTAGCAAAACATGAATGTAGACTGCTTTCTAACCAAACTCACGGTGGACAAGCGAGAGAGTGAGACGTGTGAATTTGCTGTTTCGCAAATTAAGCCTTTTCACACCTTATCATTATATAAATATAAATAATAACCCGTTAAGCTTCCTCACCGTTCACTTCTCTCAACACAAGCTTCTTTCTCACCTATCATCGATGGAAGGAATACTGGAAAATTCGTCCGTTGTGAGACGGAAGAGAACCAAGCGGCAAAGGCTTCTGTTTTCATCGGCGGCGACGGCAGATGTAGTGATGTTTTCATCGACCTCCACTGAGTTCTCTGATCACAACTGAGGAGGAAAACGCGGCTAATAGCCTTGTACTGCCCGAGGTGGTCATCCAACAGGCCCAGAACCCAAAGCGATAGAGGAAGCAACCACCGCCACGAAATTTACGAACCGGCAATTGCAGAGGCTGACCACCACCAGCGACAAAGCTGGATCAGACGTCCAAATGCAAGATTTGCAACAAATGTTTTCCTTCCTTTCAGGCACTCTCATCGCGCCAGCCATAAGAAAATCAAGCTTTCGATCCCTTCGGCGTCGGCAGATGAAACGAAGATGGCGGTGATGAGCGAGGATTCGATTCAACTAAGCCTGAGCTCATTTTCTTCGAAAGTCGAAAGGCAAGAATCGAGTGTTCGATATGCGGCGACAAGTTCAATTCCGGTTGGCTCCAATATGGCGGCACTTCCACAGGAGCCGACGAGGAAGAAGAGGAATTCAACGGATGCTCTCTGGATCTCAATCTCCTCCTCCCTGCGATGATGACGGCGATATCGCCCGTCTTCCTTTTCGACGACAAAGACGCTGCCTTTCTTTTTTGGCAGCAAAAGACTCTGGTGTTAACATCTTTAAATTGTCATTACTGATCAGATTCAACTGAAATATGTCATGTTAATTTCTTTCTTCTCTATTGGTTTTACTTTTTTTTATTATTTTTTAATTTTATTCATCCTCAGTTTCCTCTGGACATAACTGACCTCTGTGAATTAATATGTTTAATTTTATTAATAAATTTAATCTTGTTTATGACTTCCGGCACTTAGATTTGTTCTTTTCAATAAAACAAGAATTTCTTTTGAAGTAAGAGCTACTGCAGATGAATGATGGTTATCGAGGATGGTTGAATAATTAATAAAACGAGCTCATTAAAAAAAAATCTGTTCATTATATATATATAAATATATATATATATATATATATATATATATATATATATATATATATATATATATATATATATATATATATTTGAGTGTTACAAATAACTATAACGCACACATGTGCATTGAATTTTTTGAGGTTTTTTTTTTCTTTTTTTTTTTTACAATGATTTGAAAAAATTTATCTTAAAATAAATAAATATTTTATATTTTATGAGTCGTTTATAACTTTTAAAGTTTTTTTAAAGTATTATTTTGATTTTTTTGAAAAAATTATTTAAAATATTCAGTCTCAATGTTCTTATAATAGTCATAAAATTAGTAAATGATAATTTTTATGATATTTTCTACTAATTATATTTAAATACCTTAATATTTTACTATTTTATTGTAATTTTTTTAATCAAATATTTTATTATTTTTAAATTTATTTACAAATTGAAATCACTAAATTTCATGAATGCCTATTAAATTTTTTTAAAATCATTCCAATCAAATTGTTTAACATCAACCCAAAAATCTGCAAAATGAGAAATTCTTTGTAATGTAAATATGAATTAAGTTTAAAATCTTCATCTTTGTAAAATTTAAAACATCTACAAACAGGATTAGAATACTTCTTCTTCTATAGCCTTTAGATTAATATATTACAGATTAGGTATAATTTGAAAATGAATCAAAACATTTCACCGTTTGGAGCAATCAATCTCACATAGGGATTTCCTCTTGTGCTCGGACTCACCTCCACCATTCGATACATCTCTCAATGATAACTGCCCTTCTTTGTTTTGCCAAAAACCAATTTTTGTATTAAGCAGATTTCTCAAACTAGTCAACGACTCCAGTCGCCTTTATAAGATTTCAAGATTTCAATCAGAAAACGAGAAGCTAATTCATAGCCACTGCCGATACATGAAGCCATGACGATAATTCAAGATAACTTTCACTTATTCAAGAGATGAAAACAGAAACATAACCGCTTGCCCTGCTATAACATACCCATAATTGATCGAGAACTCTTCATCTTCAACAGAATTGATGGTAGGACGGAATCTAGGAGGTAGTAAAGGCTCAACATCGAAGCAAACTCCGCAAAAATTCTGATGAGGAGAGATGACCATGTTCGCTTAGCTGGACCAACTAATTCGGTTAAAAGAATTTATAGATTATACGGATGCCTGATAAACACAAGTTTGCAATGGTTATTTTTTTATCTAAATTTTAGCGTGTTATGACTTTAATTTATTTATTTTATATATTCAAATAATTTAAGTTCACCATAAATCATTTTTAAAAAATATAAGTCTATTTTTAAAACATAATTGCTACATAATTTATTTATTTTATTTACTCTGATACTTATCATTCTTATTTTTTCTCGCATTCAACTTAAATAATATTTTCTTACAAGGCAATATTATAAATTATGCAACATCACTCATTTAACTTCAATTTTATAAAATATATTTATCTTTGTTAGAAAGTTCCTACTTAAGAAAATTATAACTATTTATAAAAAAAAATAAATGTAACTTATTATGAGAAAATTATTTTTTAAAGTTATTGAAGAAATCATAAAATTCTTTTATTTTAAAAAAAAATAATAAATTTATTATAATTGTTACATTCTAATAAATATTATTATTAAAAAAGAGAGCAATAGCTACGTATCATCTAAAAATTAAATAGTGAAAAATCAGCTCAAATAGTGCCAAAAGTCTATTTGAGATCATTTTTAATTTATTTTTTTTAAAAAAAATATTTAATGTGTTTTTATGTTTTTTAAATAATTTTAAAGAAATAAATCAAGTTATCAATTAAAAAACTTAAAATAGTTTTTAAATATTTTAATAAATTTTTTTTTTAATATTATCTTCATCAAATATCACTATCCGCATTAGTGTAATAATCATCATATTATTTATGAATTAATATGGTTTCAAAATACCACTAGTAAAAGACAAATAAAACCATATAATTTCAAATAAAACCGCTATCAGCTTAAAATATCATAATTTTACATCAATTAAATCCCAAAAATTCTCAAATATGGAATGCTTAGAATAAATACCGACGTGGATTAATGAGCCTAAGATCTAATAATTGACTTCATTTGGGCATCCAAATGCTCTAAATACATCAAAATGATCAAAGAAATCATCCTCACAATACGGACCTTACATGAATTTATAAGAATGCTCCTCCCATCTAAATAGCTTCATTTCTCACCTGGAGAAAACCAAAAGAAGAAGAGGATAAACAAGTAAAGAAAAAATGAGCGAAGAAGAGGAAACCCAAACAAGAAGAAAATAAGAGCCAATTAAGGATAAATCAAGAAGAAGTCAAACAAGAAGAAGAATCTAAAGAAGAAGAAGAGGAAACAAGCAAGAAGAAAAGGAAGAGTCCAAATGAAGAAGAAAAAAATAAGAAGAAGAGGATTAAAATAAAGAAGAAGAGGAGGAACCAAGCAAGGAAGAAAGGAAGAGTCAGCAAAGAAGAAGAGGAAAACTCAAGTGAGGAGGAAGAGAAGCTTGAACTCACAAGATCGCACCTAAGCAAGATCAAATTCACGATGGCCATCAACCACCGTCAAATGTCAGATAATCAATACATTCATTATGATTTAACATCGAAAATTACAAGACATACTAATATTCCTTCATATGCAATGAATCCCATTATCGAGAAGACTTTAAAGATACATAAGAAGTTTTTACGCAAATGTGGTTTCCCCTTTCGAGATTTTCCACGTTAAAATGAGTGTCTCTTGTTCGCTTTAATTACCTGTAGCCACTTCAACAAGGTAACATAAACTCTACTCTGATGGTTTCTAGACGATGCTTTTACCACTGGAATTTATTACTATTTCATCTTGTATGGACCAAGTTTCCAACTTCAAAACCACCATGATGCATTTCTGCTTTTAAAGATAACAAGAATGAAGATTCATCAAACTTTGTTCTTCCAGATTTGTGAACTGGGGCAATTTAATTTAAGATGCCCATGTTAAGATCTAATTGATTATCATCCCAAGAAATAAGTTAAAGTTGGAGGATATTTCAACATGAGAGATATGTTTTGCAAACTATGATTTTCCAATCATACTCATGAAAAAAATAAGGTCATTAAGGAGCAACTTGCTACAATCACAATGAATGTTTTAATCGAATTCTTCCATACAAAGAACGCTATGAGCAAAGACTGACAACAAATGGGAAAAGGTGGGACTTCTACGACCTCTTCCATACGGTTAATATCATGAGCAAAGATAAACAACCTAGATGGATCAAAAGGTCCTTTGGACTTAATCTTCCATATTGCCATCGAGAAAAATCAAACAATAGGATAATAAAAAGGTTGTGACTTAATTCTTCCACAAGATCATCGAGCAAAGACTCGACAAACAACCTAGATAGTGAAGATTGGTGATTAATATACAAAGTTAACGCCATTAAATAAATAATGATGGAAAATGATTCAATTCAATCTTCCATGTTAATATTCAATAACAAACAATCGATAGGTCAAAATCTCAAGGATTAGATCTTCCATAGTTTAAGATGTAACACTGACAAACAATGATCAAAATCTCGCAGATTCAATCCAACCTCTTCCATTTTAACGATTGAACATACAAACAATGATATCAAAATCCTCAACGAATTCAATTCGACCTCTATATGTTAACGCCATCAACATACAAATAATTGATAAGTCAAAATTATTTATTTCTTCCATAAAGAATCATGAGCAAAGTACAAACAAAATGGGTCAAAGGTCCTTTGGACTTTATTTTTTCCACAAAAAGTCATCGAGCAAAGACTACAACAACCTTGATAGGTCAAAAAAATTTATTTTATGATCTTCCATAATTAAATCTAAATACAAACATGAATTAATAAAATTATTATAACCTCTTCCACATAAAATCATTGAACAAAAACAATCTGATAGTCAAAATTCAATTTTAATTCATCTTCCATCAAAATCAATGTAACACTCAAAAACAATCTTGATATCAAAATCCTAACGGATTCAATTCATCTTCCATAGTTAACATCTAACACTCGACAATCGATGGGTCAAAATCTCAGATCAATGCAACCTCTTCCACGTTAATGTTAACGCCATCAAGTCACACTCGACAAACAACCGGATGTAAAATCTCAAATTTTCCAATCTTCCACACAAGTTCGCCATGCTTAACGCCATCGAAATACACTCAAATAACCTTTGATATTGTATATCATGACCGTCTCACCATCATTAGCCAGGTGTATTATCCACTATATCGCGCTTGCCGACTACATCGCTAGCCGTTCTCATTCGTATAATGCACTGCTACCTTGACTCAGAAACAGGCTGAAATTATCGCTGATAATCTCCGGAGCATCTTCGAAGGCTACCATCGTTGCTCATTATCCCGCTGATAACGCGCCATGATCTACGTTCGCTGTTGCGAAGCGACCTCCATCGATAATATTATCAGGTTATCATTAGCCATGAATATATTGCTGAGATTTTTAATTATCGTGGTTATCCTACTACAAAGAACAAATCTTGATGTAAGTTATACATTTTGAGTCAAAATCAAAATTCTTAAAAAAATCATTGGAATCTTTTACATCAATTAAATTAATATTTCAAATATAGAATGTTATATATAAATTTAATAATATTAAGATTCATAATTTATTTTATCCAAATGCTCAAATACATCAAATGATCAAAAATCATAGCCAATAATTATTTTTTGAATTTACAAGATCTCCTATCTATATTTCATTCCTCACAAGAAAACCAATATTAAGAAGATATCCAAAGAAAGAAAATCAGCAAAGAAGAAGATATAACCCAACGAAAAGAGTCTAAAGAAGAAAAAACTATAAGAAGAAGAAGAAAAATAAAGAAGAGGATCAAGGAAGAAAAGGAAAAGCAAGGAAGAAAAAGAAAATTAGAAATTAAAAAATAAGAAGAAAATAAAATAAAAAAAAAAAAGCAGAAGAAAAGGAAGAGTCTAAAAAAAAAAAGTAAAAAAGAAAATTCAAGATCCTATATGAGATCATCTTTTGAGATCATTTTTTATTTATTTTTTTAATATTTAATGTTTTTTATATTTTATATAATAATTTATAAATAAAAAAATACATAAAAATTTTTAAAATATGATTTTTTTTTTTTTACATTAAAAAATTATTCTCTTGTCCTCAATTATCTTATTACAATGTGAAATCATCATCATTATTTATGAATAAATATCATTATTATCTTATTTATCTTTAATATTCCCCATCAAGATCATCACATAAAAATAAAATTAGCATATTTTTAGGATGTCAAATATATTTATATTTAATATTAAAATATAAATAACATAAATAAAAAAAAAGTTAGTCAAAACAACCTCTCATTCCCCGTAATATTCTCAAACCCATCCGAGAATCATTCTTTTATTTTTAATAATAAATTCAAATTATCTAAATCCATCGCACGTATCTGACAATACATTAAACTCTAGGCAAAATTTTAAAAATAAGCATATTTAAAAATATAATTATATGGATTAGACATTAAAAAAAATTTAGTACAGCTGTATTTAAGTGAGTTGCTAAAAAAAAGATTAGCATAAGAGGTGGACTGGCCAAATAATAAAATAAAAAATCTAATTTTACAATTACGAGGGCGGAAATATAAATTTTATATTTGAAATATATTTATTTTATATAAAAAAGATAAATTTTATTTTTAAAATTTAATAATCTTTTATAAAATTAAAAAATTTATAATATTTATGTAAATATGAAATTTTAAATTTAAATATATAAAAATATAAGAATGAATTCTGTTAGGCGAGAGTAAAAAATATATAATAAATTTATAAGACAAAATTTAACTTCAATATATATAAAATATTTAGCTTAAAAATATATAAATATTTTTATATATATATGATAAATATACATATATATATATATTGAAGTTAAATATATATATATGTAAAAAATATTTATACATTTTTAAGCTAAATATTTTATATAATATTGAAGCTAAATTTTATTATAAATTTATTATATATTTTTAAATGTATCCTAGCCTAATAGAGAACTCTATTCTTGTATTTTTATTATACATATTTAAATTTCATATTTACATAAATATTATAAATTTTTTAATTTTATATAAAAAGATTATTAAATTTTAAAATAAAATTTATCTTTTTTGTATTTAAAATAAATATATTTCAAATATAAAATTTAGATATTTATCGCCCTCCGCAGCAAAATTGCAAAATTAGATTTTTTATATATATTTTTATTTTAGGCCAGTCCGCCCTCCGCAGCAAAATTAGCTTTTTTTTTATAAGTATAAATTTAACTTCAATGTATAATATATATGTATAAATTTATACATATATGTATAAAAAATATTTATATTTTTTAAGCTAAATATTTTATATAATATTGAAGTTAAATTTTACCTTATAAATTTATTATACATTTTTAAACGTACCCTCGCCTAAAATTACATAAATATTATAATTTTTTTAATTTTATATAAAAAAAACTATTATATTTTAAAAATAAAATTTATCTTTTTTATATAAAAATAAATATATTTCAAATATAAAATTTAGATATTTATCTCCTAGCAAAATTGTAAAATTAGATTTTTTTATTTTTTTATTTTGGCTAGCCTCCTCCACTTTTTTTTTTAGGCTGACCGAAATAGGAATGTCAGATGTACAATAGTTAAACGCAAGTGCCTACTTTTAATTTTTTTTAATGCCTAATCCGCTAATTATATTTTTAAAGTGCTTATTTTAAAAATTTTGCCAAAAAAAAATCAGTGCAAAACTTTATAGTAGTCATCCACCTTTGTTCTCCAAAGAAGAGCCTTTCCTTCTGAGGAAGATGTAGTGACTCCAGAATCCTGTACAGCTGGCTTAGCCTAGCTGGAGTAGCAACCTCCACCGTGATGATGATGATGATGATGACTGCGAGTGATGGGCAACTGCTGCTGCTATTGTTGTCATCTCTTAAGCTGCTCCCTCATATCGTAAGCATCCTCGATTCCCAATCATGGATCTTGTAGCCAAGGGTGGAAGCGTAAAGATTGAAAAGACGGTTGTTAGATTCATCACTTGGCAGAGACCAAGGTTTCTCTCCGATCTGCTACCATATGACAAAGAACTGGATACCGGGATCTCGAAGCCTAAAGCGGAGGCAATAGAAACGAACGAGCCCATGAGAGCGATACAAATGAAAAAGGAAAAAATAAAGCCTCATAAAAGATCGATTATTTATATCTATTTTTTACATATTTATTATTGTGTGCAGAAAAATTTGGATGAGTAGAATAAGAAAATTCAATATCTTAGCGTTGCACAAAAGTTCTGCACACACAATAAAAGAGTTTGAGAGACCTTAGAATTTTTACGTGGAAAACCCAAGAAGGAAAAACCACGGGGTATAGCCCACTTAGAAATAATTTCACTATATCAGCTTTTCTTATAATTATTATCCTTTATCCAAAGTTGGAGAATGATAGCTTACAAGAATAAGTTTTGTGACAAGCTTCACTTGATTTGCGACGAAAACCTTGCTTGAGGTGATAGTCTGATGATCCGACGGAAACTATTGAAAGATGGTCGGGTGGCGTTGGTAATGGGCGGTGAACAATGGTGAACTATTATTCGGTAGCCGGTAATGGTGATCGGTGGCGGTGGTCAGCGGTGACCAACAGTGTGGCCGACGCATCAACCGGAGTTGACTGGTGATTTGGTGACTGTCGTGCGGTGTTGACCGGCGGCGGCGGTCGGCGGTGACCAATCATTGTGGTCGGCAATGATTCGGCGGTCGAGCGGCGGTGACCGATGGCGGCAGTCGGCAGTGGCCGATGGTGGCGGTCGGTGGGGATGACCGGCGGTGGTGGCCTACGCCAGCGGCCGACGGTGGTTGATGATGATCCGACGACTGTCGGTCGATGGCCCGATTATGCTTTAAGATTCTTCGAGTCTGAGAGTTCTCTGCTTTCTTTAGCTTGCCCTCATGTGAAGAATGAGGGGCTATTTATAGATTATGGACTAACATTTATGTAAATACAAGCAAAATCCAAACCACTCCATCGGACGGCTCAAAATAATTCCTTCGATCATCTAATACATTTTAAGTATTTGATTACTCAAATGAAGTCAGAATTAAGAGATCTTAGGCCTGTTAGATTTGACTTATCAAGACACTCGATTTGATTATAAACATTATATATTTATGAGCTATTTAGAGATCCGAGTGATATCCCAAAGTTTTCAATTATATCTGAAGTGCTTTATCTGGGTTAGTCTCGACTCAGAATTAGATTGCTATCCATATCAAGATTCATACATCAACTAAAAGTGTTTTCAGTGACATATCAGTTGTCCCCTATTTTTGGATGATATCATCTCTATCATCCGAAAATACAGGTCAAGTCGACGAATAATTTTCTAATAATTGATTATAATTTTAAGAAAATTATTCAGCTAATAACTTTCTTTATGTTAATAAAATTTGCACATTCATTAACCTTTGAGTTTGATATAGTTTGAGAGAATATATCTTCATAGACACACATGATTATAGAAGTGCCAAGAGACCAATCATATGGGTGCATGAGGACACGAATGCATGGGCAAGCAGAGCGCGAGGTTGTGGGCAACTTAATGCAGGCGCACACATGGGAACATATAGGACGCGTTGGCCTGAGCGCATGCATGGGCACGGCCATTAAGAGGCCATGGGCAGCGAGGCCATGGGATGCGAGCAAAGGGTCGTGAGTAGACCTGGCGCATGAGCGCTGCCGAGGGCGGGAAGATAATGGCTCAGGCCAGAGCCACGAGGTCACGCACGCAGACACTGGCTATGGGAGCACGCGAGACTGGTGCAGAGCTGGTGCACCCGAGCCGCATTAATTTGCAACAACACACTCATAAATGCATGCAAATGAAATGACAAATTTTGATTTATTTTATATTTTCTCTAATTTTTTTAAATTATTTTCTTCATTTTTTTTCACTTTTCTAAAAGGAAGATTATATTTGAGAGTAGAAATTTCAAAATCTATCTAAATATTTCTAAATGTCTTTTCTTTTTGCCCATATTGTGGATCTATAAATACCTCCCTTTGGGGTTGAGTAAGGAGACATAGTTTTCTCCCATATGCTTCAATGTTCTCTTGTGTTGGATGAGAAATTATTTAGCAGAAGTTCAGGGGCTAAAGGTAATTAATTTTTTTTCTTTTGTCAACAAAGCTCTGACTTTCTTCTGAAAAGTAGGTTATTTGCTTTGTTGATTAAGACTCGTAGTTCATATGGAGAGGCTTCAGTTTTCCCTCGATAGAGGCATCAATTGTCCTCGTTAGACCGACCAGGTTTGGGAGCTATCTTGGCCCATAGTTTATATAGAGAGGCTCTAATTTTCGCTCAAAAGGGGCATCAATTATCCTAGTCAGACCAACTAGGTTTAGAGGTGATTAAGGCTCATAGTTCATACGGCGAGACTCCGATTTTCCCTCAAAGAGGTCAACGGCCCTCGAAACCATTGGGTTTAGAGGTGATCAAAGCCCATATCTTCTTTTTGTTTTGTAGGAAATTGATTTTCTTGAAACTCCAAATGATGGTTTAATGTTAATAAATGTAGAAAGCATCGATTAATAACCATTCTTTAAAAAACTTAAAATCTAGGGTAATTTTGAGTATCATTAGAGAAATAGTTTCTTTTATGAACTCATACATATACATATATTTTCATTAGACAATAGGTGAAAGATTATAGCCAAAACTATATGTGAAAAATAAAGTGAGGAGAGGATGTGCCTAATTATTGAGGTAAGTGAGTTACTTTACACACTTCTTAGACCTTTGTCTTTCTCTCCTCTTTTTGTTTCATACTTATTATGCATTTTCATAGGATGATAGTCGGAAGAAAACTAATAACATAACAGATATAGATAATATATCATCAACTATCATAGTTGATAGTTTAATGGTGCTCCGTAGAAAATTTCATTTCCCAAATGAGTTGGTGGCTCTTCCAAAAAAGTCCGATTAGACACCTTTTCTTCAGTAATGATACATTACTATTTTAGAGATGATTCTTGTGCGATCACATTTCCCTTGCTCCGAATTGATTGAGATTTTTAAAATATGTGTTATAGCTTTATCACAATTTTCATTTCGAGCTCTAGTGATCATTATTGGTTTTTCTTTAAAGAGCGTGGTGTGACTTTGAACATCATGTACTTATGCATAATGTGTAGGTTCACATGTGATGCTCAGAGATGTGTTTCATATTGAGGTATAAAAAATTGGATAGAATTTTTAGAATGGGTCTATCTAAAAGTTGGTCTAATGGGTTCTTTTTCGTGAAAAATGAGTGTGGTCTCCCTGAGAGATGGGGAAGATTGAACGACCTTCCAAATTCATTACTGATTGAAGAGAATGAAATCCTAAAATCTCTCAATGTTCGATGTAGAAGCTTGCGATGAGTTATCTCATTAGCAAGTATAAAATTGAAGATAGAATGTTCAAGGTTGGCCTTTCTATTCAAGCAGGGAGGTCTCATGCTCTTCCACTGAAGAGATCAAGTAAAGGTTATGAAAGGTCTTCTCATATTCACAGAATTCTTTGAAAAAGCCCGTTATGAAGTCATGGTGACAACAATGCTTCTTATCTAAAGAAAAAGAAGACATGTGCAGTGTTAGTGGCCCCTGTAGCAATTATTCACTTGTGGATTAAGAATTCACGCCCTCACCAGCCCCTTTCTCAAGCAGGCATCCTATCTTTAGGCGTGTCGTAACTCCTCAGTAGGAATTAATGGTACTCTTGAGTATAGATAAGTCCCCGGTTAGCACTCTCTCAAGTCATCCTAGGTCGTTCAATCTTTTTGCCATAAACAAGGTTACCTCATCATTTTCGCTTAGGAAGATGTAAATCTATTATGCATTCTTTCTAGCATGACTATCGCAAATCGACGACAGTCTTAGATTGGGTTGACATGTTACCTTGCTAATGTGTTGCCCTAGTGGTCCTTTTATTCAGGAAAGATGTGAGTCCCCATATTTTCTTCCTGAATCGACCGCTATAAATTGAAAGGCACCCCTTTGGTTGGATAGTTCTCCTCTTGGCCGGAGAAACTACTCCTTTTGGATCGATAAATCTGAGCTAGACCAAGGCCAACATGACCCCTACTCAGTGCAGTCCATTGCAAATCGATGGGATCCATCAAATATAATTAAAAATGAAACTAATTTTGACTATCTTTGAGCTGATCTAAGTCCACCCATTCATTAGTCAGCCTTAGGTTGAGTTCGATCCGTTGCCTCGCCAACTGATCTCCCTAGCGACTGATCCCTACTTCGTAAGATATAAGTCTATTATGCTTTCTTCCTAGTACGCTTGCGCATACCTAAAGGCAACCCCTCCGTGGATAGTCTATTATGTGGTTGGTAGACTACCCCTTTGATTGGAATGAGATAAGGCCATATTACCAAGCAGTGTGGTCCATCGTAAAACCGACATCCATCATCTCAAAATTTAAAATAAATAAATTCAACCCTCCTCCCTAGTGGAGTCAAATTAAATAAACAAAACAAATCCAACTAACTTCCCTAGTAGATTCAAATTAAATAAACAAATCAATCAACTTCTCCTCAAAGAGATGCAAGTCTTTCCGGTTCCCCAATGGAACCAATTCGATCCAACTTGAACTTGCTCTTCTAGAGGAGGGTTCACACTTTTATCCCTAGTGGAACACTAAATCATAAATCAACAAATCAAATCAAATTTCACCAGATGCAAATTAAATCAAACCTCTTATGGGATAACTTGAACTTTTCCCTTAGTGGAAGGCTCACATACTCTAGAAGATTCTTTCTTCACTCTTATGTCTTGGCATAAGAGTTGCATTGCACTAAGCTCTTGATTTCTTCTACACCTTTGGTTTAAGAGTAAATCATTCTATGCTATATCATCTTTGAGCTTTGATCATCTCAAACCAACACTAATAGTATGCCTTGTTACACACCACACCTATTGGGCTCCCTTGTATGACCTACACTTTTAGTGAGCTTACTTCCTTCTTCAAGTCATTCAAATTCAAACCAAATTCAAATTTTCAATTCAAAAACTTTCAATTGATTAAATCAAATTAATTAACTCAAAAATTTCAAGCCTGATTTCATCTTTTCAAATTCAAAAAATTCATAGAATTTATATATTCTCATTTATATTCAAATATAAATGAAATATAAATTCAAATAACCAAAACTAAACTCAAAACTTAGGTCCAAATCCAACTTAAATCCAACTTATACTCTTTCAAGTTAAATCCTTGAACTTAACCAAACTTCAAATTCAAATCTTAAATTAGTACAAACTCAAAAGATTTTCTCATAACCCATTTATATTCTCATTTATATTCACTAATATAAATGAAATATAAATTCAAATAACAAAACTAAATTCAAAACTCAAGTCCATTCTAACCAAAATCCAAATTATACTCTTTCAAGTCAAATCCTTGAACTTAACCAAACCAAATCATAAATCACTTCAAACTCAAAAGAGTTTCATAACATTTATATTCTCATTTATATTCACAAATATAAATGAAGTATAAATTCAAATAACCAAAACTAAATTCAAAACTCAAGTCCAAATCCAACTTAAACCCAACCTATACTCTTTCAAGTCAAATTCTTGAACTTAGCCAAATCACCCTCAAATCAATCCAAGCCATTGGATTTTCTCTTCAAACAATCATTCCTTCAATCAAAACCCAAATATAAACATAAACTATAATCACCCAAGAAAAATCAAACTAACTCAAGTCAAACCCATGTTTATTATATGAACTTAAAATGTCGATGAATCAAAACTCATTTGACTCCAAATCACTTATAATTGATTTATATTTCAATCATAAGTTTATATGTGAGTTCAACCAAATTTGAATCAAGCTTTGATCGAGCCAATTGACCCACCTAGGCTCACTTGACCCAAAGTGACCTAAAACACCTTTTTGAGCCAAATTTTAATCCAACCCAAGTTGGATTGAATAAAGCCCATCCAAGCCTCACATTATGAGGAACAATCATCCTAGGATGAGCAATCACTCAAAATAGGTCAAACCAAGTCAAACCTAGCCTTTAACCAAGAACCCAAATGAAACCTAAACTAGCCAAAATCCACTATGCCAAATTGATTGAAACCATTGATCTAAACTAGTTTATAATCAATGATTGAACATGATCAAGCATCAATTAAAAACTTCGACTTGACCCAAGTTGACCCAAATTGACCTAAAAGTTAAATAGGTCAAATCTTGATCTGCCAAATTGATTAAACCAATGGGTCAAATTCATTCTAAATTACTTATTGAACTTGACCAAAGTTTCAACAACTAGACCAACCTAGCCAATTAACTATGAACCCAACTTGACCTAAAGGACAAATCAACTTGAAATCAAACCAAACCAAAATTGATTGAAACCAAAGCTTGCAATACATTTCAAATGATCAACCAAGCCTAAACCAACCCATGACCTAACCCAATTGGGTCAAATGGGTCAAATTGGTCAACTTGACCCATTTGACCTAAATGAACATAAATGATCCAAAACCAAATATAAACCAAATTGAACCAAACCAATGATACTTATAAGCTCCAAATGATCATTTGAACTTGACCTAACCTATGGTTTGGCCCAATTTGATCAATTGGTGAACATAACCCAAATTGATCTTCTTGACCTAAATGGGTCAAATAGAACCAATTCAAACCAAATGAACTAAATCACTTGAAATTTGGCCCAACCCATTCTTGAATTATTTCAAATCGCCAAATCAAAATCAAGGCCAAGGGACCATTTTACCCTTAGGTCAAAGGGTATCCTATGATCAAATTCACTTTGAATTTGGTCATATTCTTTCTCTCAAGGCCACTTGGCATCCTTCTAGTGGTCCATTTAGATACCAAGGAGGGGTGAACATGACCCATAACCTTGGGTCCATGACCCAACCCAAAGCCAAAATGACCCCTCCAATGAGAATTGGCACTTGGATCATCCATACACTACCTAGCACATGGGCACTCCTCTCCTCCCTCCACTAAAAATGAATCACATGGAGTGCTAACAACCTCAAATGACCCTTCAATCCAAGCAATTGATAAAATGGCAAGTTCTCTATCCCAATCCAAGGAGGGGATATATATTCCAACTCAAATGATACACATAATTGATTGAGCCCCTAAGAATTGAAAGCAATCTTTTCCAACCTTTATTAAGCATTCCCAAGCTCCCCATTTTCTTTCTTCTCGATTTTCTTCAAAGTGAAAAGGAGGCACAACTTAACCCATCTAATTCTAAATGTAAATTAAATTTGCAAGCACCATCAAGGCACCCCATGAGCTCAACCAAGGTGTTTTGCTGTCCATGATTTTACCTTGATCTTCCATCACCTTCATTGAAGGGGAGCTTGGTCAACAAAGAAATCCACTTGACATAAGGCTTGATACCTTCAAGGCTTCGCCTCTACTAGATGAAGCACCTCTTTGTAAGAATAGCCTCAAGTGATTCTCAAAACTATAAATAAAATTTTTTTTTTCCTTATGAAGGGAATTATAATCCCATTGTGATCTTTAGCCAACCTCTTACTTGTGCTCCTTAATGTTGAGATTAATCCTCCAATCTATTAATAATTAATAATTTCATATATAAAATTTTAAAGAAATCATTTTTATATTTTAATAAATATTATTTTAATGATAAAATTTTTAATTAAGATTTAATTAAAAATTAATCACCTTAATTACTCTAATTACTTAAGTAATTAATATTCTAAATTTCAGACATGTTTAGAGGAGGACTCGCCTCTTAATTTTCTTGAATTTATCAATGAGTTAATTAAGGAAATTAATTAATGAACCCCTAATCACCCTTTATGTAATTAAGAGTAATTAAGCATATGAATAGTGATTTAATCTTTAATTGAGATAATTAAACATTGTTTAAGTAAGGAGGAGGTTTATGGAATGGGTTTGGGATATTTTCCCTAAGTTATTTTCTAATCCTCCTTTCTTCCTTAATTCAAACATAATTAAAGATTAATCCACTAATGATCTACTTAATTGGTCCAATCAAACTTTCAAAACCAATCTAGAGTTAATCAATATCTTGCTGGGTAGATCCTTAGGTGTTCAATAGCCTAAGAAGCATCAAAGAAAATTATAATCAAATTACATGTGTAGGATGGTTATGAAAGTACTTAATTAAACCCCTTAGCTTAATTAATCAATAATTGTGAGTCAATTGCATTAGGCCCCTTTATTTTTTAGGTGCATTGCTGATTTAAATTCCATGTGGTTGCATACCATATGTTCGCTCATAATTACTTATTTAATTATGTTAAAGTGGTGGTAAAATTAATGGATTTAATTCACACCTTAGCCTAAATAAAACATAAAATCAACCTAATTATTCTAAAATTAGACTAAACTAATTCACACATGGGGAAATGGGTTAAGACCACCAAAAACTCTTTTCACATTTTCTAAGTCAAATCAAATTCAATAATAAAAATTTTCTTAAAGAATTTTGATTCACTTTAAAGGATCTTATTTTATAGGATTGTCTTTAGAATTAATTAGGGTGAATGAAGTCATCACATCACTTTATTTCTTTCTAAGCATGCTAAATGTTATTTTTTCCATATGAATTCAGGCATTTATATCTTTTGAAAAATCAATTAAATGAAAATGTTTTCTTTTATATCAAATTGCATGTTTTGGCTAAAGTTAAGAATATGAATGGCTATTGTCACTATTAAACTAAAAATTATTCCTAAAATCTTTAAATTAAAAATTATGAATATAGTGATGCTACTTATAAGTACTTATAAGTTTTCATGTGATTATAAGCATAAGATGTGTTTTGTGTTATTTTTCCTTCTCCTCTCTTAACATGGACTTGTATAGGATTCACAAAATGTATAGTTCATTTGAAAAGAACATAACACTTGCTTAAATTTATTCCTATACATTCCTATGTTATGATTTAAAAAGGATCCTCACATTTACACATGTAAATCATACAACCAAACCAAACATAAATCTTTTGCATGATTCTTCAACCATTTGTTCCTTTTTGTACATTCACATGTATTTAAGAAAAGTGGTATATTAGTCGACATCCTGGGTAGAGCTTTAAGTAGCCCTAAGTAAGTTATGTACCTCTTGGTGGTGTAGAAAAAATGGTGTTGTACTCACTTATATCTTTTATACATGTGGATGTGCATTTAGCTAATGGATAAAAGAATCCTCTTTCTACATAATAAAAACATGCATTTATGGAATATCCAAATTTTCATAAGAAACATCTCTTTGCATTTATCATTAAGGTGTGCTAAGATTTTGCATTGCATGTATAGGTATGCTTAGGATCATTCATATGCATGGTAAACATGATGGAAAGAAATAAATGGTTGTATGTTATGTGATAGTAATTCACCTTAATTAATCCTAAGATTCTTTCTTATTGAATAGGGATATTTAGATCAAAATCTAAACTTAGGGTTAATTAAAACACATAATAAAACATTCATTAAAAAAATCATTAATGAATCTACCATAGAAATTACTTAAGGTTGGAATGAAAATGAAGTTCTCTTCTCTCTCTTTACAACATTTAGTAACTAAACGTAGGTTCATTTAAACTAAATCAATTTGTCAAATAAAATTGATAAATAAACTAAATCACTTAAAATGAAACCACCCTCTAAGTTGAATCCTTTCACACTTAGAAAATTTCAACACTAAAGTCTATCTAAGACATGCCACATAAGCCTTAAATGGCACACACATTAGGCTAAGTCACCATTTCTAGCTCTATGTTAGGGCAGTGCATGGTTTGATGCAAAATTTTATTTTGTGATGTAATATTTTTAGACTGAATGTTAGGGTGCATGTGCATAGTCTGGATGTTAGGCTAATATTAGCCTAATCATGCTTGAGGGATTATGCTTAAGGGGTGCTATAATAAAAATATGAATGCTTTTGCTATGTATGTTGCTTATACCCCTAAGCATAATCCAAACTAGGACATGTAGACTTGGTTACCCATGTGTGGGGGGCTAAGTCCAAATTATTCATATAACTACTTGGTTTGTGTGGTATGTTTAGCTAATCTCTATTTTGCAAGTTTAGGTAGATTTATCTTTCCAATTTTGATGTAAAATTTGTAATTAAAATTTTGAAAATTGTTATGGGGGATTAGGGTGAACATGGGTCATAAGACCATGTCTTATGTATCATGTGAAGCCTTTAGAGCAACCACATTCCAATCAAGAAAAAAGAAGAAAGGAAAGAAGTAAATCAAAATAATGAAGAAGTAAAGAAGGAATGAAGAATGAAGACCCCCATAACATGAATTACTTTTAATTGTAATTATTCATTTGTAATCCAGTTGTATAAGGGTAGAGCTCACTACCCATATTTTTTTTTTTTTGGTGGGAGCCCACCACCAACCTCTTATTTTTATGCTAATTTTATAAATTGATTGATTCTTTATTTATAATTGTGCAATTAGGTTGTCATGATCTTTCTAGTTTCTTCATTGTTTGATGAATGGCTTGGATGCAATTAGGTCCTTAGGAAAAAATAAATTTTTTATCCAATTAATCAACTTAAAATTAAAAATTAAATAACTCATAACCCCATCTAAAGCCTAGGACATAAATCAAGATAATAAAAGATTTAGCAACCCTTTAGCTGGATGTTATATATCTCACGTGATGCATAAAATCATCTTGCTTCAATCTTGCTAATGGAGATCTTCCACCTTCGCTAGAGAAAATGGCTTGACCTTTTGAGAGCCATGGTGGAAACACACCTCCTTCTTTCTAATTTTGGCCCATAATCAATCTTGTCATGCATTAGGCATATATGAAATCCTATAGTCTGTGTCAAATAAAAATGTCCAAAAATGAAAATAAGCTTAACAAAATTTACATTAGATTAAGTCATGAGTTCATGCCCTTCATGATCTAGTCTATTAGGGAGTGAGTTTAAGGATTTAGTCTTCTTTCTAAATAAACATAGCTACTATCTTACAAAAGCATAAGACTTACCTACATGTATTTAAAATCGTAGGAGGAGTTAGTTGGCGCCACCCCAAATGGTTGTAAGTCTAACAGTTAGGTGGTTTATCCTCTCTTGTGGAGGTAAACCATATACCTATTTTTTGCATTGGATTTTTGTCATGTTTTGACCCTCACCAAAGCTCCTTTGATTTAGGATCTAAGGTTGTTTCTCTTTGCGGGCAACAAGCATAAATCCTCACCTCTTAGGCATTTCCATGACCTTGTATTATGGAATTGTAAGCCCCATATTTCTAATAAAAATTCAACTCAAACATATAATCCTCTTCAAATTTCAAAAATATAAAGCTCAACCAAAGGATAGTTTGGGATGCTCACTAGATTTCCTAGTATCATGAGCATCCCATATTCATCTCCCTTTGATTTCAATAATAACTCCCTCTTGATCAATCCCACTTGAATTTTCAAGAATAACCAATTAGTTAATAGTCCTATCTTTAAAATTTTTTGGAGACAATGATCATTTACCTTAATCAAGAGTATTCTTAAAGAATCTCATTCCTTAAGTTATAATTAACAATGAGGCTTGCCTCCATAGGGAACTTAATGAACTAAATAAATCCTACTTTACTTTTCTATGTAAAGTAAGGGAAAGATCTCTAGTACATTCGATGACCCATTGTCCTTAGAAGTCCTTATTAGGTGATTAGGTCCATTGTAGGATGATGACTTATGTCTATCGAGATAGTACATTAATCCTCAATTTTGCACCCGATCACCCTGATGAGTACATCTGCGGATCTACGTGGTGTCCAAACAATATACACAATAATTTTTTATTCAAATTCTCCAAGAGTTTAGGAAATAAACACCACACTTTCACTCCTTCATTTTTTATTTGCTTTATTTCTTTCTTTCTTCTGTCTTGAGTGGGATGTAGTTTGCTCCAAAGGCATCACATGGTGCATAAGACATGGTCTTATAATTAATGCTCATCCTTAATCCCCAAAACACTTATCTTAATCCTAATGCAAAAATTAAATTAAAATGAAAAAAAAGTAAATCTTGCTACACCTGCAAAAAAATGTTAGCTAAACACACCATACAACCCAAGCAATTATAGGAATAATTTGGACTTAACACCTTACACAAGGGTAACCAAGTCCACCTATCCTAACTTGGGCTATGCTTAAGGGCTAACCAACATGCACAGTGAGAAGCATTTATATTTTTATTATTACGCCCCTTTAGCACAGCCCCATGTATAAAATATGATTAGACTAATATCGGCCTAACATTCAGGCTACACATATGCACCCTAACATCCAGTATAAAATAATAAATTATAAAATTGAACATTCATCAAACCATGCACTGCCCTAACATAAAGCAAGAAATGGTGACTTAGCCTAATGTGCATGTGTTAGAGCTTATGTCCTAATTAGGCTTTAGAGTTATGATTTGCTAAGTGTGAGGGATTTAATTCATAAAAGGTTGGTTTCTCTTTAAGTGGTTTAGGTGATTTGGAGATTTTTACTTAATGTATTTTTTTGTTTCATGTAGCCTATACTTAGCAACTAAGTGTTATAAAGAGAAGAAAGAGAGGGAGAGTCTCTCTTTTATCCCTACCTTAAGTAATTTCTAAGGTAAATTGATTAATGAATTTCCTTTAGTGAATGGTTTATTATGTATTTTAATTAACCCAAAGTTTAGATTCATTCTAAATAGCCTTATTCAATAAGAAATGCATCTTAAGATTAATTAGATGGATGGACTATCACATAACATACACTCATCCATTTCTTTCCATCATGTATACCATGCATATGAATAATTCTAAGCATACCTATACATGTAATACAAATTTTAGCATACTTTAATGATGAATTCAAAGAAATGTATTTTGAAAATTTAAATATTCCATTTATTAATTGAATCATGAATGCATGTTTTTGTTATACAGAAAAGAGGGATTTTTTTATCCATTAGCTAAATACACATTCATATGTATAGAGTATGAGTAATTATTATTTTATATACTAGGGGCGTAAGGCACAAGACCTACTTAGGACTACTTAACGCCTTGCAGCTCCGGGATGTCCAGACTAATATACCACTTTTCTTATATACATGTAAATGTATGAATAATTATAAGGATAAGAAAATCCATGCAAAAGTTATGTTTCATTTATTTTAGTTTTGATTCTTTATTCATTGGCCACATCACACATGCATATGTATAAGAGTTTTAAGTGAGTAATGATGCCATTGTTTTTTCACTAGGGAGTAAGGTACAAGACCTACTTAGGGCTACTTAAAGCCTCGTAGCCCCGGGATGTCTAGACTAATATACCACTTTTCTCAAATACATATTAATGTACAAAAAGAACCAAATAAATAAGGATTCATGCAAGAAATTATGTTTGTTGTATGATTTACATGTGTAATATGAAAGCCCTTCCTAAGTCTTAACATAAAGATGCAGAAACGATATAGGCAAGTGTTGTGTTCTTTTAAATAAACTATACACTTACAAATCCTATGTGAATCCATGTTAGGAGAAAGGAAAGAGAGCTTCATAGCACACACATTATACTAACATCACATGCTAGCTTATAAGTATTTGTAATAAGCATTACTTCATTTGTAATAATTGATTTATAGGTTTCAAAAATAGTTTTTGGTTTAATAGTGAATAGCCACTCATATTCTTAATTTTTCTAGCCAACACAATGACAATTTGACATAAAAGAAAATATTTTATTTAATTAATTTTTAAAATAAATCAATGCATGGTTTCATATGGAAAACAATATTTAGTATGATTGGAAAGAAATAAAGGAATGTAAACACATAATTTCATTCACCCCAATTAATTTCTAAGGACAATTATATTAAATAAGGTTATTTAAAATGGATTAAAATTCTTTAAGGAGATTTTTATCTTTGAGTTTGATTTGATTTAGGAAATATGAGAGTTATTTGCTAATCCTAACCCATTTCCCCATGTGTGAATTAGTTTGGATTAATTAAGAAAAATTAAATTGATTTTATATTTTGATTAGATTAAGGTATGAATTAAATAAATTAATTGTCTCTTACCTATGTTGACCTCCATATATGTGTCATAAGTGAGTCTCAAGTAAAATTACGGACTTCAAAAGTGAAAGGAAATCGGGCTCAAAATACATCAGAAAATGGTCAAACAACCTCCAATCGATGAACGGACTTCAGTGTATTGAATGTCAAAATTGATTAGAATATAAATATTATAAATCTAATGATCAGATGCCGGCTATTAATGTGAAAATACAGTGATAAAAGATGCGACAACAACCAAATGACCTTCATTCATGAAATTGATCACACTGTTAGCTCAAATGCATATTAAATGAGACTATTCACTCAATTGATGAGTTTACGAACGCCGAGTGGTCAAGCAATGACGCAAATAAATGATTGACTGACGTGAATTTTGAACCAAACGACCTTGATCAAAAAACATTGCGTATGTAAATGTCAAATAACCTAAGATTTATATATATATATATATATATATATATATATATATATATATATATATATATATATATATATATAAAAATTATATGGTTATGTCTTCACAAAGTTTCAAATTAGGGCTAATCAATTAAAAAAAGGGCTCATAAATATCTTATATATCCAACCCTAAAATGAGACACTCTCCCAACAACTTGACTCTCATTTGAGCATCCGATATCTCCCTTGCTACCCCTCAAACTATCAGTGCAATGAGAAGTCCCACGCTTTTTCCATAACCATAGAGTTTACGGCACTCTATTTGTCATGGTAAAGTCCCTTCCTTATTTCTCCTTGTGAGCTTTCTTCTTCATGTTCTCCCCGGATGTGGATCCATAAATTGTGGTTATTAGAAGGATTTTATAGTGGATATTCAAATGTGATAAGCTTATGATTTTCTACTATGACATGAGGAGCCAAGGTTCTAGTCGTTGATTTGATATGGTGATGGGAGAAGGTGCCTTCATTCAGTTTTGGGCAAGCTTAAAGATTAAAAAATTCCCATAATGTTATTTCACAGACATTTACAAAGCCATCTTCTGTCTGAGAACGGTTGAATTGTATGCCAACCTAGAGGTAGCATTCTCAAGAATATTCAAAATAATAGACACATCTCAATTTCTTGTCCAGGAAATTTAGAATGATGCTAAATATGAGATTTCAACCCTGACAGTTGAGAAGTATAGCAGCTTCATCTAACGAAGTCTATTGAAGTTATTAATGGAAGATGATAAGGTTATTTTGTGTGTGATTATTATCCTTCTTACGCCAAGGAGAATTTTGTAGAGAACAAGTTTCTGATGCTACAAAGAAAAACTTAAAGAAGAAGTCCTAGGTATGAAGATTTATGCTTAGTAGAGTGGATGAGTTTGAAGGCCTGCTATGCTCAATAGAGTTGATGTTAGAAGACTACATAGTTTAAGAACCATTTATGCTCAAGAGGCGATGGGAAGATCAATAGACTGCGATACATGGGGAGACGCCAGAGGAGCCAAAATTTAGACTGATGGGAGACTTAAACAAAATTAAATAAAAGTGTTGGTGAGCTTAAATTAAATTTATTTAAAAATGATAAAATAAAGAATAAAGACATATGCTCTTTTATGTGTTTGAAGACTCCATTATGCTCAATAGAGCTAATGGGTAGAAGATCATGAGTGTCATAAGACAGCCATTATGGTCAAGAGTGATGAAAGGTCGAATAGCTCGCTCTATATGGGAAGATGGGAGGTCAAAATTCAAGAGAACTTAATTAATTTAATACAAAAATAAACTGAGCCCAAAATTAAAATTTGAATTAAAATTATAGGTGTTTGAAGACTATGCTCAAGAGCTAATGGTAGAAGATCAGAGACGCAAAGACAACCATTATGCTCGTAGACGATGGGAAGGCCAAAGACTCACTCTATGCGGGGATGACACTAGGAGGTTGCTAAATTTTAGATTGATGGGTGACTTAAACAAGAACAAATAAAAGTGTTAATGAGCTTAAATTGAGCTTATTTAAAATTGATAAATTAAAAATAAACCTACATATAAAATTCTAAAAGTATTTAAATAAGAATGATCTTAGAGGGGACTCAGCGACTTGTTGATGATCATAAATAAGACTTTTAATGAACTTGAGGGTTTATCTCCTTACAATAACAAAATTCAAGTAAAGCCTCTGGTGATCTTGATAGTTGCCTACGAGCTTCAGGATCGAGCTAAGCTCCATTAAAATTTAAAGAACTCAATCAGGAACTAAATGCAAACAAATGAATATTAATCTAAATAATTGAATAAGAGATGAAATACCACACCACCGAGGATATGACTTTAATAGAATTAATTAAGATTCATTAAACTCGCACACATTATTGATTAAAACTTAAATACCTCAAAAGTGTGCAAGTATTCTAAATACAACATGAGCCCACACATGTTGAATGCTTAAACTTAGTGTCAAGGATGGGGTTTATATTCTTGGTCTATGAGGTGGTTAACAAAACCTAATGATATAGCTTAAACGAGAAGCTAATGTCATTGCAATAACCACTATCTAACTTCAATGATAACTTAGTTGATCAAGATATCAACTAGATGGGTAATCATTATTATTAAAATATCTAAGATAAATATTCAATATTCTCAAATCCAAAATTCTAAAATATAAATCTAGATCTAATTTCTATTATTAAATTAATAGAGTTGATAGGATCAAAATAATAAACTAAATGATCATGCAGACCTATATCCCCAATGATAGTTGAGTTGATTGAAAGATATCAATTGGGGTAATCATTATTAAAAATATTTAAGATATTATATTCAATATTCTCAAATTCAAAACCCTCAAAATATAAATCTTGGTTTGATCCTCTATTATTAAATTAATAGTCAACAAGATCAAATAATAAATTAAATGATTAAAAATCTCATGGCCCTCACTATGTTGAATGCTTAAACTTAGTGTCTCGGATGCTACTTGATTCTGTCTGTGGACCGTCCAGTTAACAAACCTAAAAAATCAAATGATGTTACTATAATATCTTTAATCTAATAAAATATCTGAGAAGCTAATTCTGTCATATGATAGCAGATTTGATCCTCTATTATTAAATTAATAGAGTTTACTGGATCTGAAATAGTGAAATAATAAATCACCCCGATGATGTCCGTGTTTACTAAATATTTCAACCTGAGGTGTTTTCATAATAATAATCTATTTAAATTCTAATGTCAAATCATTATTAAATGATCAAATATTCAAACAAAATACATAAATAAATTAAATGAAATTAATTATTTAAATTTAAAGTAAAATCCATCCACCCATCAATGATCGAGGGTGACAAATTAAAAAACTTTTGCTCACAAAGATCTAATGTCAATCAAATACATAACTATTTTCACACTCAAATAATCTTATGCCCGTGTTCTTTGTCCGCGTGATTTTGAAAATGACACCACATAAATGGCGGTTACGACCAGAGCCCTCTGACAGGGTGGTTCGCCACGATATGACACCACTAAATTACGGTCACAATCGCAACTCTTATGTTCCCCAAAGACTTTGCTCTTTGAGTGAATAGAATGTAAGGAAAAAAGCCTATTAGCTAAGGTAGACTTAAGCTTGTCTCCTTAGAATACAAGGATCTCTTGGACAATGTAACCCATGTATTATTGACAAGGATCCTTCGGTCAGTTAGACCCTACTAAGTAGAGGACCATAAACCCAAGATGATGGAACCATGGGATCTAGATCACGTCTTCATTCCTCCAACCATTTAAGTTAAATATAATGAATTTCATAAATCTAAATTCTAAAACTCCACATGCTATTATAACCCACTAAGTGACCCAATGACTAGCCTCAATTGAAAGGTCTCTCAAGAGGGATAATTAACTATAGCTTGCTATAGGAAATGAACTAGATCTAAAGTCCTCATCAAATGAGGGCAAAATCTCAGGTAGCATCTACTATTCCATAAAATTACATGACACTTAAATCATACTCTCTTCATCGAGGTTGGTGAACTTTGAGCATTTTGACAACTCCACTGGGACAAGTTTCTCTTCCATCTTTGAGTCAATTTATTTATAGTAGTAGTGGAGCATGATAAAATGGAAATTTAAAATAAATCATCATTGAAATTAAAGTTAAATTAATCGCTCTATGTCTAATTTGTTTATCGGTGGATCTGTAGCACAGCTTATCATGTGGTTAAAGGAGGATAATTTGAATGACCACTACTACTACTAAGGCTCCTCAAAAGAGAGCTTTTGTATTCGAAAGATTGGGTCATTCAGAGATGCCAGTGATGAAAACAACCATCATTGGGCAGAAAGTTTCAATCATGCCTGTGAGTGCAACTACTCTACTAGTTAAACCATTCGCCCTGGGAGGGTACAATGCAAGAGCTTCTTCATCTAGAAGCACACTAACGCTGAGGCAGTACAGAAAGAAGAAATGCTGAGTTCAGCTCACATCCATCTGTTACCTAACCTTTTCAACGAGTATTCCTACCCCACAATAAATTTGAAAATTTTGAAATGAGTGAAAAGGAATAGCTCTATTGGTAATGTTAAGCAATCTTTTTGGGCTCTCAACAATGACTCAACTCTTGAAGAAACAACTTGAAACTTTATCTCGACAGTCTAAGGTTGTCAAGGAAAAAGGCCTTATGAAGAAGAGATATCAAAGGCCAATTATCAGAGAAGCCAAGAATGCTCCACGAAACTATCACCAGTGGTAGTAAGAACTCAAGATCATTCTAAACAAGTTTTGCATGTGAGAATCAGTGACACTTGGAAATCCCAGAACTGCCACCAAAGGTCTCGGTAGAAAGAAAAATAAATCTGGAGAGCGAAGCCTCAGGAGGAAGTCCTACACGGTAAACATCGGAGTGTGACACTTGAACCACATGTCCGAGAATCTATTATCGAAAGGTCCAGGTAAGAAGGAAAAATAAATTTGGAGCTTGAAGCTTCGAGAAGAAGTAGCGACGTAGAAGCTTCTTCACCTGGAAGCAAGCTAACATAAAGACAACATAGAAAGAAGAAATGCTAAACTGCGTACTCAACAACTATTGTTAAAGCAAAAAATTATACAACTAGTTGTGGAAAGAGTGTTACCCATAATAAGTTTGACAGCCTAAGATGGGTAAAGCGGAACAACTCTACTGGTCAAATCAAATAGTCCTTCTGGACTCGATAATGTCAGGTTCCAACTTCTCCAATGAGGAAACTCTAAATTGTATATGCAAGAGTGTATCGAGTCCTTAAAGTTGTTAAGAAAAAAGGACTGATGAAAATAAAATATCAAAGTTCTATCATCAAGGAGGCTAGAGTTGCTTCTCCAAGGAGACCTTCTCCTACAACCCCGTCAAAATGTCAACCAATTCAAGTCCTGCACGGTGAGCATTGAGGCATGACACTTGGACCATAGGTTCAAGAATCCATCGTCGAAAGGTCCCGGCAAAAAAAGTAAGAAAATTTGGAAGCTAAAGTCTTAAAGTGAAACTGCCTTAAAGATGGACAACGACGTGACATCTTGACTATACTTTCACAAAATTCGAATGCAATCGTTTAGAGCTAAAGTAGTCTTGAAGTTGAACTACCTTCACTCCGAGTAGCCATTCAACACAATATCACCCAAGATTAGAATGTCCACCTACAGATAGAAGAGCTTGATGTGCTTGACAAAGCTAGGCTCCAAGCTCAATAAAATTTTGAAGTCTACCAAGTGAGGATGTCCATTCAATTATACAAGATCCCTCGAGCTTTGCAAGAAGAGAATTGGTCTCAGAGAAGACTAATTATTCCTCAATGTCATTACATGTGTAAGTTTTGTTTGGAAATTCTCTTATAATACAAGAATGCATTTATGAAATGAAGCAAAAATTCTCCTATTAGATAGGGGCATTTTTAAATTTTACAGCAAAATATCAGCTCTTCCTGTGAAATAGGGACTTTTCTATTGTATTTGTATATCGAGATCCCTAATATTGAGATATATATATATATATATATATATATATATATATATTCAAATTATTCAAAGTTCACAAGTCTCAAAGTCTTACTAAAAAGAAATTTTCACAACCGCAATAAATCAAGTTGGAAACACATCTTCCATTCATACATCAAATCTAGGGCTCGAGCGGGTGCATAAGGTCGGACTCAATAAGCCAAAATATGACCAAGCCACTGACAGATCTACTTACTCAACAAGCCACAAAGGCCATAGTAAGTGATCCCCATCTCATGATGATAAAATTCCATCAACTCAAGCCCAATACGTAGGTGCATAATGTCAGACTTAACAAGCCCAAATATGGTAGAGTCGCTGACAGGTCTGCTTACTCAATACGCCACAAAGGCTATAGTAAGAGATCCCCTACTTTGTTAGTTCAAAGATAATAGCATCCAAATGTCTAAATCCCTCCAACTTGGTGAGTTCAAGTGGCCCTGACTAGGAGATCATCCCTAATAGTCATAAGGTCATTCAAACTCCAATAAAAGTCCTCACTGAGCACTGTCGAAGTTTAATATACATATCAAATGAAAATGTCAACTCCTTCAACAAGTCTTAAAGTAGAAAGCAAAAACTAAAGGAAATTCTTCCTCAACAAGTCTAGCCAAGAAAAAAAAGAAAAGGACCAAGGAAGTCACCCCAATGTTCATACAAAGCCAAAGGATGAACTATTGATGTCATCAACATGTCCATTATGCGTGCACAAGATGATGATTCTTCGCCACCACCCAACATAAGCTCGAGGGCTAGTCACCGACATACATCCTTCTTAAGCCCATGAAAGTGAAAGTCAGGAAGGTAATGTTGTATCACTGACAAGTCTCCAAGATAATTCAAGACTTTCTCCATCAAATCAAGGCACGAAGCCAAGATAGGAGAAAAATACAAATTTTAAATTTTGAGATTGAATCTTCAACAAGTCCATCAAAGCACAAATCATAGGATCGAAGATGTTCTCATCTCAACAAGAAACCATCAACTCCATTAAGTCCACCAAGGCACAAAGCTAGAATAAGAGAAAAATATGAATTTCAAACTCTCAGGAGGAAGTCTTCAACAAGTTCAATAGCACAAAGCGTGGGACCAAAGACATTCCAAATTTTCTCAATAGTTACTATGAAAGCCCCCCTATTTGACAGGGAGCTTTTTTATATATTTAGCTAAGTTGACATCATGCTTCAAGCCGAGTTCCTTAGAAAAATATATATATGGTGATCAAAATATGTTATATTTATTATATTAAAGAAGTTCAAACCCTATAATATATTTTTGAACTAGTTTGCAATCCCCTATTAGACAAGAGATTTTTTATTAGTTTTTATAAATCAAGACTGTTCAATCCTTCCCTATGTAATAAGAGAGCTTCTTGTATATGCATTCAGGTTGACATTGAGCTTTATGCCGAGATCCATGAATGTATATATAACTCTTATTGTTAAAGTTGTAGGTCTTACAAGAATAAAAAAAATCTGCATCAATGCACAAAAAGATAATCCTAAATGTCAAAAGCTTCTCTCCAAGATTTGTCAAATGTCGAAGATTAAGTAAAAAAAACTCTCAATTTCGGAAGCTTCAATCAGCTAAGTTGAAAAAAATATCAACCTCTATATATTCAAGTCTAAGACTCGAGTAGGTTCTAAAGGTCAGACTCAACAAGCTCATAAATGGTCGAGTCGTTGGCGCTCTCCTCACTCAATAAGCCATAAGAAAAGGTTGTAGTGAAAGAGCCCTTGCTCATCAATATAATGATGATAACTATTCAATCTCAAGCCAAATTCAGCTTAGTGATTAAAAGCAATCCAAGAGATCTTTCTACTTGATTGATAGACCAAGATAATCTGAGAATACAACTCTCAACCTAGAGCTGCCTCAATCAATCTCTGTATTACCTGCAAGATGATATTCCAATATCTTTTCATATAGTCTAATCAAGCACAAAGAATAGATGAAAGCCAATTCCCTCATCAAGTTTATCAAAGTAGAAAGCACAGGACCGAGGAGCTGATTCCATAGTTCACACAAAGGCAATGGCCGAACTAAAAGAATTTTGTGGTTATTCATAAAGCACACATTGAGATAACTCAACATTATAGACCTAATATGAGTAAGACTGGATCATCTATATGCACCGATGTAGAACATGAGGATCCAAATTAGAGCTCAAGGTCCATTTACAAGATCTCAAGCTAAAGCCCAAGAAAATTCAAGAAAGAAAAAGCATTAGCCTATGAGACCCATTTTATGATTTCATCTTTTTTTATTTATGTAATTTTTAATTTTCTTCTAGAAACTCCATGTTTGAAATTTTGCATTTAAAAATTCAAAGCATGATATGTGAGGTGGTTGAATCCACATAAAATAATAGCATATCAAATGGGTGGATGACATAAAATAATGTGGCCACCCACCTTTCCCTCCATGTTTTGAATTATTTTCTTTCGAAAGATGCTTGTAATGGCTATAAATATCCCCTCTTACTAGAATGAAAGAGATCTTTTGGCAATTACAAAAATTTGAGTTATTCTTGTGGTTTGAGAGCTTGGTGGCCAAACCTTGGCAATCCTTGGTGGGGAGCTAGTTATCCAACATATCCTCTCTTCACCTCACCTCTCACGTTCTCTCAATCTCATCAAAAGAAAGAACCCCCTCCATCAAATTTTATCGGTAGCGAGCTGGAAGGAGCAAATTTGGTCAAAAGTTTGCTTCAACAAAGGGAGCATCTCGTCACTTGTCTTCAAACTTGTGAGTTTTTCTTGGACTTGTGAGGTTAATTAATTTTATTTTATATGATAGTTTAAATACATATTAGTAGCTTGGAAAGATATATATTGCTTGCAAGTTTATGGTGATAGCATAAAATTTCAATTAGTAAGCTCCATTATATATTAGCCATTTACCAATTGTGTGAACTTGTGCACCCCCCCTCCCTTCCAAAAAAAAAAAAAAAAAATTAAGAGAGTACCTTAGTGAGGTAGTTCTTCACCTAAAACAACCTAGCCGTTAGTGCAAATCAAAATCTAATTTCTTGCTTTGTTATTATTTATGGTTAATTTTAGAAGTTTTTTAATTAACTTATAATAACTTATTTTCTTAAGAAAAAAAAGAGGCTTGATAAATTTGAGCATTTTTTCATTGCATTAAAAAAATAAAAAAATATGCAAAATAATATAAGTGTGTTAAACCTAGTGATTTGAAGCTAAATAGAACTTTGTCAAAAGACCTAAACTATCTAAGGAGAGCTTGGGATTTAAGTGGTCTTGTACCCCTCCTCACCTGAAGTTCTCTTAGCCTAAAATTTCACTTTGATTGCATAATTATATTATACTTATTTTTTTATTTTATTTTCGTTTTTTTCATTGATCCCTTTTCATATATCTTTTTTTTCCTTTAAAAAAAAATCTCATGGCACCAAAATCTATCTCTCAAGATCAAGTTGAAAATTTGACTAGATTAGTTGATGCCTTAGATCTTAGGATCCAAGATAATGAATTAAAAACTCAACAAATATTAGAAGAAAGTAAGAATCAAATGCAAGAACTTAAACAACAAATGCAAACTCTTATAGCGCATCTACAAAATAATAGAGTACCAACTCCTCCTCCAATACCTCCAAACTGCCAATAGGAATAGATGAAGAAGATTCATATCCAAACCATAGAAAATCAACCACTTAGAAGACACAATTGAAATGGTGGAAGGGGAGAAAATTATTTTAAGACTATAGAAGACTCTAATGATCCATCTCAAAGAGTTAAAGTAGAAGCCCCAACTTATGATGGTATACATGACCCAAATAAATTGGTTAGTTCAAATGGATGACTTCTTTGATTGGTATAAAATGGATGATTACCAAAGGGTTACTTTTGCTAAAATGAAATTGATAGGCATGCTAAAATTTATTGGACAAATAAATAAAGAACAAAGATTAGGAAGGACAAACCTCACTTGGATAGAAATGAAAGAAATGTTAAGAGCAAAGTACTGGCATCATGATAAGAAGCTATAGTCAATTATTAACTTTGAGACAAGGTAATTATCTTGTAACCGAATACTTGAATACTTTTGAAGATCTAGTTTCTAGAACTGATTATGATAATGATTGAAATTAGCAAATAAATTTGTTATTGGACTGGGACATTAGAAATGAAGTTGAATTATTTGACCCACAATCTTTAGAGGAAGCATTTCATTATGCATATTGGTTGAACAAAAAGAAATCTGCCTCTCTAAAACTAAAAGTCAAGTACCTTCCATTTCATCCCATAGATCTATTAGACCCCATCCAAATGGCCCATCCCCTTGCCTAAAACTTCAATTGAAGGGAGCTCTAAGAACATTAGGAAGTAATATGTTTTAAATGTCATAAAAAAAGGGTCATATGCAAAATCAATGTAAAGCTCAAATCTTATTTTAGAAGAAGTTGAAAATCCAATAGATGATAATCTAGAAGAAGTTTATGATGACACCCCATTATCTGATGAAGAATTGGAATTAACTGATGACCCTCATGTTAATGTGATGAGATGTCTTACTGTAATAAAAATGAGGCAGAAGATTGGAGGAGAAAGAACATTTTTAGCATGTATGTTTTGTGTAATGAAAAGAGATGTAGGTTAGTTATAGATGGAGGGAGTGCTATGAATGTCATTTCAACACACACCTTAACTCGAGCCAACCTAAAATTTGAACCTCACCAAACCATTTAGTTGGGTAAATCATACATCTCTTCCCATCACCAATGGTGTTTAGTTCCTATTAAAATAGGAAGCTATGAGGATCAAATTTGGTGTGATGTTCTCCTATGGACATTGCTCATATTCTCTTAGACGACCTTGGCTATATGATATGAATGTTATTCACTGGTAGGGAAAATACTTATATTTTTAAACATAATAATAAGACTATTAAACTCCTACCAATAAAGCTAGAAAAACACCTCCATAACACCACACAAAACAACTTCGACTTGCAACCTAAGCCTTTATTGAAGAAAAATGCCAAACTTCAATTAATTATCATAGAAAATCCTACTATTAGCCTAATACTATCATTTCTGATTCTTACTTTAAAACACCTACTCTTCCTCCTTTGACCCCAAAGATAGAAATAATAGGTTTTGGAGCTTTACAAAAAGAATTTTATGATCCATTTCTTCTTCACATATTACATGTAAAAGAAGTCATACCAGACTCTAATGAGACTCACATACCTTCTGTGGTCTCTTCTCTTCTTTCTGATTTTAATGATATTACACCCGATGAGCTTCCCGATGAGCTACCTCCTCTAAGAGACATTCAACATGCTATTGAGTTCTTACCCGATTCTCAACTTCCTAATCTTCCACATTATAGGATGAACCCTACCAGCATGTTGAGATTAAAAGACAAGTTGAGGAATTATTAAGAAATTCAAGAGAGTCTTAGCCTTGTGTAGTCCCAAAGATTATTAACTCCAAAGAAAGATGGAACATGAGAATGTGTGTTGATAGTCGAGCAATAAATAAAATTACTATCAAATATAGTTTCTATTCCATTAGATGATATGTTAGATTTAATCTGAGCAAATTTTTTTCAAAGATTGATCTAAAAGTGGATATCATCAAATTCGATTAGATCGAGATGAGTGGAAGGCTTTTAAGACTCGATGGACTTTATGAATGGCTTGTCATGCCCTTTGGACTTTCAAATGCTCCTAGCACATTTATGAGATTAATGAATATTATTCTTAAACCATATATAGGTAAATTTTTGGTGGTGTATTTTGATGATATTCTGATTTTTAGTCCAAGTGAAAATGAACATCTACAACACCTACAAAAAGTCTTTGAACTACTTAGACAAGAGAAATTATACATTAATTTAAAAAAGTGTTTCTTTTGCAAGCTGAGGTAATCTTTTTAAGCTTTATTATATCCACTACTGGACTTAAACCCGATCCTTCTAAAGTGAAAGCAATCTTAGATTGGCCATCACCTAAAAGTTTTACTGAAGTTAGAAGCTTCCATGGTTTAGCCACTTTTTATCGAAGATTTATTAAGAATTTTAGTACCATTGTTGCTCAATCGATATACTAAAATTAGATAAATTTTGTTGGACTCTAATGCACAAAAGGCCTTAGAGCAATTAAAGTTCTTATCACGCACCAATCCTTAGGCTTCCCGATTTTTCTAAAGCCTTTGAAGTGACATGTGATGCTTTAGAATTGGGATAGGTGGAATTTTAAGTCAAGAGAATCATCCTATACATTCTTTAGTGAAAAGTTAAATGAAGCTAAACAACAATATTCCACTTATGATAGAGAGTTTTATGTTGTAATTCAATCCTTAAGGCATTACATACACTATCTCTTACATAGAGAATTTATACTTAATTGATCATCATGCCTTAAAATTCATTAATACTCAATGAAAATTAAGTCATAGGCATGCAAAATGGGTTGAATTTTTACAAGACTACTCTTTTTCTAAAGCATAAGCCCGAATTGAGAATTGATGCTTTATCCAGGTAAACCTAATGATTTCCTCTTTAGAATTGAGAATCCCGTGATTTGATAGAATTAAAGATGATTATATTATGTGCCCGACTTTCACCTAATTTATCTTGAACACCTAGATAAACCAATAACTTTACAAGGGACATTCTTGATAACAAATGGATATTTATATAAAGGAAAATAATTATGCATTCTCGATCTTCTCTAGAGAATTTCAAGCTACATCGGGGTGTAGGTCATTTTGGAAAGGATAAGACCATATGTTTATTAGAAAATAGATTTTATTGGCCTTCATTAAAATGAGATGTTCAAAATTGGTGGCTCAATGTTTAATTTGTAAACAAAGCTAAAACTATCAAACAAAGGTCTGACAATACATTGCTTACCTATTCCTTATAGCCTTGGGAAGACCTATCAATGGATTTTATTCTAGGATTACCTAGACTGAGGACATGATAGTATTTTGTTGTAGTGGATAGGTTCTCAAAATGGCTCATTTCTTACCTTGTTCAAAACAAATGATGCTTCTTATATAGCCAAATTATTTTTTAAGGAAATAGTGCGACTCCATGGTCTCCCTTTAACCATTATTTATGATAGAGAGTTTGTCTATATTTTTGGAAAATATTATGGAAATTAGTACCAAAATTAAAATTTTCTTCCGCCTTTCACACAAACTGATGGACAAATAAGTTTAATCATCCCTTAGAAATTTCTTAGATGTTTAGTAGGTAAAAGTTTAGGAAATTGGGATTTACATTTACCAACCTCAAAATTTTCCTATAATAGTACTATATCTAGAACTACAAAAAAATCACCATTTGAGATAGTCTATGGTCAAAACCCACGATGACCATAGATGTAGCAAACCTACCATCTCATGTATTTTCTCGATGCATTCTCATTTGCTAAAGATTTTCAAAGCCTCCATGAAGATATAAGAAAACAAATTATTATAAGTAATGATAACTGTGCTTCTAAGGCAAATCATAATCTCAACAAAAAAGAATATAAAGAAGGTGATTATGTATTGATTCACGTTCGCTGAGCATTATCAAACTACTAGATATAAGAAATTACATGCACGAGCTTGTGGTCCATTTAAAATTCTCAAGAAAATTGGAACTAATGCTTATCACCTTGATTTTGCCGATATGCTCATTCATCCATTAATATTGAAGATATTCTATGAAGGAAGGAATTAGAAAACCTCCACTTGTTCTAACTTTAGAGATATAGCACCGCACTTGCGTAAGCCCTCTTCCTTTGAAGTTGACTATATTATCACCGAGAAGCACCCATTAATCTAGCTTCAACATCATTTTCTAGTTCGTTGGAAGAATAAGCCACCACCAAGACACATGGTTGACCTGCATGATTTGGAGACTTTAGCCCCACAATTAAAGACTTCTTAGATTTCAACTCTAGGCAGAGTTCAATTGAGCCCAGAGTTGATGTAGAACATCATGAGGATCCAAAATTAGAGCTCAAGGTCCATTTACAAGATCTCAAGCTAAAGCCCAAGAAAATTCAAGAAAGAAGAAGGCTTAGCCCATTAGCTCTAAGGCCCATTTTATGATTTCATCTTTTTTTATTTATGTAATTTTAATTTTCTTCTAGAAACTCCATGTTTGAAATTTTGCATTTAAAATTCAAAGCATGACATGTGAGGTGGTTGAATCCACATAAAATAATAGCATGAAATGGGTGGATGGCATAAAATAATGAGGCAATTTAATGCTTCACATGGCCACCCACCTTTCCCTCCATGTTTTGAATTCTTTTTTTGAAAGATGTAAAATAGCACTTAGAGTTTGGCAATTACAATTTTGAGTTATTCTCTTGTGGGAGCGCCACTATCCAACATATCCTCTTCCTTCACCTCCCACATTCTCTCAATCTCATCAAAAGAAAGAACGCCCACCTCCATCATGCACCCTTCAACGAGTCCACAAAGTAGCAAGCATGGACTAAATACATACATACTGATAAGTAAATAGACAAATCAAGTCAATCCTTCATTAAAGTCGAGATTAAAGATGTAAGGAATTTCAAATTCAAAGCAGCAAATTCCTCCATCCAAGATCAAGCATGCTAGATGAGGAAATTCAAGTTTACACAAGAGAAAGAGGTCAGAAACCAAATGAGGGTATGTAGAAGCTCTTCAAGAATAGTTGAAATGGTGATCCAAGATCAGAAAGAGTCATCCAATTTTCAAAAAATGTGACTCGCTCCATGCGTGAATCATATTTGTCAGGGGGGGAATTTGTAGACCTCCATATATGTGTCGTAAGTCGCAAGCTCATAAGTCAAATTTGACAAACTTTGAATGACAAAGGCACAAATCAGCCTCAAAATGGATGTCAAAAATGGTCAAATGATCCGACATGAATGAACTTTGCCATGATATTTAGAAAGTTGAAATTGATCAATATAAATATTGAAAATATAATGAGCAATCTTAAAGCTTATTAATGTGTCGATGAGCATATTAGAGTAAGATGCGATAACCAAAGAATTCCATTAATGAAATTGATTACACTATTAACTTAAATACCAAACATATAAATGACTATTCACGCTCAAAAAAGAGTTTACATGAACAGTGGTCAAGCAACGACGCACAAATTTGAATAAATTGACATTCGACGTGACTTGAACCAACTACCATCGTGAAAATATGTCGTTATGTCAGAATTTTGAATAACCTAAGATATATATATATATATATATATATATATATATATATATATATATATATATATATATATATATATATATATATATATATATATATATATATATATATATATATATATATATATATTATGGTTATGCCAACACAAAGTTTTAAATTAGGGCTAATCAATTAGTTAAATAAAAAAGAGCTTATAAATATTTTATATATCCAACCCTAAAATGAGACACTCTCCCAACAGTTCGACTCCTATTTGAGCAATGCATATCTCCCTTGCTCAACCCCTCAAACTAATAGCCATAGTTCATGAGAAGTCCCACGGCTCACTGTAGAGTTTTTAACTCTTTATGCTATATGAAAGTCCCTTCCTTATTTCTCCTTATGAGCTTTTCTTCATGTTCACTGTGGACCTATCCATAAATTGAGTGTGGTTATTATAAGGATTTTATAGTGGAGATTCAATTATGATAAGCATGATTTTAGCTCTACAATGATGTGATTTTAGAGGAGCCTTTCTAGTACTGTTGATTTACATGATGGTTGTGTAAAAGGTGCTTCATTCAATTTTTAAAGTCTTAAAGATTGAATGTCCAATAATGTTATTTCATAAAATACATTAAATCATCTTTGTCATAGATTTAATTGAATGCATAACTTAGAGGTAGCATTCTCAAGAATCTTCAAAATATTTTCTAGACACATCTAAATTTCTTGTCTAAGAAATTCTAATGCTAAAGATGAGGTTTCAACCTCAGAGTTGAGAAGTATAGTAGTTGAGTCATGTTATAAGGAAGATGATAAGGTTCTTTATGGATTATGATCCTTCTTTGAGGGGAGAATTTTGTAGAGACATGTTTTCGATGCTACAAAGCAAAACTTATAAGTCCAAGGTATGAAGATCTCATTATGAAGAGTTAACAAGTTTAAAGGTCCTGAAAGAACAAAATAAGTGTCACAAAAACCATGCAAAAGATGAGAAGGACTCATGACCGTGGATATCGAGGCTACAAATTTGACCGATGGGAGACTTAAACAAAATTAAATAAAAGTATTGATGAGCTTAAATTGAACTTATTTAAAATGATAAATTAAAGAAAAAACTAACATATATGCACTTTTAGTGTTTGAAGACTCCATTATGCTCGAAAATTAACCAGTAGAAGATCATGAACATAGTGTCGTAAAGACAGAATGCTTAGTAGAACCGACGAAAGTCAACATCCTCATAAGACACGAGGCTCAAATTCAAACATTTAGGAGTTAATTAATTAAATACAAAATGAACTTGAAGATCAAAATTAAAATTTGAATTAGAATTAAGTGTGTTTGAAGACTCTATGTCAAGTAGATTAATGTGTAGAAGACCACGATAGTGTCACAAGACAACCATTATGCTCAGATCATGAAAAAATACTCCTCACTCATGGGACCACCAGAGATTTCAATTTTGATTGATGACTTAAACAAGAACAAATAAAAGTGTTCATGAGTTTAAATTGAGCTTGTTTAAAAATGATAAATTAAAAATAAACCTATATATAAAATTTTAAAAGTCTTTAAACAAGAACATCTTAGAGATTCGACTTGTTGAATCATAAATAAGACTTTTAATGAACTGGGTTTGTCTAACAATAAAAAATTTAAGTAAAGCTCCATGATCTTGATAGTTTCATTGTCAAGATCACGGCTAAGCTTAAAACTTAAAGAACTCAACCGAACTAAATTCAAATAAATGAATATTAGTCTAAATAATTGAACAAGAAAATACCTTACACCACATTCACAACACATTGTACAAGTAAATAGAAGACGATTCATTAAAATCTTGCACATTATAAAACATGATTAAAACTTAAATTCAATACCTTGTGTGCAATATTTTAAATACACGCATGTTATTATTAATGCTTAAACTTAGCGAGGATGTATTGATTCAAGGATTGTCTCAATAAAACATAATAATGTTATAGCTTTCTTATTGAGAAAATCTAGAAGTTAATTATGTCATTTGGCGATAACACTATTCCTAACCTGTAATGATAACTTAGTTGATCAAGATATCAACCTAATGGGTAATCATTATTATCAAAATATCTAAGATATTTATATTCAATATTCTCAAATCCAAAATTAAAAATATAAATCTGAGATCCTCCATTATTAAATTAATAGTAGATAAGATCCAAATAATAAACTAAATGATCATGCACCTATATCCCCAATGATAAAGTTGATTGAAGATATCAACTGAGGGTAATCATTATTATTAAAAATATTTAAGATATTATATTTAATATTCTCAAATTCAAAACCTCAACATATAAATTTAGTCATCCTATTATTAAATTAATAGAGTCACAAGGTTTGAAACAATAAATTAATTGATTAAAATTGCATGGGCCTCAACACATGTCAATGCTTAAACTTAGTCCAGGATCTGATTCTTTGAGACTTGTGACTGTGCAAGTTAAAAAAAAACCTAAAATCAAATGATGTTATTATAATATCTTCAAATAAAAAACATCTGAGAAGCTAAGTTACATATCAAGATCTGATCTAATGTTAAATTAATGAGTTGATAAGATTTGAATCAACGAAATAATAAACTACCCAATGACAGATAATATTTTTTAAATTAGGGTTTTTTAATAATAATAATAACAATAATCTATTCAAATTCTAATGTCAAATCATTATTAAATGATCAAATATTCAAACAAAAATATAAATTAAATTAAATTAATTATTTAAATTTCAAGCAAAATCCATCCACCCATCGCAAGTTATTATTGACAAATTAAGAAAACTTTGCTCACAAAGAGCCAATGTCAAATCAAATACATAACTATTTTCACACCAAAAAAATCTTAAGCGAAGGTTTTTCTCTAATTTTATCGTAAAAAGACTACATAAATAAGCATAAACTGAGCCTCCAATGGTTAACCGCGATATGGCACCACTAAATTACGGCCATGATCAAGCCCATATATATTCAATGACTTTGTTTCTTGGTGAATTATAGAATGTATTTGGTTGGGCAAAAAGCCCTCTATTAGCTAAGGTAGACTTAAGCTTGCCTCCATGACAAACAACATACAAGGATCTCTTATGACATAACCCATGTGTTTTGACAAGGATCCTTGATGTTCACTACATCCTGACTAAGTAGACCAGAGACCACGACAAGGATGATGGAAACATGAGATCTAGATGTCATCGTTCCCCCAACCATCTACTTTAAGATAAATATAATAAATTTCATAAATCTAAATTCTAAAACTCCATATGTTTTTATTATACGGTACGCACTAAGTGACCTAACGACTAGCCTTAATGGGAAGTTCTCTCTCAGTATTGAGAGGGGTAGTTAACTATAAGTGTTTGCGCCTATATGAAACCTGGAACCAGATCTAAAGTTCTCATCAAATGAGGACGAAATATTTGGGTAGTGTCTTATCTATTATTCCATCTATTTTGAAAATTACACCACACTTAAATCATACTCTTCAAGAGATCGGTGAATTTTGGAGCCCACAACCTATATCACCTTAAGTTAAATAACTAGTTAATAATAAGCTAATATGATATAAACCACTTGAAAGTAAATTTGTAATGCTCCTAAGAAATGAAATAATACAATTAGCTTATGATTAGTTAATTAGGTTTAAGGATCTCACTTATTACTTTGTGATTTTCTCACACATGTGAGCCAATCATAATTTAATTATCTCTAACTTTGTTATTGAACACCCAAGAAGCTACCCAAGATCAATTAAAGATTTCTGGTTAGATGATTTGATTTTAATTTTAATTTTATTATTTTTTAATGAGTTGATTAAATGTCTTTGTTATGCTTTAACTTTGAGTGATGAAATTAACTTAAGGGAAAGGATCAAGGACTCAACCTAATCCCTAAATCATTCAATCATTAGGTTTTGATTCCCTCATTTTAAAGATTTAATCACTTAATTAATCAACCAATCATTCCATTAACCCATTAATTAATTTAATTTTTCAAAAGATAAAGAAGACTTAAGAAATTAATTAATAAATACATTTTCATTCACATTCCCTAAGTGATCTTACTATTTAAAAGGGATAATTATGTCCAAATGATTAATCAAGCTACTATTCATTCCTTAATTATAATTTAGATTAAGAGAGTGATTAAGTCTTACTCAAATGATTTTCTAATTAAGCAATTAATAAAATCCCAAAAAATGTGGGGAGGCATCAAACATTCACTGAGAATTGAGTGCTTAATTAAGGTGCAATTAAGCTAATTATATTTTGATAAAACCTTTAAAGCTAAAGTTGTTTAAAATCTACTAATTATAATTTTCTTAGATTCTCCTCCAAATATCTTCAAAATGAGCCTAAGTTTGTATTTTTTTAGATTTTCTACAATTATTTATGGTTTTATGAAGTTTTAGTATTAAAAGTAATTAAATAACTATTGACCTCACTTTGAGTGAGCTTTCAACTTCTCCATCTTAGACATAGAATCCTTTAGACATTAAGAGTTCTTAGTCTTAAGACACTTCTAGTGATTAAATTACTTAATCTGAGAGAATAGTTAGCCATGAATAAGCTATGCTTGAAGGGTATTAGAGTACTTTCACCCTATAACTTGAAACCATCCTGCTTCCCTCCTTCAAATTAATTCCAAATCAAATCTTAAATCAATTCCAACTCAATTTATTTTCTTAAATCATGAATCAATTCCAAATAATTGAAACCCATGATCAATTCTAATTCAAAACCTTTCCTAAGTTTTGATTTCATCTATGGACTTAGCTCAAATCAAATCCAATTCACTTCAAACTTAAAGGATTTTTCATAACCATTTATATTCTCATTTATATGACAAATATAAATGAAATATAAATTCAAATAACAAAACTAAATTTGAAACTCAAGTTAAAATCAACCAAAATTCAATTTATACTCTTTCAAGTTAAATTGAACTTAACCAAACTAAATTCAAATCACTCCAAATTCAAAAGTTTTCATAACCATTTATATTCACATTTATATTCACAAATATAAATGAAATATAAATTCAAATAATTAAAACTAAATTCAAAACTCAAATTCAAATCCAACTTAAATCCAACTTGTATCCTTCAAGTCAAATCCTTGAACTTAGCCAAATCATCCTCAAATAAATCCAAACCTTTGGATTTTCTTCTAATAATCATTCTTTCAATCGATGCCTAAATATAAACAAAACTTCAATCATCAAATAAATATCAAACCCAAGTCAAACCCATATTCATTTTGACTTGAAATTAAATGAATCAAAACTCATTTGACTCCAAATCACTTGTACTTGGATTTATATTTAGGCATGTGATTAGAATTATTCACTTGTGAATTAGAATCAAGCCCTCAAGCCTTTTCCCAAGGGCATCCTATCTTTAGGCAATGTCGCAAATAGAATTGCGACTACTTGAGTAGATAAGTCCTCGTTAACACTCTCAAGTGCCCTTAGGTTGGGTTCACTATTTTGCCACAATAGGTTACCTATAGTCATTTCACTTAGGAAGATGTAAATCTATTATGCATTCTAGATGCATCGCATTTATACGAGATCGTGACATATTACCTTGCAAATGTGTTGCCCTAGTGGTCCTTTTATTCAAGGAAGATGTGAGTCCCCATATTTTCTTCCCTAAAACAACTGCTACAAATCGAAAGGCACCCCTTTGGTTGGATAGTTCTCCTCTTGGCCGGAGAAACTACTCCTTTGGATCATAAATTGAAGCTAAACCAAGGCATGACCCCTACTGGTCCATTGCAAATCGATTGGATCCATCAAATATAATTAAAAATGAAACAAATTTTGACTATTTTTAAGCTAAACTAAGTCCCCCAGCGACATTCACTCAATAGTCAACCTTAGGTTGAGTTCATCCATTGCCTCAAGATCTCCCACGATCCCTACTTTGTAAGATGTAAGTCTACTACGCTTTCTTCAAGTTGTTTGAAAAAAGGCAACTTGGATAGTCATATTATGTGGTTGGTAGACCATTTGGATTGGTAAATTGAGCTAGACCAAGGCATGGCTTACTGCTGAACCGATAGGGTCCATCTCAAAATTAAAAATTAAAAATATGAAATAAATTCAATCTTCCTCCCTAGTGGAGTCAAATTAAATAAACAAAATAAATCCAACTAACCTCCCTAGTAGATTCAAATTAAATAAACAAATCAATCAGCTTCTCCTCGAGATGTAAGTCTTTTCGGTAATGGAACCAATTTGATCCAACTTAAACTTGGACCTCTAGAGGAGGGTTCACACTTTTATCCCCATAACACCAAATCATAAATCAACAAATCAAATTTCTCATTTAGATGCAAATTAAATCAAACCTCTTATCCTCAATGGATAACTTGAACCTTTCCTCTGGAAGGCTCACATACTGCCGCTAAGATTCTTCCTTCACTCTCTTCTATGTTATAAATAGATTTGCATCACTAAGCTCTTGATTCCTTCTACACCTTCGTTTAAGATTAAATCATTTCAGTGCTACTATCATTCGAGTGTGGTTGATCATCTTGGCCAACATTAATATGGTATGCCTTGTCACACCATATTGGGTGCCCTTTATTGACCTTTGGAGTGAGCTTTCAACTTCTCCATCTTGAATATATGGACTCTAAACACTATGAGTTTCTTAGTCTAAAGAAACTTCTAGTGATTAGTTAAATACTTAACCTAACCCTAGAGACTTAAGAGAGTTAGTCATATGAATAGGTCATGCCTTAGAAATATTAGGAAAACTTGCCTACAGTTTCGTTTGAACTAAATCCTTTACTTTCTTCTTTCAAGTCAAACTTAAAATTCAAACCAACTTAAAATTCAAATCAACTTCAAACTCAAATCAATTCCAACTCAATTGTTTTTCTCAAATCATGAATTAATTTCAAATAATTGAAACTCATGATCAATTCCAAATCCAAAATTTTTTTCTATGCCCTTTTAATTTTGATCTTATGGACTTAGCTCAAATCAAATTCAAATCACTCCAAATTCAAAATAATTTCTCATAACCCATTTATATTCTCATTTATATTCACAAATATAAAAAGAATAAATTCAAATAACCTAAACTCAAAACTTCGGTCCAAATTCAGCCTAAAATCAAACTTATATCTCTTTCAAGGATAATTAGCGGATTAGACATTAAAAAAAAATTGAAAGTAGGCACATCAGTTTAATGGTAGCATTGTATAAGTACATTCGATTCAACAATCGCCATTAAGCGGTGGTCTAAAAAAAAAGTTAATTTTTGGAGTGGTGGCAAAATAAAAAAATAAAAAAAATCTAATTTTATAATTTTGATATGGAGGGCGATAAATATCTAAATTTTGTATTTGAAATATATTTATATTTATATAAAAAAAAGATAAATTTTATTTTTAAAATTTAATAATCTTTTTTATATAAAATTAAAAACAATTATAATATGTATGTAAATATGAAGTTTTAAATTTAAATATATAAAAATACAAGAATGGAATACTCTATTAGGTACGTTTAAAATGTATAATAAATTTATAAGGTAAAATTCAACTTCAATATTATATAAAATATTTAGCTTAAAAATATATAAATATTTTTTATACATATATGTATAAATTTATACATATATATTATATATTGAAGTTAAATTTATACTTATAAAAAAAGCTAATTTTGCTGCGGAGGGCGGACTCGCCTAAAATAAAAATAAAAATAAAAATCTAATTTTGCAAGTTTGCTAGGGACAGTAGTAAATATCTAAATTTTATATTTGAAATATATTTATTTTATATATAAAAGATAATTTTATTTTTAAAATTTAATAATCTTTTATATAAAATTAAAAAAAATTATAATATTTATGTAAATATGAAATTTTAATTTAAATATGTAAAAATACAAGAATGAAGTTGTCTCGTAGGCCAGGATACGTTTAAAAATGTATAATAAATTTATAATAAAATTTAGCTTCAATATTATATAAAATATTTAGCTTAAAAATGTATAAATATTTTTTATACATATATATATAAATTTAACTTCAATGTAGAATATATATGTATAAATTTATACACATATGTATAAAAAATATTTATACATTTTTAAGCTAAATATATAATATTTAAATTTTACCGTATAAATTTATTATACATTTTAAAATATCATCACTAATAGAGAACTATATTCTTGTATTTTTATATATTTAAATTTAAATATTTACATAAATATTATAAAAAATTTTATATAAAAAGATTATTAAATTTTAAAAATAAAATTTATCTTTTTATATAAAAATAAATATATTTCAAATATAAAATTTAGATATTTACCGCCCTCCGTAGCAAAATTGTAAAATTAGATTTTTTTTTTTATATTATTATTATTATTATTTTGGCCAGTCCACCCTCCTCCGCACCAAAATTAACTCTTTTTTTTTAAATCAGTCGTCCATTAAACGGGCGACTGTGACTACTTTTAGATTTTTTTTAATTCCTAATCCATTAATTATATTTTAAAATATGCTTATTTTAAAAATTTTGCCTATATTTTAATGTATTGTGAGATACGTGCAATGGATATAGATAATTTGAATTTATTATTAAAAATAAAAGAATAATTCTAGGATGGGTTTGAGAATATTACGGGGAATGAGAGGTTGTTTTGACTAACTTTTATTTTTTTTATTTGTGTTATTTATATTTTAATATTAAATATACATATATTTGACATCCTAAAAATATGATAATTTTATTTTTATGTGATGATAATGAAGATCTTGATTGGGCATATTAAAGATAAATAAGATAAAAATTACATTTATCCATAAATAATGATGATGATTGTTGCGTGCTAGAAAAAAATCCGTAGAGTGAAAGTTTACATTCTTTGTCGATTAGTAACACGTAATTAAAGAGCATAACACTCATTTTACGTGGAAAACCTCAAAAGAGAAAAAACCACTCATAAAAACTTCCACTATGTATCTGTTTTAGAGTACAAAGTCTTCGATAACGGGATTCTGAGTGCATGTGAGAGGAATAATAAGCGTATGATGATCAGTTATGTATTCGATGGTGGAGATCTTTAACAGATAATCTATCTGATAGTGACGGCGGTGGTATGGCGGTGGTTGATGGCCACCGGCGGAGTGCGATCTTGCTTGGAGGATCTTCAAGCGAGCTCTTTCTTCCTACTTGCTTTTCCTCTTCTTCGCTCGGACTCTTCCTTTTCTTCCTTCTTGACGCTTCTTCCTTCTGATCTTCCTCTTCTTCCTTGCTTGACTCTTCCTCTTCTTCCTTGCTTGACTCTCTTCTTCCTTCGACTCTTCCTCTTCTTCCTCGCTTGGTCTTCCTTTTCTTCCTTGCTTGAAGCATTTGAGATCGGGGCAATGGTGGCTAGTGATGACATTGATCATTCTATCCTCTTCTTCTTCTTCATGTGAGGAATGAAGGTATATTTATAGGTGGGAGGAGGCGTCTTAGAATTCATGCATTCCCCTCGATGACTCGATGATTCCTTCGATCATTTGATGTATTTTGAGCATTTGGATGCCCAAATGAAATCGAATTATGAGATCTTAGGCTCGTTAGATCCATTTCATCGAGGCCGATTTGACTATAAACACTCCATATTTGAGAGCTATTTTGGGATTTAATTGATGTCCCAAAGATTGATATTTTAAGTCTTGATCTGATGGTTTGATCATATCGCTTTCGACGTCAAGATTTGTGCTTTGACTAGTGGTATTTTGAGAGCCATATCAATGATTGTCAACACTAATGCAGATGATAGTGATGTTTGATGAAGATAATATTTTTAAAAAAAATTTATTAAAATATTTAAAAATTATTTTAAATTTTTTAATTGATAACTTATAATATTGCATAACTTATAATATTGGCTTGTAAGAAAAATATTAATATTTAAGTTGAATGCGATAAAAAATAAGAATGATAAGTATTAGAGTAAATAAAATAAATAAATTATGTAGCAATTATGTTTTAAAAATAGACTTATATTTTTTAAAAATTATTTATGGTGAACTTAAATTATTTGAATATATAAAATAAATAAATAAAGATAAAGTCATAACACGCTAAAATTTAGATAAAGAAATAACCATTCGCAAACTTGTGTTAATCACCGGCATCCATCCACTAATCTATAAATTCTTCCAAACCAAATTAAAGAAGTGGAGGTCCGCTCAAACCGACAACATGGTCCTCCTCTCTCATCACCACCGAATTTTTGCCTGTTTCGATGTTGAGCCTTTACTCCTCGCTAGATTCTCCTTCCGACCATCAATTTTTGCCGCCTCTCACGAAGATCCGAAGGCGTTCTCGATCAATTCGATGGTATGTTATAGCGGGCGAAAGGGTTCAAAGTGTTATCTATTTTTTCGATCGCTGGCGACAGAGCCAAGGATGCTCACTAATTAGCCAACCGTTCAATGATGGATGGTTAATATTAAAACTTCTAAGATCTAATGCTAAGGCCCATTCTCTTATATTCCGTCACCCGATATTTCCTAATTCTCATTTATTTTCTTTCTCGGCTCATACTTCTTCCGCAAGAAAACTAGACCCAGAAGGGTAAGATCTTGAATATTTCAGAGTTCAACTGTGATATATAGTGTGACCAAGGTAAGTGATTTACTATTTTAAGGTTCTATGTTTCTGAAAGAGTTCGGTGAATAAGAGGAAATAAACTCTCAAATATTTGATTCACGGCCGTCTTCCGTGCCATTTACTGTCGTGGACTCTTAATAATGAGAGGCCTTTCTAGAAGTTTGATTGGTTTATTTCAATTATGTCATTTGTTTATTGTTGTGTCGTAAACAAATTCCAAATGTTTGGCAAATCTCAGAGGTTTGGAGCAATGTTTTTTCACTAATAGCTAGTTTATGTTTGAGTTTATCTCTCTTCTCTGATTCAATATTCTTGAGGTGAAATCTAGTTTATGTTTTTTATTGCCAAGTTCAATTTCTCCATTGTTTGCAAATGTGTAAGTATATTCGGCCAAGGATGATACTGTTCAGTTGCTTTTTTGTGATGTTGAAAAAAGTTGTTGAATGTAAAATATTATAAGTTTATTTTTTTCATACAACTAACTATTGTTGTGTTGTAAACTATTAGTAGAGTTAGTGTGACAACTGATCTATGGAAATCTGGTCAAGATATACATTATATGATTTTGATATGTCAATTTATAGATGTTGAGTGAAATTTACAAAAAAGAGTGCTTAACTTTGTTGATGTGCCTCCGCCTCATAGAGCAACATATGTAGATGACATCTTGTACAAGTGTTTAAAAGATTACGGCAATGAGAATAAAGTTGCAACAATAACTATGGCTAATGCAACATACAATACATCAGTAATTAATATGTTGAAAGCAAGTTTAGAGTTCCATGAAAAACTTCCTCTTGATGGAAGAATTTTTCATGTGCGTTGTTTGAACATATCTTAAATTTGTTAGTTCAAGATGAGATTTTTGAAATTAAAAGTACAATTGATTTGGTTAAATATAGTGTTAAATATGTGACCGCTTCACTGCATCGATTAGTGATGTTCAGCGAGATAGCTCAACAATTGCATTTGCTAAAGAAGGAATTGATTCTAGATTGTGTCACTAGATGGAATGCTACTTACTTACGCAATGCTATCTTCTGCACTAAAGTTCAAGGAGGTCTTTCTGAGGTTTCATGATAAAGATCCTTGTTACACTTTATATCCTAGTGAAGAAGATTGGGCAAAATTAGAAGATGTTTATTCTTTTAGGTATTAAGCCAAAAAAATTGATATCATGTTAAATTCTAAACTTTGCATATTTTCCTATTACTACTGAAATTCATTTGCTCTATATTCAATGAATTAACTTCAATTTTATAATTATGGTAGGTTCTGAATATCCTACCTCCAACTTATTTTTATCAAAATTATGGGGGATTAAAGAAATGTTGGATGACAACTCCCTAAGTGGGCTCCCACATGTCAGAGAAATGGAAATTCGAATGAAAGAAAATTTTGATAAGGATTGGGGAAGTTGTAATCTTCTAATATTTATAGACATTGTTTTAGATCCTCAAAATAAAATAAAGATGATAAACTTTACATTCAACTCTTTACACTATGAAGATATTGCTCAGATGCACATTGATGAAGTGCATCAAAATTTATATGAACTTTTTAATGAGTATGTAGAGGATTATAAAGCTAACATTGTTGACAAGCTCACCTTAAAAAGTGATTTAAGTAGTGGTTTGGGAAGTGCTTCAACTTTTAAAGGTAGACCGACTTATGAAAAAGAGAAAGTATGAGACTTATATCATAGATTACACTAACCACATTTGAGCTTAAAGTTTATTTGGATGATGGTGTTCTTATTGAGAATGAGAATTCAAAAAATTTTGATTGCTAAGGTTGGTGGAAGGCAAACTGTTTGAAATACAATATTTTATCAAGGATGACATGTGATGTTCTTTCTATTTCAATAACGCTTCCTCAATCAACTTTTAGTGGTGGTAGAGTTATCGATCAATATCGTGCTTCTTTAGGGACAGAAATTATTCAATATTTATTATACGAGAGTGATTGGTATCAAAATTTTTATGGACTTCAAAGAAAGGCAAAGGTTAGTAGCTTATTTTATTTCACTATAGATTACAAATCATACTATTTTGACATTAATATTTGCATATGTTATGTTGTACAAGGAAAAGAGGAGATGAAGAAGTTCTTTTACTTTGAAATGTTATGGATTCAATGTTTGGAACTTGGAAGTTAAAACTTTTATAAATTTGAACTAAATTGATGTATTATTATTATTTTTTCCCATGAACTATTTATGAAGTCCTTATAGTCATATCGTTATTAAACATTTTATCATGTCCTTGGAATAGTTTTTATTTAAAGAGTATTGGTCGAATATTGGCAATGAAGGCATTGATGATAATCTAGATGGATTATTGATTGTTCTATTTATTTATATACATTATATTTATAGTTTCCCTTTTTTTTAAGTATTTTTGGTAGCCATTATGTTAAAGTCTTATTAGTATATGCATTTATAATGATATTTATTTGATAGAAGTAGGATCTTCGATGTAATGTTTGTTTCTCTTATCTTTAAGTATTGCTGGTAGCTATTATGTTGAAGTCCTATTAGTATGCATTTGTGATGATATTTATTTGATAGAATTAAGATCTTCAATGTAATATTTGTTGCCCTTTCTTTTAGAGTTGATGGTAGCTATTATGTGAGGATTAATTTTTATCCGAGCTTGAGCCATTATTCACATCTTTTTTCGCACATATATTCCTCATATGTTAGTCTTTATTCATTATTTTCAGGTGTTTCTTTTCTTGTATAATAATGTTGTCTCATTCACCTCTTTATGCTTTATATATGTGGTATTAAATATGGTGAGTTGTTTTTGTTGTTAAAAATAAATATTGAGATATTTTGAATCTTCTTAGCTTTTACTCATAATAATATATGTGATAATTTACTCATAGATAATGTTGTAATTTTTTACCTAAATTCATTTATTATACATGGACCACTTATCATCATAATGTGAATCTCCAAGTTTTCATTTTCTTTATTGCCAACAGAACCTCAAGTCCTCCTTCGATCATAGAAGGTGATGTTTCACACTTTTAGCCATTCTACACATATCTTTATTATTTATTTATTATTGTTTGATGTTCTTTAAAAATATTTTAGGTTCTATGTATTCATCTTCACAAATTTGCTTGTCATCAACGCTCCATTAAAGAGAAAGTTTCATGTTATACATATTAATTTTCAAAAAAATTTATTATTCACGAATGCTAAATGCATGTTTATGCACATTTATATAATTCTTTTAAGAATTTTGGTTAGGGCTACAAACAAATCGAACTGAGCCAAGCCAATGCATGTTCAAGCTTGAAAGAGTATTTGTTAAGTATTGGATGTTTCTAATGATTCATATACATTATATTTATAGTTGCCCTTCTCTTTAAGTATTGTTGGTACTCGTTATGTTGAAGTCCATCACTTCAATGTAATGTTTGTTGCCCTTTCTTTTAGAGTTGATGGTAGCTATTATGTGATGGTTAATTTTAATCTGAGCTTGAGCCAATATTCACATCTTCTTTGGCTATCTATGTGACTTGTTTATTGCTTTCCTTTTCTGGTGTTGTTTTTTTTTTTTTCCTTTATCTTCCTTTATCCTATTTGGCTTGCTTTAGTCTTGTTGTGGGTTGATTGGTTTGAGATTGCCTTGTTCTACTTTGATTTTTTAGTTGGGCTCCTTCCTTTTGCTCTTGGTGGTTGGTCCTGCTATTGCTCCCATGTCATGAGAGTTCTCCCTACTAGTTTTTTTGATTTCCAATTTTGGTGAGCTTGGCTTTCTCTCCGTCCTTGTTGGTAGTGGTCTATGTCTTATGCTCTTTATTTATTTCTAGTTCCTTTCTTGTTATTAGCCTTGTTGCATGTTGATTTGTTTAGGATTATCGAATTGGCTTGTTCTTGTTTGATTAGTTTTTAGATGGGCTCCTTTCTTTTGCTCTTGGTGGTTGGTCCTGCTATTGCTCCTGTGTCATGGGAGTTCTTCCTGCTGGGATACTTTAGATTTTCAATTTTGGTGGGCTTGGCTTTCTTTATACTGGGTCCTTGTTGGCAATTCCTATTATTGGTATGTGACTTTTCTTTTGTGTTTCTAGTTCCTTCCTAGTGGCTAGCCTCGATGCAGGTTGATTGATTTGGGATGGAAACTGTTCTGGTTTGACTGGTTTTTAGATGGGCTCCTTCCTTTTTCTCTTAGTGGTTGGTCTTGTTGTTGCTCCCGTGTCATGGGAGTTCTCCCTACTTGTTATACCTTCTTATTTAAGACTATATTACTAATCTTTCTATTTGAGTTCTTGTAGGCTGTCTCCTATCTTTTTATGGATTTGGACTCTTTCGATTCTCTTTAGCATCATTAACATATTACTGATGGTCTCTTCTTTCTAGAGACTGAGTTTTTCTTTTGGCATTAGCCCTTTGTTGACCTCACTTTTGGAGTGAGTTCTCAACTTCCTCATCATAGATCGAGGACTCTGATACTAAGAGCTTAGCCTTAAGAAACTTCTAGTGATTAAGTGAACACTTAACCTAAGCCTAGAGACCTAGAAAGGTTAGCCATAGGGATAGGTCATGCCTTAGGGACTTAGGGAGACTTACCTACCTTATAGCCTAAACCCAATCCATGCTTTCCTTCTTGAATCAAACCTAAAATTCATACAAAACCCAAATCAATTTTTAAACTCTTAATCAATCCCATGATCAAATCCAAGCTCAAAATTCTCCATAAACCTTATGATTGAATTTCGTGGCCTTAAACTTAGCCAAGTCCAATTCAATTGATTTTCTTGAAGATCAATTCAATCGCTCAATCATTTATCAAATCTAAATCCAAACTCAATTCCAAATGATTGAAACCCAAAATCAAATCCAAGTTCCAAAAATTCCTTCTCATATGACCCACTCTCATAAGCTTAACCAAATCTCCACTTGAGTTATCCCAAACTTGATTGATATCTTTATAAATCAATTATTCCTTTATTTATATTCACATATATAAATGAAATCCACATTCAAATAATCAAAATCAATTCAAACTAAATCAAACCAAACCAAGACCTTCTTAAGCCACATACCTACCTCCATAAGTTAACCAAATCTTGACCAAAACCAACACAAAATCAATTAGTTTCTTTATAAATTATTTATTACTTCATTTATATTTATAAATATAAATGAAATCCACCTTCCAATGACAAAAAATAAATCAAACTAAATTAATTTTCTTCTAAGCCCTTTTATCCCACATCCATGAGTTTGGTCAAATTTGCTTCCAAATCACTCAAAACTCAAGTGATTTTCTCATGAATCATTTATATCTTCATTTATATTCTCAGATATAAAAAATTATAAATTCAAATAACCAAAACCAAATCTAAAATCAAACCAAAATTCAATTTATATCATTTAAGCAAATTTCTTGGACTTAACCAAATTCCACCCAAACCAAGCCAAAATCAATGATTTTTTTTGAATCAATCATTCCTTCAATCATTGATCCAAATATAAATGAAACCTATAATTATCTAGCCAAATTAAAATCAACCAAGTCAATAAGTTAGCCCTTTTAAAACTTCAAATGAGCCAAAGTCCATTGGACTCCAAATTGATTGCAGTTAAATTTATATTTCAATCATAGCCTCATATATCATGATCAACAATCACCCTAGGATGATCAATCACCTTGAATTAGTCAAACCAAGTCAACTTAGTCATTTGACCAAGTCAACCTTTAGCCCAAATGAAACCCAAACTAGCCAAAACTCATTCTACACCAAATTGATTGAAACCATTGATTCACACCAACCCATGATCAATGTTTGAATATGACTTGATCATCAATTGAATCAAACCAAACCTAATTATCTAATTATCCCAAGTTGACCCAAATTGGCCTAAAAGGCTAAAATGGGTCAAATCATAATCTAACCCAAATTGATTGCAACCAATGGCTAAAGTTCATTCCAAATTTATTATTGAACTTGACCAAAGCCATAATTGAGTCCAATTTGACCAAATTGGTCAACTTGACTCAACCTAGCCCAAATTGACCTGAAGGGTCAAATTGGCCACAATCCAAATTAAATCTAAATTGATTCAAACAAAAGCTTACAATCATTTTCAATTAACCAATTGAACATGAACCAACACTTAACCCAACCCAATTTGGTCGATTTGGGCAAATTGGTCAACTTAACTCATTTGGCCCATTTGATTCCATATGAACCAAAATCAAACTTAGGCCAAATTGCTAGAAACCACTTGAACCAAAATTCTTCAAATCATCATTTGAACCTAACACAAGCCTTGGTTTGACCCAATGTGACCAATTGGTCAACCTAACCCAACATGACCCAAATTGAACCCATATAACCCAATTGAGCAAAAACCCATAAAACTAACCCATGGGACTTTGGAGGCTGGCCTAACCTGATCCAAACCCATCATAGATCAGTCCAAAATTAGCCCAAACTAATTTGGAGCAAGTCCAATGCAAATCCTTCTTGAATCCTATCCCATATTGGATTCTTTCCTATAATGGAAAAGTCCACTCTCCTCTCATCCTTAGCAGCCACCAAACTTCTAAATGGTGCATCCATAAACCTCCTAGCCCACCCTAAGTGTGATAGGACTTACCTTGGACAAAAGAGAGGTGAGTTAACTCACCTCCCATGCAAACCGAGAAACCAAAGGTCCCAAGCAAAGAGATTAACCAAGATCAAGCTTTAAGCCACCTCCCAAGCACTCCTCCAACCAAACCGAGCCACATAGACTTGATGGAGACCAATCTGGCACTCTAGCAGTGGCTGGCTGACCAAAAAATAAGAAATAATCCCATCCATCCACCTCAACAAACTGAGGGGTATACCCCCTCAATTCGCATGGGAAATTAGTTCATTCAAATTATCTAAGCTTCCAAAGGAAAATTCGAACCTCCTTGCAATTCCAGAGTGATTCCAAGCTTTCCTCCTTCGTATTTCACCTTCCCATGTGAAACTAAAATAGGGAAACCAATCCCGGTTCTAACTTTATCATTTCTCAACCAAACTTCAATTCCTCTTACACACACCTTCCACATACCTCGTCAAGGCTACCCAAAGCTTCCTTCAAGTTTTAAACCCACTGGAGCTAGGAGTTCGATCACCACCGAGCTCCAAATTGATGGAAGTTGATCCACTAAGCAAACCAAAGGGAATTATCTTGTGTGCTACTCAGGGCCTCTTTACTACTAGACGAAGCTACCTCTGTCAATCCCACTATTGGTCTTGAGCTCCGACGAGGTAGTTTCTCAAAATCATAGAAATATAAAATGTTTTATCATCTTTTGTGAGGAGAATTCGCATTTGAGCCCATCCTAGCCATTAGATCCTTGTGGATCCCTCGTGTGAAGGTGTGGGTTGATTTTGGAGTGAATCTGAGCTCGAGTGAGCTCGAATCGAGCGATCCATGGTGGACGGCCTCTGTCATTCATCGCTCATAGGAAGAGAGATCAAGAGCCATCTATTCTGTGATTGGAATGGACAATTTTGATCAAATTACACTATATTACCTCTATTTTCTCTCTTTACACCACGAGATTAATCTGCGCCATCCGATCCGATATCACGGCACCATGTGGAAAGTGTGCCGCATCAGCACGCCACATGGAACCAACAGGATTAAGGTTTTAATTAGGTTAATTAAGGTGGTTTTAAGGCTAAAACTTTTATAATTCATACCTAATTATAAAAAAATTTAAAAAATATAAACAATGCCCCATTTTAAAGGTATTTCAAAGGAGAATCTATTAAATTTATCTTTAATTAGGATTAGTGATATGAGGGATTAGATGAGCAGTGGCTAGAAGGTTTTGTCCTAGAAGGCCCTTTGATGCCTTTGAAGCAAGCACATCCAAATGAAGAAATGAAGGAGATATGAAGAATGAAGATAAGAATGCCCCCATAGCATTTATTCATTAGTAAATTATAATTATTCTTTCATATACCGGGTTGTGGGGTAGAGCTCGCTATCCATTTTCTCTTTCAGATTGTACATGATACCAAGCGAAGTTTTTTATTCTTTTGCATCAAGTTTATAAAATGCTTGATGTTATGTTTAAATTGCATAATAGAAACAACATGTGCTAGGTGAATGTATGGGATGATCCAAGTGGCCAATTCCCATTGAGGGGTTTTTTCTTGGTTGGGTCATGGTTGACCCAAGGTTATTGGGTCATGTTCACCACCCTCCTTGGTGTCTAAATGGACCACTCGAAGGATGCCAAGTGGCCTTGAGAAAGAATATGACCAAATTCCAAGTGAATTTGATCATAGGATACCCTTTGACCTAAGGGTAAAATGGTCACTTAGCCTTGATTTTGATTTGGGCAAATTTGAAATAATTCAAGAATGGGTTGGGCCAAATTTCAAGTGATTTGGAGTTCATTTGGTTTGAATTGGTTCTATTTGACCCATTTAGGTCAAGTTAGATCAATTTGGGTTATATTGACCAATTGATCAAATTGGGTCAAACCATAGGTTAGGTCAAGTTCAAATGATCATTTGGAGCCTATGAGTATCATTGGTTTGGTTCAATTTAGTTTATATTTGGTTTTGGTTCATTTAGGTTCATTTAAGTCAAATGGGTCAAGTTGACCAATTTGACCCATTTGACCCAATTGGTTAGGTCATGGGTTGGTTTAGGCTTGGTTGATCATTTGAAATTTATTGCAAGCTTTGGTTTCAATTTTTGGTTTGGTTTGATTTCAAGTTGATTTGACCTTTTAAGTCAAGCAGTTCATACTTGGGCTAGTTGGTCTAGTTAACCAATGGATGCTTTGGTCAAGTTCAATAAGTAATTTAGAATGAATTTGACCCATTAGTAATCAATTGGCTTAGATCAAGATTTGACCTATTTAACTTTTTTAGGTCAATTTGGGTCAACTTGGGTCAAGTGGCCAAAAGCTAGTTTTATCTCTCAATGACTTGATCAAGATCAATCATTGATTATAAACTAGTTTAGATCAATGGTTTCAATCAATTTAGCATATTATGGATTTTGGCTAGTTTAGGTTTCATTTGGGCTAAGTGTTGACTTGATCAAAGGCTAGGTTTGACTTGGTTTGACCTAATTTGAGTGATTGATCATCCTAGGATGATTGTTGCTCACAATGTGAGGCTTAGATGGGATTTGTTCAATCCAATTTGGGTTGGATTAAAATTTGGCTCAAAAAGGTGTTTTAGGTCACTTTGGGTCAAGTGAGCCTAAGTGGGTCAATTGGATCAATCAATGCTTGATTCAAGTTTGGTTCAACTCACATATGGACTTATGATTGAAATATAAATCCAATCATAAGTAATTTGGAGTCAAATGAGTTTTGATTCATTTGACAATTTCAAGTTCATATGATAAACATGGGTTTGACTTGAGTTAGTTTGATTTTGCTTGGGTGATTATAGTTTATGTTTATATTTGGGTTTGTGATTGAAGGAATGATTGTTTGAAGAGAAAATCCAATGGTTTGGATTGATTTGAAAGTGATTTGGCTAAGTTCAAGAATTTGACTTGAAAGAGTATAGGTTTAAGTTGGATTTGGACTTGAGTTTTGAATTTATACTTCATTTATATTTGTGAATATAAATGAGAATATAAATGGGTTATGAGAAACTCTTTTGAGTTTGAAGTGATTTATGATTTGGTTTGGTTAAGTTCAAGGATTTGACTTGAAAGAGTATAATTTGGATTTTGGTTAGAATTGGACTTGAGTTTTGAATTTAGTTTTTGTTATTTGAATTTATATTTCATTTATATTAGTGAATATAAATAAGAATATAAATGGGTTATGAGAAAATCTTTTGAGTTTGGACTAATTTAAGATTTGAATTTGAAGTTTGGTTAAGTTCGAGGATTTAACTTGAAAGAGTATAAGTTGGATTTAAGTTGGATTTGGACCTGAGTTTTGAGTTTAGTTTTGGTTATTTGAATTTATATTTCATTTATATTTGTGAATATAAATGAGAATATAAATGGGTTATGAGAAAATCTTTTGAATTTGGAGTGATTTGAATTTGATTTGAGCTAAGTCCATAAGATGAAATCAAAGGGCTTAGAAAAAAATTTGGATTTGGAATTGATCATGAGTTTCAATTATTTGGAATTAATTCATGATTTGAGAAAATCAATTGAGTTGGAATTGATTTGAGTTTGAATTTGATTTGAATTTGAAGTTGGTTTGAATTTGAAGTTTGACTTGAAAGAAGGAAGTAAGGATTTAGTTCAAGCAAAAGTGTAGGTAAGTTTTCCTAATATCCCTAAGGCAAGACCTATTCCTATGGTTAACTCTCCTAAGTCTCTAGGGTTAGTTTAAGTGTTCACCTAATCATTAGAAGTGTCTTAAGACTAAGAAACTCTTAGTGTTTAGATGAGTCCATATGTCTAAGATGGAGAAGTTGAAAGGTCACTCCAAAAGTGAGGTCAACAAAGGGTGTCCAATAGGTGTGTGTTACCACACCACAACAAGAGTACGAGATGATAAACCACGCTCCAATGATGGCAAGCACTAACATAAATGATTTACTCTTAAACCAAAGGTTTAGAAGGAATCAAGAGCTTAGTGCAATGCAACTCTATTTATTCCTAAGACATAAGAGAGTGAAGGAAGAATCTTCTAGGGACTGAGTATGTGAGCCTTCCACTAAAGGAAAAGGTTCAAGTTATCCACTGAGGATAAGAGGTTTGATTTAATTTGCATCTCGCTGGTGAGAAATTTGATTTGATTTGTTGATTTATGATTTGGTGTTCCACTGGGGATAAAAGTGTGAACCCTCCTCTAGAGGAGCAAGTTCAAGTTGGATCGAATTGGTTCCATTGGGGAACTAGAAAGACTTGCATCTCACTGAGGAGAAGCTGATTGATTTGTTTATTTAATTTGAATCTACTAGGGAGGTTAGTTAGATTTATTTTGTTTATTTAATTTGACTCCACTAGGGAGGAGGGTTGAATTTATTTCAGATTTTAAAATTTTAATTTTTGAGATGGACCTTTACGATGGACCACACTGAGTAGGGGGCCATATTGGCCTTGGTCTAGCTCAGATTTTCAATCCAAAGGGGTAGTCCACCAACCACATAATAGGACTATCCAGCCAAATGGGTTGCCTTTCAGTGTGCAACAACTTTACTAGGAAGAAAGCGTAGTATACTTACATCTTACAAAGTAGGGATCATGGGGAGATGGTTGGCAATGGATTGAACTACAATGTAGTGCGACTTAGATAAGCTCAAAGATAGTCCAAATTAGTTTCATTTTTAATTATATTTGATGGATCCCATCAGTTTGCAATGGACTGCACTAGGTAGGGGTCATGTTGGCCTTAGTTTAGCTCAAATTTACCGATCCAAAAGGAGTAGTTTCTCCGGCCAAGAGGAGAACTATCCAACCAAAGGGGTGACATTCAATTTGCAGCGGTTGATTTAGGGAAGAAAATATGGGGACTCACATCTTTCAATAAAGGACCACTAGCAACACATTAGCAACATGTCAACCCGATCAAAGGTTATCATTTGATAGTCATGCTAGAAAGAATGCATAATAAACTTACATCTTCCAAAGTGAAATGACTATCGAGGTAACCTGCTTGTAGCGAAATAGATTGAACCTGACCTAAAGACGACTACTGAGAAAGTGCTAACCTGGGGACTTATCTCTACTCAAGAGTAGTCAGGCAATTCCTACAAGGAGTTCTGCTGACACTGCCCTAAAGATAGAATGCCTGCTTGGGAAAGGGGCTGCTGAGGGCTTGAATTCCTAATCCACAAGTGAATAATTACTACAGGGGCCGCTGACACTGCACATTTCTTCTTTTTCTTTAGAGAAGAAGCATTGTTGTCACCATGACTTCATAACGGGCTTTTTGAAAGAATTCTGTGAATATGAGGAGACCTTTCATTGCCTTTACTTGATCTTTTCAGTGGAAGAGCATAAGACCTCCCTACCTGAATAGAAAGGCCAACCTTGAACATTTTATCTTCAATTGTATACTTGATAATGTGAGATAACTCATGCTGCAAGCTTCCTGCATCAGGAACATTGAGAGATTTAAGGATTTCATTCTCTTCAATCAGTAATGGATTTGGAAGGTTGTTTAATCTTCCCCATCTCTCAGGGAGACCCCACTCTTTTTTCATAAAAAGAACTCATTAGACCAACTTTTAGATAGACCCATTCTAAAAATTTTATCCAATTTTTTATAAAGCACATCCCCGAGCATCACATGTGAACCTACACATTATGCATAAGTACATGATGTTCAAAGTCACACCACGCTCTTTAAAGAAGACAGTCAAACCAATAATGATCACTAGAGCTCGAAATGAAAATTGTGATAAAGCTAAAACACATATTTTAAAAATCTCAATCAATTCAGGAGTCAAAGGAATCACATTCCAGCATGAAGAATCATCTCAAAAATAATAATGTATCATTACAAAGAAAAAGGTGCCTAATCAAACTTTTTGGCAACAAGAGCCACCAACTCATTTGGGAAATGAAATTTCCTACGGAGCACCATTAAACTATCAATTGTGATAGTAGATGATATATTATCTGTAGCTGTTATGCTATTTGTTTTCTTCCGACTATCATCCTGTGAAAATGCATAATAAATATGAAACAAAAAGAGGAGAGAAAGACAAAGGTCTGAGAAGTGTGTAAAGTAACTCACTTACCTCAATAATTAGGCACATCCTCTCCTCACTTTATTTTTCACATATAGTTTTGGATATAATCTTTTGCCTATTATCTGATGAAAATATATGTATACGTATGAGTTCATAAAAGAAGTTATTTCTCTCTAATGATACTCCGAAATTACCTGCTAGATTTTTTGAGTTTTTTAAAGAATGGTTACTAATCAATGCTTTCTCGCCACATTGGCAGTTGTCAATTGTTTAACCATCTGTTGGAGTTTCAAGAAAATCAATTTCCTACAAAACAAAAGTAGAAGATATGGGATTTGATCACCTCTAAATCTGGTTGGTTCGACAAGGACAATTGACTCCTCTTTCGAGGGAAAATTGGAGTCTCGCCATATGAACTACGAGCCTTGATCACCTCCAAACCTAGTTGGTCCGACTAGGATAATTGATGCCCCTTTTGAAAAACTGGAGCCTCTCCATATAAACTATGGGCAAAGATCGCTCCCAAACCCGGTCGGTCTAACGAGGACAATTGACGTCTCTATCGAGGGAAAACTAAAGCCTCTCCATATGAACTACGAGTCTTAATCAACCAAGCAAATAACCTACTTTTCAGAAGAAAGTCAGAGCTTTGTTGACAAAATAAAAAAAAAATTAATTACCTTTAGCCCCTAAACTTCTACTGAATAATTTCTCATCCAACACAGGAGAACATTGAAGCATATGGGAGAAAATTGTGTCTCCTTACTTAACCCCAAGGGGAGGTATTTATAGATCCACAATATGGGCAAAAAAAAAGATATTTGGAAATATTTAGATAGATTTTGAAATTTCTACTCTCAAATATAATCTTCCTTTCAAAAAAGTGAAAAAAATGAAGAAAATAATAAAAATAATAAGAGAAAATATAAAATAAAATCAAAATTTTTCATCATTTATGCATAGCGTGCATGCATGCATCGCAGATTGAGCGCTCCTCACGCCTGAGACAAGAGCGCCAAGGTTCTATAGCCCGCCTTTGCGTGCTGATCTGTCTCTATGCGAGAGCACTATATGCGCTCATGATCGCTACCAGAATCCCCCTCAAGACTCACGCACTTTCTGCGATCCCGGCCTCCCACGCCCATGGTCTCTTATCATGCCCATATTATGCACGCCCTCGCCAACGCCCTATATGTTTGTTGCTACATTAAGTTGCTCACAACCTCGCACGTCCGCCGCTCTACTTGCCCATGCATTTGTGGTCTCATGCACCCATGTGATTGGTCTCTTGTGCCTGCTTCTATGATCATAATCTTGTGCGCCTATGAAGATCTATTCTCTCAAACTATATCTAACTTAAAGATTAATGAACCTGCAAATTTCATTAACATAAATAAAAGTTAACAATAATTTTCTTAAAATTATAATCATTATTAGAAAATTATTCATTTGACTTGACAGATGATGAGATGATATCATCCAAAAATATATGTCATGAAAATACTTTTAGTTGATGATGAATCTTGATATAGATAACCGATCGAGTCGAGACTAACCAAGATAAAGAACATCAGATATAATTGAAAACTTTGGGATATCACTCGGATCTCTAAATAGCTCCTAAATATATAATGTTTATAATCAAATCGAGCGTCTTGACTGGATCTAACAAGCCTAAGATCTCTTAATTCTAACTTCATTTGAGCATTCAAATACTTAAAATGCATTAGATGATCGAAGGAATTATTTTGAGCCGTCAGATGGTGGTTTGATTTTGCGTATTTACATAAATGTCAATCTATAAATAGCCCCTCATTCTTTACATGAGGGTCAAAAGCTAAAAGCAGAGAACTCTGAGACTGGAAGAATTTTAAAGCATAAAGCCACCGAATCGACGCCGGATCATCATCGACCACCAGCGCCGTGTAGGCCACCACCGCCGGCCATCCACGACCACCACCGCCATCACATCGCATCGCCGACGCTCCATATCACCACGCCGACCCACCGCCAATCATTGCCGGTAACCACGATATCGCCGCCGGCCACCGCGACGATACCAAATCACCAGAACCTCGCTACCGTGCCAACCACTGTTATCATCGTTGGCTACCGCCACCGATCCGCCGCTTCCACCGACGATAGTTTGATCACCGCTGTCACCATCACCTACTAACCGCCACGACCATCTTTCGATAGCTTAACTGCGTCGCACCATCTTTCGATAGTTTTCGTCGGATCATCAGATTATCACCTCAAGCAAGGCCTTTGTCCCAAATCAAGTAAAGCTTGTCACAAAACTTATTCTTGTAAGCTATCCTTCTCCAACTTTGGATAAAGGATAATAATTATAAGAAAAGCTAATATAGTGAAATTATTTCTAAGTGGGCTATACCCCGTGGTTTTTCCCTTCTTGGGTTTTCCACGTAAAAATCTTGAGGTCTCTCAAACTCTTTTATTGTGTGTGCACAACTTTTGTGCAACGCTAAGATATTAAATTCTCTTATTCTACTCATCCAAATTTTTTTGCGCACAATAATAAATATGTAAAAAAAATAGATATAAATAATCGATCTTTTATGAGGCTTTATTTTTTTCTTTTTCATTTGTATCGGTCTCCTGGGCTCGTTCGTTTCTATTGCCTTTGCTTCAGGCTTCAAGATTCTGGTATCCAGTTCTTTGTCATATGGTATGAGATCGGAGAGCAACCTTGGTCTCGCTACCAAGCTGACGAATGTCGCAGCAACCGTGCTGCTTTCAATCTTTACGCTTCCACCCTTGGCTACAAGATTCATGATTGGGAATCGAGGATGCTTACGGTATGAGGGAGCAGCTTAAGAGATGACAACAATAGCAGCAGCAATAGCCCATCACTCGCAATCATCACCATCATCATCATCATGGTGGAGGGTGCTACTCCGGCTAGGCTAAGCCGGCTGTACAGGATTCTGGAGTCACTACATCTTCCTGTGAAGGAAAGGCTCTTCTTTGAAGAATAAAGGTGGATTACTATGATAATGTTTTGCACTGATATTTTTTTTTTTGGGAGAATTGTATTATGTTAATTTTTTTTTTCTTCTGTATCGGCAGCGTCATGCCTGAGGACTTGTTATTGCCTTATAGAGCCCTTTTTTTAAATAAAATAAAATAAATCAGACCAGCTCATGTTGACATTCTAATTAATTAATTAATTGATAATATAAGTGATTAAACGAGGCATGGAATTATAGTTAGATTTTAATGTATTGCGAGATACAGGCGATGGATTTAGAGAATTTGAATTTATTATTAAAAAAATATATGATTTTTGAGGTTTGAATTGAATTGTTAAAATAAAAGAATGATTCTCGGTTGAGTTTGAGAATATTACGGGAATGAGAGGTTGTTTTGGCTAACTTTTATTTTTTTTATTTATGTTATTTATATTTTAATATTAAATATAAATATATTTGACATCTTAAGAAAATGCTTATTTTATTTTTATGTGATGATAACGATGATCTTGATTGGGCATATTAAAGATAAATAAGATAATCATAATATTTATTCATAAATAATGATGATGACTGTCAACACTAATGTAGATGATAGTAATATTTGATGAAGATAATATTTTTAAAAAAAAACAATTAAAATATTTAAAAATTATTTTAAGTTTTTTAATTGATAACTTGATTTATTTCTTTAAAATTATTTTAAAACATAAAAACATTAAATATTTTTAAAAAAATAAAATAAAATGATCTCAAATAGACTTTTAGGCACTATTTGAGGTGATTTCACTATTTAATTTTAGATGATACGTATTATTGCTCTCTTTTTTTTTTAATAATAAAATTTATTAGAATGTAAGATATGAAAAATTATTAATATTATAATCTTGATGCTAAAAGTGATCCGTTAAAATTGGTAGATAAAAAATAACCATTCTCAAACTTGTGTTAATCACTGGCATTGGTTCACTAACCTATAAATTCTTCCAAACCGAAATTAGAGAAGTGGGGTCCAGCTCCAGAACATGGTCTCCTCTCCTCATCACCGAATTTTGCCGGAATTTGGCTAACAATGTTGAACCTTTACTCCTCGCTAGATTTCGTCCTCCCAGCATATCATAAGATCCGCACGTTCTCGATCAATTCCGATGGTATGTTATAGCAGGGACGAAACGGTTCGCGAGGAAGTGTTCCGCCTGTTTTTCATCTCTTGAAGTCCAGAAAGTTCGCATCTTGCCTGATTGTCGCCATGGCTTCCCGCAGATGTACGAGTGGCTATGGACGCTGAAGCTTCGTTTTGCCGAGAAATCTCCGGCGAAGTCGCACACCAAGCCGCGAGTCGCTGACTGGTTTGAGGAATTTGCTTAATACAAAAATTAGTTTATGGCAAAACAGGGAAGGGCAGTTATCATTGAGAGATGTATAACGGAGGTGAGTCCGAGCACAAGAGGGAGGAAAGCTGTAGATTGATTGCTCCATTAACGGTGAAATGTTTTGATTCATTTTTCAAATTATACCTAATCCATAATATATTAATCTAAAAGGCTATAGAAGAAGAAGTAGAATGCTCTAATCCCTGTTTGTAGACGTTTCAAGAATTTTTATGAAGATGAAGATTTTAAACTTAATTCATATTTATATTACAAAGAATTTCTCATTTTGCAGATTTTCGGGTTGATGTTAAACAATTTGATTAGAATGATTTTAAAAAATTTAATACGCATTCATGAAATTTTGTGATTTCAATTTGTAAATAAATTTAAAACAATAAAAATATTTGATTAAAAAAGTACAATAAAATAGTAAAATGTTAAAGTATTTAAATATAATTAGTAGAAAATATCATAAAATTATCATTTACTAATTTTTAATGACTATTGTAAAGAATATTGCGCCTCAATATTTTAAATAATTTTTCAAAAAAATCAAAATAATACTTTTGAAAAAACTTCAAAAGTTATATGACTCATAAAAATATAAAATATTTATTTATTTTAAGATAAATTTTTTGGCAAAATTTTTAGATTATGTTTAATATTAATCGTAATTAGCAATTTAGGTACACACAAAAAAATTTGTAGAAGTCGTCATCCAGATGACGGACGATAAGCATAAACGCCGTGTATGCCGCAAGTCGTCATTCAACGGACTCGCTTGTCCGCTAATCGCCCGATGACGACGCCGACGTGGCTTCCACGTTAGTGCCAGTCGTCCATCGTATGAACGACTCGCTGTAATTAATTTTTTTTAAAAAAAAAATGTAGAGTAGTTCTCGTATTTTGAGCATATGGTATCAGAATTGAGCGAACTTTGTATCGTTAGAATCGTAACAAAATTCTCTACAAGTTTCATGTTGGTCAAAATTTAGCGGCCCGACACAGAAATTTTGCGCGAAAAACCGCAGATCGCTGAGAAAGTTAAAAGCAACAATCATATTTTGCGTGTATCGGAATCATACGTTATTGGAATTGAGAGAACTTTATATCGTTAGAATAATAACAAAATTATCTACAAATTTTATGTTGGTTGAAATTTATGATTGCTTGATGCACGAAGCAAATGCGCTGAAACGCAGTACGAGCTGAAAGTTTGAGTAGTAATGTATTTTACAGATCGAAGTCATATTGGAATCGAATAAGCAAAATTTGTATCGTTGGAATCATAACAAAATTCTCTACAAGTCAAAATTTACGATTGCGGCCCGATACACGGCAGATTTTGCAAATGCTGAGCGAGGCTGAAAGTTCAGCGAATCGATTTTACGTATCGAGTCATTGATGTCGAATTTAGCAAACTTTGTATCATTAGAATCATAACAAAATTATATACAACTTTTATGTTGGTTAAAGTTTATGATTGCAGCTCGATGCGTGGCAATTTTGCAAATGCGCGCGAAAACTACAGCACGGAGCTGAAAGTTTGGAGTAGCAATCGTATTTTGCACTTATTGGAGTCATACGATATTAGAATTGAGCAAAATTTGTATCATTGGAATCATAACAAAATTCTCTAAAACTTTTATGTTGGTTAAAATTTATGATTGCAGCTCGATGAGCAACATATTTTGCAAACGGACAAAAAACGGCACGGAGATGAAAGTTCGGAGCAATCGTATTTGTTTAAAAGATTTGAATATATTATATGATAAGCAAAAATCTCACAAGTATTTTTACAAATGACATATAGAAGCTTTGATAGCCAAAAAAATTCTTAAGAGATTCATTTCCTCTTAAACCAATAATTAATATATTTGATACCATCTCACTATTTTTACATTGTTCAACTCCTTTTGTCATGAGGAACATTTTAAGATAAACAATATACAAATTAATGAAATTTGTGTGGCACAATAAGCCTTGAATGCTCTTCAATCTAATTGAAATATATGTTAACAACTACATGACCACATAATTAGAGGTCACAAGGTGTGCTACTCATAATGAGGTGAACTTTGAGATTAGTTGATTTTTCTCCCAATTTCTTATAAAGACAGTCACTCAAAACCTTAAATACCATGTACAAGTCCCAATAACAAGTTGCAATGAAACCCTAATGATCGCATGTACTACATACATCTTGTGTAAAAGTATTTCTAATCTGAAAAAAGTGTATTACAAGTTGCTCGCACCACCACTTTCTTCTCTTTGCAATCAACTCCTATATCACAATCATCTCAAAAAAAATTGATAACAATATAACTCATCAAGATCAAATTTGAATCATAATACCCCCACTCAAAACTTTTTTCCTCTAAATCAAAAATACTTTCATAAAATATGAACATGAGATAAGCAAAATAGAAAAAGAAATTTTAATATGCAACCAAGTTTACAGTGATACAAGTTAACATCATTCATTATATTCTATAAGGATTGGAATTCACCAATCTTCAAAATGGAAGTTTTACATAAGAACCTTGCAAATAAGTCCCATAAAAAGGCTCATTCAGGATATTATAATAGACGGACAAAGCAAGCAGTTGATTTGATAATCTATCGGAAGCTGAAGCATCCAAACAAATTATAATAGTCATCTCCATTTGAGTCTGTGATGCTTGCAAGATAGGATACAATAAGATAAGTACACAAACAACAAAATGTAATCCCGTATGGAAAGATGATAATAATACAGATGACTATCTCCAAAGATGCATGTGATGCGGTATCGCATCACTACTGGGTGTGTAATGGGCAGGTGGTCGTCGGGGATGGTCTCGTAGATGATGCTCCAAATGCTTGGTCCTGCTCTTTGCCGATGGTTGTGAAGTAATGTGTAGTACTAGGTACATCGGCGAAGACTGTCGGAAGTGACAAAACCATGATACATCCATATGGGTGTCATATGGAATGAGGGAGGCTCATATGTGAGGAACTATTGCTATCAAGGTGCATCTGCGTGACCACATACCCCTCCTACGAATCTGGGTGGCTATTTGAATGTATATGTAGATGGTAATTGGTGGAGATGATGGACCAATATCCATCACCGCCCATCACGACCACGATGAAGTACCGGAATCTGGTCTCCGCACTATCAAAAAAATATATTGTAGCTCCTCGCATAATCCCTCATTCTCATTGATTGATTGTTGAAACTCTATGCCCTCCTCTCTCCCAAAATAGCATTAGAATATGTCCTCGATATTCAATATGTGCTCACGCTGTGTTGACAGAACTTGAATTATGATAGAATTAGTAAAAACATTTATTATTACAGTTAAGGAGTACTGGCTTACCATGAGTCGATCTCCAGGAGCTCGAGGGTAATAAGTGTCTATGGGTATTGTAGGTGCCTTCAGCATAAGACTGATACCATCTCATGTATCGATTAACTCCCCCACCACGGGAAGAGTCTACCACCACAACTAAATCTATGCCTTCTCGCAATATATCGCGTAATCGACCCAATCCACATCTTTTCCTCAACCCACTCACATGAAAGAAGAATACCTGGTGCAACCTCGGTAGGTGGAAGGCCAATCACTGAGCACACGATCGTGTGCCACTCAATTTATTTCCAACTAATCAGGTACTCGCCACCATATGTCATCCCCATGTAAGCATATCTCTACGACACGTACACGGATCTGAACTCCGTATGGCTCTCAGATCACCTGTGTTGTTTGAAATGATTATTAGCTATGCTATCTATATACAATAATGGGCCCAAAAAATACACTTACAAAAAAATATACCTGACTCTGCAGTAGGTCATCTAGCTCATCTCTGTAAACTCTGATATGGGATGGCATCACCTCTCGGACAAACCCTTCATTCCAATGACAACCCACACTCAGCCCATCTATGTCTATCGGGTATGGAATATGTAACGTTAGTCTGCCGATATGAACATGCTCCCACACCCATACCTACAGTAATTATAAGCAACTAGACATATTCGTCCGCTTCGGCTTTGTTGCCTCATGGAGCTCTCTATATAAATGAGCAAGCGCAGCTGCTCCTAATGAGAACTCCCTGAATGTGTCAAGATCCTCTAGTAGGGGCAAATACTGCAGCTAAATCTCTGAACAAGATGTGTCTGGCATAAGGAAACAGCCAATAGCAAAAAGTATGTAAGCTCTGAAATGCATGCTAAATCAAGCTCTAGATCTAAGTAGAATCTCGAATACGCCCAATGTAATACCGTAGGGCAAAAGCAGTGCGTGCACTTGCCCCATTCTAAACTCTGATGTGAGGCTGGATCGAATTGTGGTATACAGTGTGCAGCTCTGGATGTGCTCCTTTCAACTCATCACAAATCTAGCCAAGATGCCACCACCTGCCCCCACCAACAACATTCCCAATAATAGGTGGACCATCTATCTGAACACCCAAGATCATAGCAACATCCTGCAATGTGACCGTCAACTCGCCAATGGGAAAATGTAATGAATTTGTCTGCGAAGACCAACGTTCCGAATGCTATGAGAAGGTGGTGATCTATGCGAATGTACTACATCTGAGACACACAATCCAATCCAACTGCTCGTAAAGCGGTCATCAATCTAGGATAGTTCACTGGCCACTCTTTGAACATAAGTACATGAGATGACATATCGAAAAAACCTACAGGTAAAAATTATAGTTCAAGAACAAAAATATAAGAACAATCCATACACACAACTTGACTTAAAAAATCTTACCAAGTCAGGATGTGCCGCCTGTACCACGTGAGCCACTATACTAGGTGAACTTCGGAGAGTGTAGTCGACTACAGTCTCCTCTACACATCTTCGCCTTTTGCGTGCTGAGTGAGGACCTTCTTCGGCAGACATCCTACCTACAACAAAGACAAATCAATTGAATTCAAACCGATTAACATGAAAGCTTGGCTCATATAAAGATAGATTTAGTAGCTTTGAAATAATCATCCGACTTGAGATCGCTTCATAGCCCTAAACATGGAGAACAAATTATATAAACACTCTTGTATCACATATTTCTTCCTGAGGTACCCTAAGATTGTGCTACAGATGATACTGAAATAAAGAAGGAAATTGCTCACATGAGTAAGAATCTTTTTTATTTGTGCTTCATTTAAAAAGTTAGGAAAGTTGAACAAAAGCCCTTGGAGCCACTTTGTGGTAAAAGAACAAAAAAACTTTACAGAGAAAATGTAGAACAAACACTTGCACTAATCTCTCATCTTAAAAGCCCGTAAGAGCAAGCATAACATTTGGAAGGATCAGTTGCCATTTTTCCCATCCTCGATGTCTTGCCATTACTAGAGAAACCAACACGTACACAACTACACATACAAACTTTATTTGGAATGAAATTAAGAAGAAAGAAAACACTATTTACCTCATAATTACATGCACAACATTGTGTTTGATGTATCTCAAAGGAGATTGATTCCACCCAAGGAATGACCTCATAATTACATGCACAACATTGGGTTTAATGGCATCCTCATCTATTTCACCATTGCCAAAGGCCCTACATATCTAAAACGTTAAAGTCAAAATAATTTCCCAACACCATATTTCTCTTTATGATCCTCTCATAAACTCCATGGAAACGTACAGCAAAAATGATTATTAGTAACATTTGGGATATATTATCGGTGTAAAAATACATAAAGTACGGCGCAGTGACCGTAATTTGCGCGTATCAGTGTCAAACGATGTCAAAATTGAGCGAAATTCATATCGATGGAATTTTAACAAAATTTTCAACGACTTTCCTGTTGGTCAAAATCTCCTATTGTGGGCTGAAGCGCAGCAGACTTTGCACATGTGAGCAAAAACTGCTGCGCTATGCAGAAAATACGGCGCAATAACCGTAATTTGCACGTATTGGTGTCAAACGGTGTCAGAATTGAGAAAAATTTATATCATCAGAATTATAACAAAATTTTCTACGACTTTCCTGTTGGTCAAAATCTCTGATTGTGGGCAAGCATATTTTGCGCATGTGCAAAAAAAAGCGGCCAGAAACTACGGTGCAAGGACCGTAATTTGCACATATCGGTGTCAAACGGTGTCGTAATTGAGCGAAATTTATATCGTCAAAATTATAATAAAATTTTCTATGACTTTCATGTTGGTTAAAATCTCGATTGGTCGGCGATATTTATGCGTAAAAAAAAATCGCTCAGGTGAAAATACGCAATGACCGTAATTTGCGCGTATCGGTGTCAAATGGTGTTGGAATTGAGAAAAATTTATATCTTTGGAATAATAATGAAATTTTTTACGACTTTCTTGTTGGTCAAAATCTCGACACGAGCGCCAGCAGATTTGATGTGTGCAAAATCCGTCGGTAAAAAATCCGCATGACCGTAATTTGCATATCGATCAAACTGTCAATTGAGAGAAATTTATATCAGAATCATAACAACATTTTCTATGACTTTCTTGGTTAAAATCTCGACATAAGCACGCAGATTTTCATGTAAAAAAAAGCAGCTATGCAAAATACGCAATGAGTGATTAAAACATCCCATTACTAAGCTTTCAATTATTGTATTTCATTTGGATTCTAAATTATGGAATGAAAACAAACCAAAGAAAAACCAACAAAAATAAAAACTAAAGCTAAATGATACAATATATATTTTGAAGATAGTTTTGAATTTACTTTTACTAGTAAACCTATCACATACATGAGCTTCTTTGATACCATGATAGAATGTAATGGAAGGGAAACAATTCAGCATTCTATGAATTATATATAGCCGCCATCTCCATCAATTTCAATCATTTTAGCTCAATGGCCAAACAGACATCTTACAATACAAACCACAAAAAGTCAAAATCTAGATGATGCACGATTAGCTCACACTACGCCGACCTTGCGGGCATGTTGTTCTATTAAGGCCAACATTTTTACATACACTACAAATCTTTCTAGTATTTTCATCAATAGTATTTCTGAATCTATTTGAACGTGGTCAACGACTTCCTCTTAATATTTGGTGGGTTGTACTGGAAGTTCAAGAATGATGTGTTCACACTCATCACGATCAGGGATGACATGAAACAATCCCTCGTAGGATTTGCAGGAGTAGTCCAAGGTGTAGTAGGCCGATCGCATCGAACATGGCTTATATGCCGTCTCACGTAAAATGATGTGAGGACATGACATATGATAAGCTTGTGGTCGTCTACATGTACATCTAGAAATATGATTTTCATACAGCTCTACCTTGTCTGTTCTGCTGCTAGCATCGAAAACTTGGTACTCATCGCTGTTAATTCATGATGGCTCAGGAAATCTCCTACCCTCATGTTCACTACCCTGCAAAGTTGCCTTGGCGAGAGAACATGGAGTCTAGTTACGATGTTATGAGTCAGGCTTTCATGAACGTGATATTATGTTATAATATATTGCAGAGACCAGTGCCTAAATTGGCAAGCCACATGCCCGCTTAAGTACACTGTTGAAGCATTCAGCTGTATTTGTAGTCATGGTGTCATACTTATATTATAAGTATAAGTATATTGCAGAGACCAGGCATTTCATGAACATAGCGACTATGTTATAATATATTGCAGAGACCAGTGCTTGAATTGGTAAGCCACATGCCCGCTTAAGTACATTGTTGAAGCATTCAGCTGCATTTGTGGTCATGGTGTCATACTTATACCCATCATCATGGGTAAGAGACCACTGATGTACATCCCTTGATATGAGCCAATCGTAGGCCTCTGTCTGATGTTCTTGATATTAGTCATATACCTTTTAAAAATGTGTATATCATCAGTATTACTTGCAACATACATTTTTTGGCATATGAACTCAATTTCTCTGACTCCAATTTGTATAATTATTTTCTAAAGTTCTCCCTCAAATGTCTCAAGAAAAAGTGATGTGCAGCCCACGGTAATATCTCCCTACCCCGATTAACCAGGTTCATCTAAAATGATGCACAAATCACCTCTTACAGATATAAATGGAATTAAGCCTTGGAGTGTCAGAGAAACCAACACCATGACTCAATACTTTCGATTCTACTAAGGAAAATCATTGTTGCATCAATTCCAACTAGTGAGTAGAGTCCCCAGACTTACCTAGGAGGAAAGTCCCATCCAGACATAAAATTGGGTGATAGTATTGCCAATCAGTAATTGAAGGCTCGAAGGACCAGAATAATCATTGAAATTTGTATGACTCTGACGACTGCACTCTGTAGACCGATCATGGCATTGTTAGCATATAGAGACATGAATCTCTCCAACGATCGGTAAGATTCCTCCCAACTATCGAAAATAACCTTTGTGCCTTACGCGCATCCCAAGCTTTCTAGACACTCGTATGTTAAATTTTGACTCAATACAACTATAATCTCTCTCGGGCTTTAAATCCAGTGCCTAATTGTGTTGAATGAAATAATTGATAAACTGTTGTATTGCCTATGTCGACTGAGGATGAATGACTATGTATGTTATCGCTATGCCATTATCCATGCACCTCCCAATCTCTTACTTGAACTTTCATGTAAGCGCCACATGCAAGGTATAGCTTGGTTCACATATTGAGTGCACAATACGGTGAACCTGGATTTGTTTGAAGTGTAGATCACGTAGTTGACATTGTTAATGATAGACCAACCCTGAACAGTAAACGACAGCTGCTTCTTATCACGAAAGCACATACCTTCAAGTTCATCTAGAATACAACTTTGAAGTTCAAAAGTTGACTCATCTAAAGGTGCATCAAATGTTAGCTCTTCATCCTATTCTTTAGTTGTTTGAGCATGATATACTCATCAAGTAAGTGCTTCTCTGTTGACTTGTTCTAATGAGTAGTCCCTAATAAGCTCTCAACTAGATGGATCTTTGCCCCTTAAAGAAGGCCCATCTGATCATCACTATCATCCCCTCATCATCATCGGTTTATTGTATAAGGCATATTTTCATGCCCATCACCACATCACCTTCAAGATCACCCCAAAATCGAACTTATCCCACCTACATTAGTAGCCGTTGGTATATGACGCTTCTCGCTAAGCTTGTAAATCAAGTGTGATGTATTGATCGATTGAAGCTTTGTGATGCTCCTCATTACTGGCAACTTCTCTTTCCTTATAATGTAATTCCTGAACTTCAACATAAATTATTACAGGCTGCACGGAAGTTACGTTGAGTACAGATTCACACACTTCATCATCAATAATATGAGTAGCGATAAATCCATTACCAATAGCGAATCATGAGATCATTAAAGTTAGACCATGCAAAGTCATGTGTTAATCTTTCGTGAGATCTGAATTGGTCAATTTTTTCCACCAATGTAGGTCAGAAAGAAATTATCAACAACATTCAGTTCGCCATCATAATAAAGAACTATGCAGATAGTTTCTGAACTTATATTCAACTAACAATAACTCTAACCAGCAAGAATCCTTCCTCTCCCCTAGAAAAGCATTTCAAGATATAATACAATTACATAATTCAGTTGGAGATATTTCGCAAACTCATAAAGGAAGAAGGGAGAGTAGATTCTAATCATAACTTTCATAAAGATGAATAATATTGTACAATGGAATTGCACCTAAATCATCTTGGGAGAAGACATACTATCTCTTGCTCCCAAATCACTAAATGAAATTGCACCTAAACCACTAAGAAGAATTGCATCTCATTGATCCATAGCTAGATGAATGAACACTTGCAAACAATAAACAAATAATTTCATTCACTCTAATCAAATTACAAATGTCATAGTAAAAAAAATTATGTTATAATATTAGATGCCAAAAGGCAAATAGGATCTTAATGTTTTTTTTCATGATAACTACAAAAATATATCAATAACATAATACAATATACAAAAGCTAAACATGCAAAGACCTAGATGTATCTATAAATCTCGAGTAAGTGCAAATGGGCCAGATATCAATAGCCATGTTAAGTAGCTCTATCATCATTACTGGGATCCATAATTACACTTTAAAGACTTTATCCTTCCATCCCATGCATAGCATCTACATATGCATAGAAAAACACAAACATACAAAAGTACATATACACATAAATAGATACATACATACATACATGTGTATATAGATGTAATTCACATTAAATATGCAATGTGTGCCCAAGCACCTAAAGACATACATAAAGATATTATATTGCATCCAATTTTAGCATCTCAATCTACATATGTCAATAGAAGGTAATCCTAATGTCATCAACCTCATAAAGCAAAAATGATAACAATCTATAACTCTGGCAATATAATTCATAGTTTCTAGAGTAATGGTTACAAACCTGAGCCTAGCTCGAGTAGTATGCCTCTATAAATTCAATGTAAAGAGGGTAGAATGTTTTTTAGCCCCCATGTGAAGCTCATGAGTTTATAATTGTCTTTGTGCACACCTTCTGATTTATTAAAAATAAGTGGCAGATTTATATCCTTAAAAAATGCCAATAACACTACAAAAGTCAAATACCAATAGTTAAATAAACTAATATATTTTCAAAATATACGAATATTAAAACTGAATGTGAGTTTAATTCAATTCAATGAACAACACCAATAACTTCCAAAAGATCTAGAATAATTGATTGACAAAGTGAAAGGGTTCCGAGTCATATATACAACGCATGCAATGCATCCTTATCTCACTCAAATGGCCAAAATATTTGATAAAGCACTAGAAATGGTGTTACTTCTCATTGCGTAGAGGATAACGTATGCAACAAGTAAATAGCATATAAGGTATATACAACCAAAGGCAAGAATGACAATTTGAATAAACTAAATCCTACTGATGGCTTAAGTAAAATCACTGCTACAAACTCAATAGAAACACTTCATGATCTACTACTCCTAGTTCATAAGAAGAAAGTTCCATTATCCTGTTAAAAAGTGAATACTTCCCAGGTTTCAATGTATTAGCTCCAATAAACATGTGTAAGTATCTACATTGATACACCACCTAGACCTACAACCATTCAACATACCTAAATTAAAAAAGAAAAGAAAAAAAATCAAAATAAGCATCCAGTACATGTTAAACATCCCAAGATGAAGTGATATAAAACATACAAATCTAGCTAAACAACACAAGGAAATAAGCAAATCATACAACACAAAGCAATATATAACAAGATCTATCACAAATTAAATATTTAGGAAAGAAATTACCTTAATCGGCGGACGAACGAAGAAATAACCCATCTCTCGGTGGCACCTGACGGCGCGGCGAAGTTTCGTTGTTGAAATCCGGTGGAATGGAGGAGCCAGTTGGGAGGAAAAGACAAAGCATCGCGATCTCGACTCTGGGTTTTTTGCAAATAAGGTCGGGCTACGTGGACGCCATGTTACCACATCCGTTCTCATTAATTTGGGAGCGAGTCATCCGTTGACGATGACGGCGCCAGTGGCACGTTGACCGCCGGGTCAAAATAGCCTATTTTTCTAAATTTTTTTTTATGCTTAAATTGCTAATTATGATTAATATTAAGCCTAATTTTGCATAAATTTTTTCAAATCATTGTAAAAAAAAAAGAACAAAAAAACCTCAAAAAATTCAATGCACAGGTGTGAGTTGTAGTTATTTGTAACACTCAAATTTCACCCTCCACTCCACCGATATACATACATACACACACACACACACAAATAGATATATATATATATATATATATATATATATATATATATATATATATATATATATATATATATTTTTTTAATGAATAGATTTTTTTTTAATGAGCTCGTTTTGAATGTAAAAAACCCAGTGGAAAGCGGCTTTCATAGGAGAAACGATGGATCAAACTAAATTTAATCCAAAAAATTTTCAAAAAATTATTAAACAACGATGAAAAGCTTCATATAATTCACAGAGGTCAGTTATGTCCAGAGGAAACTGAGGATGAATAAAATTAAAAAATAATAAAAATAAAAGTAAAAACCAATGAGAAGAAAGAAATTAACGTGACATATTTCAGTTAGAATCTGATCAGTAATGGCAATTAACGAGGGAAGACGTCAACACCACGAGAGTCGCTGTTTTGCTGCCAAAAGAAAGGCAGCGTCTTCGGCACATAGGAAGACGACTTGGCTATATCATCATCAAGGAGGAGGAGATTGAGATCCAGAGAACATCCATTCGAATTCCTCCTTCCTCGTCGGCTCCTGTGGATGCGAAGGCGGTGCCGCCGCATGCCCGCCGAGAGCCTGACCGGAATTGAACTTGTCGCCGCATATCGAACACTCGTGGATTCTTGCCGACTTTCGAAGAGAATGAGTTCAGGCTTAACTGAATCGAATCCTCGCTCATCACCGCCGCCTTCGTTTCATCTGCCGACACCGAAGGGATCGAAAGCTTGATTTTCTTATGGCTGGCGCGATGCCCGCAGAGTGCCTGAAAGGAAGGAAAACATTTGTTGCAAGTCTTGCATTCGTGGACGTCTGATCCAGCTGCCGTGGTCGCAGCCTCTGCGAATTGCCGGTAAATTTCATGGCGGTGGTTGCTTCCTCTGCGCTTTGGGTTCTGGGCCTCTTGCTTATGACCACCTCGGGCAAAAGTACAAGGCTATTAGCCGCGTCTTTTTCCTCCAGTTGTGATCAGAGAAACTCAGTGGAGGTCGATGAAAACATCACTAGCCCATCGCCGATGAAAATAGAAGCCTTTGCCGCTTGGTTCTCTTCGTCTCACAACGGACGAATTTTCCAGTATACCTTCCATCGATGATGATGTGAGAAAGAAGTTTGTGTTGAGAGTGAAGGGTGAGGAAGCTTAACGGGTTATTATTTATATAATGATAAGTTGTGAAAAGGCTTAATATGAAACAGCAAATTCACACGTCTCACTCTCGCTTGTCCACCGTGATTTTGGTTCAGTAGAAAGCAGTTTCGCAGCCATTCATGTTTTGCTGTGAAACGGACAACAGAATTCATTCTGTCTGAAGAAGTATTCTGTCATATTTTTTTAATTAGTATTCAGCTTTTATATAGTAGTTATGAATTATTATATATTTAACATTTCTGAAAAAACTTCTAAATATTAACTAAATTAAAATATAAATATATTTATATTAATTTTAATTTTAATAACATATAATAAAATTAATTAAATTTTAATAATAATTTTATTAAAATTTTAATATTAATTTAACCCTTGACAAGCATTGAATAGGGCTCAGATTGTCTCAACTCATCAAGCCTCCTCAGGAAGTGAATCAGATAGTGGCAGCGCAGCCAAGGAGGCAAACTCATTAGCCATCTTTTCATTGATGGATGGTTAATATTATAACTTCTAAGTTCTAACCCTAAGGCTAAGGCCCTTATTCTCTTATATTCCACCATCTACCCCGATATTTCCTAATTCTCATTTATTTTCTTTCTCTCGACTCATACTTCTTCCCCGCAAAGAAAACCTAGACCTGCAGAAGAGTAAGATCTTGATTATTTCAGAGAGTTCAACTGTGCTATATAGTGTGGCCAAGGTAAGTGATTTACTATTTTAGGGTTCTATGTTTCTGTAAGAGTTTGGTTAATAAGAGGAAATAAACTCTCAAATATTTGATTCACTGTCATCTTCCATGCCATTTACTGTCGTGGACTCTTAATAATGAGAGACAACTCTTTTTAGAGAAGTTTGATTGGTTTATTTCAATTATGTCATTTGTTTATTGTTGTGTCATAAACAAATTTCGAATGTTTGGAAAATCTCAGAGGTTTGGAGCAATGTTTGTTCACTAATAGCTAGTTTAGGTTTGAGCTTATCTCTTTTCTCTGATTCAATATTCTTGAGGTGAAATCTAGTTTATGTTTTATGTTGCCAAGTTCAATTTCTCCATTCTTTGCAAATGAGTAAGTATATTCGGCGAATGATACTGTTTAGTTGCTTTTTTGTGATGTTGAAAAAAGTTGTTAAATGTAAGTTATTATAAGTTTATTTTTTCATACGACTAACTATTCTTTCTTGGTAGTTCTTTTGTGGACAAAAGCAAGACATGTTATAGAGGGGGAGGGAGTGTTGATACAATTGTCAAATGAGTTTTATACATTAAAGTCTTGAAGTTAAGAACGGAAATATGTATTCTGAATTGTTGGCTAACCTTAATAACATATGGTATTGATGTAAGAAGAAATATAGGAGGTGTGAAGGGTGTGAGTAGATAGGGTTGCACGGAGTTATGTTCATTTGTTTTCTTTATGAAAAGTCAAATGGACTCATAAAAAATTGCATTCATTCAATCATAAATGATCAATTATCAATTATAATTCATGAGTTTCTATGCATTGATAACATGATGTATTATCTTTATACATGGTTATTTTTTATTTGAAGCGATTGTAAGATTACTAAACTTTATATTTTACTTTTCAGCAAAAGAGAGTTTGGGACTATTAGAGCATAATTTCAATTTGTGCTTATATTTTTCATTTTGGGGAAAGTTATTATTTGCTGGAGATTTGAGTTTTGGTGGTGGTGGCTATTTGTTGGAGACGTCCAATTAGAGTTTATTATGCTTTTTATCATGGCTTTAAAATATATTTGAACGCATTTATTGTTTTCCATAGGTTGCATTTTACTATTATGTGAGTTTTATCTTGTTATCTTGCTAGTTAAATGGCCCACATTTTCTTAGAGTGTTTGGGAAAAAAATTTGTGATCTTAACTAAATAAAGATTGTTTTATGGTGATTGCATGACACTCTATATAATGGGCAATGATGGTAATCCAACAATCCCTACTTATTCTTACATGAGATTCAACCAGGAAATAATTATTATATCTCTCTCTATTGGATTTCTTTCATTGAAAGCCAATTTTTGTGTCACTATTAGATTATAAAATGCTTTTGGCTCTAAGTTTTTTATGAATTACTGATTGTCATTAATATTATCTTGGAATGCATTATAATTTCTTTTTCGCCTTTGAGTCCAGATTGTAATATATTCATTGTTGGATTTCTGAGGCTTGCAAGTTGCATTTTTTTTTTTTTTTGAAATCTCACATGAAGTCTCATTTCAAAAGAAGACCTTATGAAATTAATATTTTTTTAATTATTATGTCCTTTTGCTACTTACTCATATTTTATTATTTCTTATATCAAAGGTATGTCTAGTAGTTCATCAAAGCAAGATGTTAATCCTATAGGATCTATTGTTAGTCCTATGCAAGTGCCTATGAGAGAATTTAAAGTTGAGCCCTCACCAAACCCAATTGTACTTGAGATGGCTATGAGGAATGTAATTGTTTGATGATAACCACACAGGTAATCCTTTTGCTAAGAAAGTAAGAAAAAAATATCGTCAGTATGGAATGATTTTATTTTGATCAAAATCAATGATGGAACTGAAAAAGAATAGTGTAATCATTCTAAGCATAAGCTTATAAAGAGCAAAGGTGGTGCAACTACGTAGTATATGCGACATTTACTTTATTATGGTAAGAGGATGGTGAAGCCTAAAGGGCAACTTAATATTTCAATTTAACCACCTATGATTATAAGTACCATTAAGTCTATGGGTTCTTGTAGTGTTGCTAATTGGAGACACGATCATGCTAAGATAAGAGAATTAATTTCTCATATGATAATGGCATGATGAGTTGCCATTTAAATTTGTTGAATGTTACATGTTCGTCATGAAAGTTAGTCTACATTATGAAAAGATATCAAGCACTTGTGAAAAATGATTAAGTAAGCTATGAAATTGAAAAAATAGCTTGAAACACTTATTAGATACTATTAGTAGAGTCAGTGTGACAACTGATCTATGGAAATCTGGTCAAGATATACATTATATGATTTTGATATGTCATTTTATAGATGCTGAGTGAAATTTACAAAAAAGAGTGCTTAACTTTGTTGATGTACTCCTCATAGAGCAACATATGTACATGACATCTTGTACAAGTAAAGGATTAGGACAATGAGAATAAAGTTGCAACAATAATTGTGGATAATGCAACATACAATACATCAGCAGTTAATATGTTGAAAGCAAGTTTAGAGTTCCATGAAAAACTTCCCCTTGATGAAAGAACTTTTCATGTGCATTGTTTGCACATATCTTAAATTTTCTTATTTCAAGATGAGATTTCTGAAATTAAAAGTACAATTGATTTGGTTAAATATAGTGTTAAATATGTGACTGCTTCACATCATCGATTAGTGATGTTCAGCGAGATAGCTCAACAGTTGCATTTGCCAAAGAAGGAATTGATTCTAAATTGTGTCACTAGATGGAATGCTACTTACGCAATGTTATCTTCTGCACTAAAGTTCAAGGAGGTCTTTCTGAGGTTTCATGATAAAGATCCTTGTTACACTTTATATCCTCGTGAAGAAGATTGGGCAAAATTAGAAGATGTTTACTCTTTTCTTGAGGTATTAATCAAGCCACAGAATTGATATCATGTTAAATTCTAAACTTTGCATATTTTCCTATTACTACTGAAATTCATTTGCTCTATATTCAATGAATTAACTTCAATTTTATAATTATGGTAGATTCCTAATATCCTACCTCCAACTTTTTTTTATCAAAATTATGGGGGATTAAAGAAATGTTGGATGACAACTCTCTAAGTGGGCTCCACATGTCAGAGAAATGGCAATCCGAATGAAAGAAAATTTTGATAAGGATTGGGGAAGTTGTAATCTTCTAATATCTATAGGTGTTGTTTTAGATCCTCAAAATAAAATAAAGATGATAAACTTTACATTCAACTCTATATACTATGAAGATATTGCTCAGATGCACATTGATGAAGTTCATCAAAATTTATATGAACTTTATAATGATGTAGAGGATTATAAAGCTAACAATGTTGACAAGCTCACCTTAGAAAGTGATTCAAGCGTGGTTTGGGAAGTGCTTCTACTTTTAAAGGTAGACCAGCCTATGGAAAGAGAAAGTATGAGACTTATATCATAACAGATTACACTAACCACACTGTTAAGTATAAGATTAAAGTTTATTTGGATGATGGTGTTCTTATTGAGAATGAGAATTCAAAAAATTTTGATTGCTAAGGTTGGTGGAAGGAAAAGAGTTTGAAATACAATATTTTATCAAGGATGACATCGATGTTCTTTCTATTTCAATAGCCTCATAATCAACTTTTAGTGCTAGTGGTAGAGTTATTGATCAATATCGTGCTTCTTTAGGTACAAAAATTATTCAATATTTATTATACGAGAGTGATTGGTATCAAAATTTTTATGGAATTAAAAGAAAGGCAAAAGTTAGTAGCTTATTTTATTTCACTATGGATTACAAGTCATACCATTTTGACATTAATATTTGCATATGTTATGTTGTATAAGGCAAAGAGGAGATGAAGGAAGTAATTTTACTTTGAAACGATATGGATTCAATGTTTGGAACTTGGAAGTTAAAACTTTTATAAATTTGAACTAAATTGATCTATTATTATTTTTTTTCCATGAACTCTTTATGAAGTCCTTATGGTCATATGGTTATTAGAAATTTTATCATGTCCTTGGAATAGTTTCTATTTAAAGAGTATTGGTCGAGTATTGGCAATGAAGGCATTGATGATAATCTAGATGGATTATAGATTGTTCTATTTATTTAAATGCATTATATTTATAGTTTCCCTTTTATTTAAGTATTTTTGGTAGTCATTATGTTCAAGTCCTATTAGTATATGCATTTTTGATGATATTTATTTGATAGAAGTAGGATCTTCAATGTAATGTTTGTTTCCCTTCTATTTAAGTATTGCTGGTAGCTATTATGTTGAAGTCCTTTTAGTATGCATTTGTGATGATATTTATTTGATAGAATCAGGATCTTCAATGTAATGTTTGTTGCCCTTTATTTTAGAGTTGATGATAGCTATTATGTGATCATTAATTTTTATCCGAGCTTGAGACATCTTCTTTCGCACATATATTTCTCATATGTTAGCCTTTTTTCGTTGTTTTGAGGTGTTTCTTTTCTTGTGTAATAATGTTGTCTCGTTCACCTCTTTTTGCTCTTTATATGTGGTATTAAATATGGTTTATTTTTTGTTGTTAAAATAAATATTGAGATATTTTGAATCTTCTTAGATTTTACTCATAATAATGTATGTGATGATTTACTCATAGATAATGTTGTAATTTTTACGAATTCATTTATTATACATGGACCACTTATCATCATAATGTGAATCTCCAAGTTTTCATTTTCCTTATTGCCAACAGAACCTCAAGTCCTCCTTCGATCATAGAAGGTGATGTTTCACACTTTTAGCCTTTTTACACATATCTTTATTATTTATTTATCATTATTTGATGTTCTTTAAAAATATTTTAGGTTCTATGTATTCATCTTCACAAATTTGATTGTCATCAACGCTCCATTAAAGAGAAAGTTTCAGGTTATACATATTAATTTTTAAAAAATTTTATTATTCATGAATGTTAAGTGCATGTTTATGCACATTTATATAATTCTTTTTAGAATTTTGGTTAGTGTTACACACGAATCGAACTAAGCCCAGCCAATGCATGTTCAAGCTTGAAAGAGTATTTGTCGTGGATGTTTCTAATGATTCATATACATTATATTTATAGTTTCCCTTCTCTTTAAGTATTGCTGTCGTTATGTTGAAGTCCTTCACTTCAATGTAATGTTTGTTGCCCTTTCTTTTAGAGTTGATCGTAGCTATTATATGATGGTTAATTTTAATCTGAGCTTGAGCCAATATTCACATCTTCTTTGGCTATCTGTGTGGGGTTATTTATTGCTTTCCTTTTCTGGGTGTTGTTATTTTTTCTGGTTATCTTCCTTTATCCTATTTGGCTTCCTATTTTAGTCTTGTTGCAGGTTGATTGGTTTGAGATTGGCTTGTTCTACTTTGATTGGTTTTTAGTTGGGATCCTTCCTTTTGCTCTTGGTGGTTGGTCCTGCTATTGCTCCCATGGCATGAGAGTTCTCCCTATTAGTTTTTTTTATTTCTAGTTTTGGTGAGCTTGGCTTTCTTTCTGTTGGGTCCTTGTTGATAGTTCTTATTGGCTAGTGTATGTCTTCTACTCTTTATTTGTTTCTAGTTCCTTTCTTGTTATTAGCCTTGTTGCAGGTTGATTTGTTTAGGATTATCGAATTGTCTTGTTATGGTATTATTTGTTTTTAGATGGGATCCTTTCTTTTGCTCTTGGTGGTTGGTCATGTTATTACTCCTGTGTCATGGGAGTTCTTCCTGCTGGAATACTTTAGATTCTCAATTTTGGTGGGCTTGGCTTTCTTTATGCTGGGTCCATGTTGGCAGTTCTTATTGACTGGTATGTGACTTTTTCTTTTTGTGTTTCTAGTTCATTTCTAGTGGCTACCTCGATGCAGGTTGATTGATTTGGGATGGAAATGGTTCTGGTTTGATTGGTTTTAGATGGGCTCCTTCCTTTTGCTCTTAGTGGTTGGTCTTGTTGTTGCTCCCGTGTCATGGGAGTTCTCCCTACTTGTTATACCTTTTTTATATTACTAATCTTTCTATTTGAGTTCTTGTAGGATGTCTCCATCTTTTATGGATTTGGACTCTTTCTGATTCTCTTTAGCATTCATTAAAATATCCTGCTGATGGTATCTTCTTTCTTGGAAGGCTAGAGACTGGAGTTTTTTTTTTTTTGGCATTAGCCCTTTATTGACCTCACTTTTGGAGTGAGTTCTCAACTTCCTCATCATAGATCGAGGACTCTTACAGACACTAAGAGCTCTTTAGCCTTAAGAAACTTCTAGTGATTAAGTGAACCCTTAACCCCTAGACCTAGAAAGGTTAGCCATAGGGATAGGCCATGCCTTAGGGACTTAGGGAGACTTGCCTATCTTATAGCCTAAACCCAATCCATGATTTCCTCAAACCTAAAATTCATACTAAACCCAAATCAATTTTTAAACTCTTAATCAATCCCATGATCAAATCCAAGCTCAAAATTCTCCATAAACCTTATGATTGAATTTTGTGGCCTTAAACTTACAAGTCAATTCAATTCCAATTCAATTGATTTTCTTGAAGATCAATTCAATTCAATCATTTATCAAATCCAAATCCAAACTCAATTCCAAATGATTGAAACCCAAAATCAAATCCAAGTTCCAAAATTCCTTCCAGCCTATGACTCTCATAATCTTAGCCAAAAATCTCCACCAAACTTGATTGATATCTTTATAAATCAATTATTCCTTTATTTATATTCACATATATAAATGAAATTCACATTCAAATAATCAAAATTAATTCAAACTAAATCAAACCAAACCAAGACCCTTCTTAAGCCACATAGACCTACCTCCATAAACAAATCTTGACCCAAACCAATACAAAATCAATTAGTTTCTTTATAAATTATTTATTACTTCATTCATATTCATAAATATAAATGAAACCCACCTTTAAATGACCAAAAATAAATCAAACTAAATTAATTTCCTTCTAAGCCCTTTAAACCCACATCTATGAGTTTAGTTAAATTTCTTCCAAATCACTCCAAACTCAAGTGATTTTCTCATGAATCATTTAAATCCTCATTTATATGCCGAGATATAAATAAATTATAAATTCAAATAACCAAAACCAAATCTAAAATCAAACCAAAATTCAATTTATATCATTTAAGCAAATTTCTTGGACTTAACCAAATTTTACCTAAACCAAGCCAAAATCAAAGATTTTGTTTTTTAATCAATCATTCCTTCAATCATTGATCCAAATATTAATGAAACTTATAATTATCTAGCTAAATTGAAATCAACCCAAGTCAAGCCCAAGTTAGCCCTTTTAACATGAAAACTTCAAATTAGCCAAAGTCCATTGGACTCCAAATTGATTGCAGTTAAATTTATATTTCAATCGTAGGCTAATATATCAGTTTAATTAAACTTGAATCAAGCCAAAAACTAAGTCAATTGACTCATTTAGATCCACTTGACCCAAAGTGGCCTAAAATACTTTTTTGAGTCAAATTCTAACCCAACCCAAATTAGATTGAACCAAGCCCATCCGCGCCTCATATCATGATTAATAATTACCATAGGACGATCAATCACCTTGAATTAGGTCAAACCAAGTCAACTTAGTCATTTGACCAAGTCAACATTTAGCCCAAATGAAACCCAAACTAGCCAAAACTCATTCTACTCCAAATTGATTGAAACCATTGTTTCACACCAACCCATTGTTTCACACTAATTATCCAGTTGTCCCAAGTTAACCCAAATTGGCCTAAAAGGCTAAAATGGTTCAAATCATAATCTAACCCAAATTGATTGCAACCATTGGAAAAAGTTCATTCCAAATTAATTATTGAACTTGACCAAAGCCATATTTGAGTCCAATTTGATCGAATTTGTCAACTTGACTCAACCTAGCCCAAATTGACCTAAAGGGTCAAATTGGCCACAATCAAATTAAATCCAAATTAATTCAAACAAAATCCTACAATCATTTTAATTTATCAATTGAACATGAACCAACACTTAACAACCAATTTGGTCGATTTGGGCAAATTGGTCAACCTAACTCATTTGGCCCATTTGATTCCATATGAACCAAAATCAAACTTAGGCCAAATTGATGGAAACCACTTGAACCAAAACTCTTCAAATCATCATTTGAACCTAACCCAAGCCTTAGTTTGACCTAATGTGACCAATTGGTCAACCTAACCCAACATAACCCAAAATGAACCCCTATAACCCAATTGAGCTAAAACCCATAAAACCAACCCAAGGGACTTTGGAGGCTTGCCTAACCTGATTCAATCCCATCATAGATCGGCCCAAAATTAGCCCAAACTAATTTTTAGCCAAGTCTAATGTAAATCCTTTATGGATCCTCGCCCACATTAGATTCTTTCCTCTAATGAAAAGTCCACTCTCCTCTCATCCTTGGCAGTCACCAAACTTCTAAATGGTGCATCCATAAACCTCCCAGGCCACCCTAAGTGTGATAGGACTTACCTTGGACTAAAGAGAGGTGAGTTAACTCACCTCCCATGCAAACCGAGAAACCAAAGGTCCCATGCAAAGAGATCAACCAAGATCAAGCCTTGAGCCACCTCCCAAGCACTCCTCCAACCAAACTAAGCCACATAAACTTGATGGAGACCACTCCAGCACTCTGGAAATGGCTGGATGACCAAAAAATGAGATGTAATCTCATCCATCCACTTCAGCAAACTGAGGGGTATACCCCCTCAATTCGCATGGAAAATTATTTCATTCAAATTATCTGAGCTTCCAAAGGAAAATTTGAACCTCCTTGCAATTCCAGAGTGATTCCAAGCTTTCCTCCTTCGGTATTTTGCCTTCCCATGTGAAACTAAAATAGGGGAACCCAATCCCGATTCTAACTTTATCATTTCTCAACCAAACTTCAATTCCTCTTACACACACCTTCCACATACCTTATCGAGGCTACCCAATGCTTCCTTCGAGTTTTAAACCCACTAGAGCTAGGAGTTTGATCACCACCCCAAGATCAAATTGATGGAAGTTGATCCAGCAAACCAAAGGGAATTATCTTGCCTACTCAGCAGCCTCTTACTACTAGAAGCTACCTCTATCAATCCCACTATTGGTCTTGAGCTTCAGCGAAGTAATTTCTCAAAATCATAGAAATATAAACATTTTTTATCATCTTTTGTGAAGAGAATTCACATGTGAACCCATCCTAGCCATTAGATCCTTGTGGATCCCTCGTGTGAAGGTGTGGGTTGATTTTGGAGTGAATCTGAGCTCGAGTGAGCTTGGATCGAGCGATCCATGGTGGACGGCCTCTGTCATTCATCGCTCGTAGGAAGAGAGATCATGAGCCATCTGTTCTGTGTGATTGGAATGGACGGTTTTGATCAAATTACACTATATCACCTCTATTTTCTCTCTTTACACCACAGATTAATCCGTCATCTAATCGATATCGCGGCACCATGTGGAAAGCGTACCGCATCAACACACCACATGGTACCAATAGGATTAAGGTTTTAATTAGGTTAATTAAGGTATTTTTAAGGCTGAAACTTCTATAATTCATAAAAATAATAAAAAATTTAAAAAATACAAATAATGTCCCATTTTAAAGGTAGTTCAAAGGAGAATCTATTAAATTTATCTTTAATTAGGATTAGTGATATGAGAAATTTGGATGAATAATGGCTAGAAGGCTTTATCTTAGGAGGCCTTGTGATGGCTTTGAAGCATGCACATCCAAATCAAGAAATGAAGGAGATATGAAGAATGAAGATAAGAATGCCCTTATAGTATTTATTCATTTATAAATTATAATTATTCTTTCATATATCGGGTTGTATAAGGGTAGAGCTCGGCTATCCATTTTCTTTTTTCGGTGATACGGCCGCCGCCTTTTATTCTTTTGTGTTAGGTTTATAAAATGCTTGATGTTGATGTTTAAATTGCATAATAGAAACAACATGTCTTTTTCTAGTTCCTATATGAATGGTGATTTAATGTGTGGCTTGGATCCGATTAGGCTCTTAGGAAAATATTTAATTTTTCTACCACAACTACAACTCATAACTAAATTTTCTAAATAACTCATAACCTCATATAAAGCCTAGGCATTAAATAAAGATAATTAAAAGATTTAGCACCTCCTTAGTTGAATTTTGTATGTTTAATATCATGCATTCATATTGCTTCACTCTTGTAAGGAGAGGGTTTCCATCCTTACACGATAGGAGTAGGCTTAACCATTGAGGGTCTCCTCTGTGGTGGAAAACATCACTTTCTCTCTAATTTAGCCCATAACTCATTTCAACATGCATTTACATATAATAATCATATGACCTTGGTCAAAATGAAGAGTCCAAAATCAAATAAAATTTGAAAATATTTGCATTAAACTAAGTCATTTCTCATACCACTCATACTCTAGTCTCTTAGGGAGTGGGTTTAGGGATGTTAGTTTTTTCTAAATGATAACAACCCAACTATCTTACAAAACCATATGACTATCCTACATGATTTTGAAGTGTAGGAGGAGTTAGTTGGCTGTCACTCCATGTGGTTATAAGTCCAACAGTTGAGTGGTTTACTCTCTCTTGTGGAAATAAATCTTATACCCATTTTTGCTTAAATTTAAGTTGTTCTTTAACCCTTGCTAAAGCTCCCTAGATTTAAGATTCGAGGTGGTTATTTCCTTTGGGCTACAAGCATAAATCCTCACCTCTTAGGCATTTTATAATCTTGTATTGGGGATTATAAGTCTTAGCTTTTAATAAAATTTTAACTCAAATAAATAAATCTTCTCAATTTCAAATATATAAAACCCAACTACATGATAGATTGGAATGCTCACTAGGTTTTCTAGTATCATGAGTGTTCCCTACTCATCTCCTTTGGCTTCAATAATAAGTCTTTCCTTTTTTATTTATCCCATTTGATTTTTCCAATATAGCTAATTTATTGATAGTCTTATCTTTGAAATTTTTGTAGACAATAATTGCATACTTTAATCGAGAGTATTCCTAAGAAACTCACCTTCCTTAGGATATAATTAATTATGGGGGTGTGACATTTATTTTTAGATTTATGTATAGGGGGGACACCATGGAGATATGAGGGTGTACTTATTGAGGTGATCGGGTACAACATCGAATAATAATGCAATATCTCAAAAGATAGAAATTACTATCCTAAAATAGACCTAATCACCTAATAAGGACTCCTAAGGCATGATGGGTCTTTGAATATACCAGAGATTTTTTCCTTACTTTACATGGATGAATAAAGCAGAGTTTATTAAACCAGGTTCTAAAGTTTCCTATGGAGGCAAGCCCCCATAGTTAATTACATCCTAAGAAATGTGAGTTCCTTAGGAATACTCTTGACAAAAGTAGGCAATTATTATCTCTAAAGATTTCAAAGATAGGACTATCAATAAATTGGTTATATTTGGAAAATCAAGTGGGATAGATCAAAAAGGAGAGACTTATTATCAAAGCGAAAAGATGAGTAGATGATGCTCATGATACTAGGAAGCCTAGTGAGCATTTCAAACTATCATATGGTTGGGCTTTATATATTTAAAATTGGAGAGAATTATTTATTTGAGTTGAAATTTTATTAAAAAGCTAGGGCTTATAATCCCACAATACAAGGTTATGAAAATGCCTAAGAGGTGAGGATTTATTCTTGTATCCTAGGAGAAAACATCAACCTCATATCCTAAATATAAGGAGCTTTAGCGAGGGTCAAAGTATGTCTAAATCTAAGACAAAAAGTGGGTATATGTTTATCTTCATAAGAGAGGGTAAATCACCCAACTGCTAGACTTATAATAGCTTAGAGTGGTAGCCAGCTAACTCTTACATTTTAAAACCATGTGGTCAAGTCATATGTTTTGCAAGATGGTTTGGTTGTTATTATTTAGAAAGAAGCTAAAGTCCTTAAACCCACTCCCGAAGAGACTGGAGCATGAGTGGTATAAATAATGACTTAGTTTAATGTAAATTTTATCAATTTGCATTTGATTTTGGACTCTTCATTTTAACGAAGGTTATAGCATTTTATATATCTAAATGCATGATGAAATATGGTTATTGGCTAAATCAAAGAGAAAGAGGTATTTTCCATCATAAGGGTGACCCTCAAAGGTCAAGTCTTCCCCTATCATGCTTGGATGGAAACTCACTCTTAACAAGAATGAAACAAGATGATATGCATGATATTAAGCATACAACATTCAGCTAAGGGGTTACTAAACTTTTAATTATCTTAATTTAATACCAAGGATTTAAATGAGGTTATGAGTTATTTAGAAAATTAGTTATGATTTGTAGTTGGGATAGAAAAATTAATTTTTTCTTAAGAGCCTAATCGGATCTATGCCACACATTAAATCATCATACATGAAGAAACTAGAAAATACATATGTTTATTACATAATTGTAAATAAAGCATCGAATAATTTATAAAATCAACATAAAAGAATAATAAAGTGCGTCGTATCGTCATAACTCAAAAGAAAAATGGCGTTGGCTATACCCTTATACAATCTGGTATATGAAAGAATAATTACAAGTTATAAATGATAAGTATTATGGGGAGGGGGGTCTTCAAGTCTTCATTCTTCCTTTATTTCTTTATTTGATTTACTTCATTTGATTTGGTATGCTTCTAAGCATCACATAGCACCCCAAGATTAAACCTTCTAGCCAATGTTCATCCTTAACCTCTATAACACTTAACCAAATTTCTAATGTAAAATTATATTAAAAATAAGAAAAGTAAATCTAAGTAAACCTACAAAACAAGTGTTAGCTAAATGCACCATACAACCCAAATAGCTATATAGATAATTTGGACTTAGCACCCTATTCATGGGTAACCAAATCTACCTATCATAACTTAGATTATGCTTAGGGTTAAGCAGCCTGCAAAAGAGAGCATTCATATATATTTTAAGCACCCCTTAAGCACAATCTCTTACATAAAATCATATTAGGCTAATCATGGTCTAACATCCAGTCTGAAACATACACCCTAACATCCAGTCTACAATAATACATCACAAAACCAAACATACATCAAACCATACACCACCCTAACATAAAGCTAGAAATGGTGACTTAATCTAATGTGTGTGTATTAAGGCTTGTGTGGCATGTTCTAACTAGGCATTAGAGTTATCATTCTCTAAGTATGAAAGACATTTAATTATAAAGAGTGATCTCACTTTTAAGTGGTTTAATTGATTTGTAAGTTTTACTTAATATTTTTTTTGTTTTATTTAATTTACACTAAATAACTAAATATCATAAAGAGAAAGAAAGAGAGAATCACCCTCTTTTATCCCTACCTTAAGCCTCTTTGATGAATGGATTATTACATATTTTAATTTAATGTTAAGTTTAGGTTCACTTTAAATAATTTCATTCAATAAGAAAGGCATCTTAGGATTAATTAAAATTAATTATTATCACATAACACATATTTGTTCATTTCTTTCCATCATCTATAACTTACATATGATTAAGCCCTAAACATAACTATACATGCAATTTATATCTTAGCACACTTAAATGATGAATATAAGTAAATGTACTTGGAATTGATGTTTCATTTGGTTGAGTTATTTTGTCATATTAATTTAAAGCTTTGTCTAAAATCTTATAAAAAAAGCATTATAAAAGAACTCTAAATCATATGACTAATCAATCCAACCACTTGAACAAAATATGAAAGCATGTCCTTTTAATAAAAAGAAGGGAGTTTTCATTCATTAGCTAAATACACATGTAAATGTATGAAAGTTTTAAGTAAGTGCGTCATCATTGTTCTGCACCAGGGGAGTGAAGTAGGGACCTCCTTGGGGCTACTTAAACTCATACATCCTCAAAATGTCCAAACTAATATATCCGATATTTTGAATACATATGGATGTATGAACAATTATAAGAATATAAAAACTCATGCAAAAGTATAATTTGATTTATTTAATTTATTTGTGTAAATGAATTAAAGATCTATCCTAACTCTAATATCATATGTATAAGAATTAAAGATCACGAGTGCTACCTGCCAGCGAGACATGAATCGGATCTTCAATGAATTCATTCATCATCAAGTCAAATGTTACGTCGATGATCTCGTAGTCAAGAGTAGAAGAAAAAGAAGATCATCTGTTTGACTTGAGAGTAGTTTTAAACGGTTAAGATAATTTAACCTCAAAATGAATCCCCAAAGTGTGCATTCAGAGTAGCTTCAGAGAAATTCCTTAGGTTTATTGTTCGACATCGTGGAATAGAAATTGATCTGGAGAAGATCAAGGTGATATTAGAAATGCCACACCTTAAAATTCTAACTAAACTCATATCATTTTAAGGGTGGTTGGCATATCTAAGATGCTTCATTTCCAACCTATCAAGAAGATGTCAGTCATTTTCAGCACTTGTCAAAAAAGATGCTAAGTTTAAGTGGGATGATAAGTGCCAACATGCCTTCAAAGACATCAAGCACTACCTAATGATGCTGCCAGTTCTAGCAGCCTCTATCTCAAGCAAGACATTGATACTATATATTGTTGCATTAGATGACTCCCTTGGTGCTTTGTTGGCCCAAACTAATGATGAAGGGAAAGATGCACTCTACTATCTCAACCATCATCTAATCCCTATCGAGGTAAATTATCCATCCATTGAAAAGTACAACCTAGCTTTAATCTTTGCATTCTGAAAGCTATGACATTACATGCTTTCTCATAAGATGAACCTGATCTCTAGGATCAATTCACTGTAATATTTCATGACACGATCGATGTTATACGGACGGTTGGCACAATTGTCCATGATTTTGTCATAGTTTGATATTACTTTCGTACCCCCTTGGTTTAGTGAAAGGACAGGCACTAGTAGATTTCCTAACATCACACCACTTCTTGCTGACTCCCCGATTAATGATGACCTCCCTGATGACCAAATCATGAACTTAGGGGACACTAGCATTTCCACTGGGAGATGTATTTTAATGGTGTAGCTTCCTTTCAAAAGGGAGAAGAACCACGATCTACTCTTCTAGGGAAGGCAGGGGTAGGAATAGTTCTCCTAACTCCAGACTACGATGTGATGAGATTCTCATTTTATATGTCCAATCCATGCACCAACAATGAAGCTGAATATGAGGCTCTAATTATTGGTATGGAATTAGCCATTATGTTATGCATCCATGATATCAATATTTTAGATTCTAAGTTATCAACCAAATTGTTGGGTCCTATAAGTTTCTAAAGCCTAAGCTTCCATCATTACCAAAAGTATATTATGGAGTTATTGGCCCAAATCCTAAAGGTTAATATTTACAAGATTCCTTGAGGAGAGAACGCCTTAATAGATGCTTTAGCCAAACTTACAAAAGAGTTGTCATGGCCAGAAGATGAGTCCATACCAATAAGGGTCCAAAATAGATAAGTTTTATCCCTTATTGACGTTGAACCCATCGAGAGACTCTCTCTTAAAGGGGAGGTTGCCGTTGCCAAAAAAGACAACGAATCAGATTGGGGGAAACCATTCATAGATTATCTAAATATAGGCAAACTACCTTAAGAGAAGTCACTAGCACATCAGGTGAAGCAAAGAGCCTTTTCTTATGCACTCATAGATGGCACCTTGTACCGGTGGTCTTCGATCATATGTGATTACATTGTTTGTAAAAATACAAAGCCCTTAAGATCATGACTGAGGTACACTCAGGTTTATGCGGAGCGCATCAATTTGGTCCAAAGATGAAAGCCAAGATCAAAAGATTAGGATACTACTGGCCTTCGATGATCATAGACTGTATGGACGTAGCTAGGAGATTCCACCATTGTCAAGTGCACGGTGTGGTATTACACCACCCACCCACCCTACCTTAGCCTCATGGACATTTGAGTGTTGGGGGTACCGACATAGTGGTTCTGATCAATCCTCTTTCTTCCAAGGGTCATCAATTCATTCAGCAGCCACCGACTACTTTTCCAAGTGGGCAGAGGCAATCCCACTTAGAGAGGTCACAACTCATCATGTGCACCAATTTTTTAGGAACCATATCATATATAGGTTTGGGGTACCTTGATGAATTATATCTAATCAAAAGCTTTGCTCGAAGACACAACATAGATTGAAGATACTCTACCATCTAGTACCCAAGGTCAAATGGTTTAGCAAAAGCCTTCAATAAAACTCTCATCCATATATTAAAGAAGACACTCGACGACAACAAGCTACTGTGATAGCCTTATGGGCTTATCGCACCACATACAGAACTCCAACTCAGTCTACCCCTTTCTCCTTAGTGCATGGGTTTGAAGTCGTTCTATCATTAGAAGTCCAACTCTCATCACTAAGGATAGTTATGGGTAGCAACATCATGAAGAGCATAACACCAAGTTATGGTTAGAAGAGCTCGAAGGTTTATAGGAGAGATGCCTATGGGCATGCCAGAACCTCAATTTGTACTAAGCCAAATGATTTAAGCTTATAACAAGTTGGTCTGTCTTATAGGTTTTCAAGTAGGAGCAAGTTCAAACCCACTTGGGAAGGCCCTTTTTCCGTAGAGAAGGCCTACCAAGGAGAATCTTATTAGCTTATAAATTATAAGGGAGAGCATCCAATGCTTCCATCATCAACTCTTCCTAAAGAAATATTATCCATAAATCTTGTTTAAAAATAATTATTAATGAAAATTTTCATCACAAATCCCATCTCTTCGTATTTTGAAAACATATTTGCTTGCAAATCTGCCATGATGTGTTTAGGGTAGGTGTAAGGAACCCAAGCGGCATTCTATCCTTGGTCAACACAATACCAACACAAACTACACACAATCACATATAAATTAAACACATATCTTTTATCTCGGGCTACTTTGATGTGGGATAAAGCCCAATGTGGCACTCACTCATTAACTGCTCTAGGTCGGGCTGACATGCCACCCTGCTAGTGTGCCACCCCGGTGGTTCCTTATTTAGAGGATGAAAGTCTACAAGCTTTCTTCTTAACTTGACAATTACAAACTGATGAGCGCCTTGTTAATTTGGTAGGGCTTACTGTGCGGTCTACAAGCTACCTCATGTTGACTTTGTTTAAGAGGATATAATTCTACATGCTTTCTTCTTAAACTAGCCATCATACACTGACTGGGTCGAGTATATTTTAATTTTACGATAAGTCCCCCAATGTCTCCTTTCCTCTTGATTATTTCAAGTCTGGGTCCAATCCTTACACGACACTCCCCGCTTAGTAGTCGCCCTAGGTCAGATAGCATATGTCTTACCGACGATGACTATCGATGATCATTTCCATCTAAGAAGTTATAAGTCTACAAGCCTTCTTCTTAGATTGATCATCACACATCGACGGGCACCTTAGGTTGGTTGGCCCTCACTATACTAATAGCGACCCACTCGATGGATACACTGCTCATGGTAGATGTAAGTCTATAAGCTTTCTCCTGGAGTTGGCCACCGTACACCTATAGGCTTTCTTTTACAAGGTCCAAGATAAAGTTCCTAGTGGCACCTCCCATGTGGGCACTCTATTTGGATCACATCCTTAGCAACCCAATATAAACACTACATGGGTTACTCTTAGATTGGACAGTCCCCCTTTCCTAGTAGCCACCCTTATGGTTAGAGAATCCATCTTACAAATATGCAGATTCTCCCTTGGTACAATAAGTCGATAGACTAGCTAACATAAAGCTCTCAGTGGTCCCTCACACCCAATAAGTCCACACAAACATATAAACAAAATATATATTTTGCTTGTGGATTAGAGGAAAGTGGTACCTTTTCCCAAGCAGCATCTATCTTAAAGGAAGCAAAAACTCCTATAGAATCTCAATACTCTTGAGTTGAGATAAGTCCCCAGTGGCTTTCTCTTGACAGTCACCCTTAGGTCGGGTTCAACTTGTTGTGCCACTAATAGGTTACCCTAGTAGTTTTCTTTGCTTTGGAAGATGTAAATCTAGTACGCATTCTCTCCAGCACAACCATTGCACATCGACGGGCAGCCCTAGGTCGGGTTAGATTTGGTTTGCTACCAACCGATCACCTAGTGGTTGCTCCTACTTTGGAAGATATAAGTCTACACGCTTTCTTCCTAGCACAGCCCTTGCACACCGAAAGGCACCCCTTATATTGGTTAGCTCTACCCCACAGCTGGTAGACTATCCCTTTGGATTTGGAAATCTAAGATAGGACAAGGCTGATATAGCCCCTTCTTAGTGAATCCATCGCACACTAATAGGGTCCATTAAATTAAAATGATATTCTTGACTATTTTTGAGTTGAGGTAAGTCCCTAGCGACACTCTCTCAGTAGTCACCCTTAGGTTGGTTAGTCCTACCCTCAGGTCGATAGACTTTCCCTTTAGATTTATAAATTTGAGATAGGTCAAGGCTGATATAGCCCCTTCTTATTAAATCCATGTACACCAACAGTGTCCATTAAATTAAAATGATATTTTTGACTATTTTTGAGTTGAGGTAAGTCCCTAGCGACACTCTCTCAGTAGTCACCCTTAGGTTGGTTAGTCCTACCTTATGGTCGGTAAACTTTCTCTTTAGATTTATAAATTTAAGACAGGCCAAGGCTAATATAGCCCCTTCTCGGTAGATCCATTGCACACCGACAGGGTTTATATATCAAATCCACTCTTATCCCTAGCGGATACTTCCCTAAACAAACCAAAGAAATCCATAAATCAAATCCACCTTATTCCCCAACGGATTCGAACTCACATCTCCAGTAGATATACTCTCGACTGCACCTTAAACCAAATCATATCCTTTCCCCAATGGAGCCCCATAATCATAAATCAAATCAAATCAAACCAAATTGTTATCCCCAGTGTATACTTCCCCAAATTAATCTTTGAAACCAAATAAAATTCTTATCACTCGTGATAATATGAACCTGCTTCCCTAGTGGAAGGTTCATTCACCTTTCCCTGATGGATTATAAATCCTAATCCCCAATGGATCTTCGCTCCCCAAATCATATTTGTAATCAAACTCAAGCCCTTATCCCCAGTAGATAATCCAAACCTGCTTTCCTAGTGGAAGGTTCATATACTCAATCCTTAGCAGATTCCTCCTCCCTCTCTTATGCTTTTGGTATAAGTTGAGTTGCATTGCACTAAGATCATGATTCTATCTACATCTTAGGTTTAGGATAGATCATTTTTATTAGCGCTTGTGATCTTTTGGACGTTGTTAATCATCTCAGTCAATTCTAATATGTGTGGTATGCCTTGTTAGTTACACCACACCTATTGGGGGCCCTTTTGTTGACCTCACTTTTGGAGTGAGTTTTCAACTTCCTCATCATAGATCTAGGACTCTTATAGACACTAAGAGCTCCTTAGCCTTAAGACACTTCTAGTGATTAGGTGAACACTTAACCTAAGCCTAGAGACTTAGAAGGGTTAGCCATAGAGATAGGTCATGCCTTAGGGACTTAGAGAGACTTGCTACCCTATAGCCTAAACCCAATCAATGCTTTCCTTCTCAAACCAAGTCTAAATCAATTTTCAAGCTCTTAATCAATCCAATGATTAAATCAAGCTCAAAATTCTCTATAACCTTTATGATTGAATTCCATGGCCTTAACCTTAGCCAAGTCCAATTCAATTCCAGTTCAATTGATTTTCTTGAAGATCAATTCAATCCCTCAATCATTTATCAAATCCAAATCTAAACTTAGTTCCAAATGATTGGAACCCAACCAAACTAAGACCCTTCTTAAGCCACATAGACCTACCTCCATAAGCTTAACCAAATCTTGACCCAAACTAACCTAAAATTAACTGGTTTCTTTATAAATCAATTACTCCTTCATTTATATTCATAGATGTAAATGAAACTCACCTTCCAATGACCAAAAATAAATCTAACTAAATTAATTTCTTCTTAAACCCTTTTGACCTACATCCATGAGTTTGGTCAAATTTGACTTCCAAATCACTCCAAACTCAAGTGATTTTCTATAACATAGTTATCATTTATGAGCATATTATGATATCATTAATCATTTATATTCCCAAATATAAATAAAATATAAATTTAAATAAACAAAACCAAATCCAAAATTAAACCAAAATCCAATTTATTCCTTTTAAGCCAATTTCTTGGACTTAACCAAAATCCACCTAAACCAAGCTAAAATCAATGAATTTTTTTTCTTGAATTAATCATTCCTTCAATCATCAATCCAAATATAAATGAAACATATAATTATCTAGCCAAATTGAAATTAACCCAAGTAGAACCCAAGTTAGCCTTTTAACTTGAAAACTTCAAATGAGCAAAGTCCATTGGACTCTAAATTGATTGCAGTTGAATTTATATTTCAATCATAGACTCATATATAAGTTCAACTAAACTTGAATCAAGCCAAAACCAAGCCAATTAACCCATTTAGGTCTACTTGACCCAAAGTGGCCTAAAGGTCTTTTTTGAGACAAGTTCTAATCTAACCCAAATTGGATTGAACCAAGCCTATCTAAGCCTCATATCATGATCAACAATCACCTTAGGATGATCAACCACCTTAAATTAGGTTAAACCAAATCAACTTGGTCATTTGACCAAGTCAACCTTTAGCCCAAATGAAACCCAAACTAGCCAAAACTCATCCTACACCAAATTGATTGAAACCATTGATTCACACCAACCCATAATCAATGTTTGAACATGACTTGACCATCAATTGAGTCAAACCAAACCCAATTAGTCATTTGACCCAAGTTAACCCAAATTGGCCTAAAAGGCCAAAATGGGTCAAATCATAATTTAACCCAAATTGATTGCAACCAATGGCTCAAGTTTATTCAAAATTGATTATTGAACTTGACCAAAGCCATAATTGAGCCCAACTTGACCCAACCTAGCCCAAATTGACCTAAAGGATCAAATTCGCCAAAATTCAAATTAAATCCAAATTGATTCAAACCAAAGCCTACAATCATTTTCAATTAACCAATTGAACAAGAACTAACACCTAACTCAACCCAATTTGATTGATTTGGTCAAATTGGTCAACTTAAACCATTTGACCCATTTGATTCCAAATAAACCAAAATCAAACATAGGCCAAATTGATTGAAATCACTTGAACCAAAACTCTTCAAAACATCATTTGAACCTAACATGCCTTAGTTTTTCTCAATGTGACCAATTGATCAATTTAATCCAACATGACCAAATTGAATCCATATCCCAATTGAGCCAAAACCCATAAAACCAATCCATGGGACTTTGGAGGCTAACCTAACCCGACCGAAACCCATCCTAGGTCAGCCCAAAATCAGCCCAATCCCATTTGAAGCCAAGTCCAATGGAAATCCTCAATGGATCTTGTCCCGCATTATATTCTTTCCTCTAATGGCAAAGTACATTCTCCTCTCATCCTTGGCAGCCATAAAACTTCTAAATGGAGCATCCCTAAACCTCCGAGCCAACCCTAAGTGTGCTAGGACTTATCTTAGAAAGGGAGGTGAGTTAACTCACCTCCCATGCAAACCGAGAAACCAAAGGATCCAAGCAAAAAGATCAGCCAAGATCAAACCTTGAGTTGCCTCCCAAGCATTCCTCTAACCAAACCAAGCCACGTGGACATGATGGCGACCACTCTAGTGCTCTAACGGTGGCTAGCCAGCTAAAAAATTGGGAAGCATTCCCATCTATCCACCTCAGCAAACTGAGGGGTATACCCCCTCAATTCACATAAGAAATCAATTCATTCGAATCGTCTGAACTTCCAAAGGCAAATTCGAGCCTCCTTGTAATTCCCAGAGCGATTCCAAGCTTTCCTCCTTTGGCATTTTGCCTTCCCATGCGAAACTAAAATAGGGTAGCCCAAACCTGATTCCAACATCTTCATTTCTCAACCAAACTTTAATTCCTCTTACACACACCTTCCACATACCTTTTCGAGGCTACTCAAAGCTTCCTTCGAGTTCTAAACCCACCGAAGCTATGAGTTCAATCACCATCGAGCTCCAAATTGATGGAAGTTGATCCATCGAGCGAACTAAGGTGAATTAGCTTGCATGCTACTCAACAGGGCCTCTACTAGAGGAAACTACCTTTGTCGATCCCACCACCGGTCTTGAGCTTTGGCAAGGTAATTCTCAAAATCGTAAAAATAGAAAATTTGTCATCATCTTTTATGAAGAGAATTTGCATGTGAGCCCATCCTAGTCATTGGGGTGTGGGTTGATTTTGGAGTGAATAGCCAGTGAGCTTGAAAGCAATCCATAGGGCTCCTCTGTTCTTCGCCATAGAAGAGAGATCAGGTCATCCATTCCACATGATTAAAATGAATGGCTCTGATTAAATCACACTAGATCTCCTCTATTTTCTCCTTTACACAGATTGATCTGTGCCATCCGATATGAGATCAGATGGCGGAGATCAATATCGCGTCCACCACCAACGGACTCAGTGCTTGGATGTGACTACTTTAATAACCAATCCCGCGGTGCCATATGGAAAGCATGTCATGCCAGCACGCCACATAGCGTTGATGGGATTAAGGCTTTAATTAGGTTAATTAAGATTTTTTAAGGCTGAAACTTTCATAATTCATAACTAATTATAGAAAAATCCAAAAAATATAAATAATGGCTCATTTTAAAGGTATTTTAGAGGGAAATCCATTAAAATTATTCTTAATTATATTTTAATAATAATTTTAGCTTAATTAAGGTTTAATTAAAATTTTAATTAGTTTAATTACTCCCTAATTAATTAACCAATCAATTTCAAAATTTTGAGAAAATTTAGGGGGATGACCTCTGCCTCTCCTATTTTTCTTAGAACTTATCGATTGATTAATTAAGAAAATTAATCATTTAAGACCTAATTATATTTTTAACTTAATTATGTGATAATTAAGCATATGAACAGTAATTAATCAAATAATTGGACCCCTTAATCACTATTTAATAGTGGGGAGACTTAGGGAATTGGATTGGAACCTCCCTCCTAATCTTTCCCCTAAGTTTCCTTCTCTTTTTCAACCAAAATGCTAATTAATGATTAATTAACTAATTAATACCTTAATTAGTTAAATTGAAACTCAAACCATACCAAATCATGTTTGATTAAGTAAGAATCTTATGGAATTAGGTTGGGACCTCTTTCCCAACCTTTTCCCCTTAAGCCCATTTCATTTCAAAGGATAATCAATTAAATTTGCTAATTAAGCAAAGAGAAATAGATTAATGTATTAATGACTTGATTAACCTAATTAAAAGGGTACTTACATCTAATTTTGCTTAATTGATCCATGGGTAGAGTTTTAGGTGTTCAATAACCTAAAGAGGTTTACTGAAATTATGGTTAGCTCACATGTGAGAAAACTATGAAAGTAATTAAGCAAGTTCCTTAGGCTTAATTAATTAATGATTATGAGCCAATTGCATTATGCCCCTTTCATTTCATAGGAACGTTGTTATTTACTTTTCAATTAATTTGCATTTTACATTGGCTCATAATCATTTGATTAATTATCTTAAGGTAGCATAAGTAAAAGTTAATTGATTTAATTTATACATTAACCTAATTAATCTATAAAATTAACTTAATTACTTCTCATTAAATCAAATTAACTCACACATGGGAAATGGTATTAAGATTAGAAAACTTTCTTCTCACCATCTTCTAAATCAAATCAAACATGAAATTGAAAATGACATTAAGAAATTTTCATTTATTTATTTTAAATGAGTTAATTGGATTGAATGAAATCATGTGCTTATGTCCCTTTATTTCTTTCCAATCATATTAAATATTGTATGTCACTTGATTTAAGCATTCATCTTTTTTTGTAAAATCAATTAAATTAAATGATTTCTTTATGACAAGCTTCTATGTGTTGATTTAAATTAATATATGTGTGGGTATTGTCATTATTAAATCTAAATCTTTTTTTCTAAACTTATAAATGAATGATTATATATATATGCTATGAATTCTACTTATAAATACATAGGAGATGTGTGTGATTATAGCTTAAGTGTATGCAGTGAAGTTTCTTTTCTTACATTCATGCATTGATTTATGTAAGTAAGAATGTTAATTGGTATATAGTTTGGACATTCCGAGAATACGAAGCTTTAATTAGCCCCAAGGAGGTCATTTGATTACCTCACTTCCCTTGTTTAACAATGGCACATACTCCATTTGATTTCATTCTTATATACTTCAATACAAGAATTTAGATAAGACTTTGTTCCATATACATAAATATTTCAAAGGTAGAACTTTAGCATGATTCTTCCATTCTTGTAGTTGTTTGTACATTCATGTGTACTAAGAATAGCAGGTATATTTAGTCTAGACATTCCGGGGATGCACGAATTTAAGTATCCCCAAGGAGGTCTTTACTTCAGTCCCCTGATTAACAATGGTGAATTACTTGCTTATAACTTTCATACACTTATGTGTGCATTTGGCTAATGAATGAAAGTCTTCTCTTTTATACTTTATTCCATATGCATAAATATTTCAAAAAAAATGCTACTTTAGCATGACTTTCCACTCTTGTAGTTATTTGTAAATTCATATACTTAAGAATGGCAGGTATATCTAGTCTGGACATTTAGGAGTTGCACAACTTTAAGTAGCCCCAATGAGGTTTTTACCTTACTCCCTGGCTCAGAGTGGCAAAGTACTTGCATAAAACTTTTATACATTTGAATGTGTATTTAGTTAATGAGTGAAAATTCCATTTTCTACAAAATTCATTTATTCATCTTTCATTTAAGTGTGTTATAAATATATTACATGTATATGTATGCTTAAGATTTGATCATGCGCATGTTACATATGATGAAAAGAAATAAATGAATATGTGGCATGTGATAGTAATTAATTCCAAATGTCTTTCTTATTGAATGAGAGTATTTAAAGTAAACCTAAACTTAGGATTAATTTAAAACATATAATAAGCCATTCACTAAAGAGAATTGGATCTAATTAATTTATTTTAGAAGTGACTTAAGGCGGAGATAAAAAAGAGTAATTCTTTTTTTTCTTCTCTTTATAACACTTAGTTGTTAGGTATAAGTTAAATGAAACAAAATAAAACACTAAGTAAAATTTTTAAATCAATTAAATCACTTAAAATGAAATTAACTTCTTATGACTAAACATCTTTTCATACTTAGAAAATCATAACAAAGCTTAGTTAAGGTATACCACACAAGCCTTAATATACACACTTTAGAAATAAGTCACTACTTCTAGCTTTATGTTAGGACGGTGCATAAAGTTATGCATGTTTTGTTTTATGATGTATTGTTGGAGAGTGGATGTTAGGGTATATGCTTTGTAGACTGGATGGTAGGCTGTGATTAGCCTAATCATATTTTATGTAGAATATTATGCTTAAGGGGTGCTTAAAATAAATATAAATGCTCTCTTTTATAGGTTTTTTAACCCTTAAGCATAATCTAAATTAAGATAAGTGGGCTTAGTTACCCATGTGTAGGATGCTAAGTCCAAATTATTCATATAATTGCTTAGGCTGTATGGTGTGTTAGTTAACACTTATTTTACAGGTATAGTTAGATTTACTTTTCCTATTTATAATGTAATTTTATATTAGGAATTAGGATTAGTGTTATGGGGGGATTAGGATGAGCAGTGGCTAGAAGGCTTTGTCCTGGGAGGCCCTGTGATGCCTTTGAAGCAAGCACATCAAAATAAAGAAATAAAGGAGATATGAAGAATGAAGATAAGAAGACCCTCATAACATTTATTCATTTGTAAATTGAAATTATTCTTTCATATACCGAGTTGTATAAGGGTAGAGCTCATACATTTTCCCTTTCTTTGAGCAAGTTACTACTACTTTTTATTCTTTTGTGTTAGATTTATAAAATGTTTGATGTTATGTTTAAATTGTATAATAGAAAGATGCCTTTTCTAGTTCCTTTGAACGGATTTAATGTGTGGTCTGATCCATTAGCTCTTGGGAAAAATTCATTTTCTACCCCAACTACAACTCATAACTAAATAACTCATAATCCCATATAAAGCCTAGGCATTAAATCAAGATAATTAAAAGATTTAGCAACCTCTTAACTAAATGTTGTATGTCTAATATCATGTATTCATATTACTTCACTCTTGCAAAGATAGGGTTTCCATCATTACACCATAGGGGAAGGCTTGACCTTTGAGGGTCTCCTCTGTGGTGGAAAATACCTCTTTCTTTTTTATTTAGCTCATAACTCATTTTAACATGTATTTAGGCATACAAAAATCCTATGGCCTTTATCAAAATGAAGATTCCAAAATCAAATAAATTTTGAAAAGATTTGCATTATACTAAGTCATTACTCATTCCACTCATGCTCTCTTCTCTTAGGGATTGGGTTTAAGGACTTTAGTATCTTTTTAAATAATAACCCAACTATCTCACAAAATCATATGACTTGCCTATATGATTTTAAAGCATAGGAGGAGTTTATGTCACCGCATTGTATAAGTCCAATGTGTGGTTTCTTCTCTTATGGAGGTAAACCTTATGCCCATTTTCTCTTAGGCTTAGGTCGTGATGTAGCTCTTATTAAAGTTCCCTAGATTCAGGATCCAAGGTAGATATTTTTTTTTGAGCTACAAACATAAATCCTCATCTCTTAAGCATTTCTATAATATTGTGTTGTAGGATTATAAGTCCTAACTTTCTAATAAAATTTCAACTCAAATAAATAAATATCCTCAATTCCAAATATATAAAACCCAAGCATATGATAGATTGGAATGCTCACTATATTTTCTAGTATCATGAACATTCACTACTCATCTCATTTGGTTCCAATAATAAGTCACTCCTTTTGATTTTCCTAATTGATTTTCCAAACATAACCAATTTATTGATAATCTTACCCTTGAAATATTTGGAGACAATAATTGCCTACTTTAATCTAGAGTATTCCTAAGGAACTCACCTTCCTTAAGATGTAATTATAAGCCCATGGGAAACTTTTCAGTTTAATATAAACTCGCTTATTCATCCATGTAAAGAGAAAATTCTTAATATTTGAAGACAATCATGCCTTGAGTCCATTAGGTGAGTTCATTGAAGGTGATGCCTATATTTTGAGATAGTACATCATACCTCAATGTCACATCACTTCAAAGTACATCTCATGGTGCATATACATATCAAAATAAACACCACACCTTTAATTTTTTTATTATTATTACTGTACTTAATTTGGGGACTTTTCTCTTTAGGCTATCTTGTAGCTCTTTGAGCATTAGGTTTGAGAGTTGTCCTCTTTAAGGAGTTTGTATCCTTTTTCTTTAGTGCAATAAAATTTTCTTTTTGGTTTAAAAAAAAATAAAACCTCAACTCCTCTTTAGATCATAGAAGGTAATGTTTCACCTTTTTAACATTTTTCGCATATCTTTATTATTTATTTATCATTGTTTGATGTTCTTTAAAAATATTTCATATTCTATGTATTCATCTTCACAAATTTGTTTAACATCAACACTCCATTAAAAGAAAATTTCAGTTTCTACATATTATTTTTTGCAGATTTTTATTGTTCATGAATGCTAAATGATTGTTTATGCACATTTATATAATTCTTTTAAGAATTTTTGGTTATTTCTTGAACACAAATTCTATGTTAATTATGAATTATCAATTATAAGCTTGTTTTGGCTGTTTAGGTAGTAGCTCACTTATAAGCTCGATAAGGCTTGTTTGGTTAAAAACAAGCTTCTTGTTTAGTTACTACTTGTTAAGGCTCATTTAGGTTGTGCTCATTATGACTTGGTAACAGTGCTTGTTAAAACACTCAATTAAGCTTATATAATATTACGATAATAGCTCGATTAACTTTATATGAACCAAACACAAACCAAGCTCAAATCAAGCTTGAATAGCTCGGTTGCTAAACCAAGCTTGAACACTAAGATACAAGCTCGAATCGAGCTCAAATCGAGCTCAAGCTCTAAAATTGTAAACAAGCTCAATCTTGAACATGCATTGGCTCGGTTCGGTTCAGTTTGTTTGCAGCCCTACTAGGCATCAACTCTAGATACACAATTGTTTATTCATCTTCCTTGTTCATTTATTTCCCCCGCTTTAGGCTTCGAAATCCAGGTAGCCATTTCTTTATCATATGGTATCAGATCTATCATGAATTGCGCAGCATCTGTGCTGCTTTCAATCTTATTTCCACCCTTGGCTACAAGATCCACGATTGGGAATCGAGGATGCTTATGATGTGAGGGACCAGCATAAGAGAAGGCAGCAATAGCAACAGCAACCACCCATCACTCGCAGTCATCCCCATCATCACTATCACGGTGGAGGGTGCTACTCCATCGAGGCTAAGCCAGTTGTGGATGGTTCTGGAGTCGCTACATCTTCCTGAGAGGGAAAGGCTCTTCTTTGCAGAACAAAGGTGCATGATTAAGATAAAGTTTTGCACTGATCTTTTTTTCGAAGAATTGTGTGTTTTGTTATGTTAATATTTTTCTTTTGTATCAGTAGCGTCATGTTGATCAGAAACCTTGCCCCTCAATTATTTTATCTTACACCCCTATGGACTTGTTCTTGCCTTGGAGCAACTGTCTTATAAAGCTTTTTTATAAATAAAATAGCTCATGTTGGCATTCTAATTAATTAATTACTTAATAATATAAGTGATTAAACGAGGCATGGAATTATAGTTAGATTTGAATGTATTGCTAGATGCATTCGATGGATTTAGATATTTTGAATTTATTATTAAAAAATATGATTTTGAAGTTTGAATTGAATTGTTAAAATAAAAGAATGATTCGAGGATGGGTTTGAGAATATTTTGGGAAATGAGAGGTTGTTTTGGCTAATTTTTTTTTATTTATGTTATTTATATTTTAATATTAAATATAAATATATTTGACATTTTAAAAATATGTTAATTTTATTTTTATGTGATGATAATGATGATCTTGATTGGGCATATTGAAAATGGATAATATAATGATGATAATGATCCATCAATAGTGATGGTAATTGTCAACACTATTAAATATGATAGTGATATTTGAAGATGATAAATTTAAAAAAAAAATTAATTAAAATATTTAAAAATAGATTTAAGTTTTTTTAATTGATAACTTGATTTAATTCTTAAAAATAATTTTAAAAAAATAAAAATACATTAAATAAATGTTTTTTCAAATAGACTTTTAGGTAAAATTTGGGGTGATTTTACTATTTAATTTTTAGATGATACCTAGCTATTGATCTCTCTTTTTTAATAATAAAATTTATTAGAATGTAACAATTACAATAAATTTATTATTATTTTTAAAAAATAAAAGAATTTTATGATTTTTACAATAAGTTTAAAATATTATTTTCTCATAACAAGTTACATTTATTTTTTTATAAATAGTTATAATTATCTTAACTAGGATCTTTCCAACAAAAGATAAATAAATTTTATAAAATTATAGTTAAATTAGTGATGTTGTTTAATTTATAATATTTCCTTGTAAGAAAAATATTAATATTTAAAATGAATGTGATAAAAATAAGAATGATAAGCATTAGAGTAAATAAAAAAATAAATTATGTAATAATTATATTTTAAAAATGAACTTATATTTTTTTTAAAATGATTTATGGTGAAATTAAATTATTTGAATATATATAAAAAAAATAAAGTCATAACATGCTAAAATTTACATAAAAAGATAACGAGTCGCAAACTTGTCTATTAATAGAGTTTATCGATGGCATCAGTCCACTAATCTCAAAATTCTTCCAAATCGAAATCAGAGGAGTGGAGGTCCAGCTCCAGGGCCCACAACCATGGTCCGGACTTCTCTCCTCATCACCGCCGCAATTTTCGGAGTTTCTCTAACGATGTTGAGCCTTTACTACCTCCTCGCCAGGTTCCGCCTCCTATCCATCAATTTTTGCCTCCGTCAGTCTCCTCCCAGAAGATCCAAAGGTTCTTAGAGCAATTCTGGTAATCTATCATAGCAGGGATGAAGGGGTTCACGAGTGTTCCATCTGTCTTTCATCGGTTGAAGAAGGCAAGAAAGTTCGCATATTGCCTGATTATAGCCATGGCTTCCACGCAGGGTGTGTCGATAGATGAGTGGCAACGGACACAACTGAGCTGCCCGTTTTGCCAATCGCCAGTGAAATCTCTGAGGAAGTCTTCGGACACCAAGCCGAGGCAGTGGAGTATTGACTAAGTGAGATATTTTAAGTGATGAAGTTTATGCAACTGGTGAAATTAAGTGATGAAGTTATTTTAATAATTAATAGCATATTAAGTGAGATATTTTACTAAAATAAAAATTCAATGATCAATATTCATTTTAAGAAATGTTACAAGTACAATCAGCTATGAATCTTCATTCATGTACAAATAGATCAAGATTATAAGTACAATAGAGATATTAAAATAAACATACATCCGAGAAACTATCGCTTCACGAATATACGCTTATTGCAAAGACTACTGAGCGAAGTGCATAGGCTACAATGAATCCATCGCGATAGACCTGGTCGATCCGGCTCCAACATTTGAACCCAACTCTGGTTGTGATTCTCTTAAAGGCACCCAATCTGGTGAAGGTGCAACTTATGTATGGTTCTAAGACTATGAGCTCTGCTGATAAGTTAAAAGCACTGAGTCAACATAAGTATACTGATGTCGATGTTCGCGTTGAGTCATCCATATGCTTATTGTGACATGCTGAAACCAATGGTCACTAATGTGCATGTATAATCTCAAATCACAGCATATCTTCTCATACCTATTTGCAACCATCTATAAGTCAAGTCACTGGGATGTCCAAAGAAAGGCTGGAAAGGCTGGAAAATATCTTCAGTTGCCAAGATATGCTTCACCTATATTAACCAAATGAGTAGATGTTAAAGTCAAAAATTTAAGGGATTATTTTTAAAATATTTAGTGCTAATGATATAATCTAAAATCAAAATATAATTACATTAGTCGTCAAAAAATATCTGTATCGTCGGTTCCAGTCGCCGTTTGACGGACGGCCAACTCTTTTTTTTTTTTTTTTCTTTTAATGGGGAGAACCAGAGAGAGAGAGAGAAAGAGAGAGAGAGAGAGAGAGAGAGAGAACAGACCTTTTTTTTTTTTTTTTTTGTATAGAGAGAGAGAGAGAAAAGAGAGAGAGAGAGAAGGAGATTTTATTTTATTAATTTTTTAAATAAATAATTATTTAAAATATATAATTTAAAATATTTTATAATATTTAATAACCAAATATTTATATATTTAGTTATTAATTTATTTATTTATATATAATTAAATATATTTAAAATATTATTAATTATATATATAAATTTATAAATTTATTTAATATTTTATTAATTAATATAATTATGTATAATATATATTATTAATTTTGTTAATATATAATATATTTTAAAATATAAAATAAATAAATAATTAAAAGAATAAATTATATAAATATTTTATAAACCATATAAACAAAATAATTATATATATATATTATAAATTATTTATATTTTATATGTTTTAAAATTATATAAATATTTTAAGTTATATAAATAATTTAAAAATAATTTTATAGAATATTTTTAATTATATATAATATATATATATTAATACATATATATATATATATATATATATATATATACATATATATATATATATACATATATATATATATATATACATATTATACATATAAACATATATTTTATTAATATAAGTCTTAATAATAATAATAAAAAAAATATAAAAAAATATAAATATAAAAAAACAAATAAACAAATATTTAAAAAAAATAAGAAATGAATAAATATATAATATATATTATTTAGAATAAGTATAAATAAACAACAACTAAACATTTTAAAACATATAAATAAATTAAAAATATTTATTAATTTACAATTATTTATTTATTTATTTATTTAACCAATATTATATATTTTAAAGAAATAAATATTTTTTAAATAAATAAAATAATATATAATATATATATATATATATATATATATATATATATATAACTATTTATTTATTTATATATTTTAAATATTTTTAAATTATTTATATAACTTAAAAATATTTATATAATTTAAATATATAAATAACTAAATAAATTTATATATATATATATATATAATTATTTTATTTATATAGTTTATAAAAATATTTATATAATTTATTCTTTTGTTTATTTATTTATTTATATATTTTAAATATTTTTATATTATATAATTAATAAAATTATATATTATACATAATTATATTAATTAATAAAAAATATTAAATAAATTTATAAATTTATATATATAATTAAAAATATTTTTAAATTATATATTTAATTATATATAAATAAAAAAATTAATAACTAAATATATAAATATTTAGTTATTAAATATTTTATAAAAAATATTTTAAATTATATATTTTAAATAATTATATTATTTAAAAAAATAAAAATAAAAAATCTTCCTCTCTCTCTCTCTCTCCCCGTCGTTATAAAAAAAAAAAAAAAAAAGGTCTGTCTCTCTCTCTCTCTCTCTCTCTCTCTCTCTCTCCCCCCGCTGTTACAAACCAGAAAAAAAAAAAAAAACAGATGACATGCGCATACGCCGGGCCGTCCGTTTGACTGACGACGACTATTTTATACATATTTTTCAGGCTAAATAACTAATTATGATAGTTCTATTTTAAAATAATCTCAAAATTTAAATGTATGTACTTAAATAAATTTGCGTTTTAACCATTAGCCGCTCAACAGGTTTTAGATAGATAGTTTATTGATCATCATGTTTTCGAGTCATAGTTCACACATCCAAACCATAGCGATTTAGGGGTTATTGTCTATCCTCATCGATCATCGGACATGTGGATCTCTAGCCCAAATAGGGTGATGATTAAACCCAATCAATATCGGTTTTCCCACAGCCATCGACTCTTTTAAAGTTGGGATCCAAATGCTATTGAAGGTCCAAATGTCCAAAATAATCTTTGAAACATGTGTAGTTGTTGACTGAAGCCTATAAATAGTGCCTCACATAACGGAACATAATGATGCCATGAATAGGCTAAGAGAGCGATACGAGCCCACCTAACTCCCAAATATTGCTCTAATACTCTTACGTCGTGCATATCATCCCTCCATATAAGACACTTTAATATTAAACTTTGATTCCATCCGTCCAATAATCTCTCTCGTTTTCAAGTCTATCTGAGTTCTTATAATAGGTATTATAAAATAACTGATGAACTTAAATATACATTGACGATGTCTAGAACCCATGATAGTGTTGATACATGTGTGCGAAGCACCTAAAGTTGATATTCTCCAAGCACCTTCTAATCGCTTGCTCCGACTATAATGTATGCGTCATTGACATAATCTACTAGGATTATTGTGTTATGCACAAATAATTATGAAATTCTTTTGATTTAAAGTAAAAGTTAGAATTGAATATTATTTCTTATTGACCAAGAATCGCAAACTTCTTCTTATTTGAGAAGCACATACCTTCAGATAATTTCACTAAAATTTCAACATCATCTGAAAAAATTATGCTACCAGATGGACCATCAAATATAATATATGCATCCCAATCTTTTATGATTTTGCATGTCCGGACATAGTCATTATTATAGATCATTTTAGCTTCATTTGTAGAACTCCTTAAAGAAAGATTCCTAATAAGGTCATGACTAGTATTGTTGTCATATAAACTAGTTTTTCCAAGTAAAACATCATTCTCAGCATCACTATCCTCAGATGCAATAATTGATTCACTATTCATTATTTCATACTCATCCTCAAAAAACCTCAATGCGTGTTTCAAGTGTATGTGTGGCATTTGAGTTCTACGTAATGACCTTTAACGTGATTAAAACTGGAGATACACAGAATGAGGTTATCAATAAGAGAAATTTCTTTAAAGTAACTACTAACATTGGTTTTGATTCCTCGTAGTTTTGTTGTAGCATAGATGTTGATGGCAAAGTGAAATCATGTGCGTATTCAGAAGGAATATTACGCTGCATGACATCAATGTCAATTGCAACTGAAGTACTACAATAAGGCTTTACTTCTACATAAAAAATAATATTTGACGAGAAGCTTCATTCAGTATAACACTGCAGACTTCATCATCAAAAATCATAGATGCTATGAATCCTAAGCCAACAGGAAAATGATGCGTTAGGTCCACTATAAAATTTTCTACATCATAGCGTAGAGATTTCAACACTTTCTATTTTAAATCTTCCAAGTTTGTGTGCGCGATACTCGTATAGGACGATTTCTTCCACCAATATAACTTGGATTAAACTGATCATCAATAAACAATTGTTTGTCATAGAAAAGGATCAGGGATACGAGCTTTTGATTCATCCTAAAGAATACTTATCAACCAACCTACAATATTGAATGATAAAATATACATACTTAAGCAAAAATCATTATGTATAAAGTTAAATCTAAATAATTTATGGCTTAACAATGCTCACAAAGCAAATAATTAAGGGGCTATTTCGTTGCACACAAGATTTACCTCAAGTAGGATAAACTAAATCTAACAAAACCTACATAAATACTATGTCAGCATCCTTCATGCAATTCTACTATACATAAATCCTATAAGTCAAGCCTACCAAGTCCCTTTCACTGAATGCAAACCTAAAATTGCCAAAACGGTTGCCCACACACATCTACAATGAGGTAACACTCTTGCATAATAAACTTAACTCAAATTACGCTCAAATCCTAAACCCTACACATCCATACATCTTCATAATAAAGATAAGCATTATTCTTGTAAACATACCTTCACCGTGGGAACTAAGAGAATGTTGTTGGCTCACAATTGAGGTGGGGGCTGCTCAGTCGGTCGATCGAGAATCGGATGGGAGACAAGATCATGGGAGAGGTGGAGCCAGCTGCCAATGTGAGCAGGAGACAGAGGTCGCGGATGCTCACGGGAGACAGTGTTGCGGTCGCGGGGTCGACTGGTCGGGAGAAAGAAGCTTCCGATTTGTGGGGTGACGTTTTCCTAAAGCTAGTGCTAAACGTTAATGCCTTTAGGTCGAAAATCACCCGCTTAACGTCGGCTAGCCACCTCAATGATGAGGTGGCTTGCCTGCTAAACGAGCCGACCTACTTTTAATTTTATTTAACTAAATTTAAACAATTAATTAGCATTAATAATATACTTATTTTAAAAAAAATGGTTTTTGGCAAAATAGGAAGGCCAGTCATCGTTGAGAGTTGATGATGTATCGAACGGTGGAGGTGAGTTTAAGCATGAGAGGGAGGAAAACTCCCTGTGTGAGATTGATTGCTCCATTAACGGTGAAATATTTTGATTCTGTTTTCAAATTATAACTAATCTGTAATATATTAATCTAAAAGGCTATAGAAGAAAGAAGAAGAAGAAGAAGAAGGAGAATAAGAAGAAGAAGTAGTAGTAGTAGTAGTAGTAGTAGTAGTAGTAGAAGAAGAAGAAGAAGAATGCTCTAATCGTGTCTGTAGACGTTTTAGGAATTTTTATGAAGATGAAGATTTTAAGCTTAATTCATATTTATATTACAAAGAATTTCTCATTTTGTAGATTTTCGGGTTGAGGTTAAACAATTTGATTGGAATGATTTAAAAAAATAATCGCTCATGAAATTTTGTGATTTTAATTTGTAAATAAATTTAAAAATAATAAAGATATTTGATAAAAAATAGTACAATAAAATAGTAAAATGTTAAGGTATTTAAATATAATTAGTAGAAAATATCCTAAAAATTATCATTTACTAATTTTTTAAGACTATAAAAACATTAAGCCTTGATATTTTAAATAATTTTTTCAAAAAAAAAAAACCAAAATATTACCTTTGAAAATAACTTCAAAAGTTATATAAGACTCATAAAAAATAAAATATTTTCTTATTTTAAGATAATTTTTTTCAAATCATTGTAGAAAAAAAATTTAAAAAGAAAAATAATCTTAAAAAATTTGATGCACCTTCATCAAAATTATGATCATTCTTACTTAATATTTTTAAAAGACTCTCTGAGAGTATATCTTATATTATAAACTTGTGCGGAAAGGTCGGGTGACAAAGTCGAGGGCTTTTCCATCTCTGCTGAGAGTCACGTTTTAGCACATCTAAAGTGATTGCATGGTAGGTTGCTCTTAAGGATGAAATACACATATATATATATATATATATATATATATATATATATATACATATATTTATTGGTTATGATGAAATTTGGGCATCAAAGGTAACTTCTTGATTTTATTATTTCAAGATCAATTTTCTCAAATTATTAGTTTAAAAAAATAAAAATAAAATTTCAAAAATTCAGTACATCTTTATCAAAATTATGATCATTCTTACTTAATATTATAAAAACAAAAATAAAATTTCAAAAAATTAAGTACATCTTCATCAAAATTATGATCATTCTTACTTAATATTTTAAAAAGACTCTCTCTCTCTCTCTCTCTCTCTCTCTCTCAATTAATCTTTTGCACACATACAAGATGTGTAAGTTGTAGTTATTCTTAACACTCAAGGTTCACCCTCCCTCTCCACCAATATATATACATGTATGCATATATATATATATATATGTATACATATATGTACACAAATAGACACAGACACACACATATAGATTGGTCCCCGTAGGGTGAAATTTAGGCGTTTAGGGTAGCTTCTTGATTTTCTTATTTCAAGATAAAATTTTTCAAATCGTTGATTTAAAAAAAAAATAAAAAAACCTCCCAATATATATATATATATATTATGAACTAATGAGCTCATTTTATAACAATCATCTGCAGTAGCTCTTACTTCAAAAGAAAATCTTGTTCTACTGAAAAGAACAAATCTAAGTGTCAGAAGTCATAAAAAATTTAATCTATTAATAAGAACAAATTAATACTCAACTCAACTGTCTAATTATTTTTTTTCACAGAAAATAAGTAGCAGCATCAAACACACTTCTATTCACTCACCTAATCATCATACGTTACTGTACGCTATTAGCGTAAGACAAAAGACTACACAAATCACCGTTAAGTGACGGTAATTAAAGAAGAAGAAGAACAGTATATTAATTATATTTGATTTGCTGCCAAAGCGGCAAAATTAATCCACGCTTTTGGTTCCAACTTGACTAACGCCGATCTTTAATCTTTCTCATAGTGAGAATCGTCTTCCTCTTCTTCCTCATCAGGTACTGAACGTCATGACCTTCTTCATGATTCGGTAATCGAAGATTTATTTATTTATTTATTTGAATATATTGAATGAAAAAGTCACAATTCTGACAATGCAGCACCCAGTGGAAAGCGGCTTTCATAGGAGAAACGATGGAACAAACTAAATGTAATCCAAAAAAATTTCAAAAAATCATTAAACAATGGTGAAAAACCTCATATAATTCACAGAGGTCAGTTATGTCCGGAGGAAACTGATGATTAATAAAATTAAAAATAAAAATCAATGAGAAGAAAGAAATTAACGTGGCATATTTCAGTTAGAATCTGATCAGTAATGGCAAACGAGGGAAGATGTCAACACTAGAGTCGGTGTTTTGCTGCCAAAAGAAAGGCAGCGTCTTTGTCGGCGAAACGGAGGAAGACGAGTTTGCGATATCGCCGTCATCATCGCAGGGAGGAGGGAGATTGAGATCCAGAGAAAGTCCGTTCGAATTCCTCCTTCTTCGCTGGCACCTGTGGATTCACAGGGCGGTGCCGCCGCATGTGGCCGCCGAGGGCCTGACCGGAAGTGAACTTGGCGCCGCATATCGAACACTCGTGGATTCTTGCCGTTGCCGCGACTTTCGAAGAGAATGAGTTCAGGCTTAGCTGAATCGAATCCTCGCTCATCACCGCCGTCTTCGTTTCATCTGCCGACGCCGAAGGGATCGAAAGCTTGATTTTCTTATGGCTGGCGCCGATGCCGAGCACCTGAAAGGAAAAAGCATTTGTTGCAAGTCTTGCATTCGTGGACATCTAATCCAGCCTTGCCGCTGGTGGTGGTCGCAGCTTCTGCGAATTGCCGGTTCGTAAATTCATGGCGGTGGTTGCTTCCTCTGTCGCTTTTCTGGGCCTCTTGGCTTATGTCCACCTCGGGCAAAAGTACAAGGCAAGCTATGTCTTCTTCCTCCTTAGCTGTGATCGGAGAGAACTCCGCGGAGGTCGATGAAGACGTCACTACATCTGCCGTCGCCGCCGATGAAAGCAGAAGCCTTTGCCGCTTGGTTCTCTTCCGTCTCACTTTGGACGAATTTTCCAATATACCTTCCATCGATGATAGGTGAGAAAGAAGCTTGTGTTGAGAGAAGTGAAGGGTGAGGAAGGTAATTAACGGGTTATTATTTAGATAGTGATAAGGTGTGGAAAGGCTTAATTTGCGAATAAAAACAGAAAAAAAAAACAGCAAATTCACACCTCTCACTCTCTCGCTTATCCACGTTTAGTCCGGTTCGAGAAAATATTACGTCCGGAGCCTGCACGTAGCTTTACGTGCGGACTCCAATCCACGGACGACATGTGTCCCGATTTTTTTCCCCGTTTTACCGATTAACTGAACAATGTAGATAACTGACGGTTTTTTACCGACCCGCCCGTAAACGCCGATAATCACATTAAGACGTAAATACATTTCCCTACACCCCTCATAGCCGTCGAACGCTGCTGGGAGGAAAAGAAATATATGTGATTAGGGTTCGGGTTAGTTTTTCCAAGTTTAAACGAAATGAGAAGAGATAGAAAATCTCATTTCTTTTTACAAAAGAACCATGAAGATAGAACGTTGAGAAATAACAACCATTTTAGAGGATGTATTAAATACAAATTCATCTGAATGCTTCGTGCATTTTTCTACGGTTTATTAGTGATATTCTTATTCTATCGAAGAGAATAAGTTCATTACTTCCTTAGAAGCAATTTGGATGTTTTTTTTTTTAATTTTGAGTGTTATTTCAGATCTCAGACTGTATTCTTTTGAGAGACATTTTTTGACCTTTTTTTTGCCAACTCCTTATGATTATGACATTGCAAAGGAAGCATTTGATGGCGCTTGGGTGGTTTAGGTGGTTTAGTGCATATGACTCTATGTAATTCTTTGGAGGGTAGACCTTTTGATATTCTTTTCCGCTTTTTTTTGCCAACTCCTTATGATTATGTATAGGCATCAGAAAGGAAGCATTTGATGGCGTTTTCTGGTTTAGTGCATCTATACTGTACCTCTTTGGAGGGTATGCACCATTTTGACCTTTTTTCCCGCTTTTTTTGCCAACTCCTTATGATTATGTATGGCATCAAAGGAAGCATTTGACGATTGGGTGGTGGTTTAGTGCATCTACCTGTACCTCTTTGAGAGTGCACCATTTTGACCTTTTTTTTCCCAATTTTTTTGCCAACTCCTTATGATTATGTATGGAATTAGGAAGCATCAAATGTAGTTTTGGTTTCGGGTGGTTTAGTGCATCCATTGTACCTCTTTGGAGGGTGCACCAATTTTGTCCTTTTGACATATTTTTGCCAACTTTTATGATTATATTTAACACCGCAAAGGAAGCAATTGAGATGGTGATTTTTTGATTTGCATTCAGATCCTGTACCTCTTTGAGGGTACTGATCAATTTTGACCTTTTTCACATATTTTTTTTGCCAACTTCTATGATTATGTTTAACACGCAAAGAAAGCAATTGGAGATTGTGATTTTGAGTGGGTATTTTGATCAGATCCCGCACTCTTTGAGGTGATCAATTTTGACCTTTTTCACATTTTTTTGCCAACTTTATTATGTATGTAAACATTGCAAATGAAGTATTTGAGATTGTTTGAGTGATTTTGGTGGGTATTTTGCTGCATCTCGTACCTCTTTGAGGGTACTGAGACCTTTTTTGATCTTCTTTTCCGCTTTTTTTGCCAACTCCTTATGATTATGTTTAGGCATTATAATGGAAGCATTTGATGGCTTTTGGGTGGTGGTTTAGATTCACTAAAACCTCTTTGGAGGGTATAGACCATTTTGACCTTTTTTGCGCTTTTTTTTGCCAACTCCTTATGATTATGTTTAGTGCATTATAATGGAAGCATTTGATGGCGTTTTGGTTTGGTGAAGTGCACTCACGTACCTCTTTGAGGGTACGTAATATTTTTTTTGACCTTTTTTTTTTTGTCAACTCCTTATGATTATGTAGGCATTGAAAAGGAAGATGGCGCTTTGGTGGTTTAGGTGGTTTAGTGCATCTGCGGTGTACCTCTTTGAGGGTACCCATTTTTGGATATTTTTGATATGATACGTAGAATTAAGAGATGGAAGCACAGGAAATGTTGCATTATTTTCCCAATCACATAAATGATATGCATATAAGCGCCGTAAACAGGTACTAAGAATGAGACTATATGCTTGGATCCCTAAAACTATATGATGATGTCGACTTATAATAAGTAAATTCTCCTAACCGACAAAGCGCTAGGAAGAAGAAGTTAACCATGATAAGTGGAAAAGATATCTTAAAAGATCCAAGGGTGTTTCCAACCTGCTTATGGATATCAGAGAGATCCAAGAAAGCCAAGAGTAATTTTCTACTTATGTGATATTTTTTGGTATTTTAAATATTATTAATCTTCAAACCCTTCTACTTTTTTTTTGGTTGCGTAAACCAAACACCGATAGTCAAGCGCTTTTCCTCACAAGTTGCATCACCTTTCTCTGCTATGCCAAAGTGTTTTTCAGAGGTACGCACATAATATCACACATCGATGCTGTAAGAAAGTATCAACTAATACGATGTTCTACATGCAGGAATTTAACTCGAGCTCCACAATGAAACAATCGGCTGAAGGGTACACTAAGCTGATGATGGATATTATCTCAGGAAAACATTTTGATACATGACATTATCTAGTTTTGATCAGATTTAGCTAGAGATTTTGACACCGGTGTGTTTGTAGCTCTTAAGCAATAGTGATTGAAGTTAATCCTTGGAAATTGTAATCATCGACAAGATCAATAAATATGTACCAATAATAGATCAATTTTGACTTTTTTTCCGCCCAACTCCTTATGATTATGTTTGTGGCATTATAATGGAAGCATAGCTGATGATTTGGTATTTGGCATTTAATGTACCTCTTTGAGGGTACGTAACATTTGACGCTTTATTTTGCCAACTGTCTGTACCTCTTTGAGGGTACAATTATTTTGACCTTTTTTTCTATTTTTTGTCAACTCCTTATGATTATGTTTAGAGCATTATAATGGAAGATTTGATGGTTGGTGATTTCGGTTAGTATAGTACCCTTGTACCTCTTTGAGGGTACATCATTTTGACCTTTTTTTCTATTTTTTTTTTACTCCTTATGATTATGTTTAGAATTATAATGGAAGCATTTGATGTCGGGCTTTGATTTGGGTGGGTATTTGCATGACTGTACCTCTTTGAGGGTACGATATTTTGACCCTTTTTCCTTTTTTTGCCAACTCAGATTATATTTAGCATTAAGATTTGATTTGGCGTCTGATTTTGGTATTTTGCATCAGACTGAGGTACCTTTGAGATTCGCACACCTCATTTTTCTTTTTTTTCTTACTCCTTATGATTATGTTTAGAACATAAAATATGCCGCTATGATTTTCGATTTGCAGCATGTACCTTTGAGGGTACGACCTTTTGATCTTCTTTCCGTGTTTTAACTCTTATGATTATTGGGCATTGATATGATGGCATTGGGTGGTTAGGCATTAGTGTTTGTACCTTTGAGGGTAAATGCACCATTTTGACCTTTTCATTTTTTTTTCCTTGATTATGTTAGAAGCATTGAAGTGCATGGTAGGAGATGATGATCAGATTTGAGTGGCATTTTGAGTTTTGCCAACTATTTTATGGATTGCATGATCTAGCATCTCATCATTTTTCTTTGAGAAATTTTTTTTCCTTACTCCTTATTTATTATGCATTATAATCATTGATTGATTGGGTTTTTGGTATGCATCATCGTACCTGAGGCCAGACTATTTTTTCCATTTTACCCTTACGATTATAGAGCATTTGGAAGCATTTGATGTCATTCGATGGTTACTCAGATTGCATCTCCTTGAGGGTACATCATTTTTTTGACCCTTTTTTTCCAATTCTATGATTAGATGTAAAGAAGCATTTGATGGCGCTTTGGATAGTGGTTTAGTGCATCAGACTCGGTACCTCTTTGAGGGGACCTTTTCCGCTTTTTTTTGTCAACTCCTTATGATTATGTTTAGCATTATAATGGAAGCATTTGATGGCGCTTTGGTGGTTTCGGGTTTATATCCAGACTGTACCTCGAGGGTACGACCATTTTGACCTTTTTTTCATTTTTTTACTCCTTATGATTATGTTTGAGCATTATAATGGAAGCATTTGATGTCGGTTTGGGTGGTTTTGGGTGGTATTTTGCATGTACCACTGTGTACCTCTTTGGAGAATTCTGGACCATTTTGACCATTTTTTTGAGTTTTTTTTTTTCCCAACTCCTTATGATTATGTATAGGGCATTGCAAAGGATATATTATAATCTATTATAAAAAATTCAGACTCTGTAATCAAATAAATTAAGCCTCTAAAGCCGATATATTAAAAAAAATTTATTATATATAACTTCTTCAAATCATTGAACTAATATCTAAAATTTAAAATATATATGCACATGAATAATAGAAATTCTCAATATTTTGAGTTACCATAAAATGAAGTTTTCTTAAACTCGAATAGATTCATAAGAGGCTTAATTTATATAATTGTTCAAATCAATGATTTGATTTTGATTTAACTCAAGAAAAAAATCCAAAATGTATTAATCATTAACATCACTCAATATCAATCCTAATGTGAAAGCATAAATTGAGCTCATAAATATGTTCAAAGTGAGAAAAAAATGACATGTTAAGCAACTAAGCAATAATCTACCCTAATAAATAGAATTACTAATCAACATTTACCTGATCAAATATAAAAATATATATATACAAACCACACTACTTCATTAAATCATCACGATATAACTACACTACATATAAACTAAATATATTTAACAGTCATTAATCATAAAACAAACAACAGAGCCATTTCCAGGAGTGAAAAATCTAAGCATTTATTCAAAGGGTACTTCAGTGACTCTGAATATTTGAACTTCTGAATCATTGTTCGCTTTTATTTTGAAAGGTAATTTTTTATAGATCCATCTCATAGGAACTGAACCTGAGAATTATCAATCATCACTATCAAATACAAATAGATCCATATCATATGTGAAAATATACAATGCAGAATCACTATTCATGGCAAGGAAATGCTCAATATTCAAGGAAAATATACAATGCAGAATCACTCTTTATGGCAGGGAAATCACTCTTTATTGCATTCACCTCCATGCCAAGTCATCTTCTTCTTCTTTGTGACTTGCGAGGAGAAGGCGAGGAAAGAGAGAGAGGATGAGTTCCCTCCCATTGATCTCTTCATGACTTGAAGAAGAGCTCTTGGAATTAGCTTTGGGAGCTGATCAGATGCATGCACTTCTGAGTCTTCAAAGCGAATAAAATATCATCCAGTCCATGCACTTCTATATGAGATGAGAGGAGAAGTTAAACAAAGCGAGTAAAATATCATCCAGTCTAGCACTTCAAAAAAAAAATATCAGTCTTCAAAGCCACCTAAGATGCATTAAACAAAATCCTATATCAAACAAAATAATATTGTTCTCACTTCACAGGATTTTAAGTCCCAAACAAAATGTAGCGTAACAAACTTAAATATATTCATTATCTTTGGCCAATCTGTTGGTCTACCCTCCACTTGGAGGTTTGTTGATTCTTTTCCATGTATTTGGAACAAACATTCCATCGACCTATTTTCTTGGGTGGTATCCCACTCAAAAATGGTCATTCTCCAAGAGGTACACAGTCTGGTCTGCTAAACCATCCGGAAACCACCCAACGCCATCAAATGCTTCCATTATAATGCCCTAAACATAATCATAATGAGATGGCAAAAAGAAATTGGAAAAAAAGGTCAAAAAAGGTATGTACCCTCAAAGAATGCTTAGTATAGATGCTAAAAAAACCGAAACCACCCAAACGCCATCAAATGCTTCCTTTGCAATGTTAAATATAATCATAAGAAGTTGGCAAAAATATGTGAAAAATGTCAAAATGATCGTACCCTCAAAGAGGTACACAGTACAAATGAAATACCCACCCAAAATCACCCAAACTTCCATCAAATGCTTCCATTATAATGCTAAACATAATCATAAGGAGTTGGATAAAAAAATGGAAAAAATGTCAAAATGGTCGTACCCTCAAAGAGGTACCATGTCTGAATGCACTAAGCCACCCGAAACCACCAACCGCCATCAAATGCTTCCATTATAATGCTCTAAACATAATCATAAGGAGTTGACAAAAAAAACTGAAAAGGTGCTCACTCCAAAGAATTCTGTCAGATGCACTAAACCGGAAACCACCCAAATGCCATCAAATGCTTCCATTATAATGCTCTAAACATAATCATAAAGTTGGCAAAAATATGTGAAAAAGGTCAAAATTGATCTGTACCCAAAGAGGTACAGTCTGAGATACTAAACCCAAAATTACCAAGCAAATGCTTCCTTTCAATGTTAAAATAATCATAAGAAGTTGGCAAAAAACATGTGAAAAAATATCAAAATGATCTGTACCCTCCAAAGTGCAGGGAACATGCAAAATACCCACCCAAAATCACCCAAACTTCCATCAAATGCTTCCATTATAATGCTAAACATAATCATAAGGAGTTGGATAAAAAAATGGAAAAAGGTCAAAATGTCATACCCTCAAGAGGTACAGTGCAGATGCTAAACCACCCGAAACCACCCAAACCATCAAATGCTTCCTTTGTAATGCCCTACATAATCATAAGGAGTTGGCAAAAAAGCGCAAAAAGATCAAAATGATTTGTACCCTCAAAGAGGTACAGTCTGATGCACTAAACCACCCAAACCACATCAATCTTTATTATAATGCTCTAAACATAATCATAAGAAGTTGGCAAAAAAATATGTGAAAAGATCAAAATTGATCTGCCTCAAAGAGGTACAGTGAGATGCACTAAACCACCGAAATCACCTAAAGCATCAAATGCTTCCTTTGCAATAAACATAATCATAAGTTGGCAAAAAATATGTGAAAAATGTCAAAATGATCACACCCTCAAGAGGTACAAATTATAAATGCAAAATACCCACCCAAAATCACTCAAACTTCCATCAAATGCTTCCATTATAATGCTCTATACATAATCATAAGGAGTTGTCCAGAAAAAATTGTAAAAAAAGATCAAAAGAGGTCTATACCCTCCAAATAGGTACACAGGGTACATATGCACTAAACCACCCAGAAATCACCCAAACTGCCATCAAATGCTTCCATTATAATGCCCTAAACATAATCATAAGGAGTTGGCAAAAAAAAACACGGAAAAGAAGATCGTCGTACCCTCAAAGAGGTACATGGTACATATCAAAATACCCACCCAAAATCACCCAAGCGACATCAAATGCTTCCTTTCAATGTTCTAAACATAATCATAAGGAGTAAAAGAAAAAAAATGGAAAAAAGGTCAAAATTGATCTGTACCCTTCAAAGAGGTACACAGGGTACAGATGCACTAAACCACCCAGAAACCACCCAAACTGCCATCAAATGCTTCCATTATAATGCCCTAAACATAATCATAAGGAGTTGGCAAAAAACTGAGGAAAAAAAGGTCAAAAATGATCTGTACCCTCCAAAGAGGTACACAGTACAGATGCTCTAAACCACCCAAACTGCCATCAAATGCTTCCTTTTGAATATAATGAACATAATCATAAGGAGTTGGCAAAAAAAAATGGAAAAAGGTCAAATTAGTTAGTACCCTCAAAAACAGAATCTGATACAAAATAACATATAAAAAATAGCCAATCTTTCACTGGATAGTGAGAAGAACAGATTAAACCCTAAATTCATTCAAGTTGAATGCATGTGTAAATACCTCATGTAGTCACCTACATACCTCAATATATGATTTCTTTATACGGCGACGTCCGGGTGCGCCGTCGACGGATGCGAGAAAAATCCTTCGTGACGAGGAATGTCGAGCGTCGGTAATGTTTCGTTCTTCTTCTCCCACTTTTGAATGCTTACAGGCGGGTGGGCCGGAAATGTATTTTACCGTCATTATCGCCATCAACGTTCTGGTAGGGTCGGGCCGAAAGCCGTCGTTATCTCACCTCAGTTAATCGGTAAACGGAAAAAAAGCGGGACACATGTCCATGGATTAGCTACGCGGACTCGGACGCAATATTTTCTCGGTTGAGGAAGCAGTTTTAGCTTCTCTCTTTAAGGTTATTTATGGAATAAGAAACCCAAAATTCAAAATCGATGTGGGTGGAATTAAACAATTACAGCGTAAATAAAAAATAAAAAATAATAATAAAGAAAAAATTATTCGCGCATTCATTTTTTCTGAACGGACTACAGAATTCATTGTCTCAACAAATATCCCATTTTTTTTAGTAGGATATCTATTTCCTTTCAGCTTTATATATAAAGAGAAATAATTACACGTAGAGTCTAGATGCAACTTCAAACTTGATATATATATATATATATATATATTGATATGACACAGAAAATTCTATCAATCGAAACACGAATCCTGATGTTAAAAGCAAGCTGATCCGAAGTTGAAACTGGTCGAGATCAAGCACTTAAAATATCATTAGAAACTTTGGGAAATCAGTTAAATCCCTAAATAGCTCTCAAACATAGAGTGTTTATAGTCCAATCGAGCGTCTTGACGAGCCGGATCTAACAAGCCTAAGATCTTATCATTCTGACTTCATTTGGGCATTCAAATACTTAAAATATATCAACTGATCAAAGGAATCATTTTGAGCCGTCCGATGAAGTGGAGTGGTTCGGATCTTAGCTTTGTTGTGAAATCTAGCACACACACACAAGTATTTAAAGAGTGAACAAGAAAACTCCAAAAAATTTATGTGGAAAATCTCGAAAAGAGGGAAAAAATCACGGGGCCTAGCCCAGTAAAAATCTTCCACTATGTATCTTTGAGTACAAAATCTTCCGATAATGGGATTACGATTGCATATGAAGGAAACAACTATGTAGTCACATTGGTGATAACATTCTTAGTGGTAGAATAATGGTGAGCGGCGACATCGGTGCGATGAAGGTGCTCATGATGGAGACCAATTAGGATGTGGCGGTGGTTGATGTGGCCAGTGGTGGCAGGATTATGCTTGGAGAATCTTCAAGCTTTAGAGCTCTCTCCTCTCTCTTGCTTGGGGTCCCTTTATATGAGGAATGAGGGGCTATTTATAAATTGGAAAAGTGGCGTCTCTGCAAATACATGCAAAATCCGAACCACTCCACTTCATCGGACGGCTCAGAATGATTCTTTTGATCATTTGATGTATATTAAGTATTTTAATGCTCAAATGAAGTCGAAATTATGAGATCTTGGGCTTGTTAGATCCGGCTCATCAAGGCGTTGATTTTCTATAAACACTCCATGTTTAAGAGCTATTTATGGATTTAAGCGATATCCCAAAGTTTCCAATGATATTTTAAGTGCATGATCTCGACCAGTTTCAACTTTTCGACTTGCTTTTAACATCGATTAAATTCGATTGGTAGAATTTGAATCCATGGGATGATTAATATACGAGGTGTTCATAGGAATTGTGATTTAAGGGTTCTTTTTCCACAAATAAGCATTGCGTCTAGAAAACCCTTGATAGAATGAAAGTTTACAGCTTTGTTGTGAAATCCGGCACACACAGATATTTAAAGTGAAAGAAAACTCAATTTTTGGAAAATCTCTAAAGAGGAAAAAACTACAGGGTCTAGCCCAGTAAAAATCTTCCACTATGTATCTATTTTGGAGTACATATTTTCCTGATACGGGATTACATAATTATATATGAGAAGGGTTGATAATGGAAATCTCATTATCAGATAACAACAGCCATATAGTCACGTTGAGTTGTAACGATTCTAGTGGTATCGATGATGATGGTGAACAGTGAACACCCACGATGAAGTTCGTCATGATGGAGAGCGAAGATTGGACTCGGCGGTGGCAGGAAGGCGGTGACGGATGGTTGACAACCATCGAGTGGTGGCACGATTGTGCTTGGAGGATTTTCAAGCTTTAGAGCTCTCTCCTCTTTCTTGCTTGGGCCCCCCTCATATGAGAAATGATGGGCTATTTATAAATTGGAGGAGTGGCATCTGTGTAAATACATGCAAAATCTGAACCACTCCACTTCATCGGACGGCTCAAAATGATTCCTTTGATCAGTTGATGTATTTTAAGTATTTGAATGCCTAAATGAAGTCAGAATTATGAGATCTTGCACTCGTTAGCTCTGGCTCGTCAAGACGCTCAATTTGACTATAAACACTTCATGTTTGAGAGTTATTTAGAGATTTTAACATCCCAGTTTTCGGATATTTTAAGTGCTCATCTCGACCGGTTCAACTTTGGATCACTTTGCTTTTAGCATCAAGATTCGTGCTTCGACTAGTAGTATTTTAAGTGTCAAATCAGTTGCCCTCCTATTTTTGGATGACATTATCTCAATCATCCAAAAATATATATGTCAAATACTTAAAAATAGCAAATTTTTCAATGAAATTTGAGGGTCCATTAACCATTTTGAAAAACGAGATCTTCATAGGGGCACACGATTATAACTACGAGCATCTGACGCGGATATGTGTAGGTATCTTGCGGTGTGATTGATTCTGGACCATCCATGCAACGGCGCTCGCAGTGCTGGCGTAGTCTTGGCTATACGGCTGAGCACTTCATTAGCGGTCGCCAGTATAGTTGGCAGGGTCGCTTGACGCGGCGTCGTCTGGCCAGGTCGCAATGGCATAGCCGTCATCGGACCACGGGTATTAATGAGCGCTGAGGTGTGCCAGCAGACACTGGTCGAGTGAGTCATCGAGCAGCAGATCCGATTCGGGAGCAGTCGAACAGGTCGAGGAGCGCTGACGTTTGACAGTCTGAGGGCTTGAACGCGGCAACTCTGGGCCGGCGGGGCGAGCAGACCCACATGCGGGAGGAGCAGCGTGGTTCATCGGCCGATCATGACCATGGCAAAAACATCCGTTTCCATTTTATGATTTTGATTTTGATATTTTTCCCCATAAGTCTATAAAACCCCAGCTGAGAAGTCACACTTTTCATATGCTTGAGTGTCCCACTTCTTCTTAAGAGGAGATCGTTCAGAGGCAATCAAGGCCTATAGTTCATCTGAGCTCGGTTTCCCTCGAAGAGGCATCAATCTGCTCGGGCCAGCCGGGTTGGGCCGATCAGGCCCGTAGTTCATCTGGCGAGCTCAATTTTCCTCGAAAGAGGTGTTAGCCTCTGTCGGACCGACGGGTTTGAGCGATCAAGGCCGTAGTTCTATGGCGAGTTCGATTTTCCTCAAAGAGTGTCAATCTTGTCGGACCGGGAATCGGCGGGAGTCAACGGCGGCGCATCGGTAGTCGGCGGGGATAACCAGCGACGATGGCGATGACCGGCGAATGGCCGGCAAAGAGTGGTTAGCGGCCGGCGAAGTGGTCGGCAATAATGGCGGCGGTAGTCAGCAGCGGCAACGTGTCGGTAATGGCGAGGATACCGGCGGCGATAAAGTCACCAGCGAAGATAGCGAAGATAATTGGCGATGGCCGATGGCGGTGATGATTGGCAGCGAAGTCAGCGGTGGCGGCAGCGGCAGTAGTCACGGTGCGACAAGCGTCGATAGTTAGCGAGGATGCGGTGACAATGGTGGTCCGCCGGAGATGGCCGGCGATAATGATCGATGATCAGCGGCATAGCGGCGTGACAACGGAGATTGGCGGCGGTGATGATTTTAATATATCTAAGATTGTTTGTCAGAGTGTGACTCAATGACGTTAACCTGTATGGAAGAGGTTGAATTGAATCCGGCGATTTTGACCCATCGAGATTGTTTATCATAGTATTTTCGATAGCGTTAACCTGTGGAAGAGGTCGTGAGAAATCCAAACCTTTTGACCTATCAGGTTGTTTGTCATAGTCTTTCAATGGCATTCACTGTGTGGAAGAGGTTGAATTGAATCCGGCGACCCATCCGAGGTTGTTTGTCGAGTGTTACGACAACGTTAACGTGTGGAAGAGAAGTCCACCACCGGAGACCTATCTAAGTTGTTTCTCAGAGTCTTTGCTCGATGACATTAATCTGTGTGGAAGAGATTGAATTGAATCTGCTGAGGATTTTTTACCTATCCGAGGTTGTTTGTCAGGGTGTTACCCGATGACGTTAACTGTATGGAAGATGTCGAATTGAATCCGTAAGGATTTTGACCTATCCAAGGTTATTTTGAGTGTTACGATGGCTTAACTATGAAAGAGGTCAAATTGAATCGAGAATTTTTTATTTATCTGAGGTTGTTTGTCAGGGTGTTACCCGATGACGTTAACCTGTATGGATGAGGTCATGGGAAGTCCGCCAAGGACCTTTTGACCTATCCTAGGTTGTTTGTCAGAGTCTTTGCTCGATGTCGTTAACCTGCATGGAGTAGGTGCAAAGTTTTGATCTATCCGAGGTTATTTGTCAGAATCTTTGCTCGATGACGTTAACCTGTATGGAAGAGATCAAATTGAATCCGCTGAAGATTTTTGACATATCCGAGGTTATTTGTCAGAGTCTTTACTCGATGACGTTAACCTGCATGGAGTAGGTGCGAAGTTTTGATCTATCCGAGGTTGTTTGCCAGAGTGTGACTCAATGACGCTAACTTGTATGTAAGAGGTTGAATTTAATCCGCTGAGAATTTTTTGACCCATCCGAGGTTGTTTGTCAGAGTGTTAGATGGCGTTAACACGGAAGAGGTCAAATTGAATCGGATTTTGACCCATCCGAGGTTGTTTGTCAGAGTGTTACTCGATGATGTTAACTTAAATGGAAGAGATTGAATTGAATTTGCTGAGGATTTTTGACCTATCCGAGGTTGTTTGTCAAAGTCTTCGCTCGATGACGTTAACCTATGTGTAAGTCGCAGTTTCCACTATCCAGGATGTTTGTCGAAGTCTTAACGATGACGCGTTAACATATGGAAGAGGTTGAATTAAATCCACTGAGGATTTTTGACCCATCCGAGGTTGTTTAACAGAGTGTTACCCGATGACGTTAACCTGTGTGGAAGAGGTTGAATTGAATCCGCTGAGGATTTTGACTTATTCGAGGTTGTTTGTCAGGGTGTTACTCGATGACGTTAACCTGTATGGAAGAGGTCGAATTGAATCCGCTAAAGATTTTTGACCTATCCAAGGGTGTTCACAGGAATTGTGATTGAAGGGTTCTTTTCCACACATGGCGTCAAACTGTTGCGTGCTAGAAAACCAGTTGTGGTAAAGTGAAAGTTTACGCCTTAGCTTTATTGTGAAATCCAGCACACACACAGGTTTTCCCTCGAAAGAGGCGTTGCCATTGTCGGACCGACCGGGTTTGGAGGCGATCAAGGCCCGTAGTTCATATGGCGAGACTCCGGTTTTCCCTCAAAAGAGGCATCAATGTTCGCCCGTAGCGTGTGTGGCCTTTGCTCCGGTCAGTTGCTTCCAGCGCTACCGGCAGCTCTCGTGCATCCGTTCACGACCCACGGCCGTTCGCGACCACGCCCGACCCTGCATTGCGCGACCCCATCGGCCAGCTGCGTGACCGCGTTCGACCCGGCCAGCCAGCACCGCTCGACCCGCTATCATGCTGCCGCTATCTCGGCTCGGCACTGTGGACATCTTGTGAGTGCCGATCATGGCGCCTCCTGCTCCATGGCGCGCCATGGTCCCATGGTAGCCGGCATGCCATGTCGTCGGGATGGGTGTAACCTCAAAATCTCGCATACTGCATACATCCTACCCAGCATCACATAGTCATAAACGCTTCTATGAAGATCTGTTCTCTCAAAATGTGTGGTTAATGGACCCTCAAATTTCATTAAAGAATTTGCTATTTTCAAGTATTTGACATATATATTTTTGGATGATTGAGATAATGTCATCCAAAAATAGGGGCAACTGATATGGCACTTAAAATACTACTAGTTGAAGCACGAATCTTGATGCTAAAAGCAAGCTGATCCAGTTGAACCGGTGAGATCAAGCACTTAAAATATACTTGGAAACTCTGGGATGTTAGTTAAATTCCTAAATAACTCTCAAACATGGAGTGTTTATAGTCAAATCGAGCGTCTCGACGAGCCGGATCTAACGAGCCCAAGATCTCATAATTCTAACTTCATTTGAGCATTTAAATACACAAAATACATCATATGATTAAGGGAATCATCATGAGCCGTCCAATGGAGAGGAGTGGTTCAAATTTTGCATGTATTTACAGAGACGCCACGCCTCCAATCTATAAATAGCCCCTCATTCCTCATATAAGGAGGGCCCAAGCAAGAAAAAGGAGAGAGCTCTAAAGCTTGAAAATCCTCCAAGCACAATCGTGCCACCACTCGACGGTTGTCAACCACCGCCGATCCTCCGTGTCAATCTCCGTTGGTCTCCATCATGGCGACCTTCATCTTGTTCGCTTGTTCATCAACATCGATACCACTTGCAATTTGACACGCGACTATATGGTTGTTGTTGTCTGATAATGAGATTCTCATTATCATTTCTTATATCTGATTGTAATCCGTATCGGAAAACTTGTACTCCAAAACAAATATATAGTGGAAGCTTTTTACTGGGCTAGGCCCCGTGATTTTTTTCCCTCTTTTTGAGGTTTTCCGTAAAAATTCTAGAGTTTTCTTGTTCACTCTTTAAATACCTATATGTGTAATAGATTTCACAACAAGGTTAAGGTGTAAACTTTCACTCTGTTGCAACTAGTTTTCTAGCACAAAATAGTTTGATATGACACTGAAAATTCTACCAATCGAAGCACGAATCCTGATGTTAAAAGCAAGCTGATCCGAAGTTGAAACTGGTCGAGATCAAGCACTTAAAATATCATTAGAAACTTTGGGATATCAGTTAAATCCCTAAATATCTCTCAAACATGGAGTGTTTATAGTCAAATCGAGCATATCGACGAGCCGGATCTAACAAGCCCAAGATCTTACAATTCTAACTTTATTTGAGCATTCAAATACTTAAAATACATCAACTGATCAAAGGAATCATTTTGAGTCATCCGATCAAGTGGAGTGGTTCGGATTTTGCATGTATTTACACAGATGTCACTCCTCCAATCTATAAAAAACCCCTTATTCCTCATATGAGGAGCACCCAAGCAAGAAAGAGGAGTGAGCTCTAAAGCTTGAAAATCCTCTGTCGTGCCACCGACGGTTGTCGACCACCCCGGCCGCCAATCCTCACATCGTCAATCTCCGTCGGTCTCCATCATGATGACCTTCATCATCAGTGGCTGTTCCCCACTGTTCACCATCATTAAATACCACTAGCAACTGTTACAACCTGAATGTGACTATATGGCTGTTGTTGTCTGATAATGGGATTCCCATTATCAACCCTTCTCATATACAATTTTGTAATCCTGTATCAGGAAAACTTGTACTCCAAAATAGGTACATAGTGGAAGATTTTTACTGGGCTAGGCCCCGTGATTTTTTCCCTCTTTTTGAGGTCTTTCATATAAAAATTTTGGAGTTTTCTTGTTTACTCTTTAAATACATGTGTGTCTTTGGATTTCACAATAAAAATAACTTTCACTCTCTAGCGGTTTTCTAAGCGTAGTTTGGCGTAGTCGATTCTCATTATTTCATCTTGTATGAACTAAGTTTTCCAACAAGATCAAAACCACCATCGAAGTGGAGCATTTCAAGCTTTTAAGGAGCGCAAGAGATGAATGAAGATTCATCAAACTTCGTTCCTTCAGATTTTGTCAAAAATTTGGGGGGCAACTCTTAATCTCAGAAGATCGTCCATGTTAAGCATCTAATCGATTACCATCCCAAGAAACAAGTCAAAGTTGGAGGATATTTCAACATTGAGAAGAGATATAGCTTTGCAAATTATGATTTTCCGATCATACTCATGAAAAAATAAGACCAAGGTTAAGGAGCAACTTTGCAACCACAACGGATGTTTTGATTCGACCTCTTCCATACAGTTAAGCGTCATCGAGCAAAGACTCGACAAACCTAGATAGGTCAAAAGGTCCTTGGTGGACTTCCCCTTTTCCATTAACGTCATCGGGTAACACTCTGACAAACAACCTCAGATAGGTCAAAAATCCTTAGTGGATTCAATTCGATGTCTTCCATACAGGTTAACGTCATCGGGTAACACCTTGAAAAACAACCTCGGATAGGTCAAAAACCCTTAGCTGATTCAATTCGACCTCTTCCATACAAGTTAACGTCATCGAGCAAAGACTCTGACAAACAACCTAGGATAGATCAAAAGGTCCTTGCTGAACTTCCCACGACCTTTTCCATGTAGGTTAACATCATCGGATAACACTCTGACAAACAACCTCGGATAGGTCAAAAATTCTTAGCGGATTCAATTCGACCTCTTCCATACAAGTTAACATCATCGGGTACCACCCTGACAAACAACCTTGGATAGGTCAAAATCCTCAGCGATTCAATTCAACCTCTTCCATACAGGTTAACGTCATCGGGTAACACTCTAACAAACAACCTCGGATGGGTCAAAAATTCTCAGCGGATTTAATTTAACCTCTTCCATACAGGTTAATGTCATCAAGTGAAGACTCTGACAAACAACCTCGGATAGGTAGAAACTTCGTACTTAATCCACACAGGTTAACATCATCGAGCGAACACTTTGACAAACAACCTCGGATAGGTCAAAAATTCTCAGCGAATTCAATTCAACCTCTTCCATTCAAGTTAATGTCATCGAGTAACACTCTGACAAACAACCTCGAATGGGTCAAAAATCCTCAACGGATTCAATTCGACCTCTTCCATACAGGTTAACGCCATCGGGTAACACTCACAAACAACCGATGGGTCAAAATCTTTAGCGGTTCGACCTCCATACAGGTTAGCGTCATGGGTAACACCATGACAAACAACCTCCGATAAGTCAAAATCTCGCGATTCAATTGACCTCTTCCATACAGTTGCGTCGCCGAGGAAAGACTCAGACAACCGGATAGGTCAAAAGGTCCTCCAGTGGACTTCACGACCTTTTCCCTACGGTTAATCATTGGTAACCTATGACAAACAACTTGGATATGTCAAAATCGCGGATTCATTCACCTCTTCCATACAGGTTAATGTCATCGGTAACACCGACAAACAACCTGGATAGGTCAAAACCCGGATTCAATTCAACCTCTTCCATAGTTAACGTCGCCGGGTAACTCGACAAACAACCGGATCGATCAAAGTCCGGTGAATTTAATTCAACATCTTTCATACGAGTTGCGTCATGAAGACTCGACAAATAACCTCTTATAGGTGGAAACTGCGCCTCACACAAGTTAACTGGCGAAGCTACCCTCAATAGGTCAAAATTCTCAACAAATTCAATTAACCTCTTTCATTCAAGTTATTGTCGCCGAGTAACACTCGACAAACAATCCGGATGGGTCAAAATCTCCCGGTGATTCAACTCTTCCTTTCGTCTTCGCTCGAATACCCGAATGGGTCAAAATCCTCGGTGGATTAAATTAACCTCTTACAGTTGGCGTCATTGGGTCACTCAACAAACAACCTCGGATATGTCAAAAATCATCCGCCGTCATCGTCCGAGCATACACCATCGTCGATCACCATTGATCAGGCTGGTCACCCCGCCGTGGCCATTAATGATCTCACCATCGCTTCACGTCTTATCCAGGCCACGCCCGGTCATACCGTCGGCTTACCGTGCCGTTGCCTTTGACCACCCCGTCGGTGCCCACCCGGTCACATCGCCGACCATCATCGGTCATTAAGATGGTCTCCGTTGTCGGTCACCCGTACACCGTCGCGTCATTACCACCGGTTATCGCGTCGCGGTCCGCATGCCGACCATCCCCGTATCTCGCCGGTCACCACCATCGTCGTCGATTGTCACCACGACCACGTCGTCGGCACATCGCCATCGACCACCGTCTGGGTTATCGTCGATCGCCTCCGAACCGGTCGGCGACAGGAATTAATGCCTCTTTCGAGGGAAAACCGAGAATTGTCATATGACTACGGACTCGCTCCGACCCCGGTCGGCGATTGGCGACTCTTTGAGGGGCCTCGAATATGACTGCTGATCGCCTCGAACGGCGATCGAGAGGCGGTTGGCTCTTTCAAGAAAAAACTCGCGATGAAATACGGGCCTTGATCTCTCCAAACGACCTTCTCTCAGAAGAAGAGGTGTCTTCTCCCACGGGGTTTATAGACCCATAAGGGCAAAAAAGTAAAAAATTGTTAAAATCAAAAAATTGCCAAAATTGTCGAAAATCTCAAAATGCGATTCGCACTCACCCACGGCGTCGGAATGTCGCTTCTGCCGCCAGTGCATCAGCGCGAAGCGTGTACGCCTCATGGCCGTCACTAGCGACCGTGACCCGCATCCGTTCCAGGCCTCGACCTTCGCGACAGCGTCGACCTGCGCCCACCAGCGCATCGTCGTTAGACCACAGCTCATTCGTTCGGCTCGGCCATTGTCGCGACCGAGGCGACAGCTCAGTCGACCTGATCCGTCATTGGTGTTGACCCAATTTTGATGGTTCGACCACACCCAGGCCATTTGCACCTTCTTCCTTGGCCGTCCAACCCAACCGACCAAAAAGCACCAAGTAAATTTTAGATGAGTCCATAACCCACCTCTTTCTGCGAAACATATCCGACCCGCAAATTTCATTGAAGAATTTGTTATTTTCAATTATTTAATATTTTTTAGATGATTGAGATAATGTCATCAAAATATGGAGTAAGCCCCGATATGACGAAAATTCTACCAATGTCGAAAGCGAATCACGATGTTAAAAGCAAGGCGATTGAAATTGAAGCGAGTAGAATCGAAGCACTTAAAATATCATTGAAAACTTTGGGATATCAGTTAAATCTTTAAATAGCTCTCAAACATGGAGTGTTTATAGTCAAATCGAGCGTCTCGACGAGCCGGATCTAACAAGCCTAAGATCTTACAATTCCAACTTCATTTGAGCATTCAAATACTTAAAATACATCAACTGATCAAATGAATCATTTTGAGCCGTCCGATGAAATGAAGTGGTTCGTATTTTGCATGTATTTACACAGATGTCACTCCTCCAATCTATAAATAGCCCCTCATTCCTCATATGAGGAGGGGCCAAGCAAGAAAGAGGAGAGAGCTCTAAAGCTTGAAAATCCTCCAGGCATAATCGTGCCGTCACCCGACGGTCGCCGACCACCCCCGTTGGTTACCAACCACCCGTGGCGCGCCGTCGGTATCACGATCCTCGCGTCGTCAATCTTCATGGGTCTCTATCATGGCGACATTCATCGTCGATGGTGTTCATTGTTGTTATCTTCAATAGCAATTCTGACACAGCGTGATATATACGTTGTTGTCGATTTGATTCCATTGTGACTCTTCTTACTATCTGATTATGTAATCCGTTATGGAAAACTTATACTCAAATAAATATATAGTAGAAGCTTTTCTTGGCTAGCCAGGTGGTTTTTTTCCTCTTTTGAGATTTTTCAGTTGCGGGTTTTCTTGTTCTCTTTAAATGTGTATTGTCTTAGATTTCACATAAATTTAAGCGTAAAACTTACTTTCTTTATGATTTTTTACGCAATATATATATATATATATATATATATATATATATATATATATATATATATATATATATATATATATATATATATATTCCTAGTAGTCATGTGGTTCTTTGTTAATAAATATCTATTATATATTAATTATGAATTATTTTATATTATTATTATTTAATAAAATATTAATCATATTGTAATATAATATTTATATATATTAAAATGTAATTATATATAATAATTCATAAATAATATATAATTAATATATATTAATGAACATCATATAATATTATATTATTAAAATTTGTATATAAATTTACATTCAAATTCTACGAGTACTAATTTCTCATATAGATATGTAAAAAACATATCTCAATAGTTGATCTTTTATGAGGCTTTATTATTATTTTTTTCTTTTTCATTCATATCGTTGTTCTCCTGTGCATCAACTCCAGATACCCGATTGTTTATTCATCTTCCCTGTTCGTCTCTATTTCCCCGCTTCAGGCTTCAAGATCCAGGTAGCTATTTCTTTGTAATATGGTATTAAATCCGAGAACAAGCTCGGCCTCGCTGTCAAGCTCATGAATGCCGCAGGAAGCTTGCTGCTTTCAATCTTTACGGTTCCACCCTTGGCTACAAGATCCACGATTTAATTTGGATGCCAAATACTACGCTGATGGGGATCGAGGACGCTTATGATATGAGGGAACAGAATATGGGAAGGCAGCAATAGCAGCAGCAACAACCCATCATTGCAGTCATCACAATCGTCACCGATTCACCGTCATAGTGGAGGGTGCTACTCCGGCGAGGCTAAGTCGGCTGTTGAAGGTTCTGGAGTCGCTACATCTTCCTCGTATGAGAAAGGCTCTTCTTTGGAGAACAAAGGTGAATGATTATGGTAAAGTTTTGCATTGATCTTCTCTAGAAGAATTGTGTGTTTTGTTCTGTTAAGGATTTTTGTTGTATCGGTTGCGTCATGTTGAACAGTAACTCTGCTACTCAAGGACCTTCAACACCATAACCCCTCAACACCTTGGAACCAATCCTTAATGCTCAACCCCTTCTCTAACATCACATGGTCACTAGACTCCAAACAGGAAAGTTAAAGCCCAAACACATCCTCGACCTTTACCATATCGCTATTACATCTTCTAAAGACCCCACATCTTACTCAATTGTTATGATCCATTCATATAATTAAAGCCTACGGTTCTAAAGATCCGCAATACTCGCACCATGTTTTCTTTCCCAAAAATGTCATTTACAGCCTTAAACAATCCCATGATAGTGGTTCGCCACATTCACCTCACCTCTCCAAATAATCTTGTTCAAATTCAGTTCAACAGACCCCTCCCTGATGTTCTACAAAACTTTCCACACTGAATTATATATTCTTATTGATAAGATAAAAAAATTTAGTAAATCATGTGTTTTATTATGTGTATTTATGTTAATTAAGGTTAAATTGTGTTTGCTTTCATGATACGTACATTTATGGATTTATTACGTATTGCTCAAATTTAAACAATATTATCTCTAAGCTGCAACAAATATTTCAACTGAAAAACCTTGGATCGATCTTAACATTACTCAACATTCAAATCACTCCCACACCTTAATCAAATAAAATATGAAAGCCACTTACTATCCAAAGCAGGAATGATAACTTGTAAATCTCTTCAGAACCTTGTAACCATCAGATCTACTAGTACAGATGAAAATCATGAAGATTACTCCATCTCATTTCTATGTCGACACCTTGTAGGCTTTCTTCAATATTTAACCAACACTAGCCATATATCACTTTCACTGTCAAAAAGCTATGTCAGCACCTTCACCGTCCCCTCAATCCCCACTTCAAGCATCTAAAGAGTTTATTACACTACCTATAAGGTACCATTCACAAAGGCCTCCTTATATGTCCTACCAACCCTCTTCTTCATTTTTATTTAGATTCAGATAGGGCAAGAGATACCATAGATTGCAAATCTACATCAAGTTATTGTGCTTTCCTTGGCCATAACCTCATTTTTTGGCTGGTCAAGAGACAAGCATTAGTTGCTAGATCCTCCACAAAAGTTTTGTTCCTAGCCTTGATTATTGCAACTACTGAAATCATATTGCTACGATGTCTCCTTCTTGACTTCAACATCCCCGATTAACATGCCTACCACACTCTACTATGATAACATATCTGCTCTTTCCCTAGCCAATAATCCCATGTTCTACGCTTAGATGAAACAAATCGAAGTGGACTAACTTTTTTATTTATGATTGCATCAAAGCTAATCTCATCTAAATACACTATATATCCACTCAAGATCAAGTAGCCGATATCTTCACTAAGACACTACCAACAAGACAGCTTCTCTCTCTCTTTGTAATAAGCTGATACTGTCAGATCGACCATCTTCTTGCGGAGAACTTGTAACAGACGGCAAAAAAAAATCACAATTGAGATCGCAATAACAGCTGAAACACCTGCTGTACCAATCTCCATCGTCCAAGTACAACAACAGACATCAGCACTGTTAACATTGCAACAAACTACTGCTATCTCTCTGTCTATATATACAAATATGTACTAATCATTAGATAGTGAATTCTGTGAGGTGTTATATAATATATAGAAAAGCTCTCTGCATTTTAGTTTCCCATTCCTGTCTTCTCATCTCTTCACCTTTACTGCCTCATTGCCAGGTTTCGTTACTCCCATCCATAAATTTCCACCGCCGCCGCAAGTGTCCTCCACCGCAAAAGATCCGAAGGAGGTTCTCAAAGCAATTTCGATGGTTTGTTATACTAAATAAGAAGGGGTTCTCCAGTGTTCTGTCTGTCTTTCATCGGTTGAAGAAAGCGATAAAGTTTGCATCTTGCTCGACTGCGATCATGTCTTCGACGCAGAGTCGGTGTATCGACAAGTGGCTCTGCTATCTGCTGAGCCGCTCGTTTAGCGGATCGCCGGTAAAATCTCTGGCGAAGCATTCGGACACCAAGCCTGAGGCAGTGGAGTCCTCGACTGGCTTAAGGAATCTGCTTAGTGCAAAAATGGCTTTTTGGCCAAACAGGGCAAGGCAGCATCATCGAGGGACGATGATGGATCGAACGGCGAAGGTGAGTCCGAGCATGAGTGAGAGGAGGAAAGCTCTCCCATGTGAGTGAGATTGATTGCTCCGTTAAAACGCGGAATATTTTGATTCAGTTTTTCGAACTTCACCTAAAATGTAATATATTTTATTGAAAAGGATTAATTAAGCACAAATCTACTACAAATTTTAACTTGTACCTATGAACTACTGATTTGCAATTAATTCCTATCAAATTATTAAAATAAGCTAATTTGTAGTGATTTATGGCTATTTTTAGGCTGTTTTTTTTTCTCCTTTTTGCAACACTTATCTATAGTACAGAAGCAAAGAAAAAAAGTGTTATATCGTGAGCTCCGAAAATTCGTCACCGACCTTTCGATAATTTTTTGATATTTAATTAAAGATAGTGATTTATGATAATTTTAGAATAGATGAAATAGTAGATAAGACACTAAATTTCATCCGATTTGGTGAGGCTTTAGATCATAGATTTTCATGGTAAAACTGGTTAATTACCTCTCTCAATAAGTGAGAGAACTTTTCGATTAAGGTTATCGTTACATCATTTAATCGTGTGTATATTAGCGGCATGTGAGTTTTAGAATTTAAGATATAAAATTCATCATTTTAGCAAGCATGGTTGAATGATATGATTTCTGGTTTTATGATCTAATTTTGCTCTACTTAGTCGAGGAGAATACTACTGATAGAAGGATTCATCGAACACATGGGTTCGTCGAGAAATCCTTACTTTGATGTTTATGAGAGCTTAAGTCTCTTAACAGAGAGGATGTTTGCCACTCAGTATACCTATGATTCATAACTCAAACATTGAACATCTGAGGCAGATGATCGTAATATAAATATCCAGTCGAGGACTCACGGTCTTATTTCTTCATCTGTGAGCATGTTGCCAACCATTGATAAGATCACATCCTTATGGCTTGAGATTGCTTGAGTGATAGCAGAACACTTGATTTGACATTGGCTTTATCTAGAGTTTTCTTAATTTATCACCCCGATTATTGTGGAAGGTGGATAGATTAAGTTTTGATTTAAGCTTTTAATGATAAAATTCTATTTAAGCAGTTTCAGATTGCTACTTAATTTGATTTGAAAAATTGATTTATTTGAATATGTTTAAGAGCTTTAGATCATGTCTCTATTTAGCTAATAGAGATTAGATCTACATATTTTGATATTTGATTTGACACTCTTATTATAAGTTTTTTTTAGGTTTTGTTATCCTTAAGACTACAAAGCACATACATCTGGTGAAATTTAAGCATTAAAGTGTCAATATCTATAATTAAGACTTTATTTTATTTCAAATTAATTGATTTAGTATTTTCATTTAATTCCAATTTCACGTACTTTTTTTGAACATTAAAATTTACACTTAAAATTTATGTCCAGAGCACATATATCTTATAGCTGATAATTTTACTTAATTAGTGATTTTGTTGATTGAAAATCATAATTAGAATAAAATTCCTTAATTTTGATTAAAGGAAACCATAATTTTTGTAGATTTTTTATTTAGTATTGCATTATCTGCTTTTGTTTGCATATGTGGTGGTAAAGACATTGTAAATTGATAATATCTATATTTTCAAATTAATATTTTATATATTTCAATTTAGCTTTGACCTTTTTAAATATTAAAATTTGCACTGAAATCTATGTTAGCACATGAACTTATAAGATAATTTCACCTTAGTGATTTCAGATTTTTATCATAATTAGAATGAAATTCCCTTTTGTATTGAAGGAAAGCTCCATGATTTTGTGGATTTTGATTTAATATACTGCGTGAAAAATCACCTTTTAAAGAGTGTTTTAAAGTATGGTGTAATTTTGAAGGTAGATGGAATAGTAGATAAGACACTTCAGATTTCATCCTCATTTGGTGAGGACTTTATATATGGTTTAGTTTCATAGAGAAGCCCCATAGTTAATTACCCTCAGTGAGAGAGAACTTTGAAGAATCATTAGATCACTAGTAGTATAGTAATATATAGAGTTTTAGAATTTGAGATTATGAAATTCATCATTTAGCTTCAGGATGGTTGGGGAATAATGACATGCGATCTAGAGCCCATGGTTGTCATCCGGCGATCGTCATCTACTTGTAAGGAGGTAGTACCCGACACAAAGGATCTCATTAGCACACATGGGTTACATCGTAAGAAATCACAGATGGGGTGGTGTTTGTCTAAGGAGATAATCTTAAGTCACTTTTCAGAGGATGTCTCCTATCAAGTATATCCTATGATTCACAACTCAAGAGCCATTGGGGAGCATACAATTTACGGTTGTGATAATATAATGGAGTCGTGGCCAAACCACCCGATGGACTCACTCATCTTCATCTTCTATATGGCCAAGCACATGATCAAGAAGATGCAGCGTCCTTACTAGCAGAGATTGATGAGTGAACATAGCGTAACACTTGATTTGACAGCTTGTGAGCTGAGTTTTCTTAGTTTATCACCCCTGCTCAGGAAGGTGGATTAATTGAGTTTGATTTAAGTTTTTAGTGATAGAGTTTTATTTAAACAGTTTTAGATTGATATTTGATTTGATTTGGAAAATTGATTAGCATATGTTTAAGAGCTTTAGATCCTGTCAACTCTGTTTAGTTCTTAATGAGGATTAGATCTACTATCACCCATCAATTTCTAAATATTTTTCTTGATTTGAAACTCTTATTATAGGTTTTTTTAGGTTTGTTAACCCGAACCAGTCCCAAGACTAAAGCGAAGTAACTCGACTCCAGACCAATTTAAACATTCAGATAATATCTTGTATATAGTAATTTTAGGTAATTTTATGTTTGAATAATTTGAATATATTTAAAAGCTTTAGATCCTCGACTCTGTTTAGGCTATAACATTAGATCTACTTTTAAAACTCTTATTATAGATTTTTTGGTTTTGTTAACCCAGACCCAGTCCTAAGACTAAACCGAGATGCAACTTAATTTGATTTAAAAATTTGATTAATTTGAATATGTTTAAGAGCTTTAGATCCTATCAACTCTATTTACTAATAGAGTATTAGATCTACTATCACATGATAGAATCAGTTTCTTAGATATTTCACTAATTTGAAACTTTTATTATAGGTTTTTAGGTTTTGTTAACTCGGACTCAATCCTAAGACTAAGCAGGAAGCAACCATGATCCAAGACACTTGAATTTAAGCATTCATAGTATGAAACATGGTGTATTTAAGAATTTAGGCAGTTTTTATTTCTGTGGTATGAAATTGATTTCAGATTTCTATTTAATTTGATTTGAAAAATTGATTAATTTGAATATATTTAAGAGGTTTAGATCCTGTCAACTCTGTTTAGCTACTAACAAAGGATTATATCTACTATCACCCAACAAAATTAATTTTTAAATATTTCACTGATTTGAACCTTTTATTATAAGTTTTTAGATTTTGTTAACCTGGACCCAATCCTAAGACTAAACCGGGAAGCAACCCATGTAGCATCCTTAGACACTTGAATTTAAGCATGCAGCGTAGTGTCGGGGCACATGCGGGTGTTTAGTAATTTTAAGTAATTTTGTGTTTGAACTATGATATTGATTTCAGATTTGTATTTAATTCCATTTTGCTTCATTTTCGGACATTAAAATTTGCACTTGAAATCTCTTACGATACAAAATTTATAGCTTAGCTAATTTCACCTAATTAGTGATTTCATTGATTTTAAAAATCATAATTAGATTGAAATTCCTTAATTTTTTATTGAAGGCTTCCATGATTTTTATAAATTTTGATTTAGTATCGCCTTCTGTCTGCTTGCACAAAGAGTTGTAGATCCGGTGGCGAAGAAGGCATTTTGAATTAGATTGTAGTTTAACACATTTAATGCACTTATTTTACTTGTTGAGTTTTTGTAATTTTCTAAGTTGGTTATGCTCAATTTACATCAATTTTGATGAGTTATGTCGATTTCAGTGTTGTTGCTTTAGCCCTACTCATGCTTATTAGCTAGCATAGTAATCACCTCAATATTCATATAAGAGTTATTAAACTAATTTAGATTCATCCTTAGATTTTGAGTTTATTGCAAGTTTGTTATGAATTTTGCAAAAAAAAAATTCCAATTAAAGCTTGCTTAATTTTGAGAAATTCACAAGAAAAGAGAACTTACTTTACTGCTTCAATTTAAGCCATAAAGAATTGTAATTAAAGCTTGTGAGTTTAATATTAGCCTCTCCCAAGTTTGTGAGTTTAATATTAGCCTTCCCCCAAATTTCACATAGATTTTAAATGAATGTTCTATTCTTTCCCAAATTTGCTTTAAAGGCTCTTTTCTCTTGTTTGATGCTTAGTTTAAAATTAGAGATTTCTACGCGTTCTTAAGTTTCATTTTACCCTCACCTTTTTTTAAGTCAAAAGATTTTGATGAAATTTTTGGCGACCTCTGCCCCCATCCGTGTAGGGGGCATCGAGGGTATTTTGTACTCGGTATGCCTCTTGACGAGAGTGGTGTCTTGCGACACCGGTCGGTTTCATCTGTCGCCTCTAAACGAGGCCTTGACTGAAGAAGATATACAATGCAATATATTCATTTCCCCTCTTTTTTTTAAGTCTGGAAGTTAGACAAAATTTTAACAACATTTCTTCTAGGGGAGCGACATCTAACAAGTGGTGGCTTACCCGGTATGTCATACTAAGCGTAATGAGCGGTGTCTTGCGACAACACATTTTCATCCATCACCCTCAGAGCCATAAGGTCTTTCATTCGGAAGGATCTGCAGCGGCTTGAGTAGCGTGGGTCGAGGTAGCGGCGGGATTGCAAGTGCGGTTGGCAAGCGGTCGTCGCACAGAGCAGGTCAGTGGATTCGGTGGTGGGTGGCGAGCTCTCTGGCAGCACTTGGTGCGCTCTGAGCTTTGTTTAATTGAGGTCATGAGTGCGGAAGATGGTCTGATCACAGAATGAATGGAGGAAACCTGTGGCGAGTGGATTCAGTGGACTTGTGGGGACTGTGCAAAGCGTGATTTGGGGATTGCGAGACCGCTGAGGAAAGCATGACGGAGGAAAACCGAGAGGAGAAAATTTACCTTTTCGGGAGAGTTTTTTTCTGAGGGAAGAGTCGAGAAACGGGGTTGGAAAATGAGGAGAGTGGGAGAGAATGGAGTGTAGAATATGAGGAGTAGTTTCCAATTTTTTATTTTATTTTTGGTAGTTTTCTTTTGAAAATATAGAAATGGGGTAATTTGGGAATTTTTAAATAAATTTTGAATTTATTAAATATTTTTAATGTGGATTTCACACTGATAAATGCACATAGTCAATATATCTATCGATTTAGGATAATTCCATTATTCTAAATGCAATGGCATTGTTCGTTTCATGATCGAAGGTCGTTTGGTTCAAGTCGGTGCCAAATTGAGTCAATTTTAGCTCGAAATGCGCGTCGCCGCTTTTGACCGCTCGATTTTCATGCACTTAATTGAGTGTGAACAGTCTTATTTGATAGATTTCGGCATTTTGAAGCCAATGGAATAATCAATTTTGCAAACAGAGGTCGTTTGATTCTTATCGATGCCTCTTAACCTTGATATATGTGCAGGCACGTTGATGACTCGAGCGCTTGATCGGTTGATCATTAAGTCATGTAATATTTATATCCTGACTAATTTCAATGTAAATGCAATGGCAAAGTCCATTCATTGATCGAGGTCATTTGGATTGATTTTGATGACATATTATATTTTAGCCTCGATTTGCACTACCACTTCAAATTATTTGACATTTACATAGACTCGTCCGAATTGAGCGTGGACAGTCTCATTTGATAGTTTTTAATATTTTGAAGCTAACATCATGATCAATTTCATGAACCAAGGTCATTCAGATATCATCAGCTTCTCTACTCTGATATGCGTTTCTACACATTATTAGCTCGAGCGCTTAATCGATTGATCGTTAGATTTTGCAATATTTATATTCTGATCAATTTTAACATTCTTAACGCGACAGTAAAGTGTGTTTATCGATCGGAGATCATTTCAACCATTTTTGGTGACATCCAGAGCATTTTGCACCCCGATTTTTGCATTGTCACTTCCAAAGTCCATCAAATTTAATTTGTGGGCTTGTCTTGATTTATGATACATATGTGGAGGTCAATAAATGCCCCCCAACAAATATGATTGTGCATGGAGCGAGTCACATTTGTTGAAAATTTTATGGTCATAGAACTTGGATCATTTTAGCTTATTTGCAGCTTCGAGCTTTGATTTGTCATTAGTATCGCCTTATTAGACATGCTAAATGGAGCTTTTGTTAGAATCGACTTGTCGATAGATAAGAATTCTTACACCATTTATTATATGCTTCAATGGCTTTGCTGAAGATCTCTTTCTTTTATGTTCTTGCACATTTAAGTTTCCTTTAACCCTAACTTCATGCTTGGTTGGGTTTGATGGAGAAATTGGTCTGCTTATTTTGATGAATCATTCCGCTAAGGAATCAGTTTATCCATGCTTTGTCAGATTTGAAAATCCTTCTGTCCTAGCTTTGAGCTTGATAGACTAGATGAAGGATTGACCTGATTTATCAATATTGACTTATCAGGAAGTGTATGTATGCCATGAATCTTGTGCTTGCTGCTTAGACAGATTCATTGAAGGATACACATCTGAATGACCCGCTTACTTATATAGTCAATGTTGAGTTATTAGTCTAGCACTGTGAGCTTTAACGAATAACCATAAAATTCTTTAGTTCGGCCATCGGCTTTGTATGAACTATGGAATTGCTTCCTGGGTCCTGTGCTTTCTGCTTTGACGGGCTTGATGAGGAGATTGGCTTTGATCTGTGCTTTGAGCTTGATCAAATCATTTGAGAATAGATTGAAATATCGCCTTGTAGGTATTATATAGATTGATTTGAGGTAGCCCTGAATTGAGCATTTCCTGATTGATCGATCAAATAGAGAGATCTCTTGGATCCTAGTTGCATGTAATCACTAAGCTGGATCTGGTTTGAGATTGAACAGCTATCGTCATTAGACTGGCGAACATGGACTCTTTCACTACGGCCTTTTCTTATGGATTGTTGAGTGAGGAGAGCGTCAACAACTTGGCCATATTTGGACTTGTTGAGTTCAACCTTTAGAGCTTACTCAAGTCTTCAACTTAAGCTGTCGTGGGTTGGTGGTTTTTTCATCAAACTGGGGAATGGGGGCTCTTTCACTGCAACCTTTTCTTGCAGCTTGTTGAGTGATGAGAGCATCAACAACTCGGCTATTTGTGGGCTTGTTGAGTCCGACCTTTAGAACCCATCTGTGTCATGGACTTTAGGATGTAGAGGTTGATATTTTTCCAACTTAATTGATTGAAGCTTCTGAAATCAAGAGTTCTTCTGACTTGATCTCCTGAATTTGACAAATCTGGGAGATAATTTTCTTGACATTTAGGGTTGTCCTTTCATGCATAGAAATAGATTCTTTTTTCTCCTACAAGAACATACAACTTAATGATAATTATGGATGTATCTAAGGATTTCGGCGTAAAGCTCGATGTCAACCTGAATCAGAATATATTTGAGGTTCTCGTCTTATGCGATGTCAACTCAAATAAATTAATTAACTAAAAAAATGCTCTGCTTTAGGGGAATTCTAAAGTATATTTAGGGGAACTTTTCAAGATGAAAATGTTCAAATACATTCATATTTGAATTGATGTACTCTAAAGGAGATTTTAACATACACCATTGATTTCATTTGTGTATAGAATATCTAAAATGCCCCCTATATAACAGGAAAATTTTCACGAAAAAGTTTTCCATCTAGAGTAGGTTTATTTAGGGATCTCGGCATGAAGCATGATATCAACCTAAATAGATATACTAAAAAAATGTCTCTTATCTTGCAGGGGGATTTTTATTGTACTTTGGGAATGTATTTGTCATGTATAATACTTTTTTATGTAACGATCGTTGATTGGCTGCATTGATCTTTCACCCTTTAAGTTGATGAGTTGGTATGCCCCTCCTTGATACATTTTTTCAATGATAAAAGGGTCTTCCCAGTTAGGCTCAAATTTGCCACCAAATTTTTGATTGGGAATAATTGGTCTTCTCAGCACCAGGACCAATTCCCCTTTTTGGAATGTTCGAGGCCGCACCGTATGGTCAAAAGCCCTTGACATCTTTGCTCAGTGAACTTCTAGATTTTGATGAGCTTGTAATCTAACTTCATCAAGCGCGTCGAGTTCCTCCATTCTATTGTGCTGGATGGCTACTCGAAGTGAAGGCAACTCAACTTCAAGGAAGAAGCCGATTCCAAATACCAATGAATATGGAGTGGCTTTAGTGATAGGTAGTCTGCCCATAGAGCCTCTACTAGCTTGGTATGCCATTCTCTCTTATTTTTTGTGAGAATCTTCTTGAGTTTTTTTACTAATGTCTTATTGAAGGCTTCCGCTAAATCATTTGCTCTTGGATTGTATATTGAAGAATATCGTCAATCAATTTTGTGTCGATCGACAAATCTATAAATCTTTACACTTTTAAAGGCTATGTCGTTATCAAAAATTATTTGGCGTGGCACTCCAAATCTATAAACTACATTATGCGTGAAGAAGTTGATCACGAGGTCGGTAGTAACTTCTTTAAATGAGGTAGCTTCAGTCCACTTAGAGAAATAATCAGTCACTGATAGGATGAAGCGATGTCCAGCTGATGACGGTGGATCGATTGGTCCAATTACATCTATACCCCAACATTTGAATGGTCAGGATTCTATTGTTGGGTGTAATGGATTTGGAGGTTGATGTATGAGATCCCCATGTACTTGACACTCATGACACTTCTTAGCATGATTAATATAGTCTCTCACCATAGATGGCCAATAATAACTCATCATTTTGATCTTTATTTCCATCTTGGGACCTGACTGATGTGCACCACAAAGTCCTTCATGAACTTCAATCATCACTTTACTAGCTTCATCTACATTTAGGCATCGTAGTCACATTTGTTCAAAGGATCTACGATATAAAGTGTTGTTGATGAAAGCATAGCATAGCATTCTCTTTTCAATTTGAGCTGTCAGTGATTTATTACTTGGTAATTTGACTTCTTTAAAATAGTCAATGAAGGGTTGCCTCCAATCATGTGGCTCTTCTACAATAAAAGCTTCATACTATTTTTCTAAGGCAATGTCATTCTTAGCTCTTTTTGGTATAACTTATTGATTTTGGGGAGTATGAGGAGCAACCTGAGTCGCATCCTACTGGGTCAAATTTGTTAACCCCTCTGTCTTCGGGGATTGATACTTTATCGACTCTAGAACTTGTCAAGTAAATATGTCAATCATGACATAATCACCATTCATACTTGTCATTTCCTTAGCAAATTTTGCTAAGCAGACGGCTTTGCTATTCTCGAATTGAGAGACTTGAGTTAGTGTGATATTTGGTTTCTGCTTCATAAGCTCAAGAACTCGCTTGTGATAGAAAGCTAACTCAAGCTTATTGATTTTATAGATGTCAAGTACTTAATTTATAATAAGCTGAGAATCACCAAAAATATGCAAGTTTTGAATGCCTATGAAAATAGCTTCTTCAAGACCTGCTACTAATGCTTCATATTCAGCTTCATTATTAGTTCTTGGCTCGGTCAATCCATATGATTGTCTCATTATCCCTCCTTCTGGTGTTATGAAGATGATGTCGATTCCTGCTCTTGCTCTTTGAAAGTTTAGAGATTGGACTTGTTTGATCGATGAGGCTCCATTGAAGTACATTTTCCAAATTTGTGATTTTTCTCTTTCATGAATGAGCATAATTTGCTCATAAATCATCATTAAGAGAAGAGTCATGGATGGGGTGCAGAAAATCTAAGACTTGTCCCTTCACTTTCATGAAGCATTATGTGATTTCAAATTAAAAATATCTTGCCCAAGCGACAACGCAACGGTCTTGTCATCAAGTATTTTGGATGATCCTTGAGATGAGTGTAATTTTGTGAGATAACATATAATGATGAAGCTTTTGGATAATATATAATGTGCTTTGCTGTAAGATCAATCTCAGTGCTTCTATCGAGAGATCTCATTTCTCGAATATATATAATCAGCATTCTCTTTTCCTTCTTTATTGTGTTGTGCTAATAATGCTCCAAGGGACTCTTCTAACATGGTTGTGTATAAAATGAGAGGCTTCCCAGGAGTAGGCGCTGTAAGAATTGATGGATTTAACAGGTAGGTTTTAATGCTATTGAAAGCTTTCTCGCACTCTTTGTCCCATTTGAATGGAGCATCATTCTTCATCAACCTTGCAAACGGTTGATAGCGTCCTAACAGATTTGATATGAATCGATGGATGAATGTGAGTTGTCCTTGTAAAGAACGGAGCTGATGTAAACTCTTCGGTGGAGGCATCTCCATAATTGCCTTGATTTTAGCATGATCAATTTCAATACCTTTGTGATGTATAATGTACCCCAGGAATTTTCTGGAGGACACCCCGAATACACATTTTAGAGGATTCATCTTGAGATCATATTTTCTGATTCTCTCTAGTACAATTCTCAAGTCTTCGAAGTAGTTTTCATGGTTTAGGCTTTTCACCACCAAATCATCGACATAACATTCCACTTTTTGATGAATCAACTCATCAAAAATATGTGTCATGGCTCTTTGGTATGTAGCTCAGCATTTTTCAAGCCAAAGGGCATGACTATGTAGCAATAGATGCCAATAGGTGTTCTGAATGATGTATATTTTTCATCTTCAGGTGTCATTTTAATTTGATTGTTTCCTGACGATCCGTCCATGAATGAGAACATGTCATAGTTGGAAGTGTTGTCCACCAATAGTTCTGATATTGGAAGCGAAAAGTCATCTTTTGGGCACGCCAAATTTAGGTCCCGAAAGTCAATGCAAAGGTGGATTTGACCGTTCTTCTTTCTAATTGGGACAATGTTGGCTATCCAATCTTCATACTTCTCCTCCCACATGAAGCCTTCTTTATTAGATTCTTAGTTTTTGTAATTACCTATTCTTCAATCTCTAATCTCATTCACCTAGGAGCTTGTTTAACAAGCGTTGCATTTATTTTGATAGCTAGTTTGTGAACTACTACATCAGGAAATAAGCTTGGCATTTTAGAATATGTCCAGGTAAAGCAATCCCTGAATTCACAAAGTAGCATTTTTAGCTCCTTAACTTTCTCATCAAGCAGAAGGGCACTGACAAAAGTTGGACGAGAATCATCCTCCGCTCCTAGGTTGACTTCTTTAAGTTCATCCATAGTAATTATTTGTCCACCATCTTCAAGTTCTTCAGGTGCGGGCTTGGCTTCAACTTCTTCATCATTTTTAAGAAGAATTTCATGAAAATCATCTTCTTCATCACTAAATCTCGATATTAGCTTCTATTATATTATAATAGGCTCTATCTTGATGAGGTTTGTGGATGAACCCTAGACCTTTAGTGATAAACTTATCACTTCTTAGCGATGCTTGAGGACTTCTTTGGCTCCACATCTTGTTAAAGACTTGAGTCCTATGTTTAGTAGTCCCAATATGAACTCCGTGCTTATGCATCATTCTTCGCAACCTCTGCGGATAGTATATTGGTATTCTTGTTGGCACTACCTCATCATAATTTTCATGTTGAGCAGGCTGTTTAAAATCTTGAGATTGAGACTCTTCAGCTTTATAAAATAGAGTTCCTATTCCTCCACTCTCACTCAACGGTGGCACATAGAATGTTATCAATTCTTCAATATTATGAATCCTAGTGGAGTGATTTCTTTGAGCACTATAGGGATGGGTATAATTTTGAGTGAGTCATTTGACTCAAAGTGAGCTATCCTCCTTGATGCATCCATCTGAACTCTATTTCCATAAGTAGATTCAAAATCATAGTATGAATCAAAATTATTTATTTCATACTCTACTTTTTTTGAGAGTTTATAAGTTTCCTTAGGTTCAACAGGCATATATTCTTCTTCTTCCATATCACTTCCCAAATGAGGAACTGATTTTTTTGACTTATGTGCAGAATCAAGTGCTTTAGGGAGAGTCAGCATTGCCTTCTTTCTTCTTCCTTGCTTTTGCTCTTTTATTTTGTGAAATTGCTCTTTAGTTCCTGAAGTGGATGCTACCGCTTCAAGAGGCTTTGTTGGCTTGGGTTCTTTGAGGATGAAGTACTTTGCATCTTCATATATTTTTGCTTCATTGATGGAGAATGGTTGTAGGTTACCAAAAAATTTTAGATTCTTCTCCATCTTTCAGATACTTCATACATTGATGCATAGTTGATGAGACCATGTCATACTCATATAGTCATGGCCGACCCAAGAGAGCTTTAAATAATGTATCAGCATCGATTACATGAAACTTGGCTTTTATATATAAATCCTTGAACTTAAGTGGGAGAATAAACAAACCCAAAGTTTTCTGCCCTTTTTCATTGAAGCCGTGAACCATCAACTTATCTCGCCCAATATATTAGATATCGAGTGATAATCCTCTCAATACCTTTAGACTCATAAGGTTGATAGAGGAACCTGGATCAATCAATATTCGGCTGATCTAAATGCCATCACTCTCTACAGTAACATATAAAGGATGGTTGTGATCTGCCGTTCCCAACATAAGATCATCTTCAAAAAATGTGATTACCGGGAGATCTTAAGTTTGCAATGCTTCGGTCATGCATTTCTTAGCAAAGTAAGCTTCATAACTCTCCGGATCTTTAAGATCTTGTATCAAAGTTTCTCGGAGGTCTTTTGTCATCAAGAGAACCTCGTATACACTCAGTTGTGTGGGGATCTTTCTCGATGTGATAGAATATTATAATCTATTTTCTCTTGATTTAGGCTTTGTCCAGATTTTAGGAATAATATCCTCGTTGACTTCAATTTGCTTGCCTTTATCTTTATTTATGTTTTCCTTCTTTGATGAAGGCGGCAAGACTTTACCACTTCTCAACTGAACTTGAATAACTTTGTCTCACTAAGATTCTTCTGAAGAGGTAGTTTCTTCAAATTCTCTTCTCATTCTGGAAGATTGGCTAAAGGGTTAGACTCATTTTTCAACGTCATACATTTCATACGTGATGATACGATGAGTCTAACTCTACTCCGTCAGGAAAACATAGAGCTTCATCTGAACTTTTATTATATTGTTGAGTCATTAAACAAAATTTAGACACTAGCTCTTAAGCTCTTCTTGCTTTCCTGATAAAAATTTTGACGAGTTGGTCGAGTTTGTCTAACTATTCTTGTCATCCCGGAGTAATTGATGTTGAAGAATATCTAACATCGCATAGATGATTCGGCATGTCTCTACCGGATAAGGCTCACCATTATCTTCTTCATCTGATTCAATGTGAAGTTTAGGCATGAAGTCCGCTAAATGGTCTTCTTGCTGGTGATACTCCTATAGATTGTTAATGATCTTTTGAGTAGTAGTTCTCTTCTTGATCTTCTTTTTCTTAACTTCTTTGATTTATGAGGCTTGCGTTTGGTTAACTGCTTCTCATGATGTGATGAAGTAGCCTTATCAGAATGCTGTTGAGAGGCCCAAATACTTGATTTAGGCATCTCTCTTAAGTCCAATATAGGTTCAAGTGGTGATTTCCACTTAACACTAGGGACGTCTTTTAGTTGCTTCAGCATCTTCATGATCTTTTTGGAGACTACTGTTTATCATTCTTCAGTCTGAATTGCTTTCTCCTTCTGTTTGTCCTTGTTGGATGATACGGAAGAGGATGTAATCATCCTTGTAGACTCTCTTTTAGGGTTGACTAAAATATTATCAGATAGTGTAAATTCACCTCGCTGATACTTCCTTTCTAGCTATCTTTGAAGACATAACAATATTCAATAGGATGATTGTTCATTCGATGATAGGGATAGTAATTTGGATTATTAACTTGACAAGCTTCTTCAGGCCTTTTGATTTCTGGTAATTATAAATCAGCTTTGAGAAATAATTTATCTTGTCCCTTAAAGGAATATTCTTTATTCATCTTTTCTTAAGAGATGGCGTGGCTTATCATCTCTTGTTGTTTATTTTGGATGGTCCCACCACTTGGAAAAGTCTGAGGTTTTTAATTACCTCCTAATACTAATTTTAGTTGTGGCTTAGAATAAACAAGCTTCTTTCCCTTATCATCATTATACATTGATTGCTTTTCTTTATCTACATTATATATCACCTACTTTTTGCCATTTGAGTTATAAGAAGCAATGTGAGTTTCATTTCTTCTTGAGTTTGAAGGTTTGTTTCTCTTTACTTTATCTGCATAGACTTCAGACTTAGGGCGATTCAACTTTTCAAATTTAGCCACCCTATCGAGCAAGTCCTGGAATGTTGCAATTGACATCATGCATAGAAATGGTGTCATTTTATCATCCATATTGCCCATTAGCAATTGGATTGCATGTTCTTCTTCCAATTGTTGCTCGCACTTCATACATAGGTTGCGCCAACGACTAATAAATTTTGTCACTGACTCATCTTTCCTCCTTTTACAAAAGCGAGGTCGATTGTGATTTTCTCGGTTTGCAGCGGAACCTTTTTCACAAATATGGTCTCCAATTTAGCAAATATTTTAACTGAATCATTTGGCAATTCTACATACCATTCGAAAGTGGCTGAGGTCAAGCTACTAATGAATTGACAAAAAAGTAGTGCATCGTTCTCTCCTATATTATCACAAATAGCCTTAAATTGGGCCAGATGTTGCTTTGGATTATCAAGCCCATTGAAAGTATTGAATTTTGACGGTAATCTTTTGGGTGCACTTGATCATATTCAAGGGTAGAGCGACCCTTACTCACTAGCTTTTTTACTATACGAGGCTACTGACCTTTATCTTTTCATTGATTATTATTTCTAGCTGAGCAGCTGTTATCACTTCAGGTGTGCTAACCATATTTTGAATTGTTGGCTGGAGAGGTGTTTGGTTAACTTCATCTCTTGCTTCATGCATAACACGTATTGTAGGAGCTTAAGGTACCACAGTAGTTGGTAGTATAGAAGTAATATTACTAGCCGTTTGTTGATTAGTAGACAAGACAGGTGCTACACTTAATATGATATTCTTCTGTAACATCTCCATCATGATGTTCATTTGTACCATCATATCATTCATTTTGGTACCAAACTGTGTAATCTCCTTATCTTTGACCTCCATTTGATGCAGCATTTCTCTTTGCTCTCTAGCTAGCGTCATGGCGTCAATCAATACAGGTTCTTCATCTTCTTCTATTTCTTGTTGATGTTCTTCTCCTTGCTCATTTTTAGGGGGAGAACTTGACTGCCCTTCTCTTTGTGCATTTGCAAAGACATTGTTGGGGTGCATGACGATTATAAAAGCGTGTACCAGGCTGATCATTTTTTAGTTCAACCATATAAACAGCTTTGACACCCATGATTTCTTTCTCATTTTGATCTTCTTCTTCTTCATCTTCAGCAAAGATTAAAGATCCATCCTCTATTTGCTTCTATGAAGACTCTTCTTCATAAGCGTTAAATTCAGGTTCAAATTCTCAATTGCATTCTTCTTGATGTCTTGGCGGAGAGTTCATCTATATCTCTGATCATATAGCTAACTTCTATTTCCATAGAATCTTCTTCATTATTTTCTTCTTGCACACAAATTTTTGCTCGACATTTCTAGTGGATCTCTAGTTCAATGTGCGGAACAACCACCTCTTCTATTAAAGGATCGCTCAACGTCAACCTTCTCTTGTAGGGGTGAAACTGATGTGATGGGATCCCCTAGAGGATTCTCCAGGGTGTCGACCATCATATCTTTCATCATTGATATCCTTCTTTTGGGTATCCACTTCTGATGAGTTGATTTTGAATTTTGAGTATATATGTATCAGATGTCACACCCCTTCTATTATTCAAAGTTCATTATGGGGCCTTGGCCTCCATATTTGCTTACCCTTTTGCTGGGACCTTTCGGTAGCAGATTCTTGGGCATGAGGTCTGAGTGTCACGCTCCAATGCTCACCATGCGAAGCGTACTGGGCTCGCTGGCTAGTTACCAAAAGAGATGGCAACTTTCTTGGTGGCGCTTCCGTATTTCTCATCACCACAGGCCTATGAAATCTTCTTTTTGTTAGGCCTTTGTCCTTGGCTACTTTAAGAACTTTATGTATCCTGGCAGACAGTGTTTCAGGTTGTCTCCTCTATGGTGGTGGAGCTTGATGTGGTTGGTTCCAGAAGGACTACTTTATTTCTCTAGTAGAGTTATTCTTCTTTACCCACTTTAGATTGTCAAAGTTGTTGTGGGTAAGAATACTTGCTTCCATGGTATCGCTTTCTTATGTCGTTTAAGGAGATCTGAGCCTCACTGTTTCTCCTTCTTCTCTGTCTTTTGGTTAATTTGCTTTCTAATGAGGAAGCTTTATGATCATGCTTTCTAGTTACCAGAGGTTCAGTAGGCACAGCAGCTGTACCACAAGGAATTAAAGACATTTGTCCCTTGACAATTCTTTTCATCATGAGCTTGATTGACTAGCCTCTTGAAAACGAAGTTCTCTAATGGAGAACTCCTGATTTGGTTGTTGAACGGTTGGTGCATGGCTAGTGGGAGCTTGATAACTTGAGGCCTTCGGCATATCGGACGAAGGTACCAGTGGGTACCGGAGTTCACGAGTTATGGCGGAAATTTAAGCTACCAAATTGGATGGTAGCCCATCTCTGTTGATGATGGTGATGATGGCTGAAATGGCAATGTTAAAAACCTACCTGAGAAGTGAAAGAGTGCTTTGTAAATCCATTTTCTATGGAATGATTCATTCTACATAGAGCCACATATAGAATTTATTTCACACTTAAATCATCATATTTGTTTTGAATTTTCAAAAAAAAATTATTACTACTATAGCACATATTTGACTAGGCAAAGATGGAAAGAGAATCATCCCAGTGAGTCACCGAAATCGTGGGCTCCAAAATTTCCAGACCTCTTGATGAAAGAGTATTTTAAAGTTTAGGCGTAATTTTTAGAAGGTAGATGGAATAGCAAATAAGACACTACCGAGAGATTTCATCCTCATTTGGTGAGGACTTTAGATCTGGTTCCGGTTTTCCGTAGGCAATATAGTTAATTACCCCCTCGATGGCGAGAGAACTTTCGATTAAGGCTAGTCATTAGATCGCTTAATTCATAGAGTATAGTAGCAGCATATAGAGTTTTAGAATTTGAGATTATGAAATTCATCATTTTAGCTTAAACCGAATGGTTGGGGGAATGATGGCATGCCCGATCTAGATCCCATGGTTCCTTCATCCTCATGGTCCCTAGTTTTACTTAGTCGAGGAGGTAGTCGACGTGAAGGATCCTCATCGGCCACATGGGTTACATGTCAAGAAATCCTTGTAGACTGGGTGGTGTTTGTAGAGACAATCTTAAGTCTACCCCTGACGAGGGATGTCTTGCCTATCAAGTATACCCTATGATTCACAACTCAAAGGTAGAGCCATTGGGGAGCATAAAGGCATGGTCATGATCGTAATATAATAATTACGGCCAAACCACTGTCGGACTACGAGTGCTTCATCATACTTGGCCAACCAGCAGTTAGAGGACACGAGACACATCCTTACTTGGCAAGAGATGGATTGAGAGTGAACATAGCATAGCACTTGATTTGACATCAGCTCCTTTATGAGCTAGAGTTTTCTTAGTTTGTCACCCCCCGAAAAACTATTGCGGAAGGTGGATAGATTGAGTTTGATTTAAGTTTTTAGTGATAGAGTTTCATTTAAATAGTTTTAGATTGATATTTTATTTGATTTTGAAAATTGATTAGTTGGCATATGTTTAAGAGCTTTAGATCTTGTCAACTCTATTTAGCTGCTAATAGAGAATTAAATCTACTGTCACCCGATAGAATCAGTTTTTCAGATATTTCACTAATTTGAAACTCTTATTACAGGTTTTTAAGTTTTGTTAACCTGGACTCAGTCCTAAGACTAAATCGAGAAGTAACCCGTGCAGCATCCTCAAACACTTGAATTTAAGCATTCAGTACAGTGTCGGGGCCCATGCGAGTGTATAGTAATTTTAGGTAATTTTATGTTTGAATAATTTGAATATGTTTAAAAGCTTTAGATTCAATCAACTCTGTTTAGCTACTAACAGAGGATTAGATCTACTTTTGAAACTCTTATTATAAGTTTTTTAGTTGTTAAGGACCATCTAAGACTAAGAAGTAACTTAATTTAGTTTGAAATTTGATTAATTTGAATATGTTTAAGAGCTTTAGATCATGTCAACTTTGTTTAATGCTAACGAGGATTAGATCTACTATCACATGACATTTTCTTAGATATTTCTTGATTTGAAACTCTTAGTATAGGTTTTAGGTTTTGTTAACTGGGATCTAATAAACCAGAAGCAACTTGCATAAGACACTTGAATTTAAGCATTCATAATTAATGATCTTGTATTTAAGAAAGTTTTTATTTAGTTATGAGATTGATTTCAGATTGCTATTTAATTTGATTTAAAAAATTAATTAATTTGAATATGTTTAAGAGGTTTAGATCGTTAACTCTTTAGCTACATCAGAGGATTGATCTCTTACGAATGAGTTTTTCAAATATTTCCGCTTTGAAACTCTTATTATAAGTTTTAGGTTTTGTTCACGGTCTAAAACTAATCGAGAAGATGACAGATCTCCACTTGAATTTAAGTATTGTAGTGTAACACATCGTGTGTTTAGTAATTTTAGGTAATTTTATGTTTGAACTATGATATTGATTTCAGATTTTTATTTAATTCCATTTTAGCATGTGCGAGTATTTTTAGACATTAAAATTTGCACTTAAAATCTTTATGTCCGAGCACATGCAGGAATTTATAGCTTAACTAATTTCACCTTATTTGTGATTTTGTTGATTTTAAAGATCATAATTAGATTGAAATTTCTTAATTTTTTATTGAAGGAATCTTCCATGATTTTTATAAATTTTGATTTAATATCGTCTTCTGTCTTCTTGCACAAAGAGTTACAGAACTAGTGGCGAAGAAGGCGTTTTGAATTAGATTGTAGTTTAACACATTTATTGCACTTAGTTTACTTGTTTAGTTTTTGTAATTTTCTCAAGTTGATTATGCTCAATTTGCATCAATTTTGATGAGTTATGCCGATTTCAGTGTTATTATTTTAGCCCTACTCATGCTTATTAGCTAGCATTGTAATCACCTCCACATTCATATAAGAGTTATTAAACTAATTTAGATTCATCCTTAGATTTTGAGTTTATTGCAAGTTTGTTATGCATTAGTTCAAATTCCAATTAAAGCTTACTTAATTTTGAGAGACTTACAAGAAAAGAACTCCTTCTTTTAATTTAAGAATAGGAATTGTAATTAAAGCTTTGAGTTTAATATTAACCTCCCCAAATTTGTGAGTTTAACATTATCCTTCCCCAAATTTCACTTAGATTTTAAATGAATTCTATTCTATTTCTTTAAAGGCTCACAAAATTTTTGATTTCCTACTTGTTCTTAAATTATGTTTTAAGTCAAGATTTTGACAAAATTCAGTGACTTCTGATAATCTTAGCATAGTATTTTTGGCACTTGATCACCTGAGATGTTGACCTGCTAGATTTCATCTCGTCGTGAGCAGGCTTCAAGAACATCTGATATATATTCATTCCCCCATTTTTAAGTGAAAATTAAATTTTGGTAGCATTCGTCCAGGGAGCGACATCTAACAGTGGTGGGCTTTTCGGCGCCTCTTAAGCTGGGGTCTTTGCGCATGCTGTTTTCATCTCATCACACCAGTATGGATCTTCAAACGCAAAAGAAACATATATATATATATATATATATATATATATTCACATTCACAAATCTGTTCGATGCATTTTTGTCTGAGGCGGCGATGACGGATTGATGTGATTGGAATGTAAGGTAAGGAGTGCGATCAAAGAAGAATTACTAAAATATGTTCTTCCCGATTTACTGAGCGGGATAAAATAAAGTGAGGAAGCGATAAAAAAAATGAAGGAAGACCTCGACGATGTTCTTTCTCGATTTGCGGTCACAAGGTAAAGTGAAGGATGGGAAACCGAAAATTGAAAGAAGAATTCGCCTACTGATGATGATCTTCCCCGATTTGTGGCACAGCGGAAGCAGAAGGATTTGCAGGATGTATTGCACAGAACGGGCTGTAAGGTTAGTTGCAGCGGACTGGGCCAAGGTTTGAGGGGCTGACGGGCCAAAATAATGCGCTTGAAGGGCTGCAAAAAAATGGGCTGTAGGAGCGGGCTTCGCAGGCTGTGCAATTTTGTGAGTTGGCAGCAGATTGGGCTGCAGTTTTGTGGGCCGACAGCGGGTTGAACGACTAAATGGCGGAAAAGAGGAACGGCGGCGAAACGGAGGTAGAACAGTGTGGAACGGAAAGGATTTCTGGCGAAAACGGCAGCAGACCGCCAGCGGGCCGCCAGTGGTATCGCGGGACGCGGGGCGGGCGCGGAACCGGTCGAGCGCACGGGCCGGAGGCCGGCAGTGGGATTGCGCGGTTCGGCGAAGCGGGTCGCGCATGGGCGGAGTGGGTCTAGTGCGGGATTTCGGATCGGCGGGTGACAGGCTCTGATCACGGGTCGCTGGTCGTAGGACGCGCGGTGCGTCGGCGAGCTTGCGGGTTCGAGTCAGCGGGTCGCAAGTGAGGGAGACAAGCGTGCGCGGTCGCGCAGCGGGAACGGGCCGCGGGAGGCGAGGCGGAGCGGATCGCGGGTTCGAGTCAACAGGCTTGCACGGGACGTGCGTGCGCCGGCGGCGTGATTTGGCCAACGGGATTGGCGAGACCAGTGGCAGGGAAACGCACGGAACAGAGGAAAATCGAGAGGGAAGAAAATTCCTTTTTCAGGGGAGTTTTTTCTTGTAGGTGAGGGAGTGGTTTCCTTTTTCAGTTTTTTTATTTTATTTTATTTTATTTTATTTTTTTGGCAATTTTCTTTTTATAAAACTGAGAATATGGGAGAAATGAGGGTAATTTGAGAATTTTTAAATAAATTTTATATTTATTAAATATTTTTAATGTGGATTTCGCATCGATAAACGTGCATAATCAATATATATATATATTGATTTAAGATAATTATTGTTACGAACACATTTATCGTTTCGATTGACGTTTGGTTAGTCGGTGAATGCATTTGCTTCGAAATGTATGTTCTTTTGGCAGCTCAATTTTATCGACTCGTCCGAGTAATTGAGCAATCTTATTTGATAGATTTGGCGTTTTAAAAGCATATGATCAATTTCGAATAAGTCATTTGATTCTCATCGGTCTCTTGATCTCGAGATCGTCGCGCGTTACTTCGTGATGGTTGATCATCAGTCATATTTATATCCTAACTAATTTCGATATGTTGAACGCAATGGCGAAGCTTGTTCATCGATCGGAGGTCATTTGGATTGATTTTGGCGATAGAATTTATTTACTCGATTTGCGCTATCACTTCAAATCATTTTGACATTTATCGACTCGTGAAGCGCCGTCTCATTTGATAGTTTTCAATGTTTTGAAGCCGGCATGATCAATTTTATGAGCGAGGTCATTATTCGTAGCGGCTTCCGCTCGATATGGGTGTCGACATTTGTTTTAGCTTAATCGATTGATCATTAAATTTTTCAATATCTATATTCTGATCAATTTCGTCATTTTGAACTCGACGGTGAAGTCCATTCATCGATCGAAGTTCATTTCAATCATTTTGACGTTGCATTTTAATCCCAATTTGATTCTTTAAGTCCATGAATTTAACTTGTGGACTTGTATTTATGACATATGTGGAGTCAGCACTTGTACAAGGGTTGGGTATGACAAAAAATTTTGATTTAGATTCCAAAAAGTTTAATTTATTATTTTAAAGAAGATTTATCTAGTGCTTTCATTTTCCCCCTCTTTTTTTGTTTTACTTTTGTGTTTGTTGTATGCTATTTTCCCTTCCCCTTTTATTGTTTGGAGTTTTTAATTTGAATTTTAGCTTTAGGTTTCATTTCTTGGCATTCTTAAGTTGATTCTTTTACTTTTCATTTTCTTTTCTAAGTCTAGAATTTTACAAAATTTAATGATCTCACGTCATCCAGAAGCATTGTGAGGGTATTTTGGCTTCTCATGCCTTGTTAAGTGTGAGTGGTGTCAGAACCGTGGATTTTAAATCTTCAGCCTGGTAAATGAGAAATTCTTTAATATAGAAATATATATATATATATATATATATATATATATATATATATATATATATATATATATATAATCACACATATTCGTATTTTTGGCTACATGATAAGAGGAAGAAGGTTGAGTATGCAATTAAATCTGAAGAAATGTGATCTTTGGAAAAGAAAGATGTCATTGACGATGGTCTTCCGGTTCAAAGCGAAAATGGGTCTAAAATGAGGGTGCGCTGAAATCGAAGAAGAATTAGTCATGACAATGTTCTTCCGATGTGAAATGAAGGTTAGGGTTATTCTTGAAATCGAAGAATAATTCTTGTGCGATGTTCTTGGTTTCGGAAAAGAAAAAGGTTATGAAAATCTCGGAAATCGAAGAAGACTTTATTTATGTTCTTTGTTGCAAAACGAAAATAGAAACGAGGGGTGTGAAAATCGAAAAAAATTCGTCATTGATGATATTCTTGGTTCACAAAAAAAAAAAAAGGGGCTTACGAGGTCAGAAAAGAATAATTTGATGTTCTTCAGTTTCGGTGAAGCGAAGGTGGAGGTTGAGGCTAAGGAAGGGTCAGCGGGTCGGAATTTGCAAAACGAGTCAGTGCAGCACGGCGTGCTGGATTTGTAGCAGGAGTGGGTGATTAGAGGTGCGGGGGATGGAGCCGACGGTGGGTTGGATGGCAGGAGGTACAGGAGAAGAGGCAGGTCAAGTTTGGTGGTGGATCAGTAGTTCCAGGCCGGTGCAGGACAGAAACACACAGCGATTTGGTTGCAGGTGGCAGTTCCAGGCTAGTGCAGGGCAGAACATGCAGGCAACGGCAGAGATGAGTGGGCCAGAGCCGCAGGCTGCGCGGCGGGCTAGAGGATGCGCGGGTGCGGTTCGATGCGGCGGCGGATCGCGTGGGCTACGAGCAGCGGGTCGGAGCGTGTGCCTATGGCGGGTTAGGATGCGCAGAAGCAGGCCCACAGGACGCGCGGGCGGCGGGTTTCTCGCGGACGTGGGGAAGCGAGCCCGCAGGTCGCGCGGGCGATGGGTTTCCGGTGGACGCGGGAAACAGTGCGGTGCGGAGGAAACCAAGAACGGGGAGGAAATTTTTTTACTTGTGTGTAGAGCATTTCCAACGAGGGAGAGAATGCTAGAGAGAGGAGAGTGGGAAGGAAAATGAGGAGGGAATGGGGAGAACGGAGGAACCGATTCTTTTCTCTTTTTTTTTTTTTATTAGAAAAAAAAATTAAAAAATAAAATGAGGGGAACGGTTGAGCATGGGGAATAATTTAGGAATTTTTTAATAAATTTTAAATTTATTAAACGATTTTAATGTATATTTCACGCCGGTAAACGTACATAGTTTATATATATATTAATCTAAGGTAATTACGTTGTTAACGCGATTAGCGTTTGCGATATGTCGTTTGGTTTCGGCGTCAAATTGAGTCATTTTATTTCAAAATGCGTCACCACTTTCGATCGCTCAATTTTTGCACAAACTAGTCCGAATTGAATGCGAATAGTCTTACTTGATAGATTTAACATGATCAATTTACGGCGAGGTCATTCGCCGAACCTCCCTCGACATCATGCGCGTTGGCGGCGGCGATCGGTTATCATCAAGTCACGCAATATTTATATTTTAACCAATTTTGATGTTACGACGCGATGCGAAGTCCGTTCATCGATCGGAGAATTTGAGTTGATTTTGGTGGCGTGCATTTTAGCCCGATTTACGCCTTCAAATCATTCGACATTTGTATGACGTTTGAATTGGCGTGAATAGTCTCATTTGATAGTTTTGACATTTGAAGCTAACGCAATCAATTTCATGACGAAAGTCATTTGGCGTCGTCCCTCGACTTTTGATATCGTGCAAGCATCAGCCTTCAGCGGCGATCATTGTCGTTAAGTTGTACAATATTTATATCCTAACCAATTTCAACGTTCTGAACGCAACGGAAAAGTCCATTCGTCGATCGGAGGTCATTTGAGTTAATTTTGGTGGCGTCGATGCGTTTTACCCGATTTGCATTGTCACCGATTATTCAACATTTTGCATGTCATCGGGTAAAGGGCGATCTTATTCGATAGATTTTGACATTTCGAAGCTAATGGTACAATCAATTTTGCGAACAAAGGTTGTTTGATCCTCGTCGGTACCTCATGATCTCGATATCGTGCTGGCGTTGGCGGCGATCGGTTGATCGTCAAGTCGTCATACAACATATTCGACCGGTCTCGATGTTACGACGCGATGGCGAAAGTCCGTTCATCGATCGAGGTCATTTCAACCATTTTCGGTGGCGTCATGTATGATTTGCGTTGTCATTTCAAATCATTCGACATTTGCTTCGTCTAAATTGAGCGCAGCTTTCATTTGATAGATTTCCGCGTTTTGAAAATGCGGTGTGATCAATTTCATGAAGCGTAGGTCCGGACATCGCGCGGCTTCGACTCGATATAGCGTCGACACCCGATAGCTCGGCTTAATCGATTGATTGTTAGATTTTGCAATATTCTAATTTATTTCGACATTCTAAGCGCATAGCGGCGAAGTCCGTTCGCCGTCAGTCATTTGACCATTTCAATGGCGCCCGTGCATTTTGAGCCCCGATTTGCCTTGTACTTAGTCCGTCGAATCAGACTTGTGGGCTTGACTCGACTTATGGCACGTATGTGGAGGTCAACATATATATGAATCTGTAATAAGCAACACAAAGAGCTTTATAGAGAATGAGAAGATCTACTCGATTAAAATCTCTCTTCGGCCACATGTAATTTTCATGCATGTAACCTACCACTTAATACGATATATCAAGCATTAATATACCTTTCATTTCTTTCTTTAGAAATGTTTTTAATGGCTTCTTCCATGGTTTAAAAGTCACCATTTTCGAACTTAAAGGTGATGATGATAACCAAACTCATATAGAACAAATCACAAGATGTTCTTTCATATATTTACATGTGGACAATTAAGTTTCAGAGTATTAAATTTCTCTAATTTAGTCTCTGATAATATAAAATCGATCCAAAAGGATTTCTCATGTACAAATAATGATCATGATATAAAATTGATTCTAATTTAGTCTCTCAACTGCAAAAAAATTGATCATAAATTAGCCCTCCAAAAGACCGTTTTCGATCAATTTTGTATAGTAATGGACTACATTATAAAAATTTAATAGTCTGAGAATAAATTGATCACATGCAAATAGAAGGGATGCCATTTAGAGATTTAGCTCATTTTTATATTATAAAACTTACAAAATAGATATCTCAAAGTGAAAAAAAATAAAAGCAAATGATAGCATTTTGTGAACAATAAATGTATTCAAAGAAAGATGTGGTTATCACATTCCTCCATTGTGGATCATAAAAACCCAGAAATCCAATGAACATAAATCTTAGGAAAGACAATTTGAGTCAATTGTCATAGAACAGTACACAATCAAATACTTTTCTAAGGTCCAGCTTAGCTCAGAAATAATTATCAAAGATATCTCAGTCTTCAATAAAGCAGCTTGCATCTGATTGATAATTTTGGCAATAACAACTTTAATCTATTTTCCAATATTCTAGAAATTGCTTTGTAAAGTCTATTAGAAAGTGATAATAGTTTGTAATCATAAATTTGAGTGGCGTCAACTGTTTTAGGACCATCTTTTGAAGATAATTTCAATGCCTTGTGACTCCTCCACTTTTCTCCATTGACTCCTCATCATAATTTATATTTGTTGCATGTCAGAAAATTTATTGCAATAAAGTATAAATTTTTAAATCTTAACTTTGTATGAAAATACAGCACATACACAAGTAATTATAAAGAGTATGAGAAACATTAGAGTTTTTACGTGAAAAATTTAAGAAATGGGAAAAAATCACGGGTCTTAGCCCAATTTAAATAATCTACTATGTATTTTAAGTTACAAAATTCTACTCTTCTCCCATAATGAAAAAGTTGAAGTTATAGAATTGTGTATAGAAATCAGACAATATTAGTTTTAAAATAAAGTTACAACATCAGTATGTTAATGATCAATGCTCTAACAGCCACTAGTGGTGGTTGGCAATTGCTATTAGAGGTGGGTGATAACTATTGGTGATGGATCCAAACTTAGCTTTTTACCTTTCTTCTAAGCTTAGTCTCCCTTCCATGATGAGAATGAAGTCCTATTTATAGTATTTTGAGATGGGTATAATAGTAATTTTAGCTCAAAATACTTTCAATAAAGTATTGATTCACGATCATAGATGATTTTTAATGATTTAAGTGATTGAATTTCATTGGATTCTCGAATTGCCTTATTTATAAGCGTCATATTCGAGATTGTTTGACCATTCATATTCGAGATTGTTTGATAAATTTTAATGTGATATTTCAATATTTATTTCATTGAATTTGTTAAATTAGTGACCCGAATTTCTATGGGTTCAACTCAGTAGGAAAGTCTGCATTAAAGCGCTTCTTTAGATTGATTTTATTATAGTAGATTGTAATGTGCTTTTATTATAATAGAAAGTATAAATATATCTGGATCGATTGGTCTTTAATGTTTGATTGATCTTATTATGACTTTTAGATTATAATACATATGCTCTTACTTTATTGATTTCCTTTATCTATTTTCTTGTAAGGGATTTTATAGAACTCTATAAATATATTCTCACTTTTTATAAGAGACTTAACTTCTTCTTTTTGTAATCTCTTTTTGATTAGTGCATTATTCTCATATGCCCACATAACAAAACTTATTCTTACAAATATTTAAAATTCATTAACAACTTAAATTATATTAATTTTAATTGAAATATATCAATATAATTATATTTAATAATAAAACTATCCGTTTAAATCATTATTAATTATAACTCTATTTCAATAAGTAAACCAACAAATAAATTCAAATCAAATCTTAAAACTAGAATCATATTCAAATAGAAGCTATAAATAAATAAAATAAAATAAAACAAATTAATACTCAACTCAAGTATCCTATTTTATTCCCCCAATAAAAAAATATCGGCATCAAACACACTACTCTATGCCTTGCTTCTATTCACTAACTCAACTATCGCAAGTTACTGTACGTCATTAGCGTAAGACAAAAGACAACACAAATCACTGCTAAGCGACGGTAATCAAAGAAGAAGAAGAACAGTGCATTAACTATGATTTGATTTGCTGCCAAAGGACCAAAAATTAATCCAAAGCTAAACCAACCGCTCGCTCCCATGTGACCTAACAAGCCACCACGTTTCTGGTCGCCTCACGCAAAGCCACTCAGACGTGCACTTAACTAACGCCGATCTTAATCTTCCCCGTAGTTAAAATCATCTTCCCTTGCTTGTTCTTCAAGTACCGGACTTCACGACCTTCTTGATTCAGAAATCGAAGATTCTTTCGTTTTTCTAAGAATATGGAATGAAAAATTTACAATTTTCACAACGCAGATGCACACAAGTGGAAGGCGGCCAAATTTATTCTAATATCAGTTCAAAGAATCATAAAATAATGGTGAAAGACTCGTTATAATTCACAGAGGTCAGTTATGTTTGAAAGAAACTGATGATAAATGATGAACAAAATGAAAAAAAAAAATGAAAAAAAAAAAAGAAATTAATGTGACATGTTTCAGTTAGAATCTGATCAGTGATGGCAATCAACGAGCGAAGATGTTAACAACAGAATCGGCGTTTTGCTGGCAAAAGAGAAAGGCGGCGTCTTTGAAGGCGAAACGGAGGAAGACGACTTTGTGATATCTCCGTCGTCATCACAGGGAGGAGGGAGATTGAGATCTAGAGAAAGTCCGCTCGAATTCCCCTCCTTCTTCGCCGGCTCGTGTGGATTCGCAGGGCGGTGCCGCCGCATGTGGCCGCCGAGAGCTTGACCGGAAGTGAACTCGGCGCCGCATATCGAACACTCGTGAATTCTTGGCTTTGTCGCGGCTTGCGAAGAGGATGAGTTCATGCTTAGCTGAATCGAATCCTCGTTCATCACCGTCGTCTTCGTTTCATCAGTCGACGCCGAAGGGAACGAAAGCTTGGGTGTTTTATGGCTAGCACGATGCCCGCCGAGCGCCTGAAAGGAGGGAAAGCATTTGTTGCAAGTCTTGCATTCGTAGACGGCAAATCCAGCCTTGCCGCTGGTGGTAGTTGCCGCCTCCACGAATCGCCGGCTCGTTAATTTCATGGCGGTGGTTGCTTCCTCCGTCACGTTGGGTTCTGGACCTTCTGGCTTGTGACCGCCGTGGGCAAGAAGTATGAGGCAATTAGCCATGTCTTCTTCCTCCTCAGTTGTGATCTCAGAGAACTCCGCGGAGGTCGATGAAGACGTCACAGCTGCCGCCGCCGATGAAAGCAGAAGCCTTTGCCGCTTGGTTCTCTTCCCTTTCAGTATGGACGAATCTTCCATCATACATACCATTGATAGGTGAGAAAGAAGCTTGTATTGAGGGAAGTGCGGGGTGAGGATGGTAAGGGGGTATTATATACAATGATTTTGGAAGGTGTGGGAAATTGCGAGTCAAAATCGTACATAAAAAGCCGCAAATTCACACCTCTCTCTCTCTCTCTCTCTCTCTACCCACCGTGAATTTGTTCCCGAGGAGAGAAGTTTCGCTAGCAAACTTTCCGTTTTCAAGTTCACTTGCTTCTCTCTCTCTCTCTCTCTCTCTCTCTCTCTCTCTCTTACTTTTATTTATGGAAGGGAAGAAACGTGAAATTAAACCAACTACAGGTAGTAAATAAAATAAACAAAAAAATAAATAACTAAATGAGAGAATTTGGTGGGCATGAGAGTGGCTTAGAGTGAATAGAGGAACGACTAGTAAGGGCTTTGATGTATCTATATTTGGGTAGTGTACACTAGCCACTTAACTATGATTACTTATTTAGAGAGAGAGAGAGAGAGAGAGAGAGAGAGAGAAATTATAAAAATATCATATCATTAATTTTTTAAAGATATGTATATATTGTGTTATATATGTAAATTATTATAATGATAGTAAGCTTTTATATCCTTAATAAATAATATCCTTTTTGTAAAAATCTCTAAATTAATAATCTAATTCATAAATATTAGGAGCCTTAATATCTAACTTTATAAATATAACAATATGTTTTAGCTAAATCATGATTGAATTTAGATAAGATGTTCTTACATGAAGGAACAAATTGGGTCACCGTTTTAAAGATATTTATTCATTTTAAGATAAATATAATACAAATTAGTTATATATTACACTTATCTCAAAGCAATTTAAAGAGCAATTTCAGAGATAAATGTAATACAAATTAGTTTTATAGAGAGAGAGAGAGAGAGAGAGAGAGAGAGAGCTATTACAGCTGTTAATATGTAGTTAGGAATCACAGAAATTATCTTCTGCTGACACAAGTCTTACTTTAATCCTGTCAGCATCAAGCTTTGTGCAAATTCAAATTAGAATAATAATGATTATAACAATATTTATATAGTTTCAATCTCTTTCTATGTTAAATTAAATAAAAATAAAAATAAAAATTAATTTGTGGATGTCAAACTCTTTCTCTTCAACAAATATTACTAACAAACAAGCATTGAAAATAATGGGAACTGTTCGCAGTGGTGATGGCGTTCAGCTGCAGCCACATCTCTGTCTCTCACTTTCTCTCTTTACGACTACAAATTTGAGCCACCAGTGGCATAATTATAGAGCCATTAACTCAGATCTTATTGGATTTCTGTGTTCGATTATACAGACTTCATCCTGGCCGTCGGATCGAGCTCGAACGGCTAGTAACTAGTGGGGAGGAGACTGTGACGTTTGTTGCTTATAATTATAATTTATACAGGTCAACAGAAGAAGCTGGCGAGGGAGTAAGTGGATTAAGGAGGTGAAGTGGAGATTCTTGGCGTGAGGAATAGTTGTTAAATCTTGGTTTGGTTGTGTGCGGCACGAAAGAGAAACGCCAGCTCCCTCCCTCTCTCTCTCTCTCTCTCTTATCTCTTTCTCTCTCTATCTCTAGAGGTATTAGGTGGAGGAGGGAAGCAAGGCATCGGTTGGTAGATGGTGCCTTCACTCTTCTGCAATGGCATACATACTCCATTGAGTTATACCAAATCCGAAGTAGTCGTATAAGACTTGAAAAGTATAATAGAGAACTTGGAGTTGGAGTAGCACTCTCCCTCTACTACTTGTTGGTAGATCTTAAGTGTTTGTTTCTACTTCTCTTTTTGTTGAATTTTCGGAGTTTTGATTTTGTCAAAATAATATATATATATATATATATATATATATATATATATATATATATATATTTCTTAATGGCTTCAATATGATGGCCTTTTTAATTAAGCTAATTTAATAGGATGAAAATTAAATGTTCATTTGACTAGATGTTCATGAACAGCTCATATTCTACTAGAGTTTGGTTTGAAATTTTTGAAATGCAAAAAAGAAGCGAAAGAGAAAACAATTAGAACAACTTTCAGCTGATCTTTCAAATGGTTCAGTGATAAAAAAAATTATAAAAAAAAAAAAGGTAAAAGAAAGAGAGACGCGAAGTTCCAAACAATCCAATGTAGAAAAACCAAATGATTGAAAGAAAAGAAAAGTCCCAACCGGCCATACAAATAGATAGATAGTACACTCACTGTAAGATGGAAGAGAAGAAATCCTCTACTCAACCATTGTGAAATTACAAAAAAGGAAAAAAAAACTTATAAATGTAAGAGTTTGGTTTGAAAATTTTGAAATGCAACGTAAAATCTCAATGCATTTTAAATTTATCTTTTAGTTTGAATTTAAAATTCTCCCAATTTATATAATTTTCAAATACATTATATTAAAATAATTATTGAGAAATTCAGAAACAAACATAAGACAATAAAAAAACAATCCCTTAAAATTGCAAAAAAGTGGCTGAAAATTGATTCTATCGCTTCGTAGTATCACAGTGCTGTGAAAATAGAGCCTAGGTGTTGGCATCTCTATCAATCTGGCTCTCCCACATGGACTTTAATGACACAATGCTACACCACAATGCCAAGGCATCTGGTGAAATTCCATGAATCCAAGAGTCAATGTGCTGGCCTCATAGCACCAAAAAATGGGCTTCTCTATCTTTGAAATAAATCCTTCATTTTTCCATCATCGAGGTGCTGCAAATGCAGCAAACTCCACCACTGCCTGCCATCACCACCATTATCGTCCATCTTCCGCTATCCTACTATAATCGTTGGCTACCGATTGCCACCATTGGCTATTGCCGCCACCGCCCGTTGGCCGTCGCGTTTTCACCATCAATCATCACCTACTCATTGCTGCCATCATCATTGGCCGAATCTATCACCACCAACTATCGCCGTCATTGTATCATTGTCGCCATCATCAACTGTCCTATGGCCAACATATTCCATAATCTACTCTTCATTATTTGACTTAAATAATTAATAAATTGCAAACTCTTGTATTTATTTTATTTATAATCAAACACTCTTAAGTAGAAAGAAATATTTATAGCATTACAATGAATCATAAGACACATTAACCATCCATTACATACTATACCCATTATAGAGATCTGAAACTGCTAAGACGTACTATAACCTAATAACTTAATAATATAACTATTCAATACATTTATTGACACTATCACATTTGCAAGTGTAGATCCATCATCTAAAGCAATATAATATCATATTTATAACACCATAAGATTAGCTCAATAATATGAATTATTCTACTAGTATGAGAGAGAGAGAGAGAGAGAGAGAGAGAGAGAGAGAGAGAGAGGCCATGTTGTTGACTATGACTAATGTGGCTAAGTCTTCTAATTATTCTTTTCTACCAAATAAATCAAAATGAAATATCTTTTCCAAATTAAATCTTCATTGACTAATCTCTATTTATCTTTCTCTTCTCTCAACTACTGAGTGAAAGCCAGAAATGCCCAAAAAAAGGTAAATTTGAACTCAAGTAGTCAAAATAAATAAGTAAATAGGAAGCTAATGAGGTAGCAGTTCAACCTGAACCATCCATCCATCAGAAACAGTAGTTGCAGCTAGCAACCTTTTTCTTAAAAAAAAATAAAAATTGATAGGGTAAGTTCAGCACACATTCTTCAAGTTTAATAATCATGTAATAAACAATTAAACCATTGTTAAATGAGATTTTATAAAATTCTTAAATAAATCATCTGTTAAATAACAAACAATTATTTTCAAAAGCAAAAAATGAAAAAAAAAAGGATCAATATTTGGTCACTTATTTGTTTGAATTTATTTTTATTTTTTTTTCAAACTGTCAATTATTTAAATAAATATGTTGAGTTCTCACTCCCTATTTTCTGAAGGAGAGAATTTATGTTCTTATTCTAGTTTTGATCATATTAAATTTAATAACTACTAATTTTATTTTAAAATTAATGAAAGTTGTTACTGATGTGACTCCATATCAATCAATGCCTATGTTGTGCTTTCTTAGATCCCACAGCTCACTGAGGCAGTGACCCTACAGAACTAACCACAATATGAAGTTAAGATTTAGTTAATTCAACCACCATCCTAAGATTAGGCCTAACTGTGCATTTTTTAAATAAATTAAAACTTAACATTGAATGTTCCTCACATGAGCCCTAAGTTTTAGGTGAGTTGTTGACCCTTCAGTTATAATTTCTATGAAACTCAATATAAACCCCATTGCCAGCCCTAAAGGTTTATCTGTTGCAAGCAGCTAAAAAAATTTAAAAAAACATAAAATAAAAAGGCAAAGATCAGTGATAAAAGGATCAAAATCATTGATAAAAAATCAGTTTTAAAAGTCAAAACAACTTAAAGCTAATCATTGAAGTGATGAGAATAAAGGCACGGTTCCTCTCTCCCTCTCTCTCAACAGTAGCAGATGACAATTATGCAGATTTTGCAACTGGAAAATAGCTCCAAGATACCTATCAATCTGCCAAATTGCAGTCTCTAAAAACAAATTTCAGACACGAATTGGTTTGAAGAGAAAAAAATTTTGATCACCTGATCAAAATTTGATCACGATGGGTCTCAAAATCATTGGATTAACTTTGAAATGAGTGCAATTTCATCACCGTGCATTAAACAAATTCTTCTTTGGGTGGTCATTATGTAACAGCATTCTGAAAAAAAGGAAAGCAAAAGGTGACATTTAGCTAATTGTGGCCTTTTAAAGAATATGAAATATATCATAAAGGGGCATTTACATACATACCACATAATTCTTATATATTTACATATTTAATATCTAAATTTTGATAGTTACATCCATAACACTCAAATTTTAAACATCATATCAAAAATACACTATTATTAACTCTTCAAAAGTCAATATGCCTTTTCATATATATATGTAGTACGGTTGGTAAGGACTTGGAAGTTGTTGCCAAGATTTTGGGTTCTAATCTAACCTAGACTATAACAAAACTCCACTTTAGAGGCTTAGGTGGGCAAAAAAGGAAAAAAATAATATAGATAAAGTGTTAGAAATATAAATATCAAATTTTAGGTGTTAGATATGTAAATACACGAGAATTGTGGTATGTATGGAAATTTTCCTATCATAAAACTTAGGCATGAAGTTAATACTAATAAAGCATTTGATTATACCACAAGTAAAAGAATCTGGGCTAGTACCAGATTACAAGCTTCGTGCAAATCGGATTGTGAAAGATCACTGAGCTCATAAGCTCCAGATGATGGCATGTGCTAATTTGCATACACATTAAGTCTAACTTGTGCAGAGACTTCTGGGTGAAGTTTAAGTTCTGCAATGTACTCTCCAGTTTCTCTAACCTCAGGAAGAGAGATGATTCTTCTATCAACATCCCTGGACAATAAATAGAAATTGATGACTATTAAACACATCCCAGATATCAAAAGAAATTGTTTCAATGTAATATGTCAAAAAAAGGAAAAAATATTTATATACCTATTTAGCTGGGCCTTGATTATGTCAACTAGATCTTGTGCAGTCACACTAACCACAACAACGGTTAGGTTAGAAACATTTATACAATCATATTGTAATAAACACTTGAAATATGACAAGTTGGCATCTTACCTTCCAAAAATTTGTTTCCCTTTTCCACCTTTGCGTTTCACTTTAAAAGCACCAACGGTCTGGAAAACTAAAACAAGTTGTTCGGCTTCTTCTTTGACCTGCATGTGTAGGCTTCTGCCTATCAGAGAATTTTCTTATCCTTATGTTCCAAGCCATTGTTTTAGATTATTGGTGGACGACCATCACATAATATTGTATGAAATCAAGCAAAACATGAAAATGCCTCAGAAGAATGCAAAAAAGTATATATTCACCATTATAGTGCCATTTATTTTAGCCATAAATGGTTAAAATGGACTACTTTGAGCAACTGAAAACTGAAATGTCAAAAACTAAATAAAAAGTACGTTTCATTTGATTATAAGCCTGCAATGCAACAGAAACTTGAATTTGCCTCTGGAGCAGTACAACTAGGCCTAAAACTGATTTGATGAAATGAGAAAAATGAATCGAAGAAATAGCTATAGAAAAGACTATAATTGGAGATCCCAGGCTCAAACAATCAAAGATTGAGCAAGAATATTAGGTTGACCGCACATATGTAAAACCTAGGCCAAATTTATGAAATGTGCCACGGTTTTTACCATAGGAGAACCCATAACCATTACCTAATTGTACTGCAAAGAGAAAGAATTTGTTAGGACATCACAATGAACCATTCTAAGCTTGATTGTGCTGAGAAGTAAGACGGGCAAAGACATCACATGCAAATGACGTGTCACCACTTCAAACAAATTATAGTGAGAAATGAGGATGGGTTGATGAGATCTAAAAGCAAAATTCATTTTATCAAATAAAAATTTTGGTACTTTTGAATGAGAATACCAAAGAATTAAAGAGCATTATAATTAACTATAAAAGATATATAAGATGTAGCATTAATAAATATTAAAAGTAGGTGTAGAGTGATTGAGGTTCCAGTTATAGTAGATTACATCAAGTATTAGAGTTAAATCTCTCTCTTTTTGATATTAATAAGAAATGCTTACAAAGATTATTCTAAGTGATATACTTTGATTTATGGTTGTCTTAAATGTCATAGTTCAAAACGGCAAGGAATCTATTAAAATAAATATAAGATAGAACAATAGAGACAACCTTCAGAAAACAAAAAGCTTAAAATTAATATATAAGTAAAAAAGTTGAGAAGGGCCCTAAATAAATAAATATTGAATGACCAGATAGATGAGGATGAGGATACTGAATGACCAGAAGAACAATAAATATTGCAGATTTGTAACCTTGAAAATAAATACATGGGAATGACAAAATCTGGATAGTCTGTGTTAGGAAAATCAATATATAAGGAAAAGATATATGTTGGGAAGATAACATTTATTCTCTCTTAATTCTCATTTATTCTCTTACTTATTTTCTCCATATTATTTTCCTCATAAAAAGAATCATTATTAAGTGAATAAATATTAATGTTCATTTAAATGGATTCACACCAGCGCACCACAATCAAAAAAACTTAATTTGCATAAAATAATTATTATCATTTCTGACTTTAAACAATCCCATTTGAGTTTTACTTTTATGGTCTGATTTTATCATCAATTTATTTGATTTAAACAATAAATAAAATATAATTTGGCTTGGAATTCTTGTATTTTTGAATTTACATCAAAAGTTAGCTAATAATTCTTTGATTGATGTTTTTTTTTAATTGTGAATTTGAAATATGATTTGTGTGGTGGTTTAACAAAAATGAAGTTGTATTATTGACCGCGTATGTTATATGAGTAGTCGAATATAAGATGAATTTAATTGACTTGGATGTCTTGAGCAATCGGGCGAAATCTCTATCATCGCGAAATCGTCGAACGACCTTTGATCGATTGAACAAATGCATTGAGCTCGAAATTGATTAGAATATATATATTCCAATCTAACTAGCGGTCGAGATCAGTCGTCGATATCTCAGCATGCTCGGTCGGAGTCGTGGCGATGCGAAACTATTTATAAAATTGATCGCGTCATTAGCTACGAAATATCAAAACCTACTTAATAAAGGCTTTGCGTTGATTGGATGAGTCGCGAATATCGGCGATTGGAAACGAACGTGCAATTTTGAGTGAAATTTGCCCGATTGGCGATGTAAAAAGCCTCCGATTAAAGCGGTGCGTCATTACGTCAAACAAAATAATCTAAAATTGACATATATATTAACTATATAATAATATTATCGTAAAATTCATATTGGAGTTGATTAAATCAAATTTTTTTAATTGACAATGCATATACTATCAACCTAGCATAATTCCTTTGTGTACTGGCGTCCAGAATCGCATGAATCTCTTTGTTCGGTTAGTTCGATCTCCCACAAAGCCGTAATCCCTCTCCATTCGATCTCTTTCAACGTTCCCTCCCCTTCAACCAAGTTCTCCGATATCCTTCAAAATTGCCATGGATCGACTCTCTTGTTCATTCAAACCCTCCCTCTCGGTTTTTTTGAAACCATAGCTCCTTCCATTCGAGGCATTCACACCCTCTCGTCTTTCCCCTCATGAACTCTCCGTGGTCTTCCCTCAAGCCACAAACCGTAAATTGCGTTACTCCTTTCTCCCATTTTCCCTTCAAACCAAACCCCATTCCTCTGGATTTTGTTGACCACAACCTTCCCCATTACAAGTTTCTATTCAGAATAAAGGCTTCTTTGGTCACATGAAACGCCTTTTCCATTCTAGAGCCGATCTTCCATACCGTCTCTCATTTCAGCCACATCACATATTTCTCTACCTCATCTCCTTCATTTCACCAAGCATTGAAATCTAAACAATGAAGGACTTCGGTGTTTACCTTAGTTCCAATTTAAGCTTCATCTCATAGTTATTCGAGCAGTATTTCTCACTGCTATATTTCCAAATTCTGACCTTACATTCTATCACGCATCTTGCATTCATCTACCTCATTCATTCACACACTAGGCCAACGGTGCAGTTTCTGATTTATGTTCGCACATGAAGCTTCTCATCAAATTCTTATCCTCAAATCTCTTTGGCATCTTTTAAGTATGATGCTGTTAGGGCTAAAGCTTCTTTGTTTCTGTTCATTCCTTGCACAAGTCTAAGTAGCTTGCATCTTTACCGATCATTATAAATATGCAATAAAAATGTGCTTGAATGTGTGGAAATAGTATATATGTATGTGCTTCTTTTTGCAGATTTGAGAATCTCGTCATGCTCATCAAGGCGTGACGAGATGAAAATCGACAGTGTTTCAAAAAGCGTCATCGTCAGTATGAGGTTGGTCTAAAATCTGTTAGAAGTACTATGTCAATCTTTGCAAAATTTTGACTAAATACTTTAAAATAAAAAAAAGGAGAAGAATATTGCGTATATATTTACTTTATGTAGGTGATTGAAGGCGTTATGCTTTGAGTAACGGATTGAAATTAGAGTCTTTAATCAACACGCTTCGTTAGGGTGTGGGTAGGCAAAATAGTTAGATGTAGCCATATGAGGATGGCGTCGAATCTTAGAAATTCGGATTTTAGATTAAATTTTGGACTTAAAAAAAAAAACAAAGAATCAAAATTCATCTAAAAGACCAAAATATAATAATCTAAAATGAAATTTAAATATATTAAATTGAAAATTCTAACAAGACAAACATAAAATGAATATCAAATTGAAATAAAAGGAGGAGATTACAATGAACTTCAAAAGGACTTGAACCAAAAGATTTTAATTTAACATTAAGTTAAATATAAGATATAAAGTCCTAAGAAAATTTATAAAATCAAAATTGAATGGGCATAACAAGTATTATTATCATATGAGAATATACTAAATAAAGAAATTAATTCATTCACTTAGTTTATAGTCAAATGAATGTTTGAGTCTATTGTTTTATATATTGAAATAAAAGGGAGTGTTCAAATAGAATACAAGTGAGGCTTGAAGTTAACTCCAAATGCATTAGAGACTTGCAATAAATTTAAAATTTAGTTATATATATTGATCTCTTGATGTGGAGTTTAAAATAAAGTTAAATTGGATTTGATCGCTCTTACATGAAGGAGATGAAGAACATAACTTGCATATTCACCGATGAATTTGGTCATGAATGATCTTTCCAATAAATATTGCAATTATCATAACTTATTCTAGGTGAATTAAAAGTGATTTCAACTGAACACAATCAAGTTTGGAGAATGAAAGTGAAGCTTGATAACTCACATGCTATAGCAAACTATAATGGTTAGTTGCCTAAGAAGAATTAATTGAACTTTGTGTGTTATGTTATACCATGTATGAAAATAGTTGAAAGAGAATAAGACAAATGCAAAGCAATCATGATTTTAAATTCATGTTATACTTATGGGGAGCTTACATGAAGCTAGAAGACTAATTTTCAAATGAGATAGAGCCCAAATCAAACTCTAGAGTGAGGTTCACAAAAAACGTGCCTTCTTACATGACAATGTCTATTTTAAAATGAATTGAAGGCTAAATGAACATGAAATTAAAGCACATAGGATTTATTGAGTGATATTTTCAAACTAAAGTGAAAATCAAATAAAATTCATAAGAGGTTTTCAATATAACTAAATAGCCTATTAGCAAGCATAATTGAAACTTCTTATTGAATAATCAATTTGTATTCAAAAGAAGCTTCAATTCAATTAAGCTCGCTCAAAGAAAGTATAGCAGCTCGTATAAGCGAATATCAAACTTAAATGTTGAATTTGCAAAGATCTAACAGGTCTTTAATGACCATAAGCTAACCATTGAAATTTAGAAATTCTATGAATAAGTTTAATGCGAGCAAGAATATAATATTTTGAGTGTAAATATAAATCTACTTCTTTCAATCCAAAATGTCGCCGGATCTGCAATTCTTCGTATAAGCAAACAGAAGTCGACATTAAATTAAATTATGTACGAATGAATGAGTTTCTTTCAATACAAAATTAGAAAATTTCATTCTAATTATGATTTTCAAAATCAATGATTTCATTAATTAGATGAAATTATCTAAAGTATATCTATACTGTTCGCATGAAAATTCATTGCAAGTTTTAGCATTAAAGAAAAGCTACATAAGTTGAGATTAAATAAATATGAAATTAATTTTATAGTTTAGAAGTAAAATTATCTAAATTACTAAATACGCGATATCTACTGCTGAATCTTAAACTTGGGTGGGAGGATCTTTATGTGAGTTCTTACCGGTTTGGTCTTGGGGACGTCGGATAACAAAACCTTTTATAAAATTTTCAACTTATTAAAATATAGAATTTAATTACATATAAAGATGATCCGATCTATTATTAAACTAGAAATTCGGCGATTTGAAACAATACACTACCCGATGATGGCGTGTTGAATGGTGATTTCAACCGGGAATACTTTCATCAAAATGTGATTAATTTCATCAAATTAACAAATTAAGTATCAATCTAAAATGTTTAAATGAAATTCAATCTCAAAACTTAAATCTAAAATCCAATCCAGCAATTATTTGTTAAAGGTAACAAAATAAAAAAAACCTCAGCTGCAATGTCTTCAATAAGTGTTACTTATGTTGTCTCAATCATCGCCCGGTGGGGCGTGGTGATCCTCAGTGCGTGACACGGTCGATAAATTTCGTATCGCTTCACAGAGTCCAGTGGTGCTCATGGCATTATATTACGATGTAGCTTTGTGTATATAGCTCGCCAGTTGCGAATCATAAGGTACGATAGGGCAAAAAACCATCCCAAGGTATAAGCTCTTGCCTAGACAAACATCACCCTACGCCTCATACAAGATTTTCGGACGAACCCAGCGCGTTGGCTGAGCAAGCGATCCTTCTGGCTGTTGGATCACTACCTCTTCCTCGACCAAGTAGACTGCACATGACAAACAGATGACTAACTAATCTGACGGCACGCATTCCCCAACCATCCGCTTAAGCTACTGACATGAATTTCATAAATCTAAATTTCAAAACTCCACATATCGCTACTATACGCTATACAATGTTTACATAACGACTCAATCTTAATCGAAAGTTCTCTCAATATCGGGAGGCAATTAACTATATATCAAGGCCTATAGAAACCCGAACTGATCTAAAGTCCTCACCAAATGAGTACGAAGTTTTATCTACTATTCCATCTGCCTTCCTCAAAATCAGACCACACTAAATCAAACTCTCTTCATTTCATGAGTCAATAAATTTCTGTGAGCCCACATGTATTAAAAAACATTAGTCCTAAAATATCTTACATCAAATAACTATGGAAAGTATATTATATAATTACATAAACTATAGATAAAATGTTATTAAAAAAAAGTTAATCTCCAAGGAGAGAATGCAATAAATAAGACAAAAAATAGAAGATTTAAAGATTTGGAATAAATTAAGTATATTCTAAGTAATGATAGTAAATTAAAAATGAAAATATTATTTGAAGAATATCAAAGAATAGTTTTAGGAAACATTTTTTGAAAAGTGTAATGAGAAAATATTGAAAAATGAAATATATCTGAAAAAAAGGTAAAGATGAATCTGCTCATAAGAGGATGCATAAAGAAAAATTTAAATCCATATGAAATGCTAATTGAGATTTAGAGAGTTATAAGAGAAATTAAAATAGTTTAGTTTGAAAATCTTTTTTTAATAATTATATAGAATAAAATAATAAAATTATTTTAGAATATGCGTTTTTGTACTAATAGTTAAGAACAATGGAGGTGTGCAAAATAGTACTAATCAAAGAGAATCAAATTTATAAGTCATTCAAAGACGTTATGATAATAAAACATATTTTGAAAAAATCATACTGGCGTCGAAACAATTTAGAAGGTGAAATTTGTGCTAAGATAACCAATGGAAAAGTATAGAGAGTAAAGATATAATCTTCATATAATCAAAATTAATTCTAGCAGAATAGACTACCACAACAATTGATTTCATGTACAATAAGCATGTGTTTATGACAAGATATATTAAAGTTTTAAATATATGTAGTTTGAAGAATTGGGTAAGCTTATAATTACTAAAGTGCCAAATGAGTTTGCAATATCACTAATATAATTATTAAAGATTACTATTAAGCAGCATATATATTTTTTGTATTAATATAGAGATGTTAGCAAAATATATTTGGTGTAAGGTATAGTATTTATATATGATATGTCTCCACCAAGTTAAGATTTATGTTAAAATAAGTGAAAAGTTACAATTGTTAAGAAAATCTTTAGAAATAAAGGGAATAAAACTAATCAACAAAAGACCTAGAATATGTTACACAATTATAGTGGTGGTGAAGTTGATAATTATTAGTTTATATAAATAAAAAATATGTGATGCATATGTGTGATAAATTTAAATATGTAAGATCTATCATATAGAAAAAAAATACTGGATAATAAATGAGAACATAACTTATGGAGTTAAAGTTTAGTAGGTAAAATGGGGAACCATCTCGTAAATACAAATTAACAAGATATCATCATTATGGAGACCTAAAAATAAACCTTATAAACTACTATTCAATCACTTGTACTATATAAAATCGAGTGTAAGGTGATAAAAAAGTTATTGATAGCCAACTTGAGTATGGTAAAAGAATAAGAATAATAGACAGAAAATCAAGGACAGAGTGACAAAAGATTGTATTAGAGAGTGGGTAGGAGAAGCACCATTGAAGGTTAGAAGATAGAATAATACGACAAATAAAATAAATATAGAAAAAACTAAGAAATATTAGTAGAGTAAAGATAGTAAAATCAAAAATTATACAAAATAATTTATATAAAATAGAATTTACACCTCATTCAATATCTAAAAGAATGAATGGTGAATCAAAATTCATAAAACAATCTCAAATAATTGGGATTAAAAAATTATGCGATGATGGATCCCTCAAAAATTTTGAAACTTAGTTAATGATAGAAGAAGAATTTTCTTCTAAATTTTAGCTTTACTTACATGAGCTGCACAAAATTCATTCAAGTTTTCTTACCCGCCTCTTCTCAGCCTCAATTCTTTCTTCTTCAATCTTCATCTCCCTGCATGGGACAACATGTCATAAATGCATTAGTAGAAAGAATTGTGATGCTTACTAGCAAAGAATGAACTATGACTTCAAAAATGATAAACTTTTATTACATATATAGAAGCTATAACCCAATATCCATCCAGTCATAAAACTCTTTCAACAATAACAACAAGCCTTTATCCCTCTACGTGGGCATCAACTACATGAATCTTTCTTCTTCATTGTATCCTATTAAGTATTAAATTCTAATTTAAATCTAATAATATAAGGTCATTTTTTACACTTCCTAACAAAGTCTTTTTTAATATAGGCCGAGTCTAATACATCTACTCATTTAACTAAATCATCGAACAACCAACGATTTATGTGACCAAATTACCTAAGGTGTTTGCCATTGAAAATATTCCAACATTTTCACGTATATATTCATCGAACAGCCGATGGTTCATCATCCAATTTCTGCTTGCAGAAGAATTTTAAACCCTTTAAGTTTCTCTAAACTTATTACTGTTGCTCCTAACAGACAAGCTAAGTATTCTATTGCTCTTGTTCTCATAACATAGCTCCAAAAGGTAAACATATTGCAGTTCGTTTCTATTTTCTGTGGTCCAACTGGTTTACATCTTGGGCTCTATTCCTCTTTGAGTTATGAACAAAGTTAGTTGATGAGAAGCTTGTGAGACGATCAGGTTGTTTCAGGTTGTCTACACCATTCTCCTCTAAACTATCCTTCAACTTAGCTGGATGTTCTTTAGGGATTTCTTTCACATCTTGTGACTGAACTTCTTTAAAAATTTCATCTGAAATTTTCTTTCTTGATGAAGCTTTTACAGGAATAGCAAATTCAGCATTACCCGAACTCTCCTTTACATAAAAAATATAAAAATAAAAAAAAAAAACCTGAATTATCCAAGTACTGTTCAAATGTCAATGAAGCTGACTTTTTATGTTTTCTGTAATCTAATTGATCCACATAGTGGGAAGGAAAATAATTTCATTTCAGCAAGTTATGATGCTACTTTTGAAAATATTTTTTATCTAAGGAAAATTGAATTAGATTTGAAGAGAAATGCTACACTTGCTACATAGTTTTACCCAAGGAGAAATCTATAGAATTGTTGTCAGAAATGTATATTGAAATCATTTTAATCAAAGAGATTTTGTCATACTATACCATCTCTTTATTTCATTTGTCTCTTGATTTGAGTAGAATGAAATCAAAATAAAAAAAAAATTAATGGAAAAGGGTTATGTCATATATATATCTCTTATGATTTCATTTACTCTCAGATACGAAAATTTAAAAGAATGAGATTATATACTATTGCTATTCCATTTCATTCTGCATATTTGTTCTATCATTTTGATACATCAATAGGAAATTATACTATCTCATCACGACATCCACCCACGCACTTTCTTTTCATGTGGTGCGGCATCATGGAACCCACATGTGGGGAGAGGTGTAATTGAATTAGTTAATTAAATATATACGCAGAACTTTCTTTTATTAAATGCAGCTTTAAATATTATATAACACCTTCACGTTTCTCAACATGATAGGAAATTTGTATTGTCTAACCCATGCACGCCTTTCGACGCAGCAAAATAGATGTCACGACCCACCATGAATGCATAGCCTCTTGTACCCTACGGGATGACGCCGAGGTCCAAATTATTTTAAATAAAAAAAAGATAAAGTGAAAGTGTGTGTTTAAAATTTTCTTTATCTCAAATGAACGCTATGTTTCAATTTCTATATCACGTTTATCTGCAATGTGATATGAGTCGATACTTACGCTTCTATAACACGCAGTTCTATCATATTCTACAAATACAAATAATAATCGATCAACGCTTATTTATGTTAAAACATGAACATGTGGATCATTTTACATCACAAGTTATCCTATTGTGATTATGATACGCATTTAATTCATCCTTGCTCTACTTAGCTTAATGCAGATGCATATGTGCTTAAACATAAATTGAAATACATAAAAATAATATCTACCATAGATAGACATCTATCGTTAAGATATCAAAATAAAAATTGTCAAGTTAAAATAAACTTAGTCGTAGACAACTTAACATTTTCGAATATGAAAGAACGACCAAGAAAGAGAGAGGAAGATAGGAAGTTTCAGAGGAATCCTATTTATTGCTTCTCCTTCTTTTCATCATCTTATATATCCACATATTGTCACATAAGTCAGGAATCATCATCAAATTTACGTTTTGTCATATCACACGCATGCATACATGTGGCATGCCCCTTATACATCTTTATCACTTCTTTAAATAAACTCTTTTCATTACATATCTTTAATAAATTTAAAAGATTATCCCATTCATTATTGATATAAAGATGGATTTTAATTAATCCAACTTAAAATACATGACATCTACTCATATCTTCTTTCCTCCCCTTATCATAAACAGAACATTGGATGATGATTATATATGCTTCAAAATGATTTATTTCTTTATTTATGATTACATGTAGAGAACGTTCTAAGCAAATCAAGTATGTTCATTTAAGACATTACTTTATATTTGATCATCTCCAAATGATTCATTTCAGCCTTTATGTAAACCACACATGTAGAAATGATTCTTAGCAAATCATGCTGTTCATTTTAGCTCATTACTTTATATTTGATATACGAGCCAAAATCATTTCACTTTATTTGTTGATTCCCACATGAGAAAGGGTTCTAGCAAATGTTCAATTTAGCTCATTACTATATTTGATCAAATCATTTCATTTCCTTATTTCATTGATTTGACATAAAGATTCAAATTTAAATCAAGTTAAGTCATTTGCTCATTACTTTATATTTGATAAATATTCAAAATATTTCATTTCATTTTATGTCGATGATCGCCACATGTAGAATTCTTGACTCAAATCAAGTGTCTAAGTTCATTTAGGCATTATTTATATTTGATCAAATGGCCTAAAATGATTTACCATATCCTCATTGATTACATAAAAAGGATTTTGGCCCAAATAAAGTCACATATGTTTCCAATCAAATAATTATTTCTATTTTAGATTTCATTTCATTTTGGCCCAAATGAAGTATAAAATAAATCAAATATCTAAGCACATGTGATCCAAATGCCAAATATAAAGAACAGACGCTACATCTTTCCGCTTGTCTTAGACCGTCAAGTTAACAAAACTTAAAAAATCTAATGATGTTATAAATCTTAGAATTCTGCCAATAAAAATTAAAGATAAATCTATCTACATCATAATATCCTCTCAAATTCAAGCCATATAAGAAAAGAAACCCGATCCTCAATATACCCAGAAAAGTGTTTGATAATTAATCTATCATCCTCTCAAAGAAAAATAGACATAAGTGCACTATCTGGTTTCTTTGACCGTCCGTTAACAAAACCTAAAATCAAAACTGACATATAAACTCCAACTAGACATTTAATGTCCATACAATTCAAAGAACGATATATACATTGGAGTAATTACAAGTCAAATATAAAGAATAGATGTCACATATGGCTTGGTCTGACCGTCAAGTTAACAAAACCTAAAATGAAACTAAACTCAAATTGACATACATTTCAACTGACATTTACATTTACAAATTTTAAAAGAACATATACTGTAGCAAGAAGTAATCATCAAGTCAAATACAAAAGAGACTATATATCCCTGGTTGGTCTTCTGACCGGGTCCCGTTAACAAAACCTAAAGATTGATATTATAAGAATTTCAAATTAATAATATCCGAAGTTAATTCTATCATGTAATACAAAATATGAATCAACCGACATATTTCTAATTCAAACCCTCAAGAAAAGTCCCAAACCCGATCCTCATGTCAAGGTTGGTTGAAGGATTATACTTGAGACAATGAATTATCCTCTCAGTAGAAAACCGTACAGTGTAAAAGGATATCAATCGATATTACCCATGATCGGTAGATTATATAATTAAAATTTCAATGATAAATGATCATATATTCAAATCTAAAATCAATCATAAAATGATCAAAATTCAAAGAAAATAACAAAAATATAAATAAAAATGAAATTAATTATTTAAATTAAAGCTTAAAACTTAAAAAAAAAAAAAAATCAATCCACCCTCCAATTGTTTTCTCTGACAAATTAAGAAAACTTTACACAAAGATAACAAATCAAATACATAACTAACTTCACACTCAAATATTCCTAAAGCGTAGCGATACGGCCTCGGTCCTCCGTCTCGCGATTTTGCGACCACATAAATGTATGATCGAGCCCTCCTGACCGTGGTTCGCCGGACATATGGCACTTAAATTACTTGGTCACGCAGCCTCAGATGTTCTTAACGCTTTGCTCTTGAGTGAAATGTAAGATGTATTTGGCAAAAGCTATGTTACTAAGACTTATATTTGTCCCCTTAAACAAACTCCACCCCAGGTCTACAAGGACACCTTGGACGACGTAACCCATGTTCGACAAGGATCCTTCGACGGGTCGACTACCTCCTCTAAGCACCGGACCGGATGGACTAACCATGGGATCTAGACGGAGCGCCATCGCTCCCCAAAAAGTTAAATTAAAATAATAAATTTCATAAGTTCTAAACTCCACTCACCGCAATTATATACTCGTTTTAACGATTCATCGATTTTAATCGAAGTGCTCTCTCAAGATAGGGGTAATTAACTATAGGAGCTTGCATAGAAACCTGAACAGATATAAAAAAGTTCTCACCAAATGAGAACGAAATCTGGTAGTGTCTTATCTACTATTCATCCGCTTCAAATTATCACACACTTAAACAACTTTTTCTTTTTTTTCCAAAAGAGGTCGCAAATTTTCGATCCCACATTTACACTGGGAAAAGGTTTTTCTTCCATCTTGCTACCAAAGTTATAATCAGAAAGTATAAAAAAAAATGAAAATGAAATGAAATGAAATGATAAGTTAAACTTGACAACTTTTCAAATAAAGTCTTAAGTCATTTGAGATTTTATTTAGTGATATATGGTATGTTTTTCTTATCACCCTATATTTTGGAAGTAGTGATAGTTATTTTAAATTTTACCTTTAAACCTGAATCGAACACTCATTTGTCAGCATTTAATGGCGCCAACATCATTTGCTAACGCCTCATCAATGCCGAAGACCGTTTACCATCCGGCGTGGATTTCCCAAATTATCTTGAACGAGTTGTTGATACTCAACTTGCTAACTCATCCCTGTACATAAAGGTCTCATGAAGTGGACCCCATCGCAGGTCACTTCAAAAGAAATCATCTTTGAGAGGCTCCTCAAGACAACAATCATGAAGAGGGTTGCATCGGACTGCCTCTAGTCCCTTAACAATGCAATCCTACCACAACCTTCTGGAGACATGATGTCAAGCTTCTTCATCTGAAGCAAGCTGAGGCAAAAGAAAAAGAATCGCGGCTCAATAGTTACCACAATACTGCAACCAATTATGGAACCAAGGAGTGTTCCTACCCAAAATCGGTTTGATAACCTTGTTAAACTAGCCTCAATCACTTAAGTAGCCCTTCTGACCCCACAAATAGTTCCAGCCTCCCGCGAGGAAACCCGAACTATATCCGCAATGGTGCACGGTTCTCCAAGTTGCCAAGAGAGGACTGATGAAAAGAAGATACTGTGGTCTCATCAAGGATGGGGATCCCTCCGGAGACCTCATCCAACTCAAATGAACACAGATCCATGTCCCACGTGAGCATCGGTGTGACACTTGGACCACATGTCCAGAATCCACCAGAAGGTCCCTGAAAGGTAAGCAGATATGGAGGCCGGCCTCAAAAAGAAATTGCTTAGAGCGAAAGACATCTGTGAATTCAGATCCCCCAACTCAAATCTATCAAAGAGGGCCCCAATGATAAAGAATATGACGGTACTTGGAGAATCCTCCGGGATCCCGCCATCATCAATCATCCATCAAGAGGAGGTTAACTTCGATCAAGCCCTCTAATGAGAAAGTCTTCCCACACTGGAATCGAAAGTCCATTGAGACATCGATCGAAATTCTCCAAGAGGAGAAGAAGAAAAGGATACGAATGGTGTATATGGTACAAACAAGTGAGCCATCCTGTGCCAATATCAACATAAAGGCCAGACAATAGACTCTCCCTCAACTCAAGAACAACAAAATGTTCAAATAGGAAGCATCCTGAAGTCTTCGAGAGGAACAACAAAGAAGAAGAAGAAAGAGAAGAAAATCCCACCTTCCGATACTACCACTTTAAGAGAGACAAATTCAACGATGAAAGCCAAAGATAAAGAAATCGCCAAATATAAAATGAAAATAAATGATGATGCGATGATGACAATGATGCTTAATGAGAATATCAGGTCCAACACCTCCCCAAATAATCATCAAGCCTCTAAGAATGCCCATGACAATCCTCCAATAAATGATCTCACATGCTTCAAGGGTCCAAATTGAGCTAAGAGGATTGAAATAAATGAGTCAGACAACCCGCTTCTCGTAATATACAAACTATATCTGATACCTCTCAACTTGATATTATCTTGAATGAAGATCAAAGTTATAATGCAAGGAGAAAAATTGAGCAAAGGCCTATATCCTGGAGTATGATCAAATTCCATACCCAAAAGGATATTCAATGCCAAAGTTCAATCTATTTGACTAAAATGGTAATCCCAAGCAAAATTCAATCAAAGCCCCAAAATAGTAATGATGCATTATTATTCACAGCCATTTTAACTTCGATCGCTTTAATGATGCTAAGTCGCCAAATGACTTAAAAGACTTTTGTCAACTTGAAAATATGTTCTAAAGGTTCACAACGCAAGAAAACAACATCACGATCTCCTGAGAAGAGGAAGAAAGAAAGTCAATAACGATATATCACACGCTAAAATGAGTATGAAATGTGAGCAACAATTAAGAAGAAGAGCATAATCCAACTCGATGGGCAACATCGATGATAAGATGGCGCCTTATCTTTGCATGGCTTCACTACCACATTTCAAGAGCTACTGATAGGTGGCTAAATTTGAGAAATTAAATTTGTCACGCCCACGACCGAAGATAAATCCAAAAGAGCAAAAGCTCTGACCCAAAGAAAGGTGAAACGATTTCACCTCATACAAGGAAGTAAGCAAGTCTATAACGTAGAAAGAAAGCTACGTTATCAAGAAACCAAACATTCAATCGCTCAACCCAAGCTCATACTTGAGGTAATGATGTCGAGGTCGCCAAGGCGAGCACCAAGACAAACAAAGGAGAATGACAAGATGGCTCACCCTAAAAGAAAAGTCAACAAAGAGTATTCTTTAAAAGTGTGGCTAAATTATTTTAAATGCACTCAAAGCATCTCCAACTACCAGAGTGTAAAAGACCCGAAGAGGCTGGACAAGCAGATAATCCTAATTATTTCCCATATCATCGGGTGCTCGACCATCCTATTGAAGATTGCTATATATTCAAAGATTGGCTCGAACAAAATAAAATGGAGAATTCACATTATCGGACGGTATTGCGTCCAAGAAAGAAAAGTAATCACCTCATCTCCGCAAACAGATAAGCAAAGAGAAAAGAACGATGATGAAGGATGGCAGCCTCTAAAAAAGACCAGAAAATGTTAAAACAAGAAGGTGTTCAAATGTGTGGAAATCACCACTGAGCCCTGCATTGAGTGACAAAACCTAAGTTATGGAAGGCATCTCATGAAAGACTACCGCCAAATACCGCAAAGGCTAAGAAACGCCAAACAAAAAAAATAAACTAAATAAAAGAAGAAGAAGAAGACAAAATGTTACTACTACTATTGATGGTCGCAAGTAAACACATCATCAATAATATGGAAGATTATATACAATCAAGAAGACCTATCACGCTTGCGTAATTATTACAAATCTTCGATCAAGAAGTAGGGAAGAAGTCAAGAACTTCCTACCGAAGTCTTGTTTGATGAATGAAGTTGACAAAAGCTTAGAGAACTCTATTTCCCAAATGAAGATGAATCGAGCTCACCATATCAACATATAAAAAAAATATAAAGTTGGCATTTCAATCTTCCGCTTTATCATCGACGGCAAAAGTGAAGCCGAATCATCAAGATTCGATGCAAATGAAGTAGCGCTAGAAGGTGGTCGTGCTACCATCCCAACAGAGAGCCATAAATGAATAGATAAAGGAAAAGAAATTGAAATCAATGAAAAGTTATCCCTAAGGATTCAAATAAGAAGCCTTCATCAAAAGGGATCGACTACAATATTCTATCCCATCTAAGGAAAATTCACAGTTAGTATACAAGCACTTCTAATGTCAAGATCTCCGTAACACCTTAATTGAAGCTCTCAAAGAGAAAAGAAGCATATTAACGCCGTTCTAACGGACCTTGCATGTTCAAGAGCCTCCAAACGCCACATTTTCGTAAGATGATCTAATGCTCGGACCGCAGAGCACAATCGCCTCAGTATGTTACAATGAAAGTGATGAAATTATAATACCTGGATCTTAATTGATCCCTGCCTCCGTGAATCTTATGAACTTGAGAACTCTGATATATCTCTGATGTAACATCTGGACGAGATAAAGTCATGGTGTTCAAAGAATGAAAACTAGTCATTCGCCCTCCCTCTTAAATTTGGAGACCTCTACACGTAAGCCAAATTTCATGTGATCGATGCTTCATTCGTGAGCTCTTTGGTCGACCATTTTCATAAGTATGGCATTGTCCCATCTACATTGCATCAATGTATGAAATATACAAAGGATGGAGAAGAATGCATGTGGGTGACATGCAACCTTTATGGTGCATGAAATGAAGATTTATCAAGATGCCGCTATTTCTTCCAATCAAACTAATTAAAACAACTATCAAATACCGCATCTACTTCAAAACCCATAAAAGAACAAGTTAAGAAGAAGGAGAAGATAAAATGAATAAAGGAAAAGAGGTTGTTCCAAATATTCCTAGGGATATAAAGAACAGTCCAAAATCAATAACACCGTCCCTCATCTAGCAAAGGATATCAAAGAAGAAGATGAATGTTCCTTCTAAATCCAAAGGTCCATGACTCTTCGAGTAAAGCTCTGACTGAAGAAGAACATTTTGACTGACATGAGTTCAATCGCTTTTGAAGGTAAGGTAATGCAATGCACTTTAAAACAATCATAGATCCATCGCCAGAGACTACACTCAAGTCACTCTATTTCTCCTCAACATTTTAAAGAAATCACCCTCGAAACTCATAAAGTCGAGGAACTGACCTTCTATGTACCTCCTCTCCTGAAAACACGCCGTGAAGCGCTTTTATAAATCCAGGTGTCAAGAAGAAGATCCCGATTGTAATGCAGAAGAAGAAGAAGCTATGCCCACAAGGATCCAAAATATTACTCCAAAGATGCAAAATACGCGCAAAACATGGGGTCCCGGGAGAAAGTAAGCAAAGGACTAAGCTCTGAAATGATGTGGGTTCTCAAACCATTGGTAAGAGAAATAAACACTACCAAAGGCCTTGGTTTCATCCAAGAAACGGTCCACAAGAATATACCATACGCTATAACAAATAAGGAGAGTGATGATGAAGATGAGAATGTCATTCTTAATGTTACTCACAAATAATGAAGAAGCAGGACCAAAGACCCAAGAGCTTGAAGATGGTGCGCTACTATGGATGAACTTAAAGAAATTAATTTGGGAACCGGAGGATCCTCGCCTACGCTCATCGGTTCTACTTCCTCAAGATAAAGTGGAAGAATTAAAACTTGCTCTGCGGAATTGGATTGCTTTGACATATTGAAATGCCGCTTATCCCCGATATAGGGTTCACAACCAAGCAATTACGCGACTCACAAGCAAGCCTCTAGAATGAGATTGAGGTTGAAGAACGTAATTGCGTAAACCAAGAAGCTCATTGAAGCCGGTTTTATTCGAGAAGAAAATATGACGATAGCTAATATTGTCCCCTAAAGAAGAATGGTCGATCAGATTATCGACTGTGGATTTAAACAAAGCATGTCCAAAGGATGACTTTCGCTCAGATCGTAATCGCATGGATAACACTTCAAACCACGACATGTTCTCATTTAACGGATCGCCGTTACAATCAAGATTTCAAGATGAAGCATACCTCATTTAGATATCAATTGCATATATTGCTACGCCATGCCCTTCAACTTGAAGAATACTGAGCTACATACCAAAGACATGATGACTTTGACGAGTTGATTCATCAAAAAGAGTGCTATGTTGATGACCTCGTTCAAGAGTATAGATCGCAAAGATCATCTCGATGATTTAAGATCGCTTTGAAAGAATCAAAAAAATATGATCTCAAGATGAATCCTCTGCGCGCCGAGTTTCTTCTGGAAAGTTCCTCGATATGCGCCGCGTGGAGGGATTGAAATCGATCCCAACAAAATCAAAGCGATTGTCGAAATGCCTCCAAGGAGTCTTCTCAACTTCGCTCCATACAGGACATCTCGCATTCATTAAGATTTATATCAAATCGCGCGATGTGAATTTTGCAAAATTAATGAAGAAAGATACCTTTCAAGTGGGATAAGAATGTCAAGAGGCCTTCGACAAGAGAAATATCTGAACCCACCCATTCTTGTCCCAATCCCGAAAGTCTCTCATCTTGTACACAACAAAGACGAAGAATCTCTAGTGCTTTTGGCAACATAATGAGGAAGGAAAGGAAAACGCTCAGATTATATTAGTCAGTAATAGAGCAAGCGTTATTCCCAATTGAGAAGCATTGTTTGCGTTTTGCTGCCCAAAAGCTACATCATTACATGTTATCTCATAAAATTACCCTTATCTCAAGGATCGATCCGTTGAAGTTCTTGATGACAAGACCAACGCTGATGTGTCGCGCACAATGCCCTTTGCTACAATTTGATATTACATATGTTCCCGTAAAGCGTGAAGGGCAAATTCTAGATTTTCTTGTCGCTCATCCCATCCCGATTCATTGCTTAACGATGATCTTCCGATGAGCAAATCATGCACATATATGAAAAGAAATAAATGTGGAATTGTATTGTTTCGCCCATTAAATACACTCAACCCTCAAATTTCCCAAAGGCTGAAGTGGTATCGGCCTCATTCGATCACACTGGTATAATGAGACATTCTTATAAATTAACTCAACCACAACCAACAACGGTTGAATATGAAGCGTGGTGAAGTCCATTTCCATGGGAGTCCGAATCTACAAATTTATACGATTCTCAACTCATCATTAATCAAGTGTTGGGCCTTTACAAAATCAAGCTTGAATCCTACTATCACAAAGTTCTCGAGCTTATGAAGCAAATTCCAAATGTCATTATGACTCAGTCTCCGTAGAATAGCAAAGCAGATCGCTTAGCTAAGCTAAAGAAATGGCGAGTATACGATGACAATTATATAATAATCGCACTCGACCCAAGTCCTAGAGCCAATAAGTTTAAAATCACTGGAAGAGGGGTCATCAAACAAATCAACAGATGTCATGCTCCTTACACTCCTTACAAATTACTTTCCAAAGTCAACAAGACAAGCTTCAAACCATTCCAGAAGAAAGCCTCCAACCTGGGGAAGTGCCAAAACCGCACAATGAAATTCTTACAGTAGAAGAGAAGGAAGACTGAGACAACCTTCGCCAACTACTTCAAGGAATTGCCAAGTAATAAGTCGACAATGCACAAGAGAATTATATGCTTATGTTGGCAATACTCAGATCGTAGATCCTTCGAAAAGATGTGGCTACCATGTTTTGGGAATAAAGAAGCAACAAAGTAATTGTTGAAATCCATCAAGGACTTTGTGCACACCAATCGTCCTAAAATGGCTTTCAAAATTAAAAGAATTGGATACTATTACCGCCTATGGTAAAAGATTGTATCAATCATGCCAAGAGATGAATGCCGTCCATAAATAATTCATCAACCTCCAACTTGCCCAACGATAACATCTTGTCGTTGTTGGGGAATGTAATTGACCAATTGATCCATCATCGGTCACCGCTTCATCTTAGCGACCGACATTTCTCCAAGTGGCCGCATTCATTTAAAGAAGTTAACAAGTTAACTTCTTTACCCACAATATTGTATAGATGATTGGTGTACCACGTCAATCATTTTATAACGGATCAACCTTCAAAAGCACTTAAAGTTTTAAGTTTTCAAGATAAGATTGACGCGATATTCTCAATTTATAAGAGAGCAAATGGTTAGGCATTTAATAAAACACTAGTCAAATTGCTAAAAAATTCTCACAAGAAATAAAAGGGAGTGGCATACCAAACTTGGAAGCTATGGGCTTAGACCACTTACAAGACTCCTACAAAGTCCCTATGCACTAGTTTGGGTGTCAAGCGGCCCACCGGGTTGAACTACCTTCCGAAAGTAGCCATTCAACAAAATCTTACCCAAGAGCTACGGAATGGAAGAGACGCTGATTAGCTCCAAGCTCAACAAAAATCTAAGTCTATCCGAGGATGTCCGAGCATTCGATCATACAAGACGCCTCGAAGCTTTTCGTGAAGGGGAATTGGTCCGGCCGAAGACCAATCATCCCTCATCGCATCAGGTGAATTTGAACCTAATTGGGGACCTTTGTTATTGTATATGGGAGCTACCAACTTGGGACTTCAAAGGTGAAAGACCAATGCCCAATCCAGATTTAAAGAAATATTACACATGAAAGTGTGATTGACAACCTGATTTGAAAATCTTTATCAAACACTTATGAAATTTTCATTGGAAATTCTGTAACACAAGAATGCATTTCAAAATAAAATAAAAATCCTCTACAGGGCATTTTTTAAAGTTTTATAAAGTATCGCGCTCCTGACAAGGAGCATCCCTTTCTTGGATTGACATCGCGTAGCCAAGATCCCACATGCATATTCAAAATTATGTATTCAATTTCTCAAATTTAAAAGTCTTATTCACCAAAGGCGAAAATCTTCAAATCAGAAACTTCAACAAACCAAGTTGGAAGGACATTTTCATCCCACATCAAATCTAAAGAAGTCGGTGTATAAGGTCGGACTCAACACCAAATACGGCCAGCCGAATGGTCAAGCTACTCAACACGCCACAAAGGCCGTAGTAAGAGATCCCCATCTCTAACCAGGATAAAATCCTTCATCAATTGCTCAAGTCCACGACTCAAGTATAAGGTCTGACTCAACACGCCAAAATACTAATCAATCACGATGACTGCTACTCAACACGCCACAAAGTAGAGGGATCCTCCTACTTCAGTTCAAAGACAAGAGCATCCAAATCCCCAAATCTCTCCAACTTGGTGAGTTCACCTGATGAGATTATCCCTATTGGTCGTAGCGTCATTTCTCAAAATTCTACAAACAAAGATATCCTTACTCAGAAGGCACTAAGCCGAAGTTTGGAATCAAATACAAATGTGAAATCTCAACTCCTTCAAGTCTATTAAAGGTAAAGCAAAGATCGAAGGAAATTCTTCTTCATTAAGTCCAATCGCAAAAGCAAAAGGACCAAGAAGCCATTCCCAATATTAAAAAAGCTAATGCTAACTGGAATTTTGTCATCAAGATGTCCATTACAAAACATGGACGATGACTCTTGCCATCGATCCAACACAAGCTCGAGAGTCGAGACATATCCTTCTACAAGCCCCAAAAGCGTAAAGCTGCGTATGTAATTTCGCTCGACAAATCTCTAAGATGATTCGATTTTCCCCATCAAATCCATCAAAGCCGGTGATAAAAGGAGGCACAAGATATCTCAAGATGAAGTCTTCAACAAGTCCACAAAGCAAAAGCACGACCAAGACATTCTCATCTCATCACTCCATTCAAGGCACAAACCGTGTGAAGAAAATACAAATTCCAAATCTCGAGACGAAGTCTACAATAAGTCCAAAGCAAAGCATAATCAAGATGTTCTCATCTCAAAGAACAACCATCAACTCCATCAAGTCCACTAACGCACAAAGCCAGGACAGGAGGAGAAAATATAAATTTCAAACTCTCATGAGGAAGTCTTCAACAAGTCCGCCAAAGCACAAAACATATAAGATGCACCAAATTCTCGACAAGTTGATGATGACAAGTCAAAGCTTTCTTTCATCTAATCAAGCACAAAGCATTCGACTAATGACAACAAATATCGCTCAACGAAGCTATTTACCGAACCGATGAAATGCAAATACTTGTCCAACCCGAGAGTTACACTTCTATCAAAGGCAAATCGCATATTAAAAGTTATTGAAATTACAACTTCATGACATCCAAGCAAATCTCTTGAGATCCACAGGTCAATTATGCAACAAACACCGCCCATGCGCACATGTTTGTTGGGGCATTTGTTTTACAACTATGTGCCACTGAAATAAATAAATGAGGTGAGGTTTAAAATCCCTTAATCGAGATCAAATCGATTAAATCCGATTTGAAAATCCGCCAATGCGCTAAAATATCAAAATTAATTAAATAAAAAATATTGAATTAATTAATGATCAATCAAATAATTAAAATTATTTTTAATGAAATTACACGCATCAAGTCGAAAGTTCGATGACGCTCGAAAGCAACCTCCGCTTATAATCGATCAAGGCCGTCATAAGTTAAAGTACAATCAAACACCTAAGATTGACACCTATCGTAGATTTATTAAATAAAATAAAATCATGCAAAATAATATTAAAATGCAATTAGAATGATTAATGATTGTTTAATCCTCATTTCTCTTAACCCTTAATCCTAATCTTCCTACCATCGCCCACTAAAGAATCATAATCCCTATTATGAAACTAATCAAAATGGCCCTAAAAAGGCGGCACTCTCTCTCTCACTGAATTGACTCATTAACGACATTTTTCTTCCCTCTTGTTCTAAAGCTCTAAAGTCTCCTCTCTTCCTCTCTCCTCGTATACTCGTCCATCCTGAAGGACGTAGGTCGAACTCTCAGTAGCCTCCTTCTTCTCCCTCTTGACTTCGAACTCCCCATAGCCTTTCTCTTCCCATCTCTGCTCAAGTCCCTACCGAGCAAATCGAGGATCCTTCCACCTTCCAACTAAACCCCGTTGTTGTTTCAATCCTAGTTATATTTTGTGGGTTTTCTAAGAAATGCAGATTGCTTTCCTCTCTTCCATTTGTGTTTTATGGTTGACTTGTTTTCTGGTTTGCACAAGATGAAATTAAGATAATTGATTTATGCTCAGCTTTCTTTTCTCCTTCTAAGGTCGAGCAGGAGCTCATTCTCTTTGCTTTGCCTCCTTTCCTTTCGTGTCTGTCTCTCCACGGACGCACAGCCGAGGCTTTCTCCTCCTCCCAGTGATATGTTTTATGTGATTTTCAGATTGCTATATCAATTACTTATCTACCCTCGAAATTGCTCTATATATTCAGATTGCTTGTTTCCTCTCATGGACAAATTGATGGTTCATCATCCATCGCTTGTAAGAATTTAAACCCTTAAGTTTCTCTCTAAACTTATTACTGCTTGTTCAATGTATTGCAAGTATTCTATTGTTTGTTCTCATAACATAGCTCCAAAGGTAAACATATCGTAGCTTTTTGGTCCAACTTACATCTTGCTCTATTCCTCTTTGAGTTATGAACAAAGTTGTTGAGAAGCTTTCAGACGATCAGTTGTTTCGTTGTCTACACCATTCTCCTCTAAACTATCCTTCAACTTATAATGTTCTTGTGATTTCTTTCACATCTGGATCGAACTTCTTTAAAAAATTTCATTTGAAATTTTCTTTCTGATGAAGTTTTTATAGAATAGCAAATTCAAGATACCCGAACTCTCCTTTCATAAAAAAAAAAAAGAATTATCATCAAATGTCAATGAAGTTTTTTATGTTTTCTCAGAATCTAATCCACTGGAAGGAAAATTGTTTCATTTCAAAGAAGATGCTACTTTCTGAAAATATTTTTATCTAGGAAATTGAATTGATTTTAAGAGAAGACTACATGTATATAGTTTTACCTAAGGAAAATCTATGGATCTTTCACAAATGTGGTACATGCTGAAATCATTTTAATGATTTTGTCATACTACATACTATCTCTTATTTGATTTTTTGCTCTTCTCAGATTGAAAGAATGAATCTGAAATAAAAAAAGCTAAAATTAAATGGGCATGTCATACAATATACCATCTCTTGTTGATTTCATTTGTTTCCTCGTGATAGAATGAATGAACTGAAGTGAAATCAAATTAAAGAGAATGCTATACTACTGCTATTCTATGTTTCATTCTCGATACGCCTGTTTCTATCATTTTGATATATCATAATAGAATTATTGCAAAATTTCTACGCTATTGTCATCCACCCATGCACGCCTTTCTTCATGGTGGCGGCCTCTCACAACCCCACACGGGAAAGCCTGATATGTTAAATTTGATTATTACGCTCTTTAATTAAATATACATGCAAGAACTTTTACGAACGCAGCTTTAAATTTATTACTATAAGATCTACTCATGTTTCTCCAACATGATAAAAAAATTTGCATTACAAGAACCCATACGCCTCTTTCACGCAGAAATTTTTTAGGTCTCATAAACACACGCACTTCATGTATGGAAGATCTAGCCTCAAGTAATTTACGGACGACGGAGGCCAAAATATATTTAAAAAAAAAGATAGAAAGAAAAGAGATGAAATGCTTAAGTCACGTCATTTAAAATTTTCTTTATCTCAAATGTGAACGCTTACGCTCAATTCTATCACGCAGTTTATCATTTTAAGAATGCGACATGAGGATACTTACGCTTCAATTTCTATAAGACGCAGTTTTATCCCATTCTACAAGAACAACACGAGTAATGAATCGATCAATGCTTATTTATGTTAAACATGAACGCTTATTAATTTTTATATCATACAAGTTATCCTATTGTTTCATATACGCATTATTTAACGTCATCCCAAAGTTTCACTATTGACATATTACATCATACGTGCTTAAACATAAAGTTCAAAATACATGTAAAATAATATCTACCATATATTTACATCATCTCAAGATATCAAAATAAAATCACAAAATAGAAAATGAAACTTACAAAGCCTAGACAACTTAATCCTTTCATAAAAAGATCAACTTGACTAAGTCAAAAAGAAGAAAGATAAGAAAGTATGAGTGAATCCTCTTATTTATGATTCTCCTTCTTTTCATCTATCTTACGATCAACATATACTACATAAATCAGCATAAATCATCTAAATTTACTTATTTATCATATCACACACGCATTAATGCAGACGCCTTATACATCTTTATCACTTTTCAAGGAAAATAAACTCTTTTATCATATCTTCTTAATAAATTTAATGATTTTATCCCCATTTGCCATGAGTCAGATTGAAAAGGATGGATTTTAATTAATCCACTTATCTCTTAAATGATATAGACATCTACTCATATCTTTGTCTTCTCCCCCCTTATCAAGAAAACGCTAATGATGATACATGGCCTTCAAAATGATTTATTTCACTCTTTATGCTCATGATTTTAACATGGAAAGGGTTCTCAAATCAAGTGCCTAAATATTTTAGACTCATTACTTTATATTCGATAAACGAAATGAGCCTCCAAATGATTCATATTTCAAATTCTTTACGTCATTGATTTGCCACATGTAGAAAGCTTCTTAGCCCAAATAAGCTCATTTGTCCATTACTTTATATTCGATCATATTGAAAAACGATTCATTTCTGCCTCCTTATATTCGCCGATCCGCCATGTAGAAAGTGCCTACCCAAATCAAGTGCCTAAGCTCAATTTAGCCCATTACTTTATATTTGATCAACGCCTCCAAACGATTTACTTTCACTCTATCACTCATTGATTATTGCATAAAAATGATTTTACCAAATAAAGGTGAGATATCACGTTCTAATCAAATAAATGTCTATTTTAGATTCCTCACTTCATTTTACAAATGAAGATCCAATAAATCAAATATCTAAGCATGTGATCCAAATGCAAGTCAAATATAAAGAATGCGCTACATCTTTCCTTTGCCTGACCGGCCCAAGTTAACAAAATTTAAAAATCTAATAACGTTATCAGAATCTTAAGCACTCTCACAATTTAAACGACTAAAGATAAATCTATCTAGATCATCATAATATATCCTCTCACCCAGCCATAAAGAGTCTAAAACTCGATCCTGAAGATAATCTAGAGAACAAGGCCGAGAACGATAGATCCTCAAAATAATTAATCTGATCCCATCCTCTGCAGAGTAATGAGCCGATTAAGGTCATATTATTGGTCTTCTGACGGCCCCGCTAACAAAACCTAAAAAATCAAAACTGACATATAAACTCCAACTTAGACATTCTAATGCTCATACAATTCCCAAGCATGAGACCAGATGCATGGAAGAACTACTAAGTCAAATATAAAGAATATGTCACATATTCCCTGCTTGTCTTCTGACTCATCCGAAGTTAACAAAACTTAAAATGTCAAAACTAACTCAGAATCGACACCTATACATTTCAACTCGACATTTACACGCCCATACAAATTTTTAAAAGAATATATCAGATGATGTGTCAAGAATCATCATGTCAAATACAAAAGCATCAGATGCTATACATCCTGGCTTCTCTTCTGACCGTCCAAGTTAACAAAACCTAAAGATGAGTATTATATAATTTCAAATAATAATATCTCGGTAGTTTAATACAATACAAAATACGAATCAACCCACATACTTCAAATTCAAACCCTCAAGAAGCCTCAAACCCGATCCTTTATGCTCAAGCGACAAGCTAAGGATTATAGCTTTTGACGAATTAAGACCCGATCCTCCTCAGAAAACTGCATCTGAAGTAGACGCCTATCAATCGATATTCTACGATCGAAGGTAACTACAATTAAAATTTCAATGATAAACGATCATATATTCAAATCTAAATCAATCATAAAATGATCAAAATTCAAAGAAAATAACAAAAATATAAATAAAAATGAAATTAATTATTTAAATTAAAGCTTAAAACTTTATAAAAAAATCATTCCACCCTCCACAACCTGTCATTCTAATGACAAATTAAGAAAACTTTTGCTCACAAAGAGAATGCCAAATCAAACGATAACTAACTTCACACTCAAATATTCCTAAAGCTCGTAGCGGCCTTCCGTCTCATGCTGGTTTTGCCGCTGAGCAGACCACATAAATGGCATGACTGATTCTCCGACTGGTTCACGCTGAGCATACTAAATTACGATCACGACCGCACTCAGATGTTCCTCTTAACGACTTGGCTTTTCGCGCGGAAATATAATCGATTTGGCAAAAAGTTCTATGTGCTGACTTATATTTGTCCCCTGACAAACACCACCCTGATCTAAGTGACACCTTGATGACGTAACCTACGTTGGCCGACAAAATCCTTCTGCCAGGCCGGGTCGACTACCTCCGACTGTTTACTGGATCACAACCGGACAACTAACCATGATCTAGATCGGGCGCGTCATCATTTCCCCCCACAAAAAATTTTAAATTAAAATAATAAATTTCATAAGTTCTAAACTCCACTCACTGCAATTATATATTCGTTCTTAACGATCGACATCATTTAATCGAAAGTGCTTCTCAAGACGGAGTGAATTAACTATGTGAGCATACTATAAAACCCTGAACCAGATATAAAAAGTTCTCACCAAATGAGAACTAAATCTCCGAAGGTCTTATCTACTATTCATCCGCTCTCAAATTATCACCGACACTTAAACAACTCTTTTCGCTTTGTTTTTCCAAAAGAGGATAATTTTTCTGATCCCACACTAAAGATACATATCCTCAATGATTTAAATATAAGCAATATTAATACCTTTGTTTTCTATAACTCTCCAAAGCACGCCTTTGAACTTTATCATATGCATTTTCTAAATCAACAAATATAATATGCATATCCTTATTACTCTCTATACTTCTCCATCAAACCTCTCAACAAATGTATAGATCTATAAGAAACCTACGCATAAAACCAAACATGTTTTTAGAAACTTCTGTATCACATCATAACTTATAGTCAATTACTCTCTCCCATAATTTTAATGTCTGACACATTAACTTAATTTCTCTATAATTTGCACACTCTTGTGCATCACCTTTATTCTTAAAAATAGAAACTAACTCCACTCATCTAACATCTTTTTAGCCTTTAAAATAATATTAAAAAGATTATGAGCCAAGAAATTTCTTGATCTCCTAAGCATTTCACACTTTTATTGGAATATTATCAGGTCATACTATTTTTTCACACTTTATTTTCTTTAAAGTCTCTCCAACTTCGATTTTACTAATACGATGACAAAAACAAAAAAACTCTATTTACATTTAGGATATTATGATTGCTAAAGTCAATCATATTCTTACAACTTTTATTAAAAAGTTTATCAAAATATCTCATCCATCTATGTTGAATATCCTCTTCTAAGAAAAGTAATTTTGATATTCATCCTTAATGCACTCCATTTAAACTAAATCTTTACTTCTTCAATCTCTTTATTAACTTTAGATATATCTTTCACCTTTTTAATATCCAATCTATTATATAAATCACTAAATATTAAATAATTTGCATCATATATCATATACAACTCTTTTAAATTTAAACTAAATAATACATGTTCAATGACTTGCTCAAGTATCCCAGTTCAAGCCATGCATTTAATATTGCTAGTCCAACATAGAATAAATTTGCAATTTTTAGGATACTTAATTCTTGTATGGAAATGATCAGTCAGAGAGTAAATAGTAAGATCATACTAAAAAGGTCATATCTCATTAACTTAATCAAGCAAGCACCAATAATAAAAATATCCCACTTGAAAATGACCAAGATTTTAGTTCTTATAACTATTATGTAGTTTGAAAATATCATTGTTTTATGCATGTCAAACTCGAATGAGGGGTTCATTTGTTTTAATAACCAAAAAAAACAAAATACAACCTAAAGATATAAATGAAAAGATAAAATAATAAAACATTAAGTCAAATAGGAAATTGCTATAATTGTATTCATATTCTATCATTTCAATATGCAGATTCAACAACATACAAGAATTGTCACAAAGTTTCATGTCAGCATAGATGATATCTGCGTACAGTACAAAACATAAATTGCAGAGATTGCTTTTGTCTAAAATAAGATAATATTTCTGTGAATCCATGTAAAAAAATAGACACGCTCAATATCTGAAAACAGAGCTGGGCAGCATACTTTTTCACAAAAGACATGTCTTTTTAGGAAGTAAAAGAGAATATTAAAGTAGAAGATCATTAATATTTATGCCCCCTTACTCCGCCACTTCTTTCTTTGGTTTCAAAGGGATGATAAAGATGCATATTATTGAGATTTGTAATGATTATAAGAAAGCTAGAAGTTTTACAAAGGAGGCAATGAATAAAACAAAAGCTAAAACTTTGATAAAATGTAATTTTACTCTCACTTCACAAAAAAGAAATAATGAGGTGAAATTATTAATATGGTCAAGGATTGCTGGAAAGAGAAATTCACATTCCTCTTTACTATGATGGTCCAAATATATAAATAATCAGCATCTTTCTGATTACATTTTCAAATATGACGTGGTGAATGGATTCAGTTTTGGATGAATAATGGTTGTCAATTATATTCCCATCCTTATATATGAATATACTTTGTATTTATAAAAGCCAATGGATCATGAGATACGTATTTAGCAACATTGTAAATAATCATTAACTTCTCTATTTATTGCATTGATCTGACATCTCTAAAATATTGGAAAGAAGAATAATATGAAGCATACACTTTGATAAAATATAATATTGCTCGCTTTGCAAATTTATTAAGAAAATTTACATGAAGCCCTATAAACAAAAAGTGTACTTGTATATCTTTCTCAAAGCTTTAGTTTACATACTATCATCATATTTTTATTTAGCTACAACTTTCTTACTACTCATCAAAGATATATATGGTGAAGGAGAATTTGACAACCTAATCTGCTAGAGTATGATAGTTGTAAGAAAGTTAATGTCTGACTTAAAAAAAAATATCAAAAATACCCACAATAGCTTTCAAAAATATTATTTTTTTCACAACAATTCCATGAATTACTTTACAAAGGACTACGACTGTCACATAAGAACCATTAAAGTAGTAACAGAATTTATTGTTTGGAGAAAGAAAAATATTTTAGCTGATGATTGTAATTTGTAAACAAGCACGACTAGTTTTAGCAACACAATTTGATAACTTTAATCCACATTTTCATCCTCATGTATCTAATTCTTCTTCCCTGATGTGTCTACACCTGCTTCATTGGTTGTAACTACTTGATGTTCGATGTTCCAACTTTCAATGTGCAGCAACAGAGTCAACTAGCCTGTATTGCTACTGACCATGGACAGACATGCACAATGTCTCCAAAATGGAACACTTAAAATATTTATGAGATGTCACTCAAACATGTATTAGTATTTTCTAATACTACTTATAGATAGTGGACGGTGAGCTTAGGACATTGCTTGCAACAACCCGTTGAAGACCTCTAGCAAGCTCACCGTCTTAACTAATTATGGTCGCACACCCTTTTGATCTTGCTGTGGTATGCGATGCCCATGGCTACAACATCCAAGATCGTAAATAAGCAAGCTAGTTGCCCCCAAGCCAATGCTCTCCTACACGAGGAGTATGGCATACATCCAATTGGCTTTCAGTGAATCCCCTTATAAGCTATAGGCAAGATTTAAGCCAATTTCAAATCGCAAAATTACTGCTGCGCTACACATACATTGCATTTCTAGTTCAATTGTTATGACCCAGGCATCTCAACTTTGGTATGTGAATCTCTAGCAAGAAATCCTAATATTTCTTCGTAGATTCTACCAACTCTCGAAGGCTTTTAAAATATTCCTTTCAAGGCTATTAAAACACAAAGCATAAAATAAATGTCTCTCAGGGCGGGAGTTCTTCTGAAGCATGAGTTCATTTTCATCAAAGGGGAAAGGTACATAGAGATTTATAATGCTATAACATTTTGAGAATTTGACGTAGTTTAAATAATCACTTAGGTTGCAGAGGAACGCTGCTAAAAAAATTTCAAGATTTAAAAGCTAAACGTCACAAAAGCAAGCTGCAGACCTTCACTCAACCAACAAGCTAGAATTTACAATCATCAAAATCGGAAATTCACATTGAAAGAAACATCACAAGAAGCGTACTTGATCAACAAGGGAGTTACGATCTGAGCCTTGCCAGAAGGCAACAGAAAGTTGCGGTAAAAGCCAGCCTTGACCTCAAGCAGCTCCCCTTTTCCCGAGCTCCTTTGACATCCTCCTTCAGAATGATCTAACAACAATAACAAAACGGGAAGAAATCAATCACAGCGAATCAAACAACGGGAATGGGAAACGGTATGGGGTTTTGCCTTCCGAGTCTTCTTCGCCTTTTTCTGCGCCAGAACGGTTAAAACCCTCCCATTGCCAGTGGGAAAAGTGTGCTCGCCGTGCAGGGTTCTGTCCATTTTGGGTGGCGACGAGCAGGAAAAACTCCAAGAGAGCGGAGATGTTGCCGCCATGGCTACCATTAGCGTGTTCTAAGCTTCGGCTTTACATCGTATTTTGCTGCGACGCCCCATCCTTATCTACATACGCCCCATCGGGTTCCCGGGTTCGCTAGACCCGCCCATGTACCTCCCTCCAATACCGAAGTGACTGTTGGAAAAGCGAGTCATGGTCCGTAAATGTAAAAGTTTATATATATTTATTTATTTTTAATTCGGATTAAATTTTGAAATAATTTATGAACATCCATGTGCGAGCCGATCAATATAGTACTAAAATATTTTTTAATAAATTAATCTCTTCTATATAAAGTAGATATAATTTTTTCTCATATAAAAATTATGATAAAAATATATATTAATTTGATCTCTCAAGCATACAAAATTGATTCTAATTTAATTCATGAGGAGCCACCTTTGATTAATTTTATATAATATAAAGACTAAATTGAAAATATATATATATATATATATATCATTGTAAGAATAAATTGATCATATATGAATAATTAGGAGATTAATTTAAAATTAAACCTTTTTAGTTTATAAGTACTTAAGTATAAACTATAAATATTATATTAATTTTTGAACATAAGATTTCTCTCATTTTTTGCACACTTGTACTTGAACTCAAGATGCCAATAAAGCCAAAACTCTCAATCAATTATTCTAGGGTTGTTTGATTGGAAGAATTTTGAGTGTAAAATAAAGAAATATAGGATTTTAATTATTTGATATTTGGTCAAAGAAAGTAAAATTTTCATAATGTAATATATTTTAAATATTACTTTAAGATTATGTGTATTTGAAATTCTCCGATTTAGTAAATTCCAAATACACCTAAGAATGTAAAGTTGTCATGTCGCCGCCACATGCCGTCTGGACGTTAAAACCTTCAAAATAATTTACATTACATTTTTTAACCAAACAAAAAGGAAATAATATCATGAATTTATAAAACTCTCAACCAAACAACTGTAAAGTAATTCTTTTGCACTGTATTTCTTTTACACTATATTTTTTTTACACTGCATACCAAATAGCCCCTGTATGAGTGTCTTTATAATAAATTCAATAAAATTTTATCTTTTAGAGTAATCAATTGGCCTAAAATGTATTCCATTTTTTTATGATGTAATAGCCAAAACTCTCAATCAACTAATTTCATTTTTTTATGATTTATTATATTATATCTTGATGAATTTTTAAAATATGCACATGTATCATTTAACTCCCTATTACTTTGAGTTCAATGTCACCTATTAGATATTGACTAAAATATTAGAGTAATATGTCAAATTATTTAGCCACAAGTGTAAATGAGATAAATCATAAGTGGTGATGACCACTTGTTTATTTAATTTTTAATTATAAAAACAAACCTCATAATTGCTCCACATTGGACCCATGAAATTTAGCTCATGCCTATGACTTAATTAGGTCGAGTCGACCCGAATAATACAATTATTGTTTAATAAAGTAATTATTGTTAAAATGAAATTTAGCCCATGCCTATGACTTAATTAGGTCGAATAATACAATTATTGTTTAGTAAAGTAATTATTGTTAAAAGCTTTTGGTTATATGCTACTTATCTATTTCTATAAATGAACTATCATGTGCTCTATCATCTCTTCAAAAGTAATTAATAGCTTCAATTATATATTGGAGGAGGATCATTTACTATAGATTGAAATGTATCCTAAAGATATCTCATACAAGCTAATGAGCTAATCAAAACTTAATTTATTATAGTTTTGAGATTTCACATAAAGGCAAACATATACAATTAAGTATATTTCATGTGTGATATCAAAAGAATACTCTAGATTAAAAATATAATTCATTGTGTAGTTCAAAAAAAAAAATTAATTAAGATTTACATTGCTAAATCCAGTAAATCCTGCTAAACGTAAAAAATAATTTTATTAAATCTTGAATTTAATAAATCTTGTAAATCCAGTAAACCCTCTTAAATTCCGTATTTAGTAAATCCTGTTAGAATTGTGGATTTATGAGATTTATACAAATTGAGCGAGAAGAAATTAGGGAGTCCGACGGTGGAAGAAATTTCAATTACTGTCATTTTTTTAGTCTTTTTTAAAAATCTTAATTTTAAATAATTCATTTAATTATTAATTATTGCTTAATTAAAATATTATGATAAAATTAATTTTAATTTAATATTATCAACTATTTATTAATATGCAATTATAAGTTAATTTGTTAAATGTAATTATTATTTGATTGATAATTATATTTAAGTAATTTTAGCTATTGCAATAATTGATAGTTTTTAATTTAATTTAACTTAATTTAAACTAATTTAATAAAATATTATTGATGATTAACTTATAAATTATTAAAATTAAATTATAATTTAATAAATATAATTATAATTGTTATAAGTTTAATACTTAACTAATATAAAGTTTATAAGAGTTCATATAATTTTACCCTTTCACATGCCTTAATGTAATTTAATTCTTAGAATATCAATCTACTAATAGAATTTAATAGTTATTGATTTTAATAAATTAATAGTTAATATTAATACATATTACTTTAAATTAAGATTAATATTTATACTATTAATTGATTAATTAATATATATTTAAGTTAATTTTAATTGAATACTACTACTGATTTATTAATATATCATTAAATTTAGTTATAATTTATTAAATATAATTATAGTTTGATAGTTAATTTATTTTAACTAATATAATAATTAATATTTTTTTAATGTAGTTAAAATAATTTTAACTATTTTAATTTAATAGTATTAATGATTAATTGATATATTATTATAGATTAAGTTTCATAAATAGATCAAGATTTCTTATAGATGATCAGTATATATAATTATTATTTTAATATCTCAAATTGAAATGCAATATAATAATGAGATATTTTTTATTTTCTTCAAAAAAAAAAAATTAAATCCTTACACTTAAATCCTCAAATAACTTACCAAATATCTCCTGATTTGTGATTTAATTAATTCTGCCATTTTTCAAGATTTACAACTTAAGATTTACTAAATCCAAATGTGCTGGATTTACTAAATCTTGTTTGAAATAAATTCAATCAGTTACCAAACAGCCTCTTAGGGATTTAGAAACTCATAAAGAGAGATACTTGACCAACAATAAGCCTTGAAGCTCTAATCAAATTAATTATGGGCTAACTATATCATAACTATAGAGAACTATCTAAATCAAATACATAAATTTTATGATAACATATATATTGAACTCATAATTGTGTCCTAGACAATTTTACTTAAGCTCACCTAAATATTTTTCATTTAAAAATGGCATCTTGTATGATGCAATAAGTCCTACCACATGTGATCTAGCTCTTAAAAGCAAGGTGCATAAAAGGTCATGGTACAAAATCTTTTATTTAATTGTATATATATATATATATATATATATATATATATATATAATATTTTCCAGAATAAAGTTCATTTTTTTAATGAAAAAAATGTAGAAAGGAAGAACACTATCGAGGAAGAAATAACAAAAATTTCCTTGTACAATAACTCAATAATCGCAGTTCTGCAGCGAGTTACCGAAGAAAAACTCATACAGAATGCCGGCAAGTCCAGCACCGACGAACTGCCCAGCCCAGCACACCCATTGCCCATCCCAAGACCAACCCACAACTGACGGACCAAACGTCGCGGCTGGGTTCATCACCGACCCGTCGAACGACCCGCCAACCAGCACATTTGCCCCGACCGCAAACCCAACAGCCAACGGAGCCAACGCAGCTCGGCCGCCGCCTCCCAATTTTCCCTCCGCCGCCACCGCGCACACCGTTATCACGAGCCCAAATGTCTTCAATCCCTCAAACAGCACCGCATTCGAAATCTGCCCCGACGGCATCGTCAACGCCGCCGCCAGATCTGCTCTTGTCGCCACCTCCAGGAGTAAGGCCGCCGCTATGGAGCCGAAGAGCTGAGCGGCGATATACAGGATGGCGCGGACGAGGGTTACGTGGCCGCCGAGGAAGAGGGCGAAGGTGATCGCTGGGTTTACGTGACCACCAGAGGTGTTTGCCGATGCGGCCACCGCGGCAGAGAGGGCGAAGGAGTTGGATAAGGCGAGGATGAGAAGCCCTGTCATGGTCTGAGCGCCACCACCAGTGAGCTTTCCTGCGCTATTTAGGTTTACAATTAATCAGGAAAAAAATTAAAGAGATCGAGCAGGAAGAAAAGGGACGGGTGATTACGAATGGAGACGGATGAGCCTCAGGAAGCAAAGACAAAGATGAGAGTTGAGAAGAACTCGGCAATGGCCGATTTGAGGACTGCGGGGCAGTGATTTCTTCTCTAGTTCCCATATCTAAGCGGGAGATTGGCATATCTTCTTCTTCTTCTTCTTCTTCGTCTTCCCTGCAAGAAAAGGAAGGAGTGTGAAGATTAAGGTCTAGGGAATTGTTCCTTTCTGTACAGATTTGGTTAGTTGGAGACAGGCTTACGGATCGAGCGGTGGAATCGGAACTCGGTGTAGATGGATGAATTGGTCGACATTATAAAGAAAAGGTTATCGAGATTTTATTTATTTATTTATTTTTGAGTACTTAAAATATAGGAGATTTTAATGTGGGTTTTAATTTAGTGAGTACATAAAGATATTATTAGGTGATATTTATTTAATGAGTAATAAAATTGATGACATAGATGAAATTTTAGAGGTGAATTAGTTAAATTGGATATATTGTATTTTATTTGTGTGAATTTTATTTTTTAATGTTGATTTGAATAAAATAACATATAATTGATATGACACTGAAAATTTTACTAGTCGAAGCACGAATCTTGATGTCAGCAAGTTGATCCTCGTTGGATCAGATCAACTTAAAATATCCCCTTTGGGATGTCAGTTAAATCTCTAAATAACTCTCAAACATGGAGTCTTTATAGTCAAATCGAGCGTCTCGACGAGCCGGATCCAACGAGCCTAAGATCTCATAATTCTGACTTTATTTGAGCATTCAAATACACAAAATACATCATATGATCAAGGGAATCATCATGAGCCGTCCGATGAAGAGGAGGTTGGATTTTGCATATATTTAGAGCGTCACTCCTCCTATAAATAGCATTATTCCCGTATGAGAGGAGAAGAGAGAGGAGAGAGGCTCTAAAGCAAGATTCTCCAAGCACAATCCCCATTCGACGTCGACCACCGCCCGCCGCCGCCTCGTCGTCAATCTCGTGGGTCTCCATCATGGCGACCTTCATCGCCGATCTCGATGTCCTTGATTCACCATCTACTACCACTAGCACTGCGAACATGACTATACATTGTTCCATTCTCATATGCAATCCCGTAATCCGTCATGAAGATTTTGTACTCAAAACGATACATAGTGGAAGATTTTTTTAGGCCTGGTTTTTTCCTCTTTTGAGATTTTTCACGTAAAATTAGTTTTCTTGTTCACTCTTTAAATACTTGTGTGTCTTTGGATTTCCTGCTAAAGTAAGCTTTCACTCTCTGACGGTTTTACAGCCTTGACGGTTTGGCACCGTCACGTGGGAAAAAAACCTTCTCAATTTCTGTGAACACCTCGTTATGGCCAATAGTGCATGTAGCTGCTCGCTCCAACTCGTCACTCTCTCAATCCTTGAACCAAGGACCAACGCCTCACTTCCCCACGATAAGTGACCACGGTGGTAATGGGAATCTCTTTAGAAGATGGTGTCGGAATGGAAGAGTCTCAAAATGAGATGATCCGACTTTTTAGAACACAACGACCCTTCGCGGAAAACATCTCCCCAAGATCGATCGTTGTGGGAGGTCAAAATGCTAATCTCCTTGAAGTTCCCGTAGAGAGGCGTGATCTTGATCTCCTTGACCGCTAGTTCTACTCGTCATCCATCGTGCATTTCAGTAATCCACCAATTATTGTTGGTAGCTTGACACATTCTCGTCTGACCCCTCGTCATGTTATATGCGAGAATTATGGCTTAATGCAAGATGAATTTCACCTCAAGATAGAAATCATCTTCCCCTCACGTATGAGGAATCCTCACCTTTAATTTGAAGCTATTCTTCAACATCTATTCCGTGGGTTTCAAGCTTTAGAAGCATTGATTCACATGATGGGGCGTGACCCACATGAACACATCGACCATTCAGGGTATCATGCATATCCATGAGCTCGACACCTTGCTTTGTCGGTCTTTCCGTTACCCTCAAGGGCAAGCTCGCGCGGTTCTACTCCCTTCGAGGGAATCCATCCATACCTTTGTGAACTCGCCAAGATTTTTGTGGAGCAGTTCATTGCAAAGGAGGATCATTAAAGATTCCTCCCATCTCTCCATTCATCAAAATGAGGGTGAATCACTTAAGGAATACTTCAGAGGTTCTCTTTAGAAGCTGTAAATACACAGGTAGACCTATTAAGAGGAGTTTTCCTTGGAGGACTCCGTCAGCCTTTTCGTCCTTAATGCGAGACACGGTTATCGTATGCCGACTTAGTTCATCGTGTGGAAGCACAAATCTCTATCGATGAGCCATTAATTCTCATCGAAACAATTTGAATAATCTGAAAGCGTAAAATACAGGGAATGCGGAGTCTATCAAAAGAAGCAACAAGCAGTGATCTCCTCCACGCATATGACTACCACGAGAAAAGGAATACGCGTTGAACACGTCTTGTAAACCTCACGATGGCTATTCGAGATGAAGAAAATATCAAGTGGTACATCCATGAAACCAAATTCGAAATCAGATATTGTCACTTCCATCAAGTCATGGACATACTTCTTGAGGCATGCAAACAACTCAAAGAAGAAATTGAGAGGCTCATTCAACAAGGATATCTACGTCGATTTGTGAAGAATCAAATCAAACAAACATACCTCCAACGGACAATCATCACAGAAATAATAAAATAATCATCAAATAGTTGGGGAAATTGAAACAATCGTAGGAGGACCAATACTATCTAATCAAGTTCTCATTACCACCTCTGAAGAGCCAGAGTTAAAGAAGTTTGTATTGATCATTCCATCACTTTTAATGACGGACTTAGAAGGAGTCCATGTTCCTCATCAAGATCATCATTGTCGCGGATCGTGACCCATGCTATAATGTTAAGAGAATTTTGATTGACAATGGAAGTTCTGTGATGTCTTATTTTACTCCACATTTCTTAGCATGGGCGGTTGGGAAAAGCTCCAACCGCAGGGACCATTATCGGGTTTGATAATCACGAGTAGAGGGACAATCACCCTTCCTATTATCCTTGGTGAATTTTCTCGACAAGTGACTCATTTAATTTAATTCATGGTGATCAAATCAGATTCGGCATATAACACCATCTTTGGAAGGCCCCTCCAATCAATTTTCGGTGCAATCACTTCAGTATCTCATCTTAAGATGAAGTTTCCAACCCGTTGGGTTGGGGTGGTGTGAAATCGATAGATAAGCCAATCATGCTTTTCGACAAGCCACGCCCTTCTATGACCTTTGACATCGAAGATTTTAATTTTGAGATGAAGAGTACCCCAAAGCTTCCGTAGAAGACTTGCTCTCTGTATTATCGATGACCAACCACGAGCGATTGCAAGTTGGATCTCTCTCGGATGAACAAAGGGAAAAATACATAGACTTCTTTCAGAAATCAAGACATCTTCGCTTGGAGTCATGACATCGGGTCGACCTGATCATGCACTCCCTCAAGATCGATCCAACATTCAAACCGATCATCCGAAAGCAAAGTTTTGCACTGATGCCTCCGCTATTGAGCAAGTTAACAAACTAGAAGCGGATTCATACGAGAGATACATTACCTACATGGCTAGCAAATGTTGTCATGGTTAAAATAAAACGGAACATGGAGAATGTGTATTGATTACACGACCTTAATAAGGCTTGCAGAAAGATAGTTTTCCTCTTCCTCGAATTGATCAATTGGTTGATGCTACATCGGACATCAAATGCTCGCTTTTTGGATGCTTACTCAGTTACAACCAAATAAAATGGACAACGGATGAAGAAGCTACAACATTTCAAACATATAAAGGTTTATACTATTACCAAGTAATGCCGTTTGGGTTAAAAAATATTGGTGCTACTTATCAACGACTTATGAATAAGGTTTTTAAAGACCTATTAGGCTGCACAATGGAGGTATATGTGGATGACATGTTAGTGAAAAACTTGGAAGAATCACAATATATTTCTGACTTAGAAATATGTTTTAACCTTCTTCAATGTTATAACATGCAACTCAACCCGACCAAATGTGCTTTTGGGGTTACGTCGGGAAAATTTCTTGGATTTATGGTAACCGTGGGATAGAGGCCAACCAGAAAATCAAAGCTCTCAAGATATGACTCCTCAAGAATATTAAGGAAGTTCAACATTTGAATGGGAATTCTGCGTTATCCTTCCGCTTTATTCGGGATAGATACTTGTCATTCTTTAAAATATTAAAGGGAGCTAAAAATAATAATTTTCGATTGGTGAATGTCTATGCTTTTAAAAGTATTTAGCATCTCCACCTATCCAAGCCTATCCAAGGAGAGATGTTATACTTATATCTCAGTCTCTTCCCACGCGATAAGCTTCGGTTTTAGTGGAGAAAATGGGATACAACAACCAATTTACTATGTCGAAAATTCTCGATATAGAAAGTCGTTATCCACTTGTAGATGGCTGCTTTAGTTTTCTCGGCATAAAATTGCGTCCATACTTCCAAGCTTATCTATGGTTTACACTCATTTACCATTAAGGGTCATCCTAACCGAAGCATCGGGAGGTTAATTTAATGGTCAGAAATTGGGAGAATTTGATATAAATTTTCTACCTGCTATAAAGTCTCAAGTACTCTCAAGTACTTTTATAATAATGCTGCAACTCAGGAGCTATCTACACACCTTTTAGTCTCAATGGACCCTATGTTGATGGAGCTTGAAATCGAGTGCGAGAATCTTACTTATTTCCCAGTAGAATACCTTAGAGTATGACTTACTTAAAATTTCCTAACTAATAATATGGTGAATATGAGGCTTTCATGTAGGTTGAGACTTGTCATTGATTATGAAGCTCAAGACTTATTAATCCATCGACTCTCGGCTTATTGCCTCCCAAGTTGAGGAAAATTCTCATAATCCCAACTAATGATATCTCCACTTGGTAAGTCTCTTCTTGCCCATTTCAAGACACATCAAATCATTCACATCTTTGCGAGAAGAATACTGTCGCCTCTAAGCTTGCTACATCTGCTACTGGAGATCTATTTAAGAGAAAGCATGTTGAAGAAATATATTTTCCTAGCATCCAGGGTCGTGGGTAATACAAGCAATTAATGAGATAAAGGAACATTCGTGGATGGACCCCATCCTATCTTTTCTACAAGAAGGAACCCTTCCTGAAGACCCAACTTCTACAACTCGTCTCCGAAGACAAGCTTCAAACTTTACTATTATCGAATGTGAACTATACAAATGAGCTCTGGACTCCTCAAATGCCTCTCACCTTAAGGTCATTAAAGAGAGGTTCACTCAGGGGATATGTGGAGAACACTAGAGGAAGGGCTAGCCCTTATAAGGCAAGGGTTCTATTACGATGAAACAAGGCGAGTTCACAAAAAATGTGCAAGTTGTCGGTTGCACTCTAACCTCTCTCACATGCATCTGAGCTCTCATCCTTCAAAGCCGTGGCCTTTTGCTCAATGGGGAATTGATATCATGGGACCTTTTCCGATAGCATCAGGGAGTTTATCATTTTAGCCATCGACTACTTCACTAAATGGGTGGAAGCTGAACCACTCGCTAAAATCATGGAGACAAATGCTAAACAATTTGTTTGAAAAAATATAGTATGTCGATTCGGTCTTCCTGCAAAGATCATCATTGATAATGGAACCCAATTTACTGAAAAAATCTTTACTTCCTTTTGCAAAGATCTTCACATTTAGTACCTCAGTAGCACATCCTCAAACTAACAGACAGTGAAGCTACCAACAAGACTATACTCAAAGGACTAAAACACGTCTTGAAAAGGCTGTGGGGGCAATGGGTTGATGAGCTTTCTAATGTTCTTTGGGCTTACCGCACTACATGCGCACCGGTGAGACACACCATATAACTTGTGTTTACAGCTATTATATAGATATCGGATTCCAAGTCCAAGAGTTCAATTATTCGATCATGATAGTAATGAAGAAAAACTCCGACTGACACTACTCCCAAACTCGTGACATGGTCATCCTTGCTTCCTATCACCAAAGGGTAGCTCGTCACTTCAAGAAGAGTAAAACCTCATCCCAATCTATGTCGGTGACTTGGTCTTACAGTCTCGAGCTCAGGGCAAAGGCCCTCGCAATAAACTCTCACCTCTTTGGGATGACCCATATGTGGTTATAGCTATGGTAAAGCCGAACATTCAAGCTCAAGGATCGGAGGAAAAACTTTACCTCGAACTTGAACACTGAGAATCTCTAAAAATATTATCAGTAATTTCTACTACATAATTATTGCTCGTTTATCATTTCCTCTTCATGTAGTCGATCCCACTTAGTAGAATAAAGACTTGTTATTGTTGTTGTCATTTCCTCTTGAAACTCATATCTGTGTTAAAATCGTCTTGAGATTGTATCACCGAACTTATCAGAGTAATGAATTTATAGCTTTTTCTTTCAAACTTGTTGCATATGGACGGTCTCCTTCAATTAATCCTCCCACTTGAGAAATGTGCAACTCACATTGTATCTCGGTCGGGCATGATCAATCCAAGGACTTGATCGGACCTCTTCCATCTGTAAGAAGTAACGCTTTGGTAATACCAGGATAGGTCAAAGGTCCTTGGTGGACATCCACGTTTCTTCCATACGTGATGTCAAATAATGTTTTGACTAATACAGGATAGGTCAAAAAGGTCGGTGGACTTCCCATGGCCTCATCCATCAGGTTAGTGTCAATAATATTCGACCAATCACCCCCGGATAAGTAAAACAAGAACAGAGTATATCACCTAAAAATAAAAAAAATAAAATTTTCATTGACAACACCAACATGATGACATAAGAAATAATCAATATTCTAATACAAAATAATACATAGATAAAAAATGATGCATCCTCAAGTGATGCTACATGATATCAACATCCTCCTCTCACCTAGAGATGCTCCCTTGACTCACTCTCGATTCCTTCATCTCCTAATCATGAAGTCTTGGGCTTGGTGGAGATAGATCCTCAATACTAGCTCGATTTGTGATGTACTGGATTCCTTTAGGAACCCTCGGATGAAGCCCTCCTCTAAACATTGGTGCTCAAGTCCTTCACTTCAACATCAAGAATATGATTACGAGCTTCGATATGATCCTCGATAATGTGCGATAAACCAAGTTCTTAAAGTCTTCCACCGCCTTCAAAGAAATTTCATTTGCTTTCGCCGACATTATGCTCCTTCTCGAAAGGCGATCTTGTAATACCTTCTTCTCCGGTTCAAGAGCTTTCTTCTCCAAGTGCCTTGAGTCTTTTCTCTTTCTAGCGAGTCTCTCACCTCAATCACCTCATCACGTGCTCCACCTCCGGAGAAAGAAAGAGTCGTCATGTTAGCTAGCTGATTCTACACCATTAACGATCCTCCAAAGTTACTCTTGACTTAACACTCATCTTTCGCTCATACTCGCCTTGTAGATACTTACCTTCACAAATTCAAGATTCCACTCTAGGACACCCAAATGAGCCATCAACCCTAATGTTTGAGTTACCTATATATATATATATATATATATATATATATATATATATATAAATCATCAAATATTACAAAAAAGGAGGAAAGGAAGAAAAGGAGGAGAAAGAAAAGATAAACTAATTCATCCGCTTGTGACGCCCAAGCATACGTGTTTTAACACCTCTTCGTGAATCGGCTTGAAACGAACTCCATTATGAGTTGAAACAACTAAACTCTCAGAGGCTAACTTGGGGCGAACATCTTCTCCGATATCTCACGTAGTCACTTCGACACATGTCTTCTTTTTCTTTAAAGAAAAACATTGCTACCACCGTTTCAGAACGCTTCTAGAAAGAACTCCGTGAATACGAGGAGACTTGTCATCACGTTTACCCGACCTCTTCAATGGAAGAGCATGAGATCTCCCTACCTGGATGGAAAGGCCAACCTTGAATATTTTATCTTCAATAATGTATTTGTTAATGTAACGTAACTCATGTTGTAAGCTCTCTACATCATGAATATTAAGAGTTGTTAAGATTTCATTCTCTTCGATCATCATTAGATCCGGAAGGTCATTCAATCTTCCTCATCTTTCAGGGAGGCCCCACTCATTTTTCACAAAAAAGAATCCATTAGACGAATTTCTAGATGGATCCCGTGCTGAAAATTCTATCCAATCTTTATAGCCCGACAAGAAACACGTCCCTGAGCATCACATGTGAATTTGCACATTCGGCACAAATATTTTATGTTCAAAGTAACACCACGCTCTCTAAAGAAGACAGTCAAACCAATGATGATCACTAGAGCTCGAAATGAAAATTGTGACAAAGCTACGCCACATATTTTAAAGATCTCAATCAACTCAGGAGCCAAAGGGAATCGCAGTCCCACATGAAGAATCATCTCATAAATAGTAAAGTATCCGGCGAGGTGAACGGGCTCTCGACTTTTTTTGGCAACAATAGCCACCAACTCGTTATGGAAGTAAAATTTCCTACGAAGCACCATTAAACTATCTGATGTAATAGTGGATAATATATCGTCTGTAGCTGTCACGCTATAGGTTTTCTTCCGGCCATCACCCTGTGAAAATACATAATAAATAAACAAAAAGGGAGAGAAATGACAAAAAAAAATAAAACTGAGAATTTTTATGAAGTAACTCACTCACCCCAATACTTGGGCATATCTTTTCCTGATTCTGCCGCTCATGGATAGCTTGGGATAAAATTTTTCGCCGACGATCTAACAAAAAGAATGCACATACATTGGAGATCGAAAAAAAGGAGAGAAGTTATTCCCCTCTAATGATGCTCAAATTACCACAAACTTTCTAAGTCGCTTTGAATGATGGTTTCTAACTAACGCTTCCGCCATCTTGGCGGTTATCAACTATGAACCATCCATTGAAGTTGCAAGAGATCTAATTTCTTACAAGAAAAGTAGAACTACGCCTTGATCGCCCAAACCCGGTCCCGACGAGGCCGCTTCTTCGAGAGAAAACCGGAACAACGATGCATACCGCAAGCCTTGATTGCCTACAAACCCGGTCAGTCTGACGAGGCCGGTTGACGCCTCTTTCGAGGGAAAACCAGAGCAACGACGTATCGCCTCCAAACCCGGTCGATCCGACGAGGCCGATTGACGCCTCTTTCGAGGGAAAACCGGAATAACAATGTATACCGCGGGCCTTGATTGTCTCCAAACCACCATCTCTCAAAAAGAAGAGAATGTGCCTTCTTCCTTGGCCCTAGGGGGGTTTTATAGATCCACTATAGAGGGAAAGAGAGAAGAAATTTAAATAAAAAAAATCCCTCTCTTCATTATGACATTTAGTTTAAAAAAAAACCCTCTATTCATTATGACATTTAATTAAAAAAACCCCTCTATTCATTATGATATTTAATTAAAAAAAATCTCTCTTCATTATGACATTTAGTTTAAAAAAACCCTCTATTCATTATGACATTTAATTAAAAAAAACCCTCTATTCATTATGATATTTAATTAAAAAAAAACTTCTCTTCATTATGACATTTATTTTAAAAAAAAAACCCTTCTACTTATTAGGGCATTTAATTAAAAAAAATTCAAATATTTTTGGATGAATTAGGATAATGTCATCCAAAAATAGAACCAAAATTCTACTCAAGCTAATCTTGATTCTCGCAAACCGGTCGAGATCAAGCACTTAAAATATCCTTAAAACTGGAATGGTTAAATCTCTAAATAACTCTCAAACATGGAGTGTTTATATAAATCGAACATCTCGATGAGGGATCTAACGAGCCCAAGATCTCATAATTGACTTCATTTGAGCATTCAAATACACAAAATATATATATATGATCAAGGAATCATCAGCCGTCAGAGAGTGATTCTGATATGTATTGACGCCCACTCCTCCACCTATAAATACCCCTCATTCCTCAGCGGGAGGCTACAAGCAGAGAAGAGAGAGCTCAAACAAGATTCTCCAAGCACAATCTCGCCACCACTGACCTGGTGCCAACCACCCTCTCACCGCAGGCCGCCATCGCCCGGGCCACGATCCTCGCCGTTGCCAATCTCGCTTCTGCCTTCCATCATGACGCACCTCCATCGCCGGGCCGATATCCTCGCACACCATCATCCGCTATCACTAAGAATCATACCACCGAACGTGACTATATGGCTATTGTTCCCTTCTCATACGCAATCCGTAATCCCGCATCGGAAGATTTTGTACTCAAATGATACATAGTGGAAGATTTTTACTGGGTTAGGCCCCGTGGTTTTTTCCATCTTTTCGAGATTTTTCAAGTAAAAATTCTGAAGTTTTCTTGTTCACTCTTTAAATACCTGTGTGTGTGCTGGATTTCACAACAAAGCTAAGGCGTAAACTTTCACTCTACCGCAACTAGTTTTCTAGCACGCAACAATAATATAAAATTTAGAGATATCTTGAAAGAATTATTTCTTGTGTACTTTAAAGTATGTTGATTTAAGTGATATGTGAAATTTTCTTTTAATCTCCTACCTCTCCATGGCTCTCATCCTACCACATCGCTAATGTAAAAGTTCACAATAAGTATGCCGACGAAGATAAAGCTGCATTCTGAGAAAGAAACTAAAAAATGCTCGACTTCATGCATATATTGAAGTAATTGTCGCTTTATCAAATCATAATGAAAATGTAATTTTTGTTTCTCTTCTAAACGAAGACAATATCGTCGACTTTCATATACATTTCTCAAACTTATGTGTGCATATAACATATATGATTTTTAAAATTAGATGTTCTTATTTTAATGATTATTTTATTGGATTATATGTGTGCGCTAGGATGGTTGAACAATTACATAATGAATGATCACCTCATAAGAGATGGGTTAAAATAAAATTTAATAGAAATCAAAATTACATATATATAGTTTTGAGGAAGATGCAAAATAATCATTTTAAGGCAAGTGTTGCTGCATAATATGTAAAAACATAAGTACAAATAGTATTGATATGACACTTAAAATATTAGTAGTCGAAGCACGAATCTTGATGTTGAAAGCAAGCTGATCCAAAGTTGAAACTGGTCGAGATCAAGCTCTCAAAATATCCTAGGAAACTTTGGGATATCAGTTAAATCCCTAAATAGCTCTCAAATATGAAGTGTTTATAATCAAATCGAGCGTCTCGACGAGCCGGTTCCAACAAGCTAAAGATTTTACAATTCCAACTTCATTTGAGCATTCAAATGCACAAAATACATCATATGATCAAGGGGATCATTTTGAGCCGTCCGAAGTGGACGGGTTTTGTATGTATTTAGAGACGCCACCTCCACCTATAAAAGCCCTCATTCCTCATAAGGAGGAGGCCAAGTGAAGGAGAAGGGGGGGCAAGCAAGAGAGAGGAGAGAGCTCTAAAGATCCTCCAAGCACAATCGTGCCACTGACGGCCAACCCCACCGCCACTGACGGCCATCACCGCCATCGATCTCGCCGTTGCCGACCATTGTTGCCGGTCATCACCGACTACTATCGTGGTCATCACAACATTGTCATCAACTTCGTCATCAACATCATCAACTTCGCCGCCAACTTCATCGCCAACATCGTCGTCAACATCGCCGCCAACATTTCATTATTAAGAATCTATCATTTTCATATATACTCAGTAACGGAAGATCTTGTACTAAACGATACATAGTGGAAGCTTTTTCTTTAGCCCGTGATTTTTCCCTCTTTTCGAGGTTTTCCAGAATTCGGAATTCTTTCTTTTAAATATACAGTGTTTGACTTTTCCAAAGAAGCTAAGGCACAAACTTTACTCTAAGAACTAGTTTTCTAAAGACGCAACAAGTATAAATAATTAAATTTTCTTGTGCAAAATCAATGAGAATACACAATTATATAATCATATGCTCAACATATGAATATAAATACACAATTATATACTTCTAATTCATGGACATAGTATTATATATGATTTCATGCAATTAATGAATTCTTTTGAGGCTTAGCTGCTTAGCCTCTTGTGACATTTGACTATATATTGAACTTAGACCTCGAAGCTATTCGCATAATTGTTGACCTCCATATGTGTGTCACAAAGTCAAAGTCAAGCTCACAAGCCTTCGACGGACTTCGGAAGCGACAGTGCGTAAATCGGGGCTCAAAACACACTGGATGTCACCGAGAATGGTCGAAATGACCTTCGGTCGACAAACGGACTTCGTCGTTATGTTCATAATGTCGAAATTGATCAGAATATAAATATTGTAAAATCTAACAATCAATCGATAAAGTGCTCGAGCTATCAATGTGTCGACACACATGTCGGAATCGAGAAGCTGCGATGATGTTCAAACAACCTCAATTCATAAAATTGATTACGTCGTTAACTTCGAAACATCAAAATCTATCAAATGAGACTATCCACGCTCAATTCGAATGAGTCTGTGCAAATGTCGAATAATCAGAAGTAGTAGCGAGCAAATCGAGACTGAAATGCACTGAATGTCACTAAAATCAACTAAAATGACCTCCGATTGACGAACAGACCTCACCGTTGCGTTCAGAATGTTGAAATTGATCAAAATATAGATATTGCAAAATCTAATGATCAATCGATTAAGTGCTCTAGCTATCAATATGTTAACACGCATATCAGAGTCGGGAAGCTGCGACAATATTCAAACGACCTTCGTTTGTGAAATTGATTGCCCCATTGGCTTCGAAACGTTGAGATTTATCAAATAAGACTATTCGCATTGAATTTGGACGAGTCTGTACGAAAATCGAGCGGTCGAAAGCGACGATGCATTTTGAGCTGAAATTTACTCAATTTGACGCTGACACGAACTAGACGGCCTCCGATCGCGAAACGGACTGTGGTGTTGCATTCGGAATATCAAAATAATCTTGAATCAACATATATATTGACCATATAATGATGTCAGTATAAAATTAATTTTAAATTTGATTAATATTTGAAAAATTATTAAAAAAAAGTCTATTAATTCTCAATACCTCAAACCGGCCGTGCACAACCACTTGACCCCCGCTCCTCTTTCATGCACGGTTCGCATGCAACCGTTCGAACAAATTTTTAAATTAAGTATTAATTAATACTTAATTAATAGATTAAGTATCGTTAAAAAAAATTTAAATATACACGCCAATAAGTCGCCACCTCACGCCGAGGCGGTCCATTATCAGATCGGTTAGCTTAATCCAGTCACCCAATAATCGGTCGACTGGCATTAAGTGTAGCCAATCGATCGATTATCGAGCGACTGGATTAAGTTTAGCTAGTCGATCGATAAGTGGCCGACTTGCCTGCTCTGATTTTTTTTAAAAAAAACAAGTTGTCTTTTTTTTACAATCTACAAGAAATGCAAATAGATGTAAAGTGAACAAATAATATCAGTGATACTAGTGAACAAATGATACCGTGGAAATGCATGCAAATGCAAGCTAAAGATATACTAGTAATCAAATGATACCAAAAAATTCATCCATAAGCAAAAAATAAACTCAAGTACAGATGCAATAAAAGTGAACAATAAAAACATCCAACAACAGTTATACAAAATAAATACACCTCTATACACTATCATCGACGTCAGTTTATAGCTATCACAAAGACTATAACGTGGTCGCAGAATCTGACGATCAAGAAATGATGAGTGCTCGCATTGACCGTCATGGTCCGGTCATGTGCCCAGAGATGATACCTGCGAGATGAATGGTCCGAAGATGGTCCTGAAAAGAAGATAAGTGGATGTCTGCGCTGTCTCGCCGAAAGTAATCAGACTGTGTCATATCCGTGACATATGCTCATGACATGCCGGATCATGTAGCCTCAATGCGCCCTCGTGATCGCATCATATGCTCGCATTCTTATTTATGGCCAACTAGAAGTCAGATCACCCTGACGCCCAAAGAAAGGCCGAAAGAGGTCCTCCGCCAAGATATGCTCACAATAAACCAAAACTTATGAAAATCAGAAAATAACAAATAAATAAATTTGTAAATTGTAGTTATTTTAACATATGCTCGCGACAGTGCACCGGGGTAAAGTCGTTGCGGTGTCAAGTACTTAAGCAAGTACAACGACGCCACAACCTAAACCGATAATGTACAGGGATCGCGCCAGGTATCGTCCATCACAACAACGTGATCTCTGCGAGCCTTCCGCAAAATGATGTACCGGATGATGCACAATCAGACGCCTTTCTCGCCATCTATCTCTCTTAAAACGGGTCCATCTGAGCAACAAGTTTGGTAAGTGACCAACCGACGAATGACTCTTAACCACTTCCAAATTTAATCAATGGAACTCATAATCGATACCCGTGCAAATATCAGCCAGACGACCTCTAATCTGAATATCGTATGGCTCCCAAGTCACCTGTGTGTGTTACTGCATGTTAGACAATGGTGTGATAACGTTTACTGAGAATGAGGTATAACAATTAAGAACAGTACCTGGCTCAGTAGCAATCCATCTAACTCATCCCTAAAAAATCTGATATTGTCGAATGACATCTGTCACACATACCTCTCATTCCACCTGAGTAAAATAATTTTCATATAGAAATCATTTAATTGCAACTCATTATGTTAAAGTAAACTAAAAGATTTTAGTTTTCTTACCAAACCTATGTCGCCCATCGAGATCTCTAGATAAGGAATATGATGTATTTTACCAACATACGCTGTTCCCAAGACTACCGGAGCAATTGAAGACACCTACCATGTTGGCCCTCCTCTACTCGTAACTCCCTATGGCTAAGATCAACCGCATCGATCAAGTGTCAATGTGTGAAGATCCTCTAACAATGGGAGATATGCAGTGCACCTCCTCACCAGTGTATCGTGTAGAAACTCCCGTAAGGAACAAAACATAAAGCATACATGTTCAAAAGTCCAACTCGTGGAGGTCTAGACTCCTAAAAATATCCAACGTAACCCGAGCATGCATGTTTGAGCACCCACCCATCCTAATATCAATATATCAACTAATGATACATAGTGTTCCGGAATTGGGTGTCCACCGAAGCTCATCACAGCACCCGCCAACTCTATCACCGCTCTCGCCCAACAACAATAAATAACCTGGGTCGCATGCACAAACCCAAGATCATTATAACATCTTGCAATGTTACCGCTATCTCTCCACAAAGAAATGGAATGTGTTGTCTGGGGACCAACGCCAACTAAGGTCGCCGCGATATGATGGTCAAGTCTATATAAATCCGCTTAACACAAGAAGTCCGCAGGTATGAACCGGCACGAACGCCACTCTAAGCATAAGAAGGTGAGAAGCTGCCTCCAAAATAGTCGACTGCAATATGGAAAAAAGTTATTATCGTCACATAGCGAGTAAAAAGTTATTGAAATCGCATAACTGCATTATGAAGTAACTAAACTTAAGTGCATCGATGTCCGAACCACGATAAGGGTAACGCATGTCGGCGAACCTAAAGTTGATATCCTCCATGCACCTCCCAATCTCTTGCTTCTTTATATAATGCGCCATTGGCAAGGTCTGCTTGGGTTACGATGTTGCGCACATATAACAGTGAAATTCTTCTTATTCAATGTGATAGTAAGGAACTGAACATTATTAAGAATTGATTGTCGCTAACCTCCTTCTTATTTGATAAATACATACCTTCATATAACTCTATCGGAACTTCGATGTCATCTGAAAAACCTGAACTATCAGATGGACCATCAAACACAATATCTACATCCCAATCTTTCGTGGTTTGACATATTCGAACATAGTCATTATTAGAAATCATAATATCGTGATCTAATGAATTCCGGATTGAATGACTCCGAAGAAGCTCATGATCAACACTACTGTCACATAAATTGGCATTACCAAGCAAAGAATCATCGTCAGCATCGCTATTATCAAATGCAGTGCTTGAATCGCTATTCATCGTTTCGTACTCATCATCGTACTATTCTAGATGAACTAGGTTTTCATGCAGGTTTTTTGCAAATTTCGGCTTCGCATTTAAAAGGATATAATCTTTTGAAAAATAGAAGATAGCCTACACAAAAAAAATAAAAAACACTAACAGTGATGTTGAGGTAAATGCTTACATTACTTATTTGTTTGATTCAAGATTGTTGGCCAACTCATGAGCGTAATCAGAGTGTACATTTTGCTTCATGATCGATTCGCCGCAGAAGATATCGGCTTTATTTCCACGTAAAGAATTAATGTTTGAGGCCCAATACAATACGTGATATTTCATCATCATTAAAAGCTATGTATCTCGTGCTCTGTGAAAATGATATCTCTACCGCAAGTTATCTACGCCATAACGCAGAGACCGGCACTTTTTTAAATCTCCTAAGCTTGCATGACGCGAAACTCGCATAGGATTTTTGCCACCGACATAACTTGGAATGAACTGATCATCACCATCAATGATCACGAGAAAAGAAACGAGCTCGACTCATTCTACTATATGCTCAACAACCAAAGTTCTAACAAAATCTAACAATTCACTCATAATTCGTAAAAAAATATATCAATCGGAGTGTACATATTGCTCACCTATTTGTATACCCTAACCACACAAATTTTAGGAAAAAAATTATGACAATCATGAAAAATTTCCCTCTACATTATTGCCAATTGAAATAAAAAAAGAAAAACATACATAAAAAACCTTTACCTTAGCTTATTTGACGGAGCTTACGGTGGAGCCATGAGTGACGCCGTGAGATTGTGGGGAGACGCTAACCAAAAGAATTCGCTGTGGTCGAGGTTGAGAGCTCGCTGGGGTCGGGGTCGCTTTTGAATAGTCGATACGCCGGTCGATATGTAGTCAATCGCCTCATAATGACTAACTTCACTTTTACACCAATTATCTACGACACTTAAGTTTAGCCGTCCATAAGTACGATACCGCCCGACACCTCATGAGATACCACGCCACTTATTAGCGACTGTATCTATAATTATTTTTTTTAATAATACTTAATCTGGTAATTAAATATTAATTAATACTTAATTTAAAAATATATTCCGACCGCTATCGCTCTTCCGTTCAAATGGCCAAACTGTTGCCTCCCAAGAACGATAACTGCTCCCTCTCTCTCTCGGTTTAAAATAATAATAATAATAAAACGGACTCTCCTGCTCTCGGCAACTCCTAAACTGCAAGAAAACGGCAAAAGAAAACCGCTCCTCTATCGGTCTCTCGCATTATGGCTCGATTATTATCTCAACCATATTCCGCAATTCCCTTGCCAAGTCGCGACTGTAGCTCGGCCGGGAAGGCATCGACGGGAGTCCTTGAGATTTGCGGATTTGTTATATCCGCTAAAAGCCAGGTTATACTGAATCGAGGAATTAAGGCAAAGCAGTGTACCTTTCATCTGGATTTATTTGCTACCAAACTGCCCCTACATGGTCGTCACCGTCGCCGGAGTACCTAGGATCTTGTACAGTCGATTTGCTGTCTACAAGCGCTACTCCCCATCGAACAGTAGTTAATCCGGCCACCTTCCTTTCCCTCTTCGCCAATGTATGTCTTCTTCGCTCCTCCTGATAAACCTGAAGGATCAAGTCAGGCTGCTGCTTGCGTGGATAAGAAGAGGAGGAGTTCTTCAGTAAGAAGACCTCGGCAAGGTTCACCGTTGCATTTTGGGAGCCTGGACCCATCATCACTTTCTTCTACGCTGTCTTTTGATAATACAAACAAGTTTTCTCCTGATGACAATTCAGGATATGATGGCAGCCCACGTAGAAAAGAAATTTATCTTAACTACCCTCCTCCTAAGGTTGCTTCTCTTAGTAAATTTGATGATGCCCCTCCATCAAGGAAGAAAAAGAAAGATGACCGAGCTCATGGAGACTTTGATGGACTTTATGCGAGCTGCAGTTCAAGAGATCATGGACGGAAAGGACCAGATGTGAAGCGAAGCAGTGAAGGTGTTCTTTCCCCTAGTAACTGGAAGGGCTCAACCAAATTTAAGGAGAATTCTGAAACGCAGGCACTATCTCCTGAACAGTACGGGCATAACTTGCATCGGTCATCTGGATTTTCTGGCGCCTCAATTAAGAGCAAGCTGAAAAAGGCGAAGTTCAAGGTTGGAGGGGTCACTCGCACAATTCCTGCAAAATCCAACATTGATGCTGGAAACATTGGATCTTCATTAATAAAGTATTCACGCTCTTCTGATGCCTCTAGACATCGATCAAAGATCATCTCTCAGAATAGTTCTGATGCTAATTGTTCTCCGCGAGAAAAATTGGTGGATATGTATGAAAATGTGTGAAAGTTATGTGCGCATATATGTATTTGAATTAATACAGGTTTGAAGATCTCGTCATGCCGACACGATGAGATGAAACCGGGTTAAAGACACCACTGCCACGCTACGCATCGAGTACTAAAAAACACCACGATGTAGACGACATCGAGTCAAAAATCCAAATTTTGACTTAGGAGGAATATATATTATATTGTATGTTTTCTTTCAGGTTTGAAAACCTCGCTCGGCTACGAGATAAAAGCAGTGGTCAAAAACACCACTCTACGCCAGTCGAGCAAGCAAAATACCTCGCGACACCTACATGACACCAGAGAGGTCCGAATTGCGTCAAATCTTTTGACTTAAGAAGAATACATATTATATTGTATGTCATCTTTCAGGTTTGAATACCTCGTCAAAATACACGAGATGAAGATGTGTGAAGACACCACTCACATGCTTCAGATCGAGCAAGCCAAAACACCCGATACATTTATATAGGGATGACGGAGGTCAAATTTTGTTAAATCTTTTGACTTAGAAAATAGGAGAATAAAATGGGCTAACTTGCGGCTTAAATGGGAAAACTTGCAGCTAATTTTAAACTGAAAAAAATAACTGTCAAATAAGAAAGAAAGAGGGGAAATCAAATTTGAGTAAAAGAGAAAAATGAGAATTAATTTGAGAAGTAAATCTTCTTCTTAAAAAGACAAATGAAATTATCCTTTGAACATATAGCTTCAAAACACCTTCTTGGCCATTGGATCTGTAATCCTTTGTACAAGCAGACAAAATGTGATACAAAACCAAAATTTACAAAAATCACAAGGCTTTCTTTAATAAAAAATTAGGGAATTTCATTCTAATTATGATTGTCAAAATCAATGAAATCACTAATTAGGCAAAATTATTTAAGCTATGAATTCAGATGTGCTACCAAATAATGCTTAAATTCAAGTGTCTAAAGAGTGGGTTGTTTCCGGTTTAGTCTTAGGGGGTTAACAAAATTAAAACATATAATAAGAGCTTCAAATCAAATATAGAAATTGATTCTATCGATGTAGATCTAATCCTCTATTAGCTAAACAGAGTTGATATGATCTAAAGCTCTTCAACATATTCAAATCAATCAATTTTTCTAATCAAATCAATTCAAATTAAATATCAATCTAAAAAATGGCTTAAATGAAACTCTATCATTAAAAGCTCAAATCAAACTCAATATATTCACCTTCCATAATTATTTGTCGGGGGTGATAAACTAAGAAGACTCTAGCTCACAAAGGAGCCAATGTCAAATCAAGTATTTTGTTATGTTCACTCTCAATCAATCTCACGCTAAGACGCGTGACATGTCCTCTAAACCGCGCTGGGGCTAAGAGGCTCCACATGAAGTGAAGTTATGACCGAGTCCTCGACGTGGTTGGCCCGCCATTATATTACGATCACAAGATCAGATGTTCTCAATCCTCGCTTTGAGTGAATCATGGGTATACTTGATGAAAAATAACCCTCTGTCACCTAAGGTAGACTTAAGATTGTCTCCTTAGATAAATAACTAATCTATATACACCCGCATGTGCCCGCACTATCTAATCCGAAATTCAAGTAAGATGCAGACGAGTTGTTTCTGCTTAGTCTTATGACGGGTTAACAAAACCTAAAAACTTATAAAAAAAAATTTCAAATTAGTAAAATATCTAAGAAATTAATTATGTCATGTGATAGTAGATCTAATCCTTTGTTAGCAAAACAATCGAGATCTAAAACTCTTAAACATATTCTAATTTTTTTAAATAACAATCAAATCCCGCTTTAGACAATGGTTAACAAAATCTAAAACCTATAATAAGAGTTTCAAATCTGAAATATCCGAGAATCATTCGTCGACGTAGATCTAATCCTCTATTAACAACTAAATAGAGTTGACACGATCTAAAAAACTCTTAACTATATTCTAATTAATAAATTTTTAAATAGAATCAAATCGATATCATAACTCCAAAATAAAAACTACCTAAATACACCAAATACCTTACACATGATGAATGAAATTCAAGTTTGAGGATACTACGCGTTTCTTCTCTCTTTAGTCTGGGAGTGTTAATAAAACCTAAAAACATATAAAAAGAGTTTCAAAATCAATGAAATATCTCGAGCCGATTTTCTAGTAGATATAATCAGAGCGACAAGATCTAAATCTCTTAAAAATATCCAAATTAATCAAAATTTTAAATCAAATCAAATCAAATCAATTTTAAAATATCAATCTAGAAATTGTTCAAATTAAACTCTATCATTAAAAATTTAAATCAAATTCAATCCATCCACCTTTCACAATAGTTTATCGGAGATGATAAACTAAGAAAAAATTCCAATATCAAATCAAGTATTCACATGTTCACTCAATCAATCTCTGAGCGACGCGAGTCCTCCAACAAGTAAAAAGTAGCTACAGATGGCAATTATGAATCCTGATCTGTGGCCCCAATCCATTATATTACAGGCCAGATGTTCCCATCCGCCTTTGAGTGAATCATGGTATACTTGATAAGAATCCTAAAGTAGACTTAAGATTGTCTATCACTTAAATAAACACCACCTGATTTCTTGTGATTTCTTTATAATGTGTATGAGGCGATCCTTCGAGTTAGACTACCTCTCACCAAAGTGGGTGGACCGACTACCCGAGATGACTGGAATCGATCTAGATCGAGAACGTCATTCCCCAACCATCCAGGTTTATAAATGATGAATTTCATATACTAAATTCAAACTCTATATGCCACTATATCTATTAAGTGATCGAATAGCCTTAATCGAAAGTTCTCACTTATGAGAGAGTGACTAACTATGTGGCTTGCCATAGGAAACTAACCAGATCTAAAGTTCTCACCAAAATGATGACAAATATGTGTTTTTATCTACTATTCCATCTGCTTCTAAAATTACAGATACTTTAAAATACTATTTTCATCGAGATCATATAATTTCAAGTCCACAATAATATAGAATGTAATATGATCTGTTTCACTATTTAATTTCTAATTTAGTTGTCACTAAGGTGGAACTTCCACTTCTAAAAAAAAATGTAAGATGCCAATGATTGATTGCATTCAACCAATGAGATTAAGGCCAAGTTTGGGATAACTTTCTGCCTATGTTACAATTCAGGCTGCACTGTAGATGACATTTGAGAGATTATGTTTCGAAGAAATTATGGTAAAAAAAATACATTTTTTAATCTGATCTGACAGAGTGCGATGACCGCAAGAAAGCTATGATCTAATTTTTTTAAATAATAAAAATTATAATAGCCAACATAATTTCTTTTACAATAGTCTCATCATTTTTTTTTAAGATAGCTATAACTATTTCAAACAGATCTTAAATTTTATTTGATTTAAATTTTGTATGATATTGTGATAAGAAATTTTAGTTCTGAAAGTTATCTATGCTAGGAATAAAATTTTTGATGAATTTCTTCTTAATATTTTTTTCATAAATATTATAAGCAGATGAATAACTGCTTTTAAAATAATAATAATAAAAAAGTATTAGCTTTCTGGTCTATGCTTATTGCTTTTGTCTCCGTATTCAACATAAGCAATTTTAGAGTTATTTGGTGCAACTGCTATCTATTTTTTTTAATTATTATTTTAAATGACTATAATTATTCGTAAAATTAAATAAAAAAATATTTTAAAATTATTATTGTATTATCAATTTATTAAAAAAATATTATAATTATCTTACATTCATCACACTCTAATAAATCTAGATTAAAAAAAATTGCCCATCATAAAAATTTCTTAAACGTAACCAAAAAATAAATTCTAATAAAACAAAGTAATTATAGTTATTAAAAACTAAATTCATTAAAAAATTATCTCAAACACAAATCAGAAAAATCCAAAAATCTGAAAATTGAATAAACAACTTTCTTAAAATGATAGCTTAAGTAATTTTTGAGGCCACTAAGCTTCTTTATTATGTTGTTAAAATTTATTTATTTTTCTAATGATGATTTCCTTTATTTTAGTTTTCAAAAATAATTTTTTAAACAAGATTTTTAAATATAATGAAAAACAAAATTTATTACCCTAATCTTATATTCTTTGACAACTTCTCCAAACAAAAAAAAAAAAAAAAATTCAGAAATGTAGCATCCCGTAAAAAAGGCTCTGTGAACTTTAACTTCTCTAATTAAGTAATTAATTATATTATCTATTAATTAAGATTAGGATATCACATTATGATTACATAAAGTATGTCATATTCTCATTTTAGACATTCTATTAACTCATACTTATTAATAAAAAAGTTTTATTTTTTTATTGATTAACATTATTTTAAAATGGTAGAATAAATTTTAACGTGGAAAACCTAAAAGAAAAAAAAAATAAAAATTTATAAATATATAATCAAATCTGGATTAAAAAAGATATTATAAAACAAAGCTAATAAATTTAATAAAACAAAATGTATGCATGTAAAACTTTCAAATAAACAATTCTAAGAAAAAACAACTCAAAATATAGTGAACAACTTAAAAAATGCAAAGAACGACAGGTAATTTGAGGTCGATAATGTTGATCTCGGGTGATTTATCTTGAGCTTTCTCCTAATGAGCCTCTCCTTCTTCACTTTCTAGTGTCCCCTCATATGGAATAAAAATACAAACAAGATTTTAAATATAATGAAAATCAAACCACTCTCCCCATCTGACGGTTCGGATGATTTTGATCATTTGATGTATTTCAAACATTTGGATGCTCAAATGAGGAAGTGAGATCTTGGTTGTTAGATTCTCGTAGAGATATATACTTTATATTGATCATAGTAATTAAAATTTATTTTAATTGATCTAATTATGGGATCACCATTTAAGACATTCTATTTTGAACTCATATCACTAATATTGCAATAAAATTTTTAATCAAATTCTCACAACAAGCACTTGAGACCACAAATTTCATATAATTTTATTAATAATTTATTTGTAACCCAATAACATTATAAAATAGCACAACATAATCCACAATATTAAATAATTAAAAGATTTACATACATATCACACAAGTTTTATATATTTACATATATAGCACCTAAAATTAAATATATATTTATCTAATATTATTCTATGATATATATGATGATGATATTTTCAATATGATATTAGACTTTAGGTGTTAGTATGTAAATATATAAAAAATATATAGTATTTATGTAATTACCCCTAAATAATTATAGCAATAGCTAAAAATTTTCAATTATGTGACAACAGCTTTTAAAAGTGATTTTTAGGCCGTTGCATTGTCTAAAAACATACAAAAGCCAGATTCCAAACATATCCTAAAGAGATAAAAGCGTTAGATCTTTTAAAAGCAATTTACAACTGTACGTCTATAACACTATCAGCAAATTAAAAGCAATAAGAAAAGTAGCTTGGTTGGCGCGGGCTGAACCCCCAAGCTTCTCTCGATTCTCCGGAGGTACTGTTCTAATCGTGGAGAAGTTAAGTGACTCACATATGATGAATGTGACGGATTAATCACAACATCTCCACCCACAAGATGCTAGGTGGATTTCATTCCAAAAAAAAAAAAAAAACTTAACACATGCACTTCATGATGATACACCAACATTCTTAAAATATTAACGTGTAATATTTTTAAAAATTTAAAATTAAATAAAAAAACTTATTTATAAGTAAAATATGTCCATTGCAGTTCAATAAAAAAAATAAGCTATGGAAGACCAATTAAAACTTTAACAACTTTTTAAAATTCAAAAATAATACAAGTTAACAACATTATATTTATCAAGTAAAATAAATCTCAACTCCTTTTAATTAATTGTAATTCAAAAATACAACATTTAGACAACAACAAAAAAACATAGCAGCATATCCACGAGATGAAAGAAACCAACTTACAGGTTGCAGACACAAATTCCCAATTTGTGGCTCAAAGCAAGCACGAATGAACCAAATAAGAAGAGATGGAAGCCAATCCAGCAAACAGTAGAAATAAATCCGCCATGAATCTTCTTTCTCCTCTCACTGTTAACTGATTTGTTAACGCCATAAGAAAGAAGGAGATCCACCTCTGCGTGCTTCTGCAATTTCCAGCTCTCTGTGCCGGCCATTGCCGGCATCATCAAGCTCTGTAATCGGATCATCCCTGCAGTGATATGAACTGCATCTGTTGAAGCTGAAGAGGTTTTCCCCATTACAGCAGCCTCATCAGCGAAAGCAGGAGGAGCAGTAATGGCGTTCAATAAAGTTGCAAGTCGTCTTGTTAAAATGTTGTTCTTCTCATGGTCTTGAAGCTTAGGATCTGTCAAACAAATTGTAAGAACTCTTTAGATTTCAGGAAAATAAATAAATGAAGCCTCCTGTAATAAGATCAATGCTTACGAGGGTGGTGTTTGTGATAAGAAGAATTAACTAAGTACAGGTAAATATAACATTGTTTTTTATTGACATGACTTGAAACAGCGCAGAGCATACAATTCACTGATACAAAATCAGGTTATTGCATTTCATAGTACATATATTGAACCAGCAGATTTTGTTTGTTCTTTCATTTTTACATACATAGCACATAAAATATGTCTATTTATATGTTTCACACCCCAAACTTAAATATTACTAACACTCTGTTAGTCTCCGTTTGAGTTTCCACGCTAGAATGGGTTCACCAAGTAACGAAAGTTTTATTTACAGCTATACTACTTTGATAAAAGTAATATTTAAGTGAAAATATATAAATGTATATTTCTATGTATATAAAAAACCCCAAAATAAAATGAGAAGGAACAGTAAATCATTTTGAGTAAATATATCGTACTAACCAGTGGCAGGGACATGAAATAATTTAAGTATGTTTTAATAGAGAAAACGAATTTGACCACAGGAAAAATAATTTTTTAGCCCTTATCAATAATAGCAACCTGATAGATTATGAATTTAATTAACATGTAAATAATAGGAAGAATAAACGCTAACATATTCAAAGAGGAGAAAGAAAAAGATAGAGGACACAATAAAACAATTATTTTCATCTTTAATAAATTTGAAAATAACCAATGTTAATGAAGACGAGTTAGGCACTAAGTCAAGACACATCAGCAAAGTAAGGCCCCATCTCCTGAGCAAGCGCCATTACTAAGATGTTGTGCAAACAAATGCCTTGCCTTAAGGGGTCAAGCCTAAGCTCAATTAAAAAGACAAATATTAAAATGTTAAAAATGAGTTAATTCGTAATGACGACCATCATACATAAGTGATGTGAAAAGAAAGATATAGAAGCAAGAGCTTTAAATTTTGGAGTAAAAAATCACAATAATGAAGAGAATGAAACTCTAGATATGGACAAAGATGAACAACAACAACAACAAATTTTTATCCCACTATATGGGATCGGCTACATGAATTTTTCTTCATCTATCTTTTTTAATATAGGTTGAATCTAATAAGTCTACTATCGGACGGCTTACATTTTATGCGACCAAACCATCTAAGGCAAGTCTATCTAATCTAATCTGCCATGGGAGCTACTCCAAGCTTTTCACGGAGAGATGGAGAGCTATAAATTGACAATAAAGAAGATAGCATTGATGATGATGAATATAAAACATATAATAACAAAGAATATTTAATCCCTTGGTCACACTTATCAAAGAAAATTTATTTAGCAAAATTTTCAAACTTGACAAGCAAAAAACTAGAATGTTAATTAATATTCCAACATATTTTAATAATGTACTTGATTCATAAAGAAAGTGAGTTAAATGAACATAATGATGAAGTATTTTATACACCAATCAAAACTAAGTGACAATGAGTCGGCTAAAAAGATGTCTAAAATTAAAGATTAGAGTTCAACTGTGGTAGTTCCTATACCGAGGTTTTGGGAATCTCACGAGATATTGAATTTGGTTAACAAATATTTTCAAATAATTTTAAAAAATTAAGAGGGCGTTAAAAAATAGGAAAAAAAAAACACTTTGATACCATTATTTAAAAGCAAAGAGAAACTGAAGATTGTGGCTAATATAAGAGAATAAGTCATCCAATAGAGTAATGGGGCACAGGCTTTTAAAAATTATCCTGGTATCAAATAATAAAATTATGTCTTAAAGGTGATTTTGGTGCTAGAGCAATATATGAAAAAGTAAAGTCAGAATATAAAGATGTATATGACTTTTATCAATCTTAAGAAGGTGCAATCGACCATGACATTAGTAGTAGATAACTGAATTGGATTTTGAATAGGAAGGTCTAGAAATGAGATGATTATTAAGTTAAAGCGATAAATAAAAAGTAAAATGATCAAAGAAATGTTTTTATATGTTTTTTAATTTTTATCAATCTTAAGAAGTCACGTGATCAAATACTACAAAATTGACTCTAAACAAATTACATAGAGAAAAGTATGTATGATATACTCATATTATGATGGATATACATGATAAAGCATTGGTTATCACTAGAATTAGCTGTTGAACAACTAAAAATTTCCAATCATAATAAAACTATAAGAAGAAAAATTATTAAGGACGATTTACATACATATCATACAATTCTTATGCATTTACATATCTAACACCTCAATTAGATAGTTACTTATCGAACACTTTCCTATGATTAAAAGGTCCATTTCACTTTTTTAACAGTGAGTAATGATGACATTTTTGATGTGATATTGAAGATTATATATATATATATAAATTAAAATTTAGATGTTAGATATAATACATAAGAATTGTGTGGTATGTATATAAATCCCCCAATTATTAATTTGTATATTATTCTAAAAATCATAATATGCTTACAAAGAATATTTCAAGTGTGGAACCATGCAGCATCAGAGAGAACTCTAGTAAAATTAGGATTATGAATGTGACATGAATAAATGAACACAAAGTTCTATACAAGTTTAGTTCATTGATTTTATTAAAAATGTTCACACTTAATTTATGTTCATCAATTTTAATACTGTAGAAAGGTATTAAAAGGAGTGTTTCACGGATGAAAGAACACCTTTCTGGCTGGTACAAGATGACAAGAATGTTGCATCATATGTCAAAGTGCCAGAAGCAACGAAAGAGAACAACAGATGAAAGATGAACTAGTTGACAACGTTAAGAAAATATCTGTACTGAACACCTTATGCAGCACACTACATAGACCTAATTTTAATGTAGCTTGGTAACTTGCTCCAACATAAAAATGTTCTGGCCAAAACAAAAAATATTAGTAAATTCATTTACAACTATTTTTGAATATTATCTTCGATGAAAGAGTTTTTTAAGAAAGAACTCCTAATTATTTGGTAAAGCTTATTTGACTCTATATTTTCATAACTCTCAGTTCTAATATGTTAAGAACAAGAAAACTAATTCTCTGATCAAATTGGGGCTATAACATTACATGGATATGTTGGTTGGTGATCCAGCTGAGAGGACAACTGCTAGGGGAGTACATTAATTGGTTTAAATTGAAAAGCCGAACTTCACCGACTATATCTGGTTGCTTTGGTTTGGTTAATTAAAGAGTGGTTCGGTTTTAAAATGGACGTTATTTGATTTCAGAAAAAAAAAATGATTAAACTGAAAACTGAAATGTAAATAATAAAAATATAATTCCAAATGACCGAAATGTCATTATATATATATAATATATATATAAATAAAATTATTATTATTATTATTAGAATTATTTTCTCATCTTCTCCTCATTATAAATTGATTTTCTATCTTTGCGTTAACAAAATCAAAATTTTGTTTTTATTTCCAAAATTTGCTTAAACCAAAACCGAATTGAATAAACAAAATAATATCTCAATTTGGTTTGGTTCATTCGTAGAAAAATCTAGTTTGGCTCGGTCTTCTAGATCAAGGTTTTAAAACCATTTAATTCGACGAATTTGTCAACCGATCCATCTAAACAAACGGAATGTACACTCCTATCAAAATAAGGAAGATTTATGTGAGCTACAACAAGCTAAAGATAATAATCCAAAATATTCTCTGGATAATGTTTAATATTTAATATCTTCATTAAAATCAGAAATGACCATCTAAATTATAATTTTTAAGTTCTAACCATAATGTTTTATTTCAAATTTAGTTGAACGGTGGATCTAGTTAGTGATAACACTCTAGAGCTACAATATTTTATGTTAAGGTATTAAATCTTACATGCACTTTATCTGAATGTGAGTGCAATTGAAGCAAGTATAATCAAGTTCCCACAAAAGAAAAATCATCTAACAATCTTAAGAATAAATTCTTTGATTTAATTATATGTAACAAGAGATTGAAAGAAAAAATATAAAAAAGAGTTTGAAAAATAATGAGAATAATAGTTTGTGGATGATGACAATAAGTCACGCCATCTAAGTTACAACAAGATCTAAACGTTGCTTTCTTTAATGGAGATAAAAACAAAACTATTATATCTAACACAAACCAATAAAGAATAAAAAAAAAATGTATCCATAGAAATCGAAGTACATAAAATTGTCTAAAACTTTAATTAACATATTAAATTTTTTATTACTTATTATTAATTAGGGAATAGAAAGATGATTGGGATGGAAATAAGAAAGGAAATGAGAGAACTTGGAGTTAACTAGAGATGATGCAGAGGAGAAAGCTATTTATTATGATGATGACTCTGTTGAAGACCCCTTAGTGATGAGTCTTGAGGACTTTTGATTACTGTTATATTTTAATTTGAATCTATGGATATCATTATGTTGACTAATATGAGTGAGAAAGAAAATTTTATAATGCTAAACTTATTTGATATCTTATCTTGCTTTGATATATAATACTATTAACATTTGATGTCTTGTGTTATTATCATTAGTTGATGTTTACACTACACTTTTACTTTATGCAATTTTAATATATTTATACATTATGATACTAAAATAATTCTTACCTTTTAACTTTAACTTAAATCTTCGATTGTAAGGTTTACATCTCCAAATGCCTTAAAGTTTACGCCACATCTCATAAACAAAAAAATGTCTCAGTACCCAATTGCATAATTTTAAACCTTGACTGAGAGAGGTGCTTATATCTATCAAGACAATAAAAATTAAAATTCAATAAGTTAGTCATCTATAACAAGGCAAAATTTGCACCAATAAGACTTTTAGATAATATTAAAGTTTAAAAAATAAATATAAAAATATAGAACAAAGTAACAAGAATAGAGCTTTTGAAATAAGATTTACACAATAGATTTGGCATCTCAAACAACACTTAATTAACAAGAACAAATTAAAATGAGTGTCAAACAAGAACGTCCAAAATAGTTATGAAAAATCTAAGGATGATTACAACATCATCAATGTATACTTTTTAGCATCTCACTTTGATATGATGAGCAATTCAAGTGGATCCTAGTATCTTGGGCATTGGGAAGCCGTATCGCTTTATAAGAACCTAAGGCATTTCCACAACACTAAAAAGATAGTGGAGACAATAATGAGAAGGTGGTATGCTTGTTTCATTAGAAGGTTATTCTCAAATCACTAGCCACAACATGCATGAAAAGGTAGGACACTCAAAACTAATGAAGGATATAGAAAGTGATAATTTGAACGAATAGAGTATACCTGCTATGATATTGCGATTCCATCCACTTAAAGGATCATCATTGTTGGGCACCCTTTGTATGGATTCATATGCCTCTAAATTTTGACGAAGATGAACATCCTTGCTAGATGAGCTACTCGCAACTACCTGTGGAACACACAATTCAGACCAATAAACTTACGAGATATGTAAATCCCATCAAGATCAACAGTAACTAACCTTAGAGGAGGAACTTGACTCAAGCAGTGGATGCACGGAATCCATAGGTGGATAGTTAAAGTTATCATCTGTGGCATCATAATAGGCCATTAATTCATCCAAATAGTCAAAATCAGCCATACAAGCCAAGGAAGTTTCATTTGTGAGATCATCTTCTAAGAAAGGACCTTCATGGCTAACAGCATCATAATACACCAAGTTAACATCAGCCAATTGGCCAGAAGAATATTGCGCTGGCATGTTATCAAGATTATCTGTTTGCAAACAAGAATCATGCTGAATATCATGACACATACAAAGTTGATCTGGCCGGTTGATGAATGTCGCATCATGAGGTAGAATTTCAGAATTACCCACTTCTTCCATATGAGAGTTATTATTGCATCTCTCCATGAAGCAATCAGCTGACTCTATATTTAGGATGGAGCTTGTGTTTTCCTCATCAAAAATATCCTTCAATTGCAAATATCCATTATTCTGTATAGAAGCGGAATTTGACTGATGTTCAAGAACCTTCTGTTTTCCAAGTATATTCAATGAAGTTCTACTGTCTGGCATAGTAGGGAAATCTACATTTGGAAGCATATCATTATCTGAAACCTGCTCTTCCAAACTTTCAACGAGAAAATTAGATGGATCTTCTGTCTCATAATCATGGTCTTCATCATCAGACCTTGCTGGGTGAGGAACAACATCCACATGTTGAATGTCTGAGTTTTGATCCTAAGATAAAATATGAATATAAATTATAAAAGTTGAAATTGCAGAAAGTTTGATTCATTCAAAACCTTGAGATGGAGTGATTGAACAGAACAACATAGATGTTTGTATAATAAAAGAATGAACTTTAAATTCAAAGAAGATGAACTTTACATAAATTCCTACGGTTGACCACAATTTTTTTAGTCCAATGACTCAATTATTTTTTAATAGTCAAAATTATGAATATGATCACTCCTGTCAGAATGTGATTAGAAAAGTAATTGATCTTATTGCTATTATTTTGAAAGTGTTTACAAAATAATAATGAATCTCGTTACTCAAACTCTTGATGTAAATGTTGATTGATTTCAAAAGTATAAAAATTTAAATGTGATACCGAATACAACTAAACTGCATTAAAAGTACATTTTTGAACAAAGGATTTTGAACATCTACACATACAAGGAAGAATCATAGATGTTAACTAAACAGTGTAATGCTTGGTTTCATGGAGCAGATATTATTAACTCAAGCCAAAAGTTTCGCATTACCAGGAGAAAATCGCCCAACTGAACAAAACCACGAACACCAGGATACATAATTGCATTATCTCTAGGCTCATTTATTGGGACAACATTGGCACCCTCATCTTCCTCCCTATCCCATTCTTCTTCTATAAATGGCGCACCATACTGGGCACCATTCTGCGGTCCAGCACCAGTTTTTTCAAAAATTCTGCACACCACGTAGGCATCCTTGCGGATAAAAAAAGCACAAATTCAATAAAAGCCAAAATAAGATGTTTTGCATGTTCATCAACTAAACAAAATTTAAAAGGGTAAAAGCAACAGAAAAACTAATTTATAGTTCAATTTCTTTATGTTGCATAAGAGAAAGAGAGAGCGAGAAAGACAAATTTCAACATCAACAAAAGCTTCGTTTTCTATACCTGCTGAATCCCACATCGAGAAAGATTATCGTCCTGTAAACGATATTCGTGCATGACCCAGTTGGTTCGCTGACCGCGCGGTGCCCGACCGATGTGATAAACCAAGGTTTTTTTCATCCCAATGGTACGAGATCGACCCTGAATTGGCCTATCCTTGCCGGTTGTCTTCCAATAACCCTCTATAGTGGCGCGGTTGGTGCGGCACCGATTAGAATACTTGCGACCCAATGAGGTGAAGAAGTACCACTCCAAGTCGCGGCTCCGGAGGCGCGACTGCGGCGGGAGGTCCCATGGCTCGGCTCCATAGATATCAACCTCGGCTATAGCATCGACGCGGATTGGTCTGCCGGCAACCTTTCTCATAAGGTAATAGCCCACGAGCTCCTCATCCGTTGGGTGGAATCGAAATCCGGGAGCTAGTTGTGTCGGATCCGGAGAAGACCGCAGCTGTGCCGGGGTATTGGAGCAGGAGGCTTCGCCGATCATCGAAGAAAAGAGAAGAATCAGAGAATCGAGACCGGAAAAAGGGTCACGGGCTATCAGCCTACCACTGCGAGGATTTAAGCTCCTGCGATGAAATTAGCGAACGAGAAATCGATGATCAAACCCTAATGTTCTCTCTGGATTGGCAAAATGCAATTGATCGAAACGCGCCTCCCGATAGACGAGATGTCACCCGGGAGGAACACACATATCACCACTGGTCTCACTCACTTTTGGCCAGGAGTCACTTTTTCTCTTTTTTAAATATATGAAAATTTTACAGACATTCCATTTAATTTTTTATTATTTAAATATTTAATATTTAAATTTTTTATTTATTTAACTAATACTTAAAACTTTTAAATAAATCAACTCTTCTGTTTATGCTCTTTTTGGGCGGCTATAATTTTTTAAAAAACTTATTATAAAATTGATGTAGAGAAATCAGCTTTTTGAAAAATCAAAGATGTGTTACAAATCTTTTTCTTTTAAAAAATTCAAACAACAATTTTCTGACAGTCATCATACTCTAACAACTCTGATTTTTAATATAATTTTTTTACCACAAAATTTTTTGAAAAGTAGTCAAACGAAACTGCATTACTTTATGAAAAAGTAAAGTATTCAAAAAACTGTCTCAAAAACACTCATAGTTGTATAATAACCTTCACCTCTATCTTACAACAACAATAAGTCTTTATCCCACTAAGAGGGGTCGGCTATATGAATCATTCGTCTCTATTGTGTTCTATTATGTGTCAAATTCTCAACAACAATCTCTATTTTACGTGATAAAAAAAAAAACTCTAGAAAAAAATTAATATAATATTATCATCTCTTCTTATACTTCTTAGGTTATCTATCATCTTTTTTATTCTAAGATTTTGATAATAATATTCAAGACTCTCATCGATCAGACTAACTAGTACTCTCTTTATGTTTATATTTTCACAAATTTAGGGTTAAGAATAAGGCAAGTGCGACAAAAAAGTACACATAATTAGTAACTAGAATTAAGACAAAAGCATTCATTCACTACAACTGGTATTAATCAAGACAATCTTACAACTAAAATGCAAAAGAGTAGATTATTATTATTAATTTATTTTATTAACATAGATTAATGCATTCTTATACAAATTATTTTAGATTAACTGAGTTCTTATGAAATGGACTTAGAGGTGACAATATGTAAATAATAAAGAATAAAATTTCACCCTTGTAAATCTCTCATAAATTTAACATCAAAAAATTATTTTTTATGAATATAACATTCAATTATTTAAATAATATGAAAATTTTTATTCTTTCTTCTTATCATTAATTTTCTATCATATGATATACAAATAAGAGGTAATTGTGATAAAAAAATCAAATAAATGAGAGAAAGCATGACAACAAGTTGACATAAATGGAAAGGCCTATTAAAAGTTAACAATCATGCAATTGATTTAGACAACTAGTCAAATGCATAACAATGTGTAGGCTGTATAATGTAAACCAAAAAACCCGATTAAAGTCGAACCGAAATTTTAAATTTGGATCGGTTTTTTAATTTTATTTTGGATTTTGGATTTAATTTTAGCTAAATTTGGATTATGGATGGATGGAAAATTTATAATCCAAAACCAAAATTAAGAATTAAGGTGCCTCGAACCCGACCCGACTCCGACCACGTCGCGTCACGAGTCGATTACTAGGGCAATTGGGCAAAAACTAAAAGCGATTAGATATTTAGATTTACTAGGGAGGCGATTCGGCAAAAGGGAGGCGAAAGGGCAAAGGCAATCCCATATTCCCATTGCTCGTGGGCTTGTTCAGTTGTTCTGATGTTCTCTACTTCTCTAGTTCTCTTGACTCCGACACTTCGACTGTAATTACGGTAGACTTAGAAGTTGTTGACATTTTCGCTCAGACTCTATTCATGATTCATCTCTTTCTTTTACTTTACTCTCTTCTCTACTCATCGTCTCACAGAATCAAGCAAGGGCCGCTTTTATCCCTTTCTTCTAAGTTTTTCTCTGCTCTCCGCTCTGGTCTCATGTCTCGATTCTCGCTTCATCGGCTTCTGGGTCTCTTTCACAATAAGATTCATTATTCAACAATGCATAGGTTTTATTCGATTCTCATGGATTCTTTTATGTTGGACTTGGTTAGTGTTTTTTTTGTTTTGAGACTTGGAGTTGAGTTGTTTAATGTTTACTATTCCTAATATATGCAACTCTTCCAAGATATTCTTTGTCATGTTTCAGAGCTCTTAAGAAAGTAACCCTTCATGGCTTATCTTTCCTTTGAATTGAGTAATGGGATTATCTTTGTATGAACTTTTATATTTTTTCATAAGATCTTTGAGATCTCGAAAATGAGAGCAAAGCCTCAACCAATAAATAGGCTGCAAGGAATACTAATAAGTTTATTTATACAATAGGCTAGGCCAGGATTATGCTTTAGTTGCAATAATAATATCTCTTATATGATACATAATATTTTTGTTCAAATTGATTCGATTTCTTATGCTAATGGATCTTCGCTATATTTAGATTGTATATTCAAGGTTTTTTTTGTTAATTTACCTAATGTTGAGCCATTCATTTAGTTAGCCTAAACTTATATATATATATATATATATATATATATATATATATATATATATATATATATATATATATTGTTTATACTTGTCTCTATTTATATAATGGTGGATCTACTTTTCTGAGCATATTAACACTCATTTATTATTTCAGCTTTCTTGAAATAAAGACCATGAATCAATTTTACTTTGAATGTTCTTACATTTTTCTCTTCTTACTATTTTGCTTTCATGGGCATATTAACACTCATTATCTTTTGTATGACTCTTGCATAACTACAATGGTTTTGTTTTTTTCATAAGAGGTTTAACGTTGGTATAACCAAGATCAGGTGTATCATATATAATTTTTAGTTTTTTCTACTCTCATTTTCATTTGGCTTATTCTTTGTTAATCTCTTTACACTTTGATTAGATGTCTCATTGTGGACAGAGTTCTAACATAATTGGTTTTTCCCAAAATCAAATACCTATCAACCAAGATAATATTCATTGTGTTACAAGTGCTTCAAGTAGCAAGTCATCTTTTGAAAAGAGAACAAGAAAGACAGTCCGACCAAAATCTGATGTCTGGGATCATTTTACTAAATTTAACAGTACCGATGGATAAAAGATGAGTAAATGTAACTATTGTGAGAAGACTTATTATAGTGATACAAAGCTTAATGGTACTACAACTTTACGACACATCTTGTATGTCAAGAATCCTCATAACATGGAGAAAAGTCAAACTCTTAGATTGCAACCTAGTAGCAAAGGTGAACAAAATACTGGAGGTCTCAAAGCTTGGAGGTTTGATCAAGAAGCTGTTAGAAAAGCTTTAGCATCCATGGTAATTATGGATGAACTACCATTCAAACATGTTGAAAGATATGGGTTCAAATATTTTATGTCTCAGTGTTGCCCAATGTTTAAATTACCTTCTTGTGGACACTCACTGTGGATCGCTTTCAATTTTACTTAGATGAGAAGAATGCTTTGAAAAAAATATTGCGAGATTAAACTACAAGGGTTTGCTTGACAACTAACATATGGACATCAATTCAGAGAATTAATTACATGTGTCTAACCGCGATATTGATGAAGATTTGAAGTTAAATAAGAGAGTCATTAATTTTGTCTCATATATAGTCATGAGGGAGATTGCGGAGGTAGAAAGATGTTTGATTGATTGGGGTATTAATGCAAGATTTATAATCGAGTTGATAATGCTAACTCCAATCATGTATTATCAATCATTTGCGTAAGAAATTTTCTAAAAGAGAGAAGTATTCTGATTGTAAGTTTACATATGAGATGTGTTGCACATATTATAAATCTTATTGTTCAAGATGGAATTAAGAATATTGGTAAATCTGTATAATGTGTAAGAGCAGCAGTGAGGTACATTAGACAGTCACTATCAAGACTTAAGAAATTCAAAGAATGCATTGAAATTGAAAAAATACAAAGCAAAAGCTTATTGTGTTTGGATGTACCTACAAGATAGAATTCTACATATCTGATGTTAAATTCACCGCTTCAGTTTCAGAAAGTTTTTGAGAGATATGAAGAGGTTGATCCTCAATTTAGAATAGAGTTGGAGAAGGAAGTATAATGGTGGAGAATGCATGGCAAGGAGTTCTAGCATTTTTGGTTCTTTATATGTCACTTCAAATGCATTCTTTCATGAGATTGTGGAGGTTCAATGTGTGCTTCAAAGTTGGGAATCCCATAATGATGTTGAAGTCAGTAGGATGGCAAAGAAAATGAAATTAAAGTTTGATAAGTATTGGGGTTGTGTTGATAAAATGAATATGAATATTTATCTTGTAGTTGTACTTGATCCCAAGTTCAAACTTAGATATATTGAATTTGTTGTAGTGGATATGCATCTTGGCTTAGAGGGGGCTAATTTGGCACGAGCAATAAGGTCTAGCTGCTACGATATGTTTTATGATTATAATTTAAAGTTAGTTAACAAGAATAGAGATGAAATTGCTCCTGAGATAAGACAAAATATTGTTAAAAGCCGACATGATCCAAGGGATGGGGGGAGAAAGTACATGATGGTTGAGGAGTTCAAGAGGCATAATCATGGGAGAGATGATCTTGAGAGTAAAATAGACTTAGAAAATACTTTGAAGACTCAAGTTATGCAAGATCACTTCAACATTTTAACATGGTGGAAGGTTAATGCTCCAAGGTTTCCCATCTTATCTCAAATGGCTAGAGATATTTTAGCAATTTCTATATCAACCGTAGCTTCTGAGTCTATTTTTAGTACCGGTGGTCGTGTCTAGATGCTTTTAGGAGCTCTTTATCTCTTAAAATAGTACAAGCTCTTATTTGTGCCCAAAATTGGATGAGAGCAAAATAGACAAATGAGCTTGTCAATGTTGAGGAGAACATTCATGATATTGATAAATTTGATGAAGGTATTATTATATCTTTTAGACTTTTCCAATTACTTACAACACATTTTTTAGCCGTACATCACTACCAAACTATATTATGCATTAATACTTTTTCTTTCAAATCTATCGAAGGTTATAGATGATCCAACCTTTTAGTAAAGAATTGAAATGATACAGTCATACAGATACATATACAGATACAGACTACAGTCACAACAGATATACATATACTCATATACATCAATACATGTCATATACTATACTGAAATGATACATTTTGGTAGATTCTTTTATGATTTATATTTTTTTTCTTGCTCATTAGAACTTCTAGTCTTCTAAAATGATACAAATGAAACAATGTAGATTAGATTATTTTTTTTCATGTCGATCACCCTTTACTTACTAAATTCAAACTTCTAGTCTTCTATCGATGCTGCCTACAATGTATAAATATACATTTTTTTTCTTCATTAGAACTTCTAGTCTTATGCTGTTGTTGTTGTTTTTTTTTGTTGGTTGAAAAATGCTTTTTTGGGCTGTTGTTGGGTTTCGACATCTCCCTCTTAGTCTCATGCTGTTGTTGTTAACTTGTTATGCCTTTGGTCTTGCTGATGTTGGTTATGCCTTTGAGTCTTCAGCTGATGTTATGCCTTGTCATACGCTATTGATTTGGGTTATTGTTGATGTTATGCCTTTGGGTCATTGTTGTTAAGCCTTGTTGATGTTATGCCTTTGGGTCATTGTTTGTTTTTGATGTTGTTATGCCTTTGTTGTTGATGTTATGCCTTTGAGTTTTACTATCATTGGATAGGTTTATTCTTTGTGTGATGTTATGCCTTGGTTGTTTTAAGCATTGATGTTATGTCTTTGTTGATGTTATGCCTTTGAGTTTGCTACTATTGTTGTTATAGGGTTTAGAGTTTGGTCTGGTCATGTATGTTGTGGTTTTGTCATTGCCTTTAAGCTGATGTTATTATGCCTATTTGTTGTTGTTAAGCCTTTGGGTGCTATTGAGTTATGTGATTTGTTATTGCTTTATTGTGCTTATCAGACAATGCTTATCGAGTTATTGCTTTGTTCTGCATCATTCTTCTTGTCTCGATATGTTGTTACTACATATCCCCTACTTCTGCTGCGACAATTTTGGTGATAATTTTTTGGTAGCCGGTATTGCATAGAATGCCACCTTCTATTTGTGACTATACAAGTGAGTATAATGGCAGCTAAAATTACCTCTATATGTGACTATACAAGTGCCATATATGTGATTGTACGCTATAAACCACCACCTTCTATTTGACTATACAAGTGAGTATAATCGCTAAAATTGTTTCTATATGTGACTATACGTCGCCATATATGTGACTACTGTCGCAATAGAACCCACCTTCTACTCTCCTCCTTACATTATAAGCTGGTATTGCATATTTTATTATGAGTGAGGTAATATTTCTGAATTTTAATTGCTTCAGGATGTGCTATTTTAGACTTTCAGTGAATGCACGGTATAGTTTGGGGATGTTTGGCAGCATTTTTGACAATTATGGCTTTGATGTTACATTTCATTTACTACTGCTAGTAGCTTTATATGTGATTGTAACCCTCCAATTTGGAGTTTGGATGCTCACATATTTTGTTGCTCTTAGTAATTTTTTGATTGAGCCTGAGCCTTTCTTTTCTTTTGAATTTTACTTTCAATTTTTAGTCTCTCTTTTGTTTTATCTCCTGTTTCTAATCAGTTAGGTTTTTTAAGATTTTTTGGTAGTGCGGTTATTATCAGGTCTTAGACTCTTGGAATTGGAGCATTACAAGTCGAATATGTATTTTTGTTGATTCGCATTCAATGTTGTAGCTTTAGCATTGAGTTGATTTTTTTTTAATTATTGTACATTTGAACTTGTAAGCTGTTGGAAAATCTCTCATTTGAAAATTTATATTGACTTTATAAGACTCCATAAATTAAAAGCTGAAATTTGTATGGAGATGTTATATCTTTAGCATTATTTTTGGTCGTTGTATGGAAAAAATTATATTTTGAGTGTGTTTTGCAAACTTGCGCTCATGGAATCATGTTTGTTAATATAATTCCATTTAACTATTCATAAGAAGGTTGATCGATGCTTTGTGCCTTGTGGTTTATTGGCTGTTGCAGTTGGTTTCTACTTTCTATAGAATGAAAATAATTTTATTTTAAACCGGTCTTATAAATATTTAAGCATTTTAAATACTAGTAATTTGATAATCATACTGCTCGTTTAAATATTTAGATATTTTAAGTTTGCAATTACATATTTTCGATTTTTTAAAAATTGAACCGAAAATCAAACTTTTTCGATTTGGTTGGTTGATTATATTAAATCTTATACGGATGGATTTTGAGAATTTCAAACCAACGGATTAGCAAATTAAAAAACCGATCCATCCAATCCAACCAATACACTCCTAACAATATGTGCTAGGCAATAGCTACTAGAGGTGCAACGGTCATGGCTTTGGGATCATTAGCATATGATGAGAACTCTACAAGCTTACCTCTATGCCTTAGGATAAGAAGTTAATAACTAGTGTTAGTTGAGAAAATAGAAACTTTTAGGAGTTAAAGATGAAAATAAGAATGAACTAAGTATTATTTATCTAATGTTATAAGGAATATGCCCCTTTAATTATAGGTCAAATGAATTAAACTATTAAATCCCATCCTCTTATTTAAACTAAATCCAACCAAATTTATGCAAAATAAATTCTAGAGTTGGATTTAAATTGCCTTAGTCCATTCATAGGTTATTTAAAATCATGCTTGACCCAATTCAAGCCTCTTTGGGCCTTGATCATATTATTTTGACTAATTAATCTATTATGAACCATTAAAGATTCACCTCAAGCTTAAATCACTCAAAAATTCAATAGCTCCAAATTTTGCAAAAACACTTATCAAGATTTCTTGGCCAATTAAAGGCTAGATTCAATAAAATAAAGCCATCTAAACATAGAGAACTAGAAAATAGGTTGATTCCCCTCGATCCTAAATCATTGCATATAGCTTCCCTAGAGCAATCTTTATCATCTCCTAGTGCTTGAGGTGGTAGCTCATCAATATTACAATCAGGATTGCCTTAGTTTGCTAAGGTGGCAGCTCATCTTGGATCCAACAAGCATCTAATCACCTTAACAGCATAAGACACTTGACAAGTTTCTATTAGATCATTCCTAATTGCCTGAGCTCAAAAATTATAATAGTTTCCACTAACATTGTCTGATCAAATGTTAGTTTCATTCTATAAATAGTTTGCTCGATTCAAATCGAAAAAAACAATATGAACAATGTATGTTTTCCTAAGCTATAATCTGTCCCAAATCACTTTTGAGACAAATTATCCACTTGATTCATCAAAATCACCAAGCTCTAAGGAGCTTTATCTAGTGATTCTAATCTTGATTACAGAGACTTTATTAAACGAAGCTACTTTTATCAATCTATTTTATCTTGAAGAGATAAAGTCTTTTAATCAAAGAATTCAATTTGAATCATATTGAATCTAAATACACTATCCGTGCTTAAAAACTCCATTTATGATTTGAAATTTTGAAGAATAAAGGTGTATGCTAGTTCAATCTAACAAGAGGGCAAACCTTCCATACTCCCTTGATCCATTTGGAATAAATAACTTTTGAATTTTACCTATGATCATCACTATTTACAGCCATTCACTGAATGAAGCTCTTAAATCACCTACAATGACCTTCATATTCATGTAAGAGGTTCTTACGGCTTCCTTTAACCTCTCCTAAATTTTTTTTATATAGGGTTCTATGAGAAAGATCAACTCAATCTAATTTTATAATTTCAATGCATCTTGACTTATCTAAATCCTAAGCGTTTAATTAAATAATTATTTTAAAATATTTAGAGATTTAAGACTTGCTATACTTGATTTTTCATATTAATTTAAATAATTTTATGAAATTCATTTTAAATCTAAATGGCTTGAAACTCTCAAAGGCTATTTCTTACTTATAAAATACATTTCAGAAAGTGTCTTTTACATTAAATATAATAAAATTAACCTTATTAGGACTATAATAAAACATCGGTTAGATTCTAAATCAGATGATCGCACATTGATCATCGTGTTAAATTTTTTTTTATTACATTAATCTAAATGCAATCACCATTCCTTCGAACATCAAAACCCTAGAAATATAAATAAAAGAGAAAAAAGATAAAACACACACACACTCTCTATATATATATATATATATATATATATATATATATATCTCTCTCTCTATATATATATATATATAAGAAAACCAAAAGCAACAATTAATTGCTGAAAACGAACCAGGCACAGAAGTCTTTCATTTTAGACGACCAAATTCTCTTACAATAATAATACAAATGGATTATAATAAAGAATGAACAATAATCATCTCAACAGTCACAAAAGTAGCGTACCAAAGGAAAAAAAAACATTTATTTTCTACAAACCAACCCCTTCAAACTGGGCACAAAAAAGTTCCTTTCCTTTTATTACTTTTTTGTAGTATGGGCAATGGGTTATAACGGTATTCCTATTCTATACAGATCAATCCTTCTATTTACAGATCAAAAGTTGAAGAAAAAAATTAAATAATAATAAAATTATATATATAAAAAAAAAAGAATAGTATGATCAGTTCCAATGTGGTATCTAGAAGAAGATTCAGGATGGTTGCATACTAATAATGATTCCATTATCAGCAGGCAAAGGAGGTTCTTGATGGCCGATCAGCTTGTGAAGCATTGATGTTCCCTGAAAGGCAATAGGGCGTGTTCCTTTTGCATGTTCTCTCAACTGTTAAGTAGAAAAATAATTGAAATTATTATTAAAAATGAAAAAACTGAAGTAGAAAATTAGTGTGAAATAGAAAGAGAAGCACCTGGGCTGTGGTTAACTTAGTAAAACCAAATTTTTTGGTCCACATGGATTCGGCATCATCAGCTGCGGGAAGCACAAAGTGCTTCACTTTTAAGGATTTGAACAAATTCTCAACGCATGAAAACAGAGATTGGAAGTAACCCTGCGAGAATTGTAAAAAAAAAAAAAAAAAGGACTGTGAGAGTGTTTAATGAGAAAAGAGAAATGGAGCAAGGAAGAAATAAGATGAAAGAATGATAGGATGAAGGCAGATTGTATGCTTTAGCCAAGAGAGTTTAGAGAGCGAAAGCGTTAATAAATTGCTTGTCTGATAAAATAATAAATACAGAATCAACAGAAATCATCACCTTGTTCTACTTATATTTTGGAGATCAATTTAAGTATTCTTCTCTTAAGAGAGCAATTATCGTTCATACAGATTTCAAAAATACTGCCGGATCAATTAGAGTTATTATGTTAAGCATAATCTTCAAGGTATCTGCATACAGAAGGATGAGCTGGAATTTAATCTGGCTCAATTTGATTGAACTGAGTTCCAAAGAATGCCCAAATTGATTGTAACAATTTTTCAAACATGCTACAAAAAGATTAAATGAGATTTGTGCATTCCCGACCTGACCAAACAGGTGCCAGAATTAGATTTGAACCAACACAAACTAGACTGGATCGCATTGATATGGGACGATCATCTTCCTACTCGTGTTGGCCCGTGCTTGCGAGAGAAGGGGGCGACCATTAATCCGAAAACCACATATCTTCTACAAATTATCACATTGCAATCTGACTTACTGCAAGTCAGTTGTATCAAAATATTCTTGAAACGAGTGTTCCCTAATCCTTTCAAGCTTTGCAAGTGATGAAACCTATTTTTGTTAAAAAAGATGACAAAAATCCAAAGAATTTTTTCCCAACTTCACCACACACAACTCTAAACCAACACCAATTGGAATTTGATGGTTGCATAGGCGGATTCAGCATGAAGATGCTGGAAGCATGTGCCCCGATGACTTGAGTTCTTCAAACAAATTTGGAATGATCAGGCGAGACACGGTCCACACTTTTGCCCCTCTTTAAGAAATCATGAGATTTGAATATATTGATAAAAAGAGAATTGGAGCTTAAAATGAAGACTTATGAATGCAAAGGATATCAGAAACCCCTAAAAATTATTTGAGGAGGTGTACCCAATTAGTCAGCTGTTAGTGAGCACAACCTCTGGCTTTTACATAGACAAGTTTTTCATTTTATGTAATTGAAGTAGTGATAATAGATCCAAATTTTCTTAAGATGCCACCACTCTAAAAAAAGAAAAAAAAATCTAAATCCACCCCTAGATCTCTTGCTTTCTCATAGACTTCTGCATTTTACATAATTTCAGATAATAAATCTAAATTTTCTTATGATGCCACCACTAAAAAAATCTAAATCCACCCCTAGATGAATGCAACTAATGTTAAATTACCTTTTGACCGTTGAATAAAGTAGTGCTAGCAAATAGAAATCATCGTTGTTTGATGGTGTCAAGACCATACTTGATTTGAAACGCAGATCCATTGAATACGTTTTGCACAGATATTGATAATGAGGTGTGTGTAATCATCTCCTTTTGTTTTGAATAAGCCTAAACTGATAGCTCTTGATATATCTCAATTAAACCTAGTAAGCAAAACTTCCTAACGAGTTCATCTGAAGAACTTGAAAGGGATCTTTAGGAATTTAGACAAATTTTGTCCTGCATGAACAAGAGGTCGAGCATAAAACACTGGTCAACTTTGGCATAATAAAGACGTCTTAAGTTCGGCATAATAAAAAGATCTTAAGTTCAAATCATGAATAGAACTTATTTACACTTGTAAAGGTGAGGCTATGTACATCAACCCTTCCCTAGAACCTACATTAGCATGAGCTCTATATATTAGCTATACTTTTTCTCTTTTCTAAGAATTCTCCTGTGTCAATTGTTTCGTCTTACCATAATTTTCATCCAACCCAAAACTCGATAAAATCGCCCTTTGCACTTGGTCAGATTAATTGGACCTTGCTTAATAAGCCGCTCCTTCCTTCAGTTATCAACTTTAGTGTCACTATCCAGCCTTTAAGAGAACTAAACTATCCGGTTGGTTTCTTGCATTGATGACCATTAGGGTTCTCCTACTAATAATCAAACAACTACCATCATTCACTTCAATCACGTTGTTAACATAAAACTTGTATTCTTCCTGAGTTCATGGATCAACCCTACTGAATTTCTCATTTTCTTATTATTAAAAAAATTGTGTCTAAAGAACATCACCACCAATGTCTGTCAGATTAGCATCTATCGTTTAAATCTTATGTTGGCATCCCTTAACAATTCAAATATTTGGAATCATGTACTTGTAAATTACTATTAGTGAAAGTTTGTCATCAAAAGTAGGCGCCATGATTTCTTTTCTTTTTAAATTTTTTACCTAAAAAAAATGTCACTTTTGGTTATATGTATGCTTGGATCTGTCATAGCTAAGATGCCTATAACACCCACCTCACAATTCCAATATATCAAAAAGTTTCTTGCAAATAATTATGGTCAATTTATATAGCCATATTAGTTGCAACAATTGCTTTTCCTTCCTAGATTTTTCTCACTCTCAGATTATTACACGTGCTACAAATTATTCAAAATTCAACCCATGTTTTCACCTCTAGCTTACAATTTTAAGAGCCACTTTACTTCCCCAATGCTCAGGATTTGTCTTTTAAATAATGGATACGTAGGTTTTTAGTGTGCAGTTAAAATCAAGAAAATCATTGAACCTTTGGCCCCTCATTTTTTTTCTTCCTACACTCTTTCATTTTCAAATTTGATTTTTATTCAACTTAATGCAGAAGCGATGCATATTATTAGCACAATTATTTTGCAAAGCGATCATTTTAAGATATCTAAGTATATAAACATTATAGGATATTTAAAAGGTTTGATTACTCAAATTAACAAGACATTCAAATGATCTGGATAAAACTTAACAATCACTTTAGATAGGCCTTCTTCAAGATACTAGTAAGCTCAGTATTGCTATGAATATGCTACCTAAACAATCTTGTTGGTGATAAATAAGTAAATTGTTTGTTTAATATATATGTCAAGAACAATGCACTATAGATAGATCTAGCCACATTGATAACAAACCTAATACTAGAACTAGCCTTCCAATAATTTTGGTAGATAACTTATCTTCATGTTGAATTCTTTCATGAGTTTCATGTGTATTTAATTCCCATTTAATATTTGTTAAGTAGAAGAAAATATTGATGTATGTGATACAATCACTTTAGATAGGCCTTCTTCAAGATACTAGTAAGCTTAGTATTGCTATGAATATGCTACCTAAACAATCTTTGTTGGTGATAAATAAGTAAATTGTTTGTTAATATATATGTCAAGAACGATGCACAATAGATAGATCTAGCCACATTGATAACAAACCTAATACTAGAACTAGCCTTCCAATAATTTTGGTAGATAACTTATCTTCATGTTGAATTCTTTCATGTGTATTTAATTCCCATTTAATATTTGTTAAGTAGAAGAAAATATTGAAGTATGTGATACAATCACTTCCCCTCCTTTTTTACTACATTGGAGGATCTAATGTATCTAGCAAAACAAAGCTCCTCTTCTCTCCTCTAGGCAAGCCCCCACTTCACCCCTTTTCCCAGGTACACCATGTGATCCTATCCCTCATTCCCTTTCTCTCCATAGTAAAAGATTTCCATGTAATTTTGAAAAGACATTCAAATATAAAATCAAAATTTCTCTTACAAACAAAGCCACATCCTCTCCCCTTTTTTTAGCTATCCCTTGCTTCCCCTCACTTCCCTCACCTCTCGAGTCTCTCTCCACATACTCCCACAATCTATACAAACTCTCTTTACCCACAACAGAACTCGATTGTCTTTCCTAGAATCCAGTACCTAATAACAATCAAGAACATTTACGCCGCATTGATCCATTAAATATTTTATATAGATGTTAAATAAATTATAATTTGACAACATAAAAATAGATTGTTGAATCATATATCATGTAAGCAATCAGAAGTTATTTAAAAATATTACATCACCAAATTGCTTAAGGGTAAGAGACAGAAAAAATCTTCTAAACAACAAAAATCCAGCAAGTAGGGTTTGCAAAATAATTTAAAATCAATATTACAGAGTAAGGTAAAGTATCACTATACCACATGAAAGATAAAATGTCAATGCAAACAACATAAACCAAGATGTCCATTTTATCAATAAATTATTAAAAAAAAAAAAAATTGTGTTGAAAAAATAAGTAATATTTCTAACTTAATATTTAGTTAAATATTTTAACTCAAAATCATGAAGTCTAATATCTGAAATGTTTTTTCAAATGATTTACCTTCTTCTTGTTTATTTTTTTTAAAAAAATGAATGAATAAGGTCACAAAAAAAAGTTGTAATAACATGAAATACTAGTGACTCTTTGCCATATGAACCAAACTAAAAAAAAAACCTATCTTATACATTTGCTATGCGTTTGATTCAAAGGCAACCCATTAGGGTTGTATATGAAAAATCTTCTAATTAGTGATGAAAACAAATTAAAAGTTATCATTTAAAGCTTTTTTGCTAAGTGCTTGAATAGATCCATGTTGAATGACAGATGAAAAATTTTAATCATCTAGATTAATCCAATACTACTGAAAGAAAAATTAATTTAGATAATTCACTTAAGATCACAAGAAGTAATTAAGAAGAACAACTAAAATCAAGCTCAAAGTCATAATATAAGTTTTATTTATCTTTGCTCAAGTTTTTTTTGTCAAATCATATTTAGTCAAATGTACATACATTCCACATAACACCATTGGTTAACTTAATTGAGTAAAAAAAGCAGTTTCATTAAAAAAAAAACCTATTGGAACATGCTTCATTGATAAAATATACTTGTAAGTATCATGACAATTGGATTTGTACTCAAGATTTTCACATAATCCATAAATAGCAAGCTTATTTTGAACTTTTTCATAACTAGAGGAAACATGTCCAATTTCTAGACAAGGTGCTCCAATGAGTTCCAAATGTTAAGCTAAACATCTTCACTAAATCTCATAAATTTTTCTTTTAAAATTCCTATTTATGTGATTATTTTAAAATTCAAATAAATATCTAATTTTCTATACTAAAGTGCATCATAAGGTATGGTGATATGTACCATACTATATGATACATACTTAGGGTCCCAAGTTTTTGGCTTTACATACAACAAATGATATGATCTTATGATTTTATAATATGATTAAGTTTGAGATTCTTGGGCATGCAGTTTTGCATGCATCATATCATATTTTTTGAATTTCACAAATAATGTCGAGTTCACTTAATGTCAAGTTTAGAGAACGTGCATGATTCTTGGTGCACTTACTCGATTTGAGAAATGTTGCAATTGAGTTAAATTCATTTTCCTTTGCAGTTTGTACATTTCAAAATTATCCTGCCTAAATGTTTGTGCAAATATATTGTCATTAAAATGCACACAACTCTTCATTTTGATCACATTATTGCTCGCATTTTGCCTGTTTGTAATAACTGATTGGCAAACTCGGATGTGATTTTGTAACTTTTGCTCTTGTTATACATTCAAAGCAATATTGGTTTGCTTGCATTTAATCCACGTTAATGTTCAAATAGACACCAAAAAGGTATTTCTTAACTATTAAATAAAGGCTCTCACTTCAAGAAAGTGACATTTCCACGTCATCATCAGATGAAAAACTACACATTTAATATATATTTTTATATAAAAAAATGCTAGAAATCATAGACCTTTTTCATACCAAATTTCTTGTCAATCAAACATCAAAACAAGATGATAAAGTACATGCAAGCTCATCAAGCAAAGGAAACAAATATTTAGAAATAAAATATATACATTTTGGAATAATATTGGAAATTGATAGAATAAGAAGACTAGATCATGGGTAAATAGCAAAATATTAAAAATTTTGATTAAGAAAATATGTGTTGCCTTTTAAAAATGAACCATTATTTTTTGGTGCCCATCGGACTTATCAATGGTTCTTAAAAAGATGGCAATCACTTTATGCCTTTCTTTAAGCATCAATAAAAGATAAACATGGAGCTTCGTTACTATATTTTAAGGGAGAAATGATCACAAAGATCTAGATGAAAGTTTACTTGATTCCATTAGCTACTAGAATGTCTATTAAGATTTGTAGAGGTTACAGTCCACAATGTAGAACATCATAAACTACAAATGCGCTTTCATATTTTGGATGATATTGTACCACATGAAGATGATGATCCTATATTTTAAGGCTCATAAAACCCAAAAAATTATAAGAAAATATCTTTAAGAAAATTTACTCCATTTAAAAACAAGTTCTGCAAAACATGTTATGATGAGCTAATCTTGCAAAATTTTCCTTCCAAAAAAAAAAAAAAAAAAAAATTTCTTTTGCGTTGAATACTTTAAGGCTATCCATAAGCAATAATATTATTTCTTTGATCATATGCTAACACAATCAACTTCACAAGAATTTATAAACTAGCCAAAAACAAAGTGATTTCAATAAAAAATTTTGAAGATGTTGAATGTGACTACAACAAGGCCAAAATGGTGGCAACAATATAATTGTTGTTTAGTTGTACTTGATATAATACAATGTAATACCAAGCTTTCATTGTCAATAGTAATAAAATGTTTTTTATATCATATCAAATCCTATATTGATCACAGCTTTATATTGTTAAATCAGTATTTTTTTTCAGAGAGACATGAATAAATGTAATCTCAAACAGACGCACATACCCAAATATTCTAGATCTTAAACCTTTGATCTCAAGGTTGGGAGCGATGAGGGCCAAAGATTTCAACCACTAGTCTAAAGTGAGTCGCATAAAGAAAGAAATAAAATATAGAACAAAGCATTAGTTATATTTCAATCTTCAAAAAATTTAACTGTAAAATCAAGATAAATATAGTTTTTAAAAATTTAGCACATCACATAACATAATTGTTCAATAGTTAGGTAAGCAATCACATGATCATAAAATGTTTCTGCATGTCCAATACCCTAAACACAAAAATCTTAAATGCTATAAGTCCCTAAAAGCCTAAGAAAATAATCAATCCACTATAAACATTACACCAAGCTAAAAAAATCTATTATACCCTTAAAACTATATAAACTCAAAAACAATACAAAAGGGTAAAAAATGGGCTTGAAGGTTTAAGAAAAAAATACATTTCCATTTTTTTTCTAAAATACTAAATTTTCATATAAACTTTGGATGACATAAATATAATCCAAGTCCAAAATGACAATTTTGTTGTCCAATACAGACTACAAAAGCCTAATATGATGCAACTAATCATGTTCCCCATCCTAAATTTTTGGAAGAGTTCCAATAAGCTTTTTTTTATTATTATTTTCCCCCATCTCAACCCCTAGGGAACAGCAAATTGTCATCCATATCTTCAATGACAAAAATTATAGCTTGTGTCCAGTCAAAAATCAACTAATAAACATTGTTTAAAAAAATGTTTGAGGCGTACGCCTCAAGGCACGCCTCGATTTGAGGCACATGAAAAGCGCCTCAAGGCTAGTGAGGCTTATGCCTTTTTCAAGTGAGGCGTACACCTCGAGGTGCTTTGAGGAATGCCTCACTTTATTTTTTTAAATATTAATTATAATATTTTTATATAATATTACTTTTTTTATAAATTATTATACCTATTTATCTATTTATCTCATCATTTTAATGAGTTAGAGTTCTTAATTTTGAGCCATCTACTTCTCTCAAATTATGCAAGTCAGTATTATTTTTTTTTTCCAAGCAGCATGAGCCAAAATCTCTAGGTAAAGACACATCTCCAAGAAGCACAAGTTAGATTAATGCATCAATTTTCCTCCTTGTTTTTAAATTATTATTTTATTTAAAATCATATTAAACATATTGTTAACTATTATAAAGAATAAAAAGGAAGTTATAATAGTTTAATAAGATTTTGAATATAATGAAATATATTCTAAGGATGATAGTTACATATAATAATTTTTTTTAAAATGATAAAAGTGATGATGATATTATTGTAGATCTTTATTCTCATGAAACATTTAAATTTTAAACAAGTGTTTACATGAAATCTTATTTTAATTTATATTTTCTATTAATATTTGATATTATGATTTGCAATTTGTATCTTTATGATATAAACTATATGAATATATTGATAATTTGTCATTTATTTATTTTATTTTTTTAATGTTTTGTTTCAAGGCTTACGCCTCGATCCGCCTCAAAGCTTGCATCATCTCACTATGAAAAATGTCTCGATTCCCGATTTCACTTTTTTAAACATTGCTAGTGTACAACCTTTAATCTATCTAGGCCATGGCAAAGGGATGCTACTATGGTTGAAGTATGTTCCCAATCCCAAATCATTAGAGGCTACTATAATTTAAAATATGGTTTTCTTTTTATAAATTTGCCCGCTCTCCCGCCTTCTTGTCTTTCACACCTCCTTTATAAATTTGCCACCTCTCCCTCATTCTTATCTTTCACACCTCCTTTATATATGAATATGCATCATGAATGTTGTCAAGTAACTGAAGTGGAAGATGCCCACTTACCAGCCCTTGACTTTCCTTCCTTGTAGCAACTAGAGGGAGTTCACCAACTTCACATCCCAAGACACGAAGAAGCCCTGCTGATATAACAGATGATCTGCAGATAAGAAACAAATTTAAACATTCTACCATAAAAGGTCTGCCAAAAACAATCCACAAGTTCAGAAAACCCTTACTTCACCGTCAAAACCATGCAATAAACCCCACCAAAATCTTGGTCCCTCATACTCCTCCTGTCAGATATAGCAAGAAAATATTAAACGGGGTGACAGCTAGTTCATAAAGTCAGACCAAAAAGAAGATGGAGGGTGATATTGCCATACCCATAAACCATGAAGGGTATAAGGTCCCATCCAGAAATAGGATCAACTATCGGATCAAATGACTCCTGTACAAGATCAATAAATTGCTATTACGAGATCCCAAAAGACAAATCATTGTGTATGATTGTAAAATCAAAGAAAATAAAAAATAAATGATAAATATGGAAAAAACAAAACAAAGTCAAACAAGCCTTCGCATAGTATCCTGGGTTGAGATAGGTGCATACAAACATGGACAAACTGACTGCGATTAGAATCATTAATGCTTATGCCACCTATTCTTCGTTAACAAAGCTACATAATTAGCGAACATGGAAGAAAGATATCTCCTTGCAACGATAACATGAACACCACTCATCTGCTTCAACTAATAATGGAATATAAGAACAATTTTAATAAGCAAAATCCCCACACTCCGTCAATGTGGAAAAAAAGAGGTATACTAAAATTATCCATCAAATTAATGGTCACTGATATCTTACAAAAAACTTTTTTCAGGAACTTGGGCAAAAAAAAATAGATTTAAAGTCTCACATGAAGTTATCTATCATTTTTATCATATTTCAAAGCAACTGAAACTGCCGTTTTAGTTAAATAACAATAATTTCTTCTAAGGATGACAATGATATCCCTTTTCGACTATTTTCTATCAACAAATCATAGGACTTACACTTTATCTCTTTAATCTTCACCTATTTTGCACTTATTTAAAATTACATAATACATCAGTAATAATTTTGCTGAAAATACAAGCTAATAAGGTTCATTATAAGGCAGACAGAAGAAAGTACAACAAATTGGACAGAAGCAACAGAGAAAAAATTAAAACCAGTACGTGAAATAGGTGTTCTCCAGTGAACTTTTGAACTACAGATAAAATATAAATATATAATATGTGGTCAATGCATGAAAATAAGCAATATAAACTGGAATAGTCCAGGATCAACTAAGTTCGAAAACCTGGAAAAAAAATAATGTGTGTGTTGAAAATTTTGAATATGTATACATCAAGTTACATGTAATTGAGCAAATATCAATGCCTTATATTTTCTTAGAAAAATATTCATTAAAGTTCATTTTGAATGGAATTACCCCCAATGAGGGACGACCTCTTGTATTTACTGACTGCTTTGGAAATAAAAACATCTGAAATTGGTTCCAACTTGTTCAACTTCGAACCTAGTCCGAACATCACAAAAAGTTCATAACAAGCTCCCTATTCATGGGAGTTCGATACTATGTGAATTTAAAGAGTATGTGAAGGGATAGGGGTATTGATAGGACATGATGATGTGTAAAGAAGAAGCGGTGTTTGTTATGGCCAACAATAGGAGCTCATTGAGAGAAGGAATCAACATGGCAGACAACATATGAAGGAATAGAGGGATTTGCAGTAGGAATTTGTTGAGAGAAGGCAACCGACAACATATAATGGAGAAGAGAGGGGTTTGCGGTGAGAGTTTGTTGGGGGAAGGCATTGATAGGATTAGCTATGAGTGAAGGAGAAGAGTGGTTCACAATGACCGCTTGCTAAAAGAAGACATTGAAGAGATTAGAAGTGTGTTAAAGAGAAGAGGGCACGTGAACTCACTAAGGGGAGCCATCGACAATATCGATGGCATGTGAAGAAGAAGAGGGGTCTACAAAGAAAATGATAGAGGTTAGAATGTGCTTCAAATGACATAAGTTCAAAACAAATGGTGAGTCAAATAGCCAATTTAAATGATGAACTTCAAGTTCAAACAATAATTCAAACAAAGATGCAAACCAAGTTCAAATCAAGCTCAAATTCGAACAAGTTCAAACCAACTTTAGATGTTTCAACTTCAAAAAGCAGTTCATGAAAAGAAGAAGTTATCCCTCACTATATGTTAATTTAGATGGAAATAATTTTCAAACATATTTCTCCAACAATGCAGATATTGCCCATTAATGAATACTATGAATAATATAGGCTAAAAAAAGGAAAAAAAAAGTTTTTAAATAGAAAGAAAAAGATGGAAGAGTACAGCATTAAAGAAAGAAAAAAAGTGAAAAATATCACGTGTAAAATCTCTTTATGAAGAAAATTTTACCTAATTGTGATATTGTCGTCAACCAGCATACGTTAAGGTATAAAAGGAAAGTGGTCTTGACACCCTAGGTAAGCATGCAAGATGTTTCTTGATGTAGCAGGGGAAACATACATTATGCATTTGTGCTTGTGTAATTTCCCATTAAAGGAACACATGCAATCTTTTCTTAGCATTAGATTGGATATAATTCCAGGTCATTATCCCTCATATGTCTCCAGTACACATCCTTGTTGATGTAGTGGGCAAGTCTAACATATTCTTTAGTATTGACGCATTGATGAAATTTCTTTAGAATGCACATAAAAAATGCAAAATAAGAAATGATTTTCTGAACACAAACATGGCAATAAATAAAAATGAGTACAAAATTCTAAACTGCCACAAAATATTTGCTCAAATATGATACATGTCACGATAAAAAGAACCATAATAAAATTCAGTGGACTCGGTAACTCTCCTGTGTACATAAACAAGTATGTGCATGAATCTAAAACATGCAAGCACACAAATGAACCAATGAATACACACAACTTAACTAGCTCATAATCTTCAAAAAACATACAAGTGGATAAAATGCGATCACATGATAAGTCATTCAAGCTACTATAATAGTTGTGCGATGCATTGAAAGGTCTGCACACATGTCAAAACGTGCAAAATGCAAGAAGAAAATTATTGCACTCACATCTATAAAAATGTCAATTACAATAAAACAAAGTTATGAAAGCAAAGCATTATGCGCATTCAGGTAGAAAATTTAAAGCATGTCACTTTCAGAAGTGTGCAACAATTTTAGAAAGACTTGCAATCACTATAAAAATATACAAACTCGTTATTTAATTCAAACGCATCGACATGTTGCATGTATGCACTTGAGCGCGGTCTCTTGCCTACAAGGCAGGGTCCCAAGTCCCAATATTCTAACCCAATCCTCCGTGAATTATGAGTAAGCATTAGCAATGCTAAGGTGAATAAAATCTTAAATTTTTAAAACTATTGCTAAGATGGATATAATCTTAAATTTTTATAAGTTTTAAAAAGAACAATCAAATGGGTTACCATATCTATAGATTAGGGTTGTAAATCTCGATCTTATTATATCTACTATATATAGTATATTTTTAATCGTTCTCAAAAATTTGGGGCTAGTAAGGACACAAGTGCCCTCTAATTGAGCATTGCATCACGATTATAACCAAAACTCAGATACTTCCAAATAGCTCAATCAATTATTTGTAAATCATAAGGTACACCCTAAAAGGGCACAAAACCCTTTGTTAGACAAAGTCAACATAAAATTGGTTCTTTGTGAAACATCTAACTATATCATTAAGTTCTCATAAAATGAGGATTAAATCTCTAGATAATATCAAACATGATATCCAATCTGCCTTCTAAAAATTTACTTAAACTGTTCATATAAATTACCAGAGTCAGGTGAGTATTTTTTAGGAGCCACAAAAGGATCAAGGTTAGAGAGGAAGTGAGACGAAGTAAAAGAAATCAGAGTTGAAAAAGCTGGAGGGAGATCACATGGAGCAGGAGTTAAAGGAGATAGAAGAAACAAAAGAGTCCAATAAGCATAGAGAAATGAAGAATGAAAAAAAAAATACTAAAGCAGAGAGATATATTAAAATTTGGGAGTCATTAAGAGATGCTTATGAATGCTGAAATTGTACAGTCATGAATACATAATCAATCCTGTAAAGAAAAATAAAAATCACTTGTTGTGGACAGATCAAGTTATTTACACAAGTTCAATGTAATCTCTAGAGCAGTTACTTGCTCATCAATCATATAAAGGAATAACAACATTTGCATGTAAACTAACTCAGACAAAGAATAACCATAGTAGAATATTTCTTGATAGAAACATCTAGCACTTACATGGAATATAGATACTGCTTGAGATAGTAATACTTTACTGTCGGCAGAATCACTTTTGTCACTGAGAAGTCTCCATCTTACATCATCTGCAGCATCAGCGCTTAAACCTTTTTCAACAAGCTTTTTCTTTATGATGCTTGCATCAAGGGCCTCCGGTTCTTGCTGAAGCAACTCATGTAAAGCAGCATGAATCCTACTGCAATCTGGGCGACAGAACCACTCCCCTTCAGGTAATACCTATGTCATAGGAGAAGTTTTGTCAATCATGAGCAAAGTAAAACAAACTAGGCTCAATTGCCTCAACATATGAATCCAGTCCGGTAAAACCGATCCCACAAAAAGAAGAATTGTAAGGTAAAAACATAAAACAATCTAATTGGGAAAAAATGTGGATGCCAAATTGTTTGGTATTGCAATCCAAATCGAGCTTTTCACATGACATATTGTAAGCTCTCAAAGCATTCATAAGATCAAGGGATGGCCATTGATTTTAACTCATTATATCCTTAATTATAATATGATTGTATTGTATTCAGTTTTTTCTTCTCTACCCTTGGTTAAACTTTAATTGCATTTATTCTTCCATTGAAACAACTAATATTGAATCTGAAATTTTGTATGATAATTTTTTTTAGTATTAGGTTGTTTATTTCTAACCTTAATAAAAATTTAATAGCATTTATTCATCTATTGAAATAAAATAAAATAAAATATAAAATTTTGAATGCAAGTTCTTCTTAGAAATTGGTTTTCCTACTCCATCTTTAATTATAATCTGATTGCAGATACTCAAATATTGAAAAGGTAAAATAGAAATTTAAAATATTTTACTCTTGTGTTAAACAACTTTTAAAGAACCCTAAATAAATTCTTCTTATCTACCACATAATAACAAACGGTAAGCTTTCATTCCTGATTAGTTTATATATCACTAGTAAGGTTCATCACCAATTACTTTTCTTTTACCTTCGTATGCCACAACCAATTCCTAAAAATACTTAGGGGGTGTTTGGTTGGCTAGAAAATGAATGCACTATAAAAATAATTCAATGTAAAAGAAATATAGTGTATTTAAAATACTTTGTATTTGTTTGAATTCATGTAAATCAAATTCAAAATTTTATTTTTTGGTGATTGGTTTAAGTAAAATTAATATAAAATTGGGTGGCAAGCGGCGGCGGCGATGATGAGGGGCGGGTGGCGGTGGCAGTGCGAGTGGCGGCGGGTGAATGGCGACAGCGGAGGGCAAGCTGCCGGTGGCAAACAACGATGGCTGACGAGTGCCATCCTCACTTTTCACGAACCGGTGAAAAGTAAAATCACCCAAATCAAATGAAATTCTTCTTCACTGGATTTGAACTACATGGTGAAAAAGAAATTCATTGAAACTTTATATTGCATTTTTTTTTCCAGCCAAGCAAACACCGATATTTTAATTTTCGCTAAAAAAGGAATGCAATGCATTCCTTTTTCACCCAACCAAACAGCCCCTTAGTGGATTCATTTAATAGTTTATAGGATTCATTTAATAGTTTATTGAATTTTTCGACCCCACCTAGTGGGATTAAGGCTTGTTGTTGTTGTTGTTATTGTTATATATTTTTTTCTTATTTAATGCTAATAAACAAGTTGAAAATATTTTTTAAAAAATCAATCAAGTATGGCATGATATCAAGAAAAAAATTGTTCAATGAATTGCAATGTATGTTTTATTAATATTGTTAGTGAGAAAGAAAGATTTTAAGGATTGACATTCATGCCATAAATTTATTTTAGGAAAAACCATTGATCTCAAGTATTATTCATTGTCCTTCACCTTTAATGATTTTCTTTTTTTTTAGAAATTGTTTTTCTACTCCTGAGTTTTAACGTTATCTAATTATCTTAATTTTTAATATATATTTCTATAAGTATGCAAATTTATTGTTTTATATGCTCAATTAACTTCACTCATACTAATAATTTTAATTAGACGTTCAAAAAAATATTTAACTCTTAGTATATTAAATCTTAATCATTCAAATTTATTCATTTCAAAATAATTTCATTTTGTCATCATATAAACAAAGATAATTCAAGTAATTCAAATTTAACATTTCAAGTTAATTGATTTTGATGTTTCAGATTAATCATATTAGTTTCAAATAACATTTTAAAATAATGATAGGATTCAACCATACTTAATATTAAACATAATGTCTCAAAAAATGATATTTAAAATAATCATATTTCATGTAACAGTTTCTTCATAAATATAATATTTGAAACAAAATATTGCTTTAACATTAAACATAACATTTTAATTAACAACATTTCAAATTGCTAATTTTGTTTAAAGCAATAACGTTCAAAACAAAATTGTTTTGAACAACATAATTCCAAGTCATTCAGTTGTTAGAATTGTTATTATTTTCAAACCAACATTCCAACATAACGTTATTATTAGATCTGTCCTTTGTCTTTTGAATTTATAATGTTTACATTAGGCTAAAATGTTACATTTGTGACCGAATTTTAAGGTTTTCTTCTAAATGTGATTTAATTGCTTTACAACACTATCAATTCTATGAGAAAAAATATATATTTTAATGCAAAACATAAAATTATTCAAATATATTTTGTCAACTATAGGTTTAAGAAAAATACTCCCGTTTTATTAATATAATAATTGCTATACTATCTTATAGTGATGAACTTATTACTTTGACCTCCTTATATAAAAATATAAATTAAATAAATACAGCTTAACATTTCATAATATTGTTTTTTTTATTTTAAATTTTATTCATGTGCATTTGGTGCATGTACAATTATACTCATAAGTAAAAGACATAATAACAAGAATATAAGAGATGACCACCTGGAGATCAGCCATGCCATGATCCTTCAGACAACCAACGTGATACTCAGTCTCACACTGCAAAAAAACACATATTTCAATAAAATAATGTGCCAGTGACAAGAATACTTACAAAAGTAGCAAGCAAAAAAAGGCTACGCAAAAGTTCAACCATGTAAAAGACATACCTGATCGCAAATAATAACAGTACGCCGATCAAATCCAGATCTACTAAAATCATGCTGTCTGTAAAATCATAAGTATGAAATCCATTATGGGTTAAAAAAACACAAACAATTCAGCTTAAAAGAAGACAATCAAACTCCATAATTTCTCACAAGTTTATGTATGCATGTCAATGTTAGCACCAACATAATTAATAAAGCAGTACATAAAATCTTTATCATATAAAACAGGAAGCGCTAAATACTATAAGCGTTCAATTTTAGTTAACAAAAAGGTTCAAATTCTAAGCTGTACAAGAGATGGGAACCAATTTCATTCTGCTTGCATGCACTCCTAATGCATCATTTGACTACCAAGATGGCTAGGATAAGAAAATACATAAATTAAACTCAAGAACCCAAACATGTAGACATTCAATTTTAATTATTTCATAGGTATAAATGATAACCTGCACAATGCACATACACCAGACTCATTTTCTGGGGTAGTGACAATACGAATGCATCTCTTAATTATCTGCTCTATGGGGTCAACTCCAGCAACCCTTCCAGCAGCAATGGCATTGTCATTCATTGCCAAGCACTTGTCTTTTTGCTGTAAATTTTGGCAATACTGACAGAACCAATCTCCACTGGGAATGCTTGACAGCCCTATGCATTCTGCAAAAATATCACCTATGATCTCATTAACAATTCTATAGAGGGCGACAAGTTTTACATTAAAATTTTCAGAATAATGTAAATAATGCAGAACAATTCAGGAGGTGTCAGTAATTAATATAGCTTCTTCACTACTACTAAAAAGTTGAATTATGTTAAAAAAATAAAAAAAATCCATCCCGGCAAGGATAAATATCTGATGAAATGCATTAATTTAGCATTTCCAATTGCTTGAAAACAAGATATCATAGCTGAGTAGACTAGCACTAAAACCAGGCTAAATCATAAATCTAATTGGCATGTTTAAGAAGCCATAATCAGCATATTAGAAGCTTATTATATTAATTAAAAACTCAAGTTAGAATCACAATTTAAAGATACATTTGCAAATCAAAGTTGAAAGAAATATGTATGATTCCAACAAGAAAACATATGATTATTTTACACCAATTGATGGCAAAATGCTAGAGTCCCAATAACAGTATATCTGCAAATACAACAATAAGTATGTGCATATCAAACCCCCAGACTCTCACATTGGCAGTTGCTTCATGCACTTAGTATGCCCTTTTGTAAGCTTTTCCCATTAAACAACAAACATACCTTTATGGAAAGCCCTGGGGCAGAGATCGCAAAGTAGAAGATCTCCTCCATCTGCGCAAATGCCACAAAGATCATCATTTTCAGTTGCTGACAATTTCCGGCCTTTAGATAGGGAAATTGACAGCTCATGAAGAGACACTCCATTGGAAGTATAGATATTATTGTAGCTGCAAAAACAGAAAAATAAGAAAGAATTTATTAAATTGATTGAGGATTTTCATGAATGGTCATGTCAAATGGATGGTGAACTTTCAAATATTAACTTACGGCTTCCGTCGCGATGCTTGGCCAGCATGAGCTTCAAACTGTGAAGGACTAACCTATTCATAGAAGCAACAAATAAAACAAAAATTTCATATTAGCCAATCAAAATTAGAAATCCTAATGCCTAACCATATGGAACAGGGTTCGAAGATTACAGCCTACCTTTAACTAGAAACATAAAAAAGCACAAAAAATAAATATTAGAACATTACAGAAATGATGTAGCCAAGTAAACGAACCTAGTCCTTAGAAAAACAAATAATAAAAAACAACAAAGAATTGAAATCTAAAAATTAGGTAAAATATAGTGCTGTTATGCTTTGAAAAAAAAATTCGGGTGAGCTCAGCTCAATGAAAGCTAAGTGAATGAGTAACTTACCACACTGTTGCAACAACTGCAGAATATCCCTGAATCTTTTATATAGCCTTCAAGCAACCTCTGCCAAATCGAAATAACAGCATTTTCAACAATGATACATCAAGTATAGAATGCCATTAAGCTACTAAAAAAATCAAGTCAATTGGAGCACCTTTCCACGAACATAGTATCCCACTTCAGTGCCCTGGGGTAAGATGTCATCCATAAAGACCAATTTGTGCAGTCCCACGTCCCTTGTAAAAAAAAGAAACTATGACAAATTAATTAAAAAAATAATAAGCATTAGTTTGCAGAGCATTAGGCCTTAACAAAATAATGAAGATACCAACTTTTTGGTTAACTTTCCATGGCTAGGTTTTTTCTGGGCAGATAAGCTCTTAGGCGTTCCATCAGACGAAAAATGTACCAAAACTCTCCTAGGTAACCTTGAACAGTGAATCAGCAAGAGGTATGTAAGTAACCTACTCAAGGAGAAGAGAAGAATAATGCGCAACATTTGAAAAAAAATGTGTTTCGCTACGTAAAACTATAAGTTATTAGTGCTTAAGCACAAAAAAATAAAGGGAAAAAAAACAAGCAACCTGAAACATGATCATTTATGAAACCAACACCCAACCTAAAAAAATGAACCATCTAATCTATGTATTTAAAAAAGCACCATCAACCAATTGATAACTATGAAAGCATAAAAAAAAGAGTTGGGAATTGGATGTTCATATTGCAATTAGAGGTGGATGGGTTTAGTTTCACAAATAGCCAGTTTTGGGTACTATACAAGAAATTGCAATGGCAAGTTTTGGGTGCTATACAAGAAATTGCAATGGTAAGTTTTGGGTACTATACAAGAAATTGCAATGAGAATGAAAGATGAATTCTTCATCAAAATCAACAGTTTGCTTTCAACTCAAGGAAGAAAGCATACTTAGCTGAGCCAGTCATCTCCTGTGATGCGGTTGGAGTTGCTTGCTGATGACTTGGTTCAAGACATGAATTGCATAACAAAGCAAATTTTCCAGTTCTTGCAGTTTCAAAAAACCCTGAAAATAATTAAACATCTATAAACAACTTAATAGAAAAATAGTATCCCATAAAGAGGAGCAAAAAATAAAAGCAGCACCGGCAGTCATACATAAACACACCTTTGCATTTCTCACACACAGAAAGTTTCATGGGAGGCGAGGGACCAATGGCACTTTGAATCGCAGCTTCTAACATGTCGAGAGAACAACCACTGCATGACCTCAACACTTCACGAAGGCTCTTGCCATTTTGCAAGAAGATGAAATCTGAAGGATGCTTTTTGGTGCTACCAGCATGAATCTCAAATAGATATGCTGAAACAACCTAAAATACCATCAACAATGTTGAGAAACAACTTGGCCTCCAAAACATGAAAATCAACTAATGCAGATGTTGAATTAACATAGCACTGACTCTTTTTCCTTGGCATAAGGTGCAGGAGCACAATAATCCATTTCCGCTTATTACACCCTCAAGCCCGACATTCTGCACAATAGCTCAACACATAACAACCCCAATCAAGCTATAGTGATGCACAAGACCTAAATGTGGAAACTCTTATGTGTGAATGGCAAAACTTATTGTTTGTGTTCTAACATTAGACTACAGCATACCTTACCAGGGCATGAAATGTACTTCACAGGCAATCCCTCGAGCAATCCAGTATTTAGGAGTTCTCTCACATTAGACGGGAACTTTGTCAGCGTTATCTTCTTTGACATCTTCAATTCCATCTTCTTCTTTGACGGTGAGCTTAGATTCTCCGAGAGCATCATTATCCCCTTTTGAATCTTCTGATTCACCAAAACTGACGTTAGTGACTGTAGAACCATGTGCAACTGCAGATTCTTCAATTGCAGCCGTAAGTGAAGACCATGTAAACCTCCTTCTAGGTGACAATGTGGGTTTCTCCAATGGAGCAACATCGTAAATCCCATTATCCTCATCGACTTCTGAAATTATAGTTACAGATACAGAACCCTCATGTTCAGCTTTTATTGACTCATCCAGCTGGCCATTCTCAAAATCTAGTCCAATTGTCAACAAGTATTGGGATTTCCACCAAGTTCTCAATTGTAAGAGGAATTTCAGCTGATCATTCCGTTCCCTTGGTTCTCTTGCTCAATTGAAAAAGAAGTTGGAGCAGTAGGAGACATTGACTTTGAGGTTGACCTAGTGAACGTCCTTGTTGGGTTTACTTCCGCTGGAATCTCTTCCTGCTCAATTTTAGGTGGAGCTGCAGCAATAGGTATAAACTTCAAAGCTGACCGAGTGAACCTCCTTATTGGTTTCTCTGCCAATCCGTTGATAATCTTGGATCCATTGTTGCCATCTAACACTTTTGATTGCTCAACTACTGATCCATTCTCCAATGGACTCTTGCTTGCTTCCGGGGCCGCTGCTATTAATTCTAATGGAAGAGGCGGAGATGGAGTTGATGTTGTTGAGTTTTCCAGACTAACTTTTGATATTGACTTTCTATGATTTGTTTTTGGCTTCTCCACAGGTATCTTGTCCTTCTTCAATCCCCCAACGCCTTTAGTAAAGACTGGAGCATTCAAGTTGATGCCATCCTCCTGCAATTCTTCTTTACTGTGATCCGAAATTGAAACACCCACATCACCCTTGCAATATTCTTTATTTCCTGCATCAGCAGTTGGGATATTAACCGCGACTTCTCCCGATGAAGAGCAGTCAACATCCATAGATATCTCCGCCGGGAGGCCAAGAATAACTGATCCAACAGGTGGAACACAGATAATTGCCGGCTGCTTCTCCCGGTCATCGGACAGTTTGGGTACCTTACGGCCGCAAGAAGGGGATGCGGCGGGTGTTGGCACGGCAACCTTGCCTGAGCGTGTCCGACCAAGAGAGTTAGGGAGTTCGGCTTGCGACTTCAGGGCAAAGGCTAACTCCCGCTTGAGGCAAGACCGCACCCCTGAGAGCAGCACGTACTCCGGCAGATCTGATGGTTTCCCGTTCGCCATGAGAGGTTATTAGCCAGGATAGCGCCCGGGGGTGGAGACAGTTCTCGTCACCGGCGTCGGCGTCTTAAGATTTTAATCCGTTTCGATTATGGTGGAGGGATTAGGGTTTGCGGAGGTTTTGTAAATTTATATCTGTGGGAAGAACGGAAGGGTCAAGAAGTCCACGCCAATGTTAAATTTCCCTAAGTATAAATATTTAACGTATGATATACACAAATAGATTTATTTAAAATATTTGTTATGAACTTATTTGATTTGAAGTTTATGTTTTAAGAAAATCATGAAAATTAATTAATTAATTATTTATTTATTTATACTCTACATCATCTATATTCTATGCCACAAACAAAAATGCATTTATCATTCATATATTTAATTTTAAAATATTATTTATTTTATAAGTATCATATTCTATGCCACAAACAAGAATTTAATTATTATTTATCAAATAACTAATTAAAAAAATACTTTATATTAAACTCAATGACTACTAGTATATTATTCAATTAAAATTTACTCAGATATAACTTGTTTCGATAAGTTATTTAATACTAATAAATTATATATTTATTTATTAGTCCATACTATTTTCCTAATTCTCATGTCTTAAATATGTAATTCCACTTTTAGCAAAGCAAATAGCATCACCTCATTTACCTCACAAAATCACATGCCATTCCTATTTGTGAATATTGATTATATTGTCTTTTTTTTTTTGTTTCTCAATTAAGATATTATGTTTTGAGACATATAATTTATGAATTTATTTTAATAACTTTGGTTGTTTTAATTTAAATTCTTAATCTCTTGTTCTTATAATTTTCAAAGTAGGATTGTTTAGATACAATTAGAATTTAATTTAACTAACATAATTTAAATCTTATATATGCAATTTTAGCAAATAATGGAGACTTTAAATCTTAAAGGGGCTATTTGGATATAGAACAATTTAATTAAAGTAGGATTTACTATATATTGTAATTTTAAAGTTAGCAAATCTTAGAGATTTAAAATTTAAAAATTATGTGGCACAATTGATATTAAATATAATTAAATATTGTTAAATTGCTTGAGAAATATAATTAAGTCATAGAAAAAAAAAAAGACATTTAGAAGAAATAGACTAAATCTTATAAATCCTTCCATTCTAAGGGTTTCTTAATCTAGTATTTAGCTTTAAATGGAATGAAATAATTATTTAAGAGGGTTGGATAATTTATGTAACTAAAAAAGTTATTTGATAACCAAAGAACTAAGTTGAATTATCTTAAAGTGTGTGTGTGTGTCGAAGGTTGGTGATTAGAGTTAGTTCTGCTAATAAGTAATTGAGGAAAGAGAAGCTTAACCTACGTGAAAAATGAGATTAGGGTTTCTTGATTCATGGAGAAACTATAATTAGCTTGTCCTTGTCTCTTTAAGTACTTTGTCATTTCTTGAATTCAAACATGTATCCTCCATACAAATGAGGCATATAATGGCATGGAAGGGAAGAAATGCCCATCTAGGTTCCTTTGAAATTAACGTTTGGTAAGTTTTGATTCGAAAAATTTGGTTTAAAGTATTCTTGAAAAGTTATTTGTTTTGCTTTTTTGAAAAGGAATTTAAAACGACTTTCGGTGAGATGGAAATTTAAAAAATAATCTATTTATTATGGGTATCAATTAAAATTCAGCTCTGAAAATCACTAAAAAAAGCCTCCACGAAGCTAAGTGTTATTTCTTAGTTTGTAAAATGAAGATCAATTTGAATTGCACATAGTCAAAGGTTTGCTTTTATCATTTAATTTTTTATTTTTTGAGATAAAAAAAATCTATAGTAAAAATATATATATTATTAGTATATTTGATGGAAATGTAATGATCAGATAAAAATGTATCTATTATGTCATATTCATCTGACAAATGATAATGAATTTTATGAAAATACAACTACAAATTAATTAGGCATATCATTAGTTAGACAACATTGTTATTAGAATAAAAGTTTAACTTATTGAGTTTTGATTAAGTTTTCTTAATGTTATGTTACTTAAAGAATATAATGCTAATAAGTGATAAATATTGATTTTTATTTTTTGTATTTCTTATTCTATCAAGATTAAATGAAAATCTCATAAAACAAAAAAGATAAGACAAATTAGATGATTTTAAAAGGGTGCTTCTTATATTCTTTTCTATATATATATATATATATATATATATAAATAGAGGACGAATCTAGACACAGTTGAGGGGAGGGGAGATAATTAATTCTCATAAATTTTATAATTTCTCTTATATATGAGATATCAAATTAGACTTTTTTTTTTGCTCTTTATTGTTATCCTAAAATATAAAATTACTTCTAAAAAATTATTTTTGCCTTTATTTTTGCCATTTTAAACCTCACTAAGCGCACATAATTTCTTTAACAAAAAAAAAATCAATTAAAAAACTTATAAAACGCACATTATAATTAATTATTTTTCATTAAACACCCAATAAAAATAAAAATAAAACCCTAAGCACACCAATTATTCCTCCTCCATCACCACAAACTCCCAACACGAACAACTAAAATTACATAAAATGATAAATACTACAATTAAAATATCGTCGACAAACTCAATCAGAGAAGAACTGTGCATTCACTTTCATGGCTCGTCTCCTCCAGCAACAAGAAACTCTCCATCATTCTCCAGATTCTCCATCGCATTCCCATCCAGCGTCAGCTCCACATCAATCCCCTTCCCCCCATCCCTCGCCGGATACAGAAACATCATCCCGTCGAACTTGTTGTTCCTCCCGCTCCTCACTCTTTCCGGCCTCCCGAATCCGAAATCAACGTCGTAGACTCGGAACCTCGGCGAGCTCCCCATTCTTCTGCACTTCGCAATCGCGGCGGCGTCGTGGGCTTCGATGGCATTTTGTAGGAGCGCGGCGGCGAATTCGGGCGGGGAGGTGAGGAGGGGATGAACGGCGGTGCCGTGAAGACAGCTTGGATGAGGTTGCCGAAGTAAGAGTCTGGGAGAGGAGGACGGAGGCGGGAGCGGCAGTCGGCAAAGACGGCGAAGACAGTGATGGAATCCAGAGGGAGGCGGCGTGCGCGGGAGATGGAGCGCCAGGCGTGGGCGGCGAGGGATTGGAAAGTGGAGAAAGGTTTGGTTCCGGCGGGGAGGGAGGAGTTGGCGGCGGATTTGAGGCGGAGGATTGTGGATTCGGGGAAGGAGAAGACGCGGGCCCGGAGGGAGGAAGGGGGAGAAGGGTTAGGGTCGGCTTGTTCGTGGGCGGATGGGGAGACGGGGAGGGAGAGGGGGACGCGGGTGGGTCGGGCCAGGGACCGGTCGTGGAGAGGAAGGGCGGAGATGGGCTCTCCTCGGGTCAGCTCGGCCCAAGAAGTCATGAAGTGCCACGTGGAGTTTCCGTCCAAAATGGCGTGGTTGAATGCACAGCCCAAGGCGATCCCATCCTTCAGCTTTGTGAACTGTTATTAAAATTACAATAAAATAAATAATTAAAAAAGAGACATTTATATATATATTTTTATATCTCTAATATCTAAAATTTACTATATATATATATATATATAATATTTAATTTTTTATTATCACATCAAAAATATCATTAATAATTTTTTAAAATAAATATTTATTTTTATATACATAATATTATATATGTATATAAAATTTTAAATATTAGATATATAAATATATAAAATTTAGTGATGTATATATAAAATCTTTTTTAAAATGAAATTTTAATTTCAAAATTTTGAAAAACTTTTTTTGTTAGGACATCTTGATATAATTTAAATTCTCATTATTAAATGATACTAATTAATATTCATGTTAAACGCATACTCAAAAAATATATATTTTTTAAAATAAAAAATAATTATATTTATAAAAATATTTAAGTTTGTCACTTAATAAAAATAACCTCATGCAAATGTATATCAAAATATCTAACTACAATTTTTTTCTCAACAATATTAATTCATCATTATCAATTTAGCACTCATGTGATAGATAAAAATAGCTAGACTTATTTATACAAATATATATTTTTTGAAATTGTTGGTTAAAATAATATGATAAAAATAAAATACTATTTTTTACAAATTATATAAATAAATGACTCAAAAATGAAGCCAATGAGCTAAGATTTTAATAAATTTATAATTAAAATAATATTTTTAATTAGATAAATCTAACAACATTAAAATCAAATAAATTCAGTACATTTGGGCTTTGAATTCATCGAATCAAATTGAATCATTAATTAACTCTAATTCAATTTATTTTTAAGCATATTTAATAAACTAAACAAAAATTAAATCTTATTCACTCATACTCAATAATAATTTAATAATTATAACACAAGGGAGAGGTTATCCACCTGAACGGCGAGCAACGGTCGGCTGAGCCCTTCCAGGTTCATAACGCCGGTATAGGGCACCAATTCCTTCATCAGCTCCTCCGGTGCTTCCCCCTCGGCAAGCTCCGTCACCTCCACCTCCTCCGCCTCCGCCTCCACCACCTCCACCCCTCCCAGCTCCTTTCCTCCTCCCTCACAGTCAACATAAAGCACTCTATCTTCTTCCTCCTGCGCCAATCTTCCGGCGAGCGGATAGAACTCTTCCAGCACCGCCGCCAAAGCCTCCCTCATTTTCTCCACAGCGGTAACGAACTCCTCCGCCCCTAATTTATAAACCAAAAGCTTCTGATTGTAGTAGAAAGTTATGTAAGGAAGGTCGAAAGTAGCCAGCGCCACCTTCGGGTTCTCCGGCCGCTTCCGCGGCAGCACAGTAGATTTTTCCATTATCTTTACGGCTGTCTGTGCCTTAGCTGCGGCGGCGGCGGCCTCCGCAAGTGGCTCCCCGTTTTCGACTGCCATGATGCAACGGGAAGAGAGAGAGAAAGAGAAAGAGTAAGAGAGAGCGAGAGAGACAGCGCTAAGTTGGAGGATGATTCAAGGTTCGAGCTAGTTAAATAATGGTAGTGCCGGCACTACCATTATTTTTTTTTATTCTTTATTTAAAAAATAAAATAAAATAAAAATAATGGTAGTGCCGGCAATGTTTTTGAAATCGTAATAAATATAATAAAATATTTTGATTAATATTTAATTAATTTATATTTTAAATTTCTTGATTTTATTTGAAATGAGTATAATATATTGATTAATCACTAAAACTTTGTATTTCATTGATTAAAAATAAATCTAATAATTTTAAATTTTATCATTTTTTTATTTTAAAATGTCATAAACTTTATATTATGATATCCTATAAAATAAATATAATATATATCTAATTAATTATAGTTTATCCTTTGAAAAATGATCGGCCATTGAAGCGGTCAAATAAATCATTAAATAAATTAAATATTTATAAAACATGTTAATTCACTAAATTCAGTAGATTTAAAGGCTTCTCGCTCTAATAATTCTTAAATCACACCACATTTAAATTTTTTTTTTTTTTCAAATCTTAATTCTCTAATGTTTTATTAAATGTTGATTTTTCGATATTTATTAAATTCGGATTGGTGAGGGGCGGTGGAATTTATTTTATTTTTTCAGTAATCATTTATTGGCAGTTGGCCGTTGGATCGCAATAAATTTATTTTCTTATAGTGAGCTTTACAGTGAGAGGGGGGGACAGGATGATGAGTACCGTTGGACCGGAAGTAATCCAACAACCAAAAAGGAGGTGCACTTAATTAGCTTAATCTTTTTATATGTTTTATTTATTTTATGTAAAAAAAAGAATATATATATATATATATATATATATATATCTATTTTGAGTATTAAAATTAAATTATATATTTGAATAAAATTGTAAAAAAAAAGATTTTTTTTAATTTTATTTTTATCATTTGAGTCATTTTATATGATTTGAATTCAAGAACTTCGGGAATGAAACAAGGCCTAAATCAACTGATTTGGAAAAGAAAAGCCTATAATATGTAATCAACCATTATAGGCCATTATAAATCTTCTTTTATGGGTATTTGATAGACTTTATAATGCTAAACTCAAATATAATCAAAATAAAGGCAAAATCCAAGCAAGAATAAACTCAAGCTCAAAGTTAGCTTGTATGTATAATGTTCATATAATTATATGGGGGCAACATGATTGCTCTAACTTATCTTCACTCTAATAAGTTACATTAATTGGCCTCAAAAATCTTCTCTCTTTAATGACTTTGATGTAATATCACCAACACCTATAATATGTAACCAATAATAAGTGTTATAACACAATAAATATGTACTTAATGGTGAAATCAGGGGAGTGGCTGAGGTAGACAGCCACTATCTTTATTTTAATTAAACTCTTAATACTATATAATATATTAATTATTCTCTTAGATTTCGCCAACCCCTCCCAGCAGAGTGGGCTGTCGTCACCTTTAAATTTCGTCACATATCTCTTTAAATTCTAATTTTGTCATTGTATGCACTGAATAATTATTATTTATGATTTTAATTTTCAAAATCCTTCCATAAAAATTTTGTCATAAATATTTCAAACATACACACTTAAATACTTAATTTCAATAACATGCATAGGATTCATTAAAATGTAGATTTTTAAGAGTTTTCTCAATAATAAAACTAATAATAAATTCAATAAGATAGCTAATAATAATAATGGGAAGTAGTATTTTGCCTACTAAATTTTGATGATCATAAATAAATAAATAAATATATATATATATATATATATATATATATATATATATATATATATATATATATATATATATATATATTTATAAAAGCTCTAAATCATGAATCCACATGTTATATATAAAATTTAAAAGAAATATAATTTTTTTTAATTCTCTCAATATATAAGTTAATAATAAGATTATTTTATCTTCATCTTGTAAAGGGATTATGATCTTACAAAGTATCATAAGAAAGATGGTTGAACTGTGAAATGCATATTTTTAAGCATAAGAAAATATTAGATAAGTAAATATCTAATTTTAAGTATTATATATATATATATATGTACATAAAAATTGTGTGATATTTATATAAATCTTCCTATAAATTATTAAGTTTGTAAGCACATGTGAGACCTTAAATGTGGTATTTTCATTCTATGTAGTCAATTGTTCATAGCTACACTAATATAAAATTTACATATTATAATTTGTTATATAATAATTTTAGAAATTTACATATTTAGTAGGTTTAATGAATGTTAAGAGTCAATTAAGATCGTTGAGTCGGTCTTAAATATGACTCAAAATTGACCCGATTTAATTTACTTGATTTAAATCTGACCTAATTATTGCACAAGTCAAATGTGTTGACCTAAGTTTGACCCGATTTATACCTATCCAATTGATTAATTATATGAATCTTAACCTAAATATTATTTGTTTAGCACAACTAATTAGTCTTGAATCATTTAATCTGATCTGAATAATTAATCAGGTCATTCGAATTAGTTGGGTTAATCTATTTAATTTTTTTTCAATTAGATTTAAAATAGGTTGGTAGATCGGATCCTTTTTTTTGGATACTTCTATTAAATATATTTACAATAAAAGTAATATATATATATATATATAGAGAGAGAGAGAGAGAGAGAGAGAGAGATAGAGAGAGAGAGAGACAGAAAGAGATATATATATATATATATATAGATAGAGAGAGAGAGAGAGAGAGAGAGAGATGCAAAATAATATATATATATATATATATATATATTTTACTTTTTATTTTATATCATTTTATTAGAATGTAACTGCTTCTGGGGTTACTGGAATCACTACAATGCAGATAAGAAGATCGCAGAGCTGTCAAAGTGAACAGCATTTAATTAACCGATTGTGCTATACAATTTTTCCCCTTCTAGAAAAAATATATAAATTATATGAGAGAGAAATGTTAAATTTTGAGACTGTGGTCCCAGCGCTAGACGAATTTTTTTTTGGAATAGATATACACCAAACACTTTACACATTTGAGTGTTAGGTCCTCACTTAATTTTTCTATTATTATGAAAATGATGTCTCCACCCTGAAGAAGAATCAAATGCAATATAGGGGGTTCTCAACCGTGCTCACCCACCAATAGAGCTAAGAAGACTTTGCTCCCTTTGAGGTGAGACACATGGGATGTGTGAATTTAGTTATTTCAAAAAAAAAAAATTTATTTATTGTTATACCTCTGATAAAAAATAATAATAATAAAATAATAGAATGGTGAAAGATAATGCTAATTAATGAGTTGAGATAAAAAAAAGTCCATTAGAAATACGAATTTTTTATATTTAAAAATACGTAATTTTCTTTTTAATTTTAAAAGCAAGAGATGACTCACATATATAGTTATTTATCTTTTATTCCTGTCATATAATCCACAATTTTTTTTAATATTTAACGAATTTTTAAAATCATAATAACTGAGGGAAATTAGCTTTATATTCCTAAATTTAATTTTAAAATAAATATATTATTCTTCACTTAATTTTTTTTCTTTACAAACCTTTACGAATTTATGTGGAAACCAAATGAGTTCATTTCAGCTGTGGTGGGATTAAGAAAATAAAAAAATTATGAAAAAGAAAATTTAAAGAAATTAATTACTGCATATTAAATAATAAATAAAATCAAAAATAAAAAAGATTATAACCGCCTAACTACTCTTCGGTGCTTCTATGACTATGAGTTATCTTTATTGTATAGCTTTTTTCACTTAACTCAAACATTTTATAATTTATTTCCCTACATCCAAAGGAGAAGTTATTGCGTGTATTATATAAATCTTCTGAATTCTTATGGGAGGAGGTAAATAATTAATTTGATATTTTATATAAGAAATTATCAGTTGGAGGAATTATCCCTCATGTTTAGATTATCACCTAAAATGCTTTGGACAAATTTGACAAAGAATTGGCATGTCCGGAAGATGAGTTCATTTCAATTAAAGTCCAAAACAGACAAGTCCTATCCCTTATTGATGCAGCTAAGATAAGCTTAAAAAATACAAGAAAAGAAGGTCCGAGTAAGACACGTGGAAGAAAAAGTCATCATCAAAATCATATTTTACTTAATAAAATCGATATTAATCTTGGTTTCTATTGACAAGCAAGTCACAGCCTAATCTTCCATCATCATTAGTTGTACATAACAAAAAGCTATTATTTAACTCACTTAGATGAAGAAGCTCATTCATCAATGGTAGATAAAAATCTTAAGGTAGAGAATATAGGGCTTTTGAAATAGGACTCTTCAAAATTAAGGTGTTTGATATCGCAAATTTTTCTATCCATTAGAAGCAAATAAGCACCATATACTTAATTTTAGGACAAAACATGTCACAAGATGTGATAGTAATGATTTCTTTAAAATGTTAGAAGCATACAATTAATTTTAATTCATTCAATCAATATAACATATAAGAATTGCTACCATTATATTCACAAAGAAAACCTTATAAGAACTTACAAATATATGATAATCACTTAAATTTATGTAAATTAAGTAAAGAAATAGATAATGGAAAGTGAGAATTGGGTAGTTTCAACACCAACAAGCTACATATATGTACACAATTATTAGAAAATACATTAGATCCCTAACTTATTAATGTAGATTAAGACAAGTTGCGTGAATTTTAGTGAGAAATAGAACGGAGGTAAAGCGATCACATAAGCTCCAACGAAACATCCCCAAAGAAGAAAGAGAGGTAAAGCATATTTGCAAGATGAACTGAGTAAGGCCAATGCCTTCATGTAGACAATTGAAGAATACTTACCTTCAAAGTGAAGATTGAGATAGAGTATCTTTCTATAGAGATATTATAAATCTAAAAATGGTGTAATTGCTCAAAAAATCTAAATAGATTTATATGAACTAAAGAGAAATGAGTGAGTTCAATTGGATGCAACATATATGTAGTTGTATGGTGAAAAAAAAAAATGTTTCATCACTTGAAGGAGGGGTTGCAACAATCAAAGAATTCAGAAATGAGAATATCGACTTTCATTACAATACCATTTGTAAGGTAATACAACTACATCTATATCAACAGATGGATATCAACCCTAAACATAATTGCTACACAAATGGATGAGATTAAATAAACAATTAGTGCCCAGTAGTAGAGATGAATTAAGTACAAAACATGGTTACAGTTTAACTAAGAGCAATCCAGGAAATGGATGTGGGACAGAAGATATTGACAAACTATGAGTTGGATTATGACATTTAATTATCACCTCCCCTCAAATTGAAGAATCCTCAAAATCATCAATGACTTATAAGTGATTTATTGGTGAAGATATCAGCTAGTTGATCATTAGATGCATGGTGATAGTTTTATACTTAATACAATACTTAATAAAATAATAGTAAAATTTGATATATTTTGTTCGAGTGTGAAACACAAGATTATTTACAAGAGCAATAGCTAAATATCACAATATAAAAGAGTAGTTGAATCAACAAAGATTGAGGACTCTTGTAGTGATGTGCATGATGAGGTAAGATCCATGACAGTAGTCATTAGAGCTCTGTACTTTGCTTCACTAGACAAATGAGCCACTATAAATTGTTTTTTAACAAACATAAACCTTTGTAGTCAATGGCCTAAGTAGTAAATAGTGGTGTAAGAGCTAAAGGATAATGGTAAATACAACAAAATACAGATGTATATTGAGTCGGGTAACCAATTTCAAAGAAAAGAATACTCACAAAAAATAAATTCAAAACACATTATATTAGGGTTTCTACCCTCGATATAAAAAGAAGAAAGAGTAGAAGGGAAATGAGAGAATTTGAAAAAGAATGTTCATACAGTTGATGGCAGCAAAGTCATGGTGGTATTTCTTTAAATTCACATAAAAAATAGGCTAAAATTTTAATTTAGGCTTCATTAGAAATTTAATTAGCAAAAAAAGCTTCAAAAAAAGTAAAAAATATGCGAGTCTTTAATTCAACAAGCGACTTGCTCCGATGTGGATTCCACGTCAGTGTTAGTCGCCCGTTAAATGGGCGACTAGGCATTATCATCTCTTTCTACTCGAGACCCTACCGAGATTGAGTAAATCCTGATCTCCCCTCGCCCAAGCACATGAAGTTCGCATTTTGGCGCTGCTTGCCCAGTGAAGGCACGATCCTCTCCGGCATAGTGTGATGTAGTATTTTGGTTGATTTAAGGCTGATTTACTTGGGTATGAAGGTAATTTTTTATACCCTAATTTTAGTTTAAAAAATTGTTTCTTTTTTATTTTTGATAAGTGAATAAGTAAGATGGTTTGTTTCAATGTGTGATTAGTTAGCTTTAGTAATGTGTATGTTGTTGGATTTGAGATTTTAGATGATAGATTTATATTGTTGGATTTGAGATAACCCTAATTTTAGATGGTAGATTTATGTTGTTGGATTTGATATTTTTAGAGGAAAAATAAATATTTTATATAAACCATGCTTATGTTTGTTAAAATACTATATTTGTTGTATGTTTGTGTGCTCATTTAGAAGCTACTTCAAAAAATTATCATCTAATTGCAATAATGTGTATGTTTCAAGACCTTTAAAAAAATCTTTGCACAATCCTAGAACTATGAATGTGATATAGGAGAATTGTTGGTGAGATATCTTAATTAATCACATGATGAAATAAGTGAAAGGTGTGTTGAATATCATTGTCCAAATGCAGCATCGGTCGTAAGTTCTACTCATGTACCTTCTGTATGCAGTCTCTGATGAATATATTTGAACTATTCTTGTTTCAACGACTTCATAGTACCACAGGCTCTTAAAAATTTGTAATTTCATAGGTTTTAATATAGGCTAAATTTTCAAATTAAGCCTGATTATTAATTAAATTAGCTAATTAGTCATTTTAAAAAAATTTAAAAATAGACCTTACTCTATTGACATCAGTCGATTTATCGCCCGTGATTAACATATATTTTTTTTAAAAAAAATTTAAATTGGTAGTTTCTATTTTTTGGCCATATCAGGCTCATTAGGTGTCGGATTTTGGCGTACTTGGTATCGTTAGAAAGATAATGAAAAATTCTACAACTTTCATGTTTAAAACTTTCGACAAATCTCAGTTGATGAGCCACAGTTGATTCTTTTCATGTAATGTTAATTTAGTCTCGAGATATACATTTGACTCACTTGTAATAAATACATATGACAAAAGTTCTTAAGTCGAGTTGAAATATATGCAATTTCACGTTGAATCTTTGCTCCTCATATTTGAATTAAACAAAGCAACTAACTAAACAACAAACTATAAGTATGAAAATTGAATGAGTGAACATTAGAAATAAAAAACTACAACTTCATGCCATGAACGTAAAAAAAGATAACATCTATCGTCGATACTGATGGAATCTCATCTCTACCAGGGGTGTAATGGGATGGTGGTCGATGTGGCGATCCGTAGATGATCGATCGGTCTTCTCCTCCTCCACACCTTTGTGTTGTTTAAGCAAGTTAGTAACATGGTATATTCGAGATGGCAACGAGTACATGGTACACTCATATAATTAGTCTATATGGAATGGCGGTGGTGTAAATGCATAATTATTTGTCACCGGCGTAGAGATGGACCCACATCCATCGGCGGACATCTACTTGACGATGCAATGCTTAGAATGTCGGTATCCTAGCTGGTCGAGATATGCATGTTCGTTCACTCCGCCTTATCATAATGTCGATGTATTTGAAATTATGCATCACCTAGAAATAGTCTTTGAAATATATCTTAATGCAAGATGTGCTCTGCTGAAATAAAAGTAAATTTATATCATGGTTTCGATATTACAAGGAAAAACAAATTATAATTCCACATAAACTAACCATCAAATTGTAGATTTTTAAGAGTTTTCGCAATCATAAAGCTAATAATAAATTCAATAAGATAACTAATAATAAAATGAGAAGTAGTATTTTGCCTACTAAATTTTGATGATCATAAAAAAAAAAAAAAATGTAAGCGAAACTAAATCATGAATCCACATGTTATATATAAAATTTAAAAGAAATATAATTTTTCTAAATTCTCTCAATATATAAGTTAATAATAAGATTATTTTATCTTCATCATGTAAAGGGATTATGATCTTACAAAGTATCATAAGAAAGATGGTTGAACTCTGAAATACACATTTTTAAGTATAAGAAATATTAGATAAGTAAATATCTAATTTTAAATATTATATATATATACATACATAAAAATTGTCTGATATTTATGTAAATCTTTCTATAAATTATTAAGTTTGTAAGCACATGTGAGACCTTAAATGTTGTATTCTCATTCTATGTAGCCAATTGTTCATAGCTACACTAATATAAAATTTATATATTATAATTTGTTATATAATAATTTTAGAAATTTACATATTTAGTAATTTTAATGAATATTAAGGTCAATTAAGATCGTTGAGTCGATCTTAAATATGACTCAAAATTGATCCGATTTAATTTACTTGATTTAAATCTAACATAATTATTGCACAAGTCAAATGTGTTGACCTAAGTTTGACCCGACTTATATCTATCCAATTGGTTAATTATATGAATCTTAACCTAAATATTATTTGTTTAGCACAACTAATTAGTCTTGAATCATCTAACTAATCTGAAAAATTAATCAGGTCATTCGAATTATTTGGGTTAATCTTTTTTTTTTTTTAATTAGATTTAAATTAGGTTGTTAGATCGGATATTTTTTTTGGATACTTCTATTAAATATATTTACAATAAAAGTAATAAAAAAAAATCTTTAAAGCATTAAAGAAATCAATTGTCAGGATAATTTATTAAATTGAATTTTACCATGGATAAGTTTCATATATATATATATATATATATATATATATATATATATATATATATATATATATATATATATATATATATATATATATATATATATATATATATATATAGAAAGAGAGAGAGAGAGAGAGAGGCAAAATAATATTTTTTATTTTATATCATTTTATTAGAATGTTACTGCTTCTTCTGGGGTTACTGGACTCACTACAATACAGATAAGAAGATCGCAGAGCTGCCAAAGTGAACAGCATTTAATTAACCGATTGTGTTATGCAATTTTTCCCCCTTTTAGAAAAATATATAAATTATATGAGAGAAATATTAAAGTTTGAGACTGTGACTTTAGTTGCCCATTCAAAAAAAAAAAAAGTAAAATTTATTTATTAGTATACCTCTGATAAAAAATAAAAATAAAAATAATAAAATACAATGATGAAAGATAATGCTAATTAATGAGTTGAGATCAAAAGTCCATTAAAAATACGAATTTTTTTATAACGTAATTTTTTTTTTTTTAAAAGCAAGAGAGGACTCACATATATAGTTGTTTATCTTTTATTTGTTTCATATAATCCACAATTTTTTTTAAATATTTAACGAATTTTTAAAATCGTAATAACTGAGGGAAATTAGCTTTATATTCCCTAAATTAAATTTTAAAATAAAGATAATGTATGATTAATTAATTTAAACTTATATTATTCTTCACTTAATTTTTTTTTCTATACAAAGCGTCTTTAAGCAGTTCGGGAGTGAAAGTTTAGCTTGACTTTGTTGTGAAATCAGCGCAGTATTTAAAGAGTGACAAAAACTCAGGGATTTTTAGGTGAAAAACCTGAAAAGAGAGAAAAAAATTACGGGGCGGCGTAAAATTTTCACAATGTATTTTGACAAAATCTTCCAGATAACGATTCTGATTCATATGAGAAGGAGCAACCTATGTAGTCCGCGTTGGTGGTAGATTCTTGGTGTAGCAGATGATGGTGACGGCGAGACATCGGGGCGATGAAGGTCATGATGGAGGCAAGAGATTCTTAATAGCGGCTGGCGTTAGTTGGCGGCAGTGGTGGTGGAGATTGTGCTTGAGGATCTTGAGCTTTAATCTCTCTCTCTCTTGCTTGAGGGTATTCTATGAGAATGAGAATTTTATAGATTGAAAGGCGTCTCTGTAATGCATAAATCCCTTCATTGACGCTCGAATGATTCCTTTGATTATTTGATATTTTAAGTATTTGAATGTTCGAAGTCAATTGAGATCTTGGGCTTGTTAGATCCATTTCGTCAAGGCCTTTCGGATTATAAACTCCATGTTTAAGAATTTTTATGGATTTGATATCCCAAAGTTTTAAATGATATTTTAAGTGCTTGATCTTGACTAGTTTCAGGAGGATCAACTTGCTTTTGACATCAAGATTAGTGCCTAGTAAAATTTTGATCATATCGGTTTCTATTTTTGGATGACATTATCTCAATCATCCAAAATATATATCTTTGTGCGATTCTGAAATTCTTGAATTAACCATTCATTTTGAGAAGCGATTTTCATGTGACAAGATTATGATCAGCGGAGTGCGACCGCGGATGTGTGTGCTAGCGCGTAAATTATGGAGTAGCACTTCAGTGCTTGCGGCGTCAGGCTCCTGGCGCTCCTGGCGCTAGCATGACAAGCGTCGCATGGTCGAGGCCATATGAGCGCAGGCAGAAGTGGGCAGGCGATTCAGCGAAGTGATCTTCGCTTACAGCGATGAAGATGATCGTAATCAATGGCGTGGTAGCGCTGATAATGGTAACCGCAAAAATGAGGTATTTTCATCTTTTGTCCATTTTCTGATTTTGATTTTGCGGTTTAAGCATTTTTCTTGGATTTTTGAACTTTTTGCCTATAGTCTATAAAACACAGAGCCAAGGAGAAGGCAAATCTTCTTCTTGAGAGAATGTCGTTTGGAGGCTCCATGAGCATAAGCGATATGAGGGTATTTTCATCCATTTTGTCCATTTCTGCTTTTCATGATTTTTTGTTTTAAGCCATTTTTCTTGGATTTTGACCTTTTATAGGTCTATAAAATCCCAGAAAGGGAAGGCACATTCTCTTCTTGAAGAATGTCATTTGGAAGATCAAAAAGTAGTTCATCTGATGAGCTCAGATTTTCCTTAAAGTGGCCATGTGTCGGACCAACGGTTGGTGATCAAGGCGAGTTCATATGGAGAGCTCGATTTTCCCTCGAAAAAGGTGTAGCCTTGTCGGACCAGCCGGGTTGGAGTATCAAAGTAGTTCATCTGGCGAGCTCGGTTTCTCGATAGAGCATCAACCATCGGGCTTCGGTGGGCGATCAAACTGTAGTTCCTTGAAGCTCGTTTCCCTCGAAAAGAAGCGTCCCTTATGTTGAAGGTTGAAGGCGGTCTCGCAGCGATGATATGGATGGCGGCGATCGATAGTCAGCGAGGATACGGCGAATGCCGGTGATAGTCAACGGGTCCAAAAGCGTGTTAGCCGATATGGTCAGCGGCAACTAATCGGTAGTGGCAATTGGTGGAGCGTGATAGTTGGCGGAGATAGTAATGATAATGGTGGTCCGCGGAGATTATGCGAAATGTGGCGTGATCGATAGCGGATGATTTTGACCTATCCAAGGTTGTTTGTCTGTGACTCAATAGCGTTAACTATGGAAGAGGTTGAATTGAATATGAGATTTTGACATCGAGGTTGTTTGTCAGTGTTACAATGATATCACTAATGGAAGAAGAGGTAGGAAGTCCGAGGACTTTTGACATATCTGGGTGTTTGTTAGAGTGTGACCTGATAAACGTTAACTATAGAAGAGGTTGAATTGAATCTGAGATTTTGACTATCAGGGTTGTTTAGTGTTAGATGGCGTTAACTGTATGGAAGGTTAATTGAATCCGATTTTTTGACTATCGAGGTTATTTGTCAAAGTGTTACTTGATGGCGTTAACTGTATGGAAGAGGTGCGGGATGTCCATCAAGGACCTTTTGATATCTAGGTATCGATCAGTGTTACTTGACTTCATACACTATGGAAGAGGTCGATCAAATCCCCTTGGGATTGATTATGCCCGATTGAGATACAATATGGGTATATTTCTCAAGTGGGAGGATTAAATGAAGGAGAAATAAGCTTGCAAGAAAAGCTATAAATTCATTACTTTGATAAGTTCGGCGATACAATCATAAGACGATTTTAACACGGATATGAGTTTTAAGAGGAAATGACAACAACAACAACAAGTCTTTATCCCACTAAGTGGGATTGGCTACATGAAGAGGAAGCAACAAACGAGATAAAATAAAAGTTGCAATAATAATACAGTAGAAATTACTGATAATATTTTCAGAGATTCTCGGTGTTCCAAGTTGAGATAAATTTTTTCCTACGGATCCTTGAGCTTGAATGTTCACGGCACCATAGTTATATACATATGGTCCATCCAAAGAGGTGAGAGTTTATTGCGTTGAGGGCCTTTGCTGCGGCTTGACTTAGGACCAAGTCGCAGAGATATGGGGGTTTTACTCTTATTGAAGTGATGAGCTACCCTTTGGTGATAGGAAGCGTCAGAAAGGGGCCATCGAGTTTTGGGGAGTAGGTAGTCTTTGTCGAGTTTTTCTTCATTACCATCATGATCGAATAATTGAACTCTTGGACCTGGAACCCATATATCTACTGGTATAATAACTTCTATGCCAAAACACAAGTTATATGGTGTCTCACCAGTCGAGGTGCGTGATGTAGTGCGGTAAGCCCAAAGAACATTAGAAAGCTCATCAACCCATTGCCCCCCAGCCTTCTCAAGACGTGTTTTTAGTCCTTTGAGTATAGTCCTGTTGGTAGCTTGATCACGTTATTGGTTTGAGGATGTCTTATAGGCATTATAGCGTTGAATGTGAAGATCTTTGCAAAGGACATAAAGACATTTCCAGTAAATTGGGTTCCATTGTCAGTGATGATCTTTGTAGGAAGACCGAATCGACATACTATATTTTTCCAAACAAATTGTTTAGCATTTGCCTCTGTGATTTTAGCGAGTGGTTCGGCTTCCACCCATTTAGTGAAGTAGTCGACGACTAAAATGATAAACTTTCATTACCGATCTTGCTAAAAGGTCCCATGATATCAATTCCCGAGCAAAAGATCATGGGCTTTGAAGGGATGAGAGCTCATATGCGCATGTGAGAGGTTAGAGTGCAACGACAACTTGCATTTTTTGTGAACTTCAAGGCATCTTGTTTCATCGTGGGCCAAGAACCCTTCTTATAATTTTAAGGGCTAGCTCTTCCTCTAGGTGTTCTCCACATATCCACAGTGAACCTCTCTTAATGCATGTCGACCTCACGAAGGTGAGAGGCATTTGAGGTGCGTCAAAGCTCGTTTGTATAGTTCATCTCATGTAGTAAAGTTTGAAGCTTGTCTTGAGATGAGTTACAGAAGTTGGGTCTTCAGGAAGGGTTCCTTCTTGTAGAAAAGATGGGATGGGGTCCATCCACGAATGTTCCTTTTCAACATGCTTTCTCTTAAATAGATCTCCAGTAGCAGATGTAGCAAGCTTGGCGAGAGCATATTTCTATTCTCTCTTGAGTATGTGAATGATTTGATGTGTCTTGAAATGGCAAGAAGAGACTTTACCAAGTGGAGATATTGTGTGCTAGAGGATTATGAGTATTAAAGTTTTCCATCAACTTGGGAGGCGATAAGGCGAGAGTCGATTAATGGATTACTAAGTCTTGAGCTTCTGATCAATGGAGTCTCAACCCACTGCGATGAGACTCATATTGTATATTATTGGTTAGGAAATTTTAGAAGTCCATACTCTAGGTATTCGTTGGGGAAATAAGTAAGATTCCACCGGTGATATTTCTTGAAGCTCCATCAACATAGAGGGTCCATTGAGGGAGGCGAAAGGCGTGTGAGATAGCTCCTTTGGAGTTGGGCGTGCATTCCATTATAAAGTCGTAGTACTTGAGGATATAGCGGTAGAGGTAGAAAGTTTATATCAAATTCTCCCAATTCTACATTTAATTAACCTCCCAAATGCTTACGGTTTTGTAGGATGGCCTTAAAAGGTAAATGAGTGTAAACACCGATAGTATGAGCTTGGAAGTATGGGCAATTTTGTTGAGAAACTAAAAAAGAGCCACCTTAAGTGGATAACGACTTTCTATATCAGAGAGAATTTTACTGATATAGTAAATTGGTTGTTGTATCATATTTTTTTTCCACACTAAAATTGAGCTTATCGCGTGGGAAGAGACTGCGAGATATAAGTATAGCATCTCTCCTTGGATAGGCTTGGATAATAGGGGTGGAGATGCTAAATACTCCTTTAGTTGCTTGTGACATTCATCGTCCAAAATTATTATTTTAGCTCCTTTAATATTTTAAAGAATGGCAAGTATCTATCCGAAAGGGTTAGAAAGCGATAAGAATTCATCCATTCAAACGTTGAACTTCCTTAATATTCTTTGGAGGAGTCATATCTTTGAGAGCTTTGATTTTCTCGGGGTTGGCCTCTATCCACTGGGTTACCATAAATCAAGAAATTTTCCGTAACCCCAAAAGCACATTTGGTGGGTTGAGTAGCATGTTATAACGTCGAAGAAGGTTAAAGCATATTTTAAGTCGAAATATGTTGTGATTCTTCAAACTTTTCACATGTCATCCACATATACCTCCATGGCTAGGTCTTTAAAATCTTATTCATAAGTCGTTTATAAGCACCATTTTTTAACAAACGCATAACTTGGTAATAGTATAAACCTTTATATGTTTGAAATCTGTAGCTTATTCATCCGTTGGGTCCATTTTTTTGGTTGTAACGAGTAAGCATCAAAAAATTGAGCATTTAATGTCGGATGTAGCATCAACCAATTGATCAATTCGAGGAAGAGAAAAATTATCTTTGCAAGCCTTGTTAAGGTCGGTGTAATCAATACACATTCTCCATGTTCCATTTATTTTCTTAACCATGACAACATTTTAGCCATAGGGTAATGTGAATCCCTTCAGAAGCTTGTTAACTTCTTGCTCAATAGCTTGAAGCGTCAGTGCAAAACTTTCTTCTTGGATGATCGATTTGAATGTCGGATCGATCTTGAGAGTGCATGATTACATTGGGTCGACCCCGCATGTCGTCGGACTCCAAGCGAAGATGTCTTGATTTCCAAGAAGTCTATGTATTTTTCCTTTGTTCGTCAGAGAGATCCAACTTACCTTGTTCGTAATGGTTGGTCATCGATAAAACAAGAGAACAAGTCTTGACGAAGCTTTCTAGGGTACTCCTTCATCTCAAAAATTAAAATCTTCGATGCTGAAGATCATAGAAGGGTGTGGTTGAGCTTGTCTGAGATAACATGATTGCGTTATCTGTTAATTTCCACAGACCACCCCAACTCCAATGGGGGTTGGAAATTTTATCTTGAGATGAGATCTTGAAGTATTTGCACAAAATTGATTGGAGGGCCTTCCAAAGATAAGCGTTATATGTCTTTGAATCGACTTGACCATCATGAATTGGATTAAATGAGTCACTTGTAAATTCACCAAACAAGGAAGGGTGATTGTCCCCTCTACCATGACGATTATCAAACGTATAATGGTCTGGGGTTGGAGCTTTTCTACAGCTCATGCTAAGAAATGTGTAAAATAAGACATCAATAGAACTTCATTATCAATCAAAACTCTCTTAACATTATAGCATGGGTCACCGATCCCTGTGCTGATGACAAGTGGATCTTGATGAGGAACATGGACTCCTTCTAAGTCCGAGTCATTAAAAGTGATGGAATGATCAATACAAGATTTCTTTAACTCTAGCTCTTCAGAGGTGGTAATGAGAACTTGATTAGATAGTATTGGTCCTCCTGATTGTTTCGATTTCTCCAACTGTTTGATGATTATTTTATTATTTTATTTGATGATGATTGTCTGGTTGCCCCAGTTGAGGTATGTTTATTTGATTGATTCTTCACAAATCGACATAGATATCCTTGTTGAATGAGCCTCTCGATTTCTTCTTTGAGTTATTTGCATGCCTCAGTAGTATGTCCACGACTTCGATGGAAGTGACAATATTGCTCCTGATTTTCTGAATTTGGTTACAATGGATGTGACCACTTGATATTTTCTTCATCTCGAATAGCCATCAGAAGGTTGACACGAGACATGTTCAGCGGCGTGTATTCCTTTTTCGATCGTGGTTCACGTCGTTAATATGGGGGCCGTGGAGGGAGATCACGACTGCCTTGTTGCTTCTTTTGATGGGACAATCGGTCCGCATTCCCTAGGGTGCTCTTATGTTTTTTTGTAGATTGTTCAAAATATTTGTGATGGGCATTAATGGCCTCATCAACAGATATTTATGCTTCCACACAATGAACTAAGTTGGCATGAAGCGGATGTCTCATTAGTGACAGTAAAAGGCCACGGGCCGGAGTCCTCAAGGAAAACTCCTCTAGTTCAGTCTTGTATTTGGCGAGTTTCTAAGGAGAACCTCTGGAAGTATTCCTTAAGTGATTCACCCTTATTTTGATGAATGCCGGAGAGATGGGAGGAATCTTTAATGATCCTCCAGTTTGCAATGAACTGTTCTACAAAAATTTTGGCAAGTTCATCAAAGGTATGGATGAATTCCCTTGGAGAGTAGAACCAAGTCGAGCTTGTCCCTTGAGGTAGCGGAAAGACGACAAAGCAGTGTGAGGAGCTCGTTGGAAATGCATGATGGTCCTGTAATGGTCGATATGTTCATGTGGGTCAGTCGCCCCATCATAGGAATCAATGCTCAGAAGCTTGAAACTGAGAATAGGATGTTGAAGAATAGCTAAAGGTGAGATTCCTCATAGCGGTGAGGGGAAGATGATTTCTATCTTGAAAGTGAAATTCGTCTTGTATTAAGCATCATAATTCTGCATGTATAATATGATGAGTGGGGTCAACAGGATGAGAATGTGTCAAGCTACTAGCAATAATTGATGGATTAGCGATGGGTTGGTGCGTGATGGATGAGTAGAACTAGCGTCGAAATCGGTGATCTCATCGAGGAACTTCGGTGTCAAGAGATAGCATTTTGACCTCCCATTGATCGATCTTGGGGAGATGTGTTTGCTTGAGTATGTGTGTTCCTCTAAAGTCGGATCATCTCATTTTGAGACTCTTCCATTCGGACATGATCTTTTTAAAGAGATTCCCATCGCGCTTCACGATAGGTCACGCTGTCGAGGAGTGAGGCGAAGCTTGGTGTCCTTGGTTCAAGGATTGGTTTGAGAGTGGAGTTGGGAGAGGCTCCGTTATTCTGTGTTGCGCATTAGCCATAAGGGTGTTCACGAGAATTGTGATTAAAGGGTTCTTATCTCACAGACAGTGCCAAACTATTGCGTGCTAGAAAATCAATTGCGGTAGTGAAAGTTTATGCCTTAGTTTTATTGTGAAATCCAGCACACACACAGGTATTTAAAGAGTGAACAAGATAACTCAAATTTTACTGAAAAACTCAAAAGAGGAAAAATATGGGGCTGGCCCGATAAAATCTTCCACTATGTATCTATTTGAGTACAAAATCTTCCAGATACGGATTATGCATATGAGAGAAGGGAACAACAATGTAGTCGCGTTCGGTGGTAACGATTCTTGAGTGGTAGTAAATGATGGTGAGCACGAGGACATCGGGGCGATGAAGGTCGTCATGATGGAAGCGATGAGATTAATGATGATGATGAGGATGTGGCGGCAGCGCGTGGTTGGCGGATTGGTGGCGAGATTGCTTGGAGGATCTTCATGCTTTAGAGCTCTCTCCTCTCTTGCTTGGGGTCCCTTATGAGGAATGAGGCTATTTATAGATTGAAGAGTGGTGTCTCTGTAAATACATGCAAAATCAACCACTCCACTTCATGGACTCAAAATGATTCCTTTGATCATTTGATGTATTTTAAGTATTTGAATGCTCAAATGAAGTATTATGAGATCTTGGGCTTGTTAGATCCGGCTCATCAAGACGCTTGATTTGACTATAAACACTCCATGTTTAAGAGTTATTTATGGATTTAACTGATATCCCAAAGTTTTAAATGATATTTTAAGTGCTTGATCTCAACTAGTTTCAAGTGAGGATCAACTTGCTTTTGACATCAAGATTCGTGCTTCGACTAGTAGAATTTTTAGTGTCATATCATAAACCTTTATGAATTTATGTGGAAACTAAATGAGTTCATTTTAGTTGTGGTGGGATTAAGAAAATAAAAAAAAATTATGAAAAAGAAAATTTAAAGAAATTAATTACTGCATATTAAATAATAAATAAAATAATAAATAAAAAATATTATAACTACTAACTCTTCTTGCTTCTATGACTATGAGTTATCTTTATTGTATAGCTTTTTCACTTAAGTCAAACATTTTATAATTTATCTCTACATCCAAAGGAGAAGTTATTGCATGTATTATATAAATCTTATGAATTATTGGGGGTGGTTGGGAGGCAAATGACTAATTTGATACTTTATATAAGAAAAATTATCAAGTTCAAAACATTGCCTCCCTGTATTTAGATTACCACACTGAGAAAAACTCAAGATAAGCTTAAAAAATACAAGAAAAGAAGGTCCGAGTAAGACACGTTGAAGAAAAAGTCATCATCAAAATCATATTTTACTTAATAAATACTAAATAACCAATGGATCGATATTGATCTTGGCTTCTATTGGCAAGCAAGTCACAACCATCATCATTAGTTGTACATAACAAAAAGCTATGATTTAACTCAACTAGATGAAGAAGCTCATTCATCAATGGTAGATAAAAATCTTGAGGTAGAGAATATAGGGCTTTTGAAATAGGATTCTTCAAAATTAGGATGCTTGATATCACAAACTTTTTCAATGCATTAAAAATAAATAATGTTATAAGCATACAATTAATTCATTCAATCAAGATAGTATATAAGGTTTGCTACCATTATATCACAAAGATAAACTTATAAGAACTTACAGATATATGATAATCACTTAAATTTATGTAAATTAAATAAAGAGATAGATAATACAAAGTGATATTTAGGTAGTTTCAACACCAATAAGATGCATATAAGTCTCATGTACACAACTATTAGAATATGCATTAGATCCCTAACTTATTAATGTAGATTAAGACAATTTGCACAAATCCTTTCCTATACTTGATGATGAGAATAATCACTCTGTCTTAGCTTTCAAAACTAAGATGAACATTCCACAATTATTGAAAAAAGCATCACTCAAAGTTTTCCTTAGGAGAAAATGAATAAAAGATACTAAGATATGCAATTCAAATCTTATAAAAAGGATATATTTAATGAATTGAATTTAAATTTGATGAAAAGAAGCTTGAATGACTTTAAAACACAAGAAAGAATGTTTTTCTTCCCAAAGTTGAAGGTATAAAATGTTAAAAATGATACATTTGAAGTAAAGAAAAGAAAATAAAAAAAGAAAATTATTTTTAGTACAAACCTTTTCTTATGCTAGGTGAGAATAATACTTTTGTCTTAACTTTTAAAACTAAGATGATCTATTCCATAATTGTTGAAATGGACATCACTCAAAATTCTAATGAGGACTAAATGAATACAATCTAGTAAAACACTTTATTCCAATCTTATAAAGATGAGAAATTAAATGAAATCATTTTAAATTTGAAGAAGAGAAGCTCAAATGGCTTTAAAACTCAATAAAAAATGCTTTTCTTCCCAAATCTCAAGGGATAAAGTGACAAGTTTGAATCCCTCATAGCCTATATCCTAAGGTAGAGGGACTTCAATATTAAGTGTGAACTCCAACTATAAAAGCAGTATATATCAAAGATCCTAAGAAATTACTGTATTCATATCGTCTTCTTCATTAAAGGATCCTCCATTAAGCCTTTTGAATAGCTCCTTAGCAAAGTTTCTAATTTGCAGCATGACGCTACACTTCTAATGGAAACCCTCCCATCAAGTAAGAAAGCCATGCAATATTTTTAGTGAGAAATATAATGGAGGTAAAGCGGTCACATAAGCTCCAACTAAACATCCCCCAATGAAAGAAAGAGAGGTGAAGCATATTTACAAGATGAATTGAGTAAGACCAATGCCTTCATGCAGACAATTGAAGAATACTTTACTTTCAAAGTGAATCTTTCTATAGAGATATTATAAATCTAAAAATCGTGTAATTGCTCAAAAAGCCTAAAAAGATTTATATGAACTAAAGAGAAATGAGTAAGTTCAATTGGATGCAACCTATATGTAGTTGTATGGTGAAAAAAAATGTTTCATCACTTGCAAGAGGAGTTGCAACAATCAAAGAATTTAGAAATGAGAATATCAACTTTCATTACAATACTATTTGTAAGGTAATACATCTGCATCTATATCAATAGTTGGATATTAACGTAAAACATAATTGCTACATAAATGGAAGAGATTAAAGAAGCAATTAGTGCCCAATAGTAGAGATGAACTAAGTACAAAATATTGTTACAGTTTAAGTAAGAACAATAGGAAATGGATGTGGGACAGAAGATATTGACAAACTATGAGTTGGATTATTACATTAAATTATCACCTCCCCTAAAATTGAAGAATCCCACAAAATCATCAATGACTTATAAGTGATTTATTAGTGAAGATATCAACTAGTTGATCATTAGATGCATGGTGATAGTTTTAGACTTAATACAATACTTAATAAAATAATAGTCAAATTTGATATATTTTGTTCGAGTGTGAAACACAAGATTATTTGCAAGAGCAATAGTTAAATATCACAATATAAAAGAGTAGTTGAATCAACAAAGATTGAGGACTCTTGTAGTGATGTGCATGATGAGGTAAGATCCATGACAGAGGGAGCGTACTTTGCTTCACAAATGAGCCACTATAAATTGTTTTTTAACAAACATAAACCTTTGTAGTCAATGGCCTAAGTAGTAAATAGTGGTGTAAGAGCTAAAGGATAATGGTAAATACAACAAAATCTGATGTATATTGTAACCAATTTCAAGAAAAGAATACTCACAAAAATAAATTCAAAACACATTATATTAGGGTTTTTACCCTTCATAAAAAAAAGAAGAAAGAGTAGAAGGGAAATGAGAGAAATTGAAAAGAATGTTCATCTAAGAAAGTCATGGTGGTATTTCTTTAAATTCACATAAAAAGTAGGCTAAAATTTTAATTTAGGCCTCATTAGAAATTTAATTAGCAAAATAAGCACAAAAGTAAAAAATAGGCCCAGTCGCCTGTTCAATAGGGGACTAGCTCCGACGTGGATTCCACGTCAGTGCTAGTTGCCCGTTGAACGGGTGACTTAACATTATCATCTTTTTCTACCCGAGCACAGGAATATCACATTTTTAGCTTCGACGCCACCACCACCCCTTCATCACCGGTGAAGCCGACGGTCCTCTCCAGTCGACGCATAGTACCGGTGTAGTATTTTGGTGGATTTAAGACTGATTTATTTGGGTTTGAAGGTAAATTTTTTACACCCTAATTTTAGTTTAAAAAATTGTTTCTTTTTTGTGTTTGGTAAGTGAATAAGCTAAATAGTTTGTTTCAATGTGTGATTAGTTAGCTTTAATAATGTGTATGTTGTTGGATTTGAGATTTTAGATAATAGATTTATATTGTTGGATTCGAGATAACCCTAATTTTAAATGGTAGATTTATATTGTTGGATTTGAGATTTTAAGGGAAAATACTTTAGATAAATCATGCTTATGTTTGTTAAAATATTGTATTTGTTGTATGTTTATGTGCTCATTTAGAAGTCACTTCAAAAAATTGTCATCTAACTGCAGTAATGTGTTTGTTTCAAGACTTTTAAAAAATCTTTACACAATCCTAGAATTATGAATGTGATATAGGAGAATTGTTGGTGAGATATCTTGATTAATCACATGATGAAATAAGTGAAAGGTGTGTTGAATATCATTGTCCAAATGCAGTATCAGTCATAAGTTCTACTCATGTACCTTCTATAGGTTGTCTCTGATGAATATATTTGAACTATTCTTGTTTCAAGAACTTCATAGTACCACAGGTTCTTGAAAATTTATGATTTCATAGGTTTTAATATATACAAATGAAGGCATATGTTGTCTAATGATTTTTCAGAATTCCTCACGTTTGTTATAAATTCTTGAATTTGTATTGTTGAAGTTCAAAAACATAAGGAACCTATTCTATAATTTTAAAAGTTTTGTGTCAGTCTTTCATATTCGTATACTATTTTTGAACTCATGTTAGTAATGATGGATCATATCATAAAATTTTCTCATAGATATTCAGAGCCCATATTTATGGTGTTATGATACTCACTGGCTAGTCTAGGTTCTTTTATGTATGCTATATCCATCCATATAAATTATTACTCATAATTAAAATCTTTTAGATATACCTAATGACAACTCAATCCATATAATTCTTATGAATTTGATTGATTTGAACATGTGTGATATTCAGCTTGCATGTCTCTAATACACATACTTAGATTAAAAAATGAGTTTGGATGCAGTTTGTTTAGTTTTATAATATGACAGTGAACTCAGTGTTCGTGAGGATTTCTTTCCTACATACATGGGTGGAAAAAACTGTCTTATACAAGTTTCACGTCGGACTGATCTAGAAAGCTTACAGAATCGAATATGAGATCACTAAAAATTGATCGGACACATTTTAGTGTTAATCTCACATGTAGATTTTCTGTTGGTGTGGGGTTCATTGCTTCTCCAATAACTGATGATGAAGTATGTGAGTCTGTTATTAATGTTGCAGCAATACAACCTCTGATTATATATGTTAAAGTGGAGTCGATATAAACGGAGGATAGATAAATTCTAATTTCAGTGGAGGTGAATTTCATCCAACTAAAATTGTACACACAGCTATACTTTCACATGAAACTTATCAGACCGAACTCAATGAAGGTTTTCATAGGTATGCACAATGAACTCATCAAATTATATAATATTTTTTATTTTAGTGTTTAGTTATATCTTATACACTATGTCATAATTAACAGCATTGTTCAGAGAGATGTTACTGCACTTCCTACTCGTGTTCATCATATTGCCTCAACTTCTACTAGTAGGGGTGAATATGATGGTGAACATGTAGCACCGTTACCTACTGAAGATGAGGGCTGCATAACAATGCCTAGTGCAATGAGTTCTGACACAGCTGATAGTGAAGGTGACATTGGAGAAGATCAATGTCTAAACTTCGGGAACAGTCACTTGCTAAGAGACTACTCCTACAGAATAAACATGGCTGAGGAACACATGTTCAAGAATGATTATATTCAAGCCTACTAAACAGTATAAGAATGAGATGAAGAAATGAATTTTGATGGCCTATCAAATAAATCTATCTTTCTGGAAGATAATTTCATTCCAGCTAACTTTATTGAGGGGTGTATTTTTATGACAAAAGGTAGCTTAAATTCACTCTTCAGGGTTGGTCCATCACAAATAATATTGAGTATGTTACATATGCCTCTAACAAGGTGAAGTTTACTGTGCTCTGCATACATCATAATCATCCCGGTAGATCATGCATGTGACATCTACATGCTTGTTCAAGCAAGAGGCTGGGTGGTGCCTGGAGGATTTAGTATAGCTGCCCCACACACATGTACTCATTCGATATTTAGTACTGGACACAACCATTGCAGCTATAATTTATCAATTATTTCATTGAGTCTATGTTTAGACATCCTAAGGGAAATTATTGGTCGTATGGAATCAAATTTTAACACTAGAGTTTCTTACATGAAAGCTTGGGATGCATGTAGGAAGGCAATAAATGCTACTTTTGGCAGTTGGGAAGAGTCCTTTCGTTCACTAGATCACTTTATTGCAATTGTATGTGCAGTTATGCCCGACATAGTGTACTGCATTCAGTCAAGTGAATCAAGTTATTTTCAACGCATATTCTGGTCATTTGGGCCATCAATTGTGGGTTGACAATATTGCAGACTGGTCTTAAGTCTTGATGACATTTTTTGTTGGACAAATATAGAGGAACTCTTCTTACTGCAATTAGGATTTATGCGAATAATGGTCTTTATCTGCTTGCAGTACTCGAAGCAGAATGTAATGAGTTTTGGGCTTGGTTTATTCAAACATTGCAGGACTTGATTCCACTTATATCTACTATGGCTGATTTATGTATTATTTATGACCGACATTCTGGCTTAATACGTGGTTGTAGAGAATTTTTTCCTTGGGCTGCTCATCGGTACTGCTTATCCCATCTCAGAGAGAATTTCAAGAAAGTGTGCAGAACTATGGGTACTTCGATGTTTGGCATGATGTATGTATGTGTAACACGATGACATCCACATCTTCACACGTTACATGTCAGACATCAGGAACATCAAACCAGAGGCTGCCGATTGGTCGCTTGCTAAGGATGTAGCTAAGTGGTCATCGACTCATGATGGTGGCTATCATTATGGTACCATGACCACTAATGTGTCAGAATATTTTAATGGTGTACTGAAGCAGGCGCATGGATTGCTGATACAAGCTCTAATCACATCTATTTATTATAATATTGCATCACTTTTCAAAAAATGCCTTGAGACAGCTTCGGATCTCATTAGGCATAATGACTCAATATTTGTACTGCGGGTCAAAGTGATGCTGCAACAAAATGAGCGTGAAGCTAGGAGATGCCCTAAACCTACAATGATTAATTTAAATAAATTTCAGGTGTTTGGCATGACATCTAGGTCATTCAAAGTGAAACTGTGTGAACAGAACAATTATAGTTATACATACAGGCAACCACAATTATATCACACTCCATGTATACATGTCATAACTGTGCTAGGGCAACGACATTTAAGCCATGCACAGTACATCTCCTGCTACTATACATTGTAAATGTATCATAATACATACGAAGATGAATTCCATGTCATGACCGAAGCAATTGGCCATCTTATTTGTCTAATCATCACCTAATTAAATTAGCACCTCCAAATATCAGAAGGAGACTAAGAAGGCCACGAATAAGGAGATACAAGAACACAATGGATGAGAATGTTCAGCGAGGCACCATAATTTATGGACTGTATAAAAATGTTTGCCACGATAGAACTACTTGTCCTCAGAATTGATTACAAAGGACTTAGTATGTTTGGCAGAGAAGTTTTGTACACGTTTTATCTACTACTGTAGTGTATTTATGAGCTATATTTATTTCTATACTTCTATTGTTTACTTATGAGTTATAGCTTTTTGTATATTTTGTTGTTTACTTCTAAGATGTACTTGTTTATTTTTGACTTGTACTTGTTTGTAGTTCACACGTTGTTTCTTTATTTTTTTATAGTAGCATTGTCTAAATTAATATTATTAGTAGCATTTTCACATAGTTGTATATTCTGGACATTTATATGTTAAGTACTTCTATTGCTTACATGTGTGTTGTATTAGTTTGTGTACTTTTATTGAGTTGTATTTGGCATTGTGCACTGTATTTGATCGTTTGTGCTATTTCGATTATTTCTATTTAACGCAGTAGTATTTTGGCATTGAGACTCCTGAGTTAATGTTATTAGTATTGTCCAATTTTGTGAATCAAATAGGTGAAATGACAACTGAGGAAGTAGAAGCAAGCAGACATCGTCGTAGTGGCCGAGCGAAGGAGACTCTAGTAGACTATGAGCCAGCACCAGCTGAGGTACATCCCAACATGTTGACCTTCACATATATGTCATAAGTCGGGTCAAGCCCACAAGTCAAATTGACTTGAATCGCAAAGCTCAAATGCACTAGATATCACTGTAAATGTTTGAAATGACCTTCGATCGACGAATGGACTTCATCATCACATTCAGAGCATCAAAATTGGTCAAAATATACATATTGCAAAATCTAACGATCAAGCGATCGAGCTATCAATGTATCGAGGCATATATCGGAGTCAGAAAGCTACGATGATATCTGAATAGCCTCCGTTCATAAAATTGATCATTCTGTTAGCTTCAAAATATTGAAAACTATCAAATGAGACTATCCAAGCTCAATTCAGATAAGTATGTGCAAATATTGAATAATCAGAAGTGATAGTGTGCAAATCGAGACTGAAATACACTAGACGTCGCCAAAATTACCTCAAATGATCTCTGATCGATGAAAGAACTTTACCATCATATTCAGAACATCGAAACTAATCAAAATATAAATATTACATAACTTGATGATCAATCGATCAAGCGATTGAGTCGTCAACGCACCTGCACATATATCGATATCAGGGGGTGCTGATGCAAGCCAAACTATCTCCGTTCATAAAATTGATTATGTCATTAGCTTTAAAATATCAAAATCTATTAAGTAAAACTATTTGCACTCAACTCGGATGAGTTTAATATCGCCGAAAGAGAAGAATACATTTTGAAAATGGACTCAATTTGACGCATTTAACCAAATGATATTCGATAAATAAGCGCCGTTGATATCGACATTAATCGCGTGTTGACGTAAAATCTACATTAAAGCCGATTAAGCAATAAAAATATATTTAAAAGCCATAAACTAACCTAATTCTCCTCATCTCACTCGACTCAACCCGACCAGCCTTAATTCATGTGTGACCCGACCCGCTCGGCCTCCCCTCTTCTGAATGAACTCCCTCTTCATGCGATCGAGCCGCACAGAAGTTCCTCTCTCGCGCGTTTCTCCTCTCGGTCGAAGGAAACCCACACACGCGAGCTCCCTCATTTAAACAGCAACCGCTCGCACCTCTCCCAACCGTTCCTCCCTTTCTTCTTCTCAACCGCAAGGGGAAAAGGGCAAGAGGACAAAACAGCTTCCTTCTTCTCATTCGCATGCAGAAAAATGGCAAGCTTCTTGCCGTCTCTTTCACACTTTTCTCCTTCTCACTCCAAAAAAAAAGTGAGATCCCTTCCTTGTCCTTCCTTCTTCTTCTTTATCTTCTTCTTCCCTTTCCCACTTCTTCTATTTTTTCTCCAAACCACAGAATGCCAATTAGTAGGATTTAAGTTAAATCCAACCTAAATCTTATTTGAATTCTGCAGCCAAACAACCCCTGACAACCTCCCATTTTTTTCTTTCCCTCTCCTCTCAGTTTATCACTCTGGCAAGCTGCATGAGAGAACATTCTTCCTCACTCCGCTTAGTTATCAGAATAGAAATTAACACACTTGTTTCCTAATATGATTTTACTTTCGGCATTCAATTGAATCTTTCAATGGTCATATTTCCATTCTAATTCATTAGGATAAAAAGATCAGCCTTAAGTGTCGTATTTAGGTCGCTAATCAATTGAATTGTCATGCAAATATAGTTGATTGTGGATATATAAAAGAATGTGGAAAATATATGTGCTTGTGCTTTTATTTGCAGGTTTGAAGAAAGACGCCCCATGTGACGTAATGAGAAAATGTGAATGCTAAAATACATATATGCTTTCTTTCTGAGGTTTCAGTGTCACAAGACACCACTTGCTACGCTCACGTGAGGTACCAAGCAAGCCAACATACGTTAGATGTCGCCTCCCTACGAACGTCAATAAATTTTAACAAACTTTCGTGACTTAAAAAAAATGAATATATATGCATCAGATTTCTCTTCTGCAGGTTAAGACTCGCTTAATGCCCCATAAGGCATAGCTGATGCAAAGACGGCCAGGTGTCACAAGACATCACTCACGACTCAATAGACGTAAGAGTGCTCAATATTTGTTAGATGTCGCTCCCCCTAATTGGAATATTGCCGAAATTTTAACAAAATTGCAGACTTAGAAAAAATAAATAAATGAATATATATGCATTGTATTTCTCTTTCTGCAAGTTTCAAGACCTCGTTAATGCCCCATAGGGTGTAGCAAGTCTGAAGATGGCTGTGGTGTTGCAAGACACCACTCGCTACACTCAATAGGGCCAAAACACTCCCGATGCAGATCCCTATGCGGGGATGATGATGAGGGAGCCAAAATTTCGACTAAAATTTTAAACTTAAAGAAATTCAAACTGAAATCATTTAAGCTTAAATTAAATAAAAAAATACACGATAAATGTTAAACGAACATCAAACCAAGAAAAAAAGAGAGGAAAATACTTATAAAACTTATTTAAGCAAGTTGAAAGCTTTCCCAAAGTGCGAATTAAAATCCTTTCCCCTCTTTATCAAGTACTCTAAACTCAAGCAAGTGCTCTCTCTTAGCCTTATTTAGAGGGATTTGAGGAAATAATGAGTGAGTTCTCTTTTTTTGTAAATTTCTTAAAATTAAACAAGCTTTAATTGGAACTTAGAGAGGCTAATATTAAACTCACAAGTTTTAAACTGCAATTCTCTGTGGCTTAAATTGAAGCGATAAAGTGAGTTTTCTTCTCTTGTAAACTTCTCAAAATTAAACAAACTTTGATTAAAATTTGGGGAGACTAATATTAAACTCAGAACAGATTTGCAATAAACTTAACGTCTAATTTTTAAACTTAACGTCTAATTCCTAATATGATTTTACTTTCGGCATTCAATTGAATCTTTCAATGGTCATATTTCCATTCTAATTCATTAGGATAAAAAGATCAGCCTTAAGTGTCGTATTTAGGTCGCTAATCAATTGAATTGTCATGCAAATATAGTTGATTGTGGATATATAAAAGAATGTGGAAAATATATGTGCTTGTGCTTTTATTTGCAGGTTTGAAGACTTCGCTAATGCCCCATAGGATGTAGCGAGTACGAGAAAATGTGAATGCGAAAATACATATATGCTTGCATTTCTTTCTGCAGGTTTCAAGACCCCGCTAATGCCCCATAGGGCGTAGCAGGTGCGAAGACAGCTGTGGTGTCACAAGACACCACTTGCTATGCTCAATAGGAGGTACCAAGCAAGCCAACATATGTTAGATGTCGCTCTCCCTAGTCGAAATGCTGACGAAATTTTAACAAACTTTCAGACTTAAAAAAAAATGAATGAATATATATGCATTGTATTTCTCTTTCTGCAGGTTTCAAGACCCCGCTAATGCCCCATAAGGCATAGCGGATGCAAAGACGGTTGTGGTGTCACAAGACATCACTCGCTGCACTCAATAGGACGTACCGAGTAAGCCAATATTTGTTAGATGTCGCTCCCCCTAGTTGAAATATTGCCGAAATTTTAACAAAATTGCAGACTTAGAAAAAATAAATAAATGAATATATATGCATTGTATTTCTCTTTCTGCAAGTTTCAAGACCCCGCTAATACCCCATAGGGTGTAGCAAGTCTGAAGATGGCTGTGGTGTTGCAAGACACCACTCGCTACACTCAATAGGGCCAAAACACTCCCGATGTAGATCCCTATGCGGGGATGATACTGGGAGGCTGCCAAAATTTCGACTAAAATTTTAAACTTAAAGAAATTCAAATTGAAATCATTTAAGCTTAAATTAAATAAAAAAATACACGATAAATGTTAAAACGAACATCAAACCAAGAAAAAAAGAGAGGAAAATACTTATAAAACTTATTTAAGCAAGTTGAAAGCTTTCCCAAAGTGCGAATTAAAATCCTCCCCCTCTTTATCAAGTACTCTAAACTCAAGCAAGTGCTCTCTCTTAGCCTTATTTAGAGGGATTTGAGGAAATAATGAGTGAGTTCTCTTTTTTTTGTAAATTTCTTAAAATTAAACAAGCTTTAATTGGAACTTAGAGAGGCTAATATTAAACTCACAAGTTTTAAACCGCAATTCTCGTGGCTTAAATTGAGATAAAGTGAGTTTTCTTCTCTTGTAAACTTCAAAATTAAACAAACTTTGATTAAAATTTGGGGAGACTAATATTAAACTCAGAACAGATTTGTAATAAACTTAACGTCTAATTTTTAAATAAATATGGAACTTGATGTAGAGTTAAGGATGAATCTAAATTGGGTTTAATAACTCTTATATAAATATTTAGATGATTATAATGCTAGCGAATAAGCATGAGTAGGGCTAAAACAATAAATACTGAAATTGGTATAACTTATTAAAAGTGGTTTAAATTGAACATAATCAAGTTAGAAGAATTAAAAAATTCAACAAGTAAATTAAGTGCAAGTAATGTTTTAAACTAGGATCTAAATCAAAATGCCATCTACGCCACTGGATTCACAACACTTTGTGTAAGAGAATAGAATGCGTTAATTAAGAAATTCTCAAATAAACTTGCATGGGCCCCGACACTATGTTGAATGCTTAAATTCAAGTGTCTGAGGATGCTGCATGAGTTGTAATCCCTGTTTAGTCTTAGACTGGTCCGGTTAACAAAACCTAAAAATTTATTACAAGATTTTCAACTTAGTGAAATATCTAAGAGGATAATTTGGTCATGTGATAGTATATCTAAACCTCTATTAGCAGCTAAGCAAAGTTGATAGGATCTAAAGCTCTTAAATATATTCAAATTAATTGATTGTTCAAATCAAATTAAAAATCAATATTAAAAATTATTTAAATGAAATCCTATCATTAAAAGCTTTAAACAAAAATTAATCGATCCACCTTTCAATTTTTCGGAGGTGACAAATTAAGAAAACTCTATCTCACAAAGGAGTCAATATCAGATCAAGTGTTATACTATGTTCACTCTCAACCAATCTCTTGTTAGTAAGGGCATGACTAGTGTACCCTAATTCCATGGCTTGGCCAAGTAGCTCCAGATGACGCAGCCAAAGTCCTTGATCGGTTTTGAAGACTCCATTATATTACGACCACGACCATAACCTGTATGTTCCCCAATGGCTCCCCTTTGAGTTGTGAATCATAGGGTATACTTGATAGGAAAAATAATTTAACTAAGGTAGACTTAAGATTGTCTCCTTAGACAAACACCAGCCCAGGTCTATAATGATTTTTTGGACGACATAATCCATGTATTAATGATAAGGATCCTTCGGTCAGGTTAGGTTAACTACCTTCTCTGACTAAATAAACTAGGAATCACGACGGCCCGGGATGACATAATTATGGGATCTAGATCAGGCACGTCATCATTCCCCAACCATCTAGTTTAAGTTGAAATGATGAATTTCATGAATCTTAAATTTTTAAACTCCATATGTTGCTACTATACGCCACATTAAGCGATCTAATGACTAGCCTTAATTGAAAGTTCTCTCTCATTTATTGGAAGGGTAATTAACTATAGGGGCTTGCGCCTATAGGAAACCTGGAACCAGATGTAAAGTCCGCACAAAATGAGGATTAAATCTCTGGGTTGTGTCTTATTTACTATTCCATTTGTCTTCTGAAAAATACACTGACACTTAAATCATACTCTTTTCATTCAATATTGTCGAGAGATCGGTGGTGAATTTTTGAAGCCCATAGATTTCTAGCGACTCTGCTGGGGACAGGATTCTCTTTCAATCTTTGGCTAGTTACATATGTTCTATAGTAGAAATAAAATATTTAAAAATTTAAAACATAAAAATAGTGATTTAAATGTGTAATAAATTCAATTTACCAATGTATAAGGTTCTATATCGAATGAATTATTCTATAGAGTATATTTTTATTACACCATTATTATTTTATTCTATACCTCTGCATTTTGAAAGTATGGGGTGAAATAATAATTACTAATTACTAATTCTCATTTTTCACTTGTGTAGAATTCTGAGCACTCCTTTCCTGCTCATAGTGATGCTAACATCTACCTACAGCCATCAACATAGGAGATGTCAGAGCTACAATTCAATTTAGTAGCTTGAGTTTTCTGGTTATCGTAGCTGCAACTCCTGAAGTACCCACCCGTGGTACATTCATCCAAGGCCATGTTGGAAGTCCTCTAGTTGCTGAAGCTCCTACTAGCCATGTTCGCCAATCAGTTCAACAGCCAACTACTGTCAAGGAGTTCTCCCAACAGAGAACTTCAATTTTAAAAGGCTAGGCGATCTAAAACCCCTGTGACGAAAGGAACCGTTAATGGGAAAACTGTGTATTTAATGCCTTGTGGTACAACTCTTCCGCCAATTGAACCTTTTGTACTTAGAAATCATGATCATGATGCTTTCTCATCAGAAAGTAAATTAACTAGAAGATAGAGAAGAAAGAGAAACACTGAGCTAAGGCTCAGCAGATCCCCTCTGAACAACCTAGTGAACAAGCGATACTACCTCCAAAGCAAGTATTCTACCCATAACAACTTTGACAATCTAAAGTGGGTAAAAGAAATAGCTCTACTGGTGAAGTAAAATAGTCTTTCTGGAGCCAACCACATCAAGCTCCACCACCATAGAGGAGACAACCTGAAACACTATCTACTATAATATACAAAGTTCTCAAAGTAACCAATGACATAACCTTAATGAAAAGAAGATTTTGAGGCCCGTGGTGATGGAAAATACTTAAGCTCCACCATGGAGGTTGCCATCTCTTATGGTAACCAGTCATCGAGATAAGTATGCTTCCCATGGTGAGCATTGAGCATGACACTGACGTGTCCAAGAATTCACTTCCAAAAGGTCCCAATGAAAGGATAAGCAGATATGGAGGCCAAAGTCCGTGATGAAATCCCGAAGAATGGAAGAGGTGTGACATCAGATACATATACTCAGAAATCTGCCTAAAAATAACTCAACAGAAGTGAATACCCAAAAGAAGGGATATTATTGATGAAAGATATGATGATTGACACCCTGGAGAATCCTCCAAGGGATCCCATCATAGATCAGATTCACCCTCATAAGAGAAAGTTGACTTTGATCACAATCCTTTAATAGAAGAAGTGTTTGTTTCGCCATTGAACCAGAGATCCACTGGAAATGTCGATCGGAGATTCATGTGCAAAAAGAAGGTGGTGAAGAGGACACTATGGAAGTAGAAGTCATCTATATGATCAGAGATATAGATAAACTCTTCGCTCAACACCATCAGCATCAACATGGATTTGGGAACCTGAACTTGAATTTGACATTTATGAAGAAGAGTCTTCATAGAGGCAAGTAGAAGATGGATCTTCAATCTTTGCTGAAGATGAAGAATAATAAGATCAAAATGAGGAAGAGATCATGGGTGGGTGTCGAAGCTGTTTATATGGTTGAACCACGCTTTTATAGTCAACATCGTCATTTAGCCATAGTAATAGCTATCCCTGCAAATGTATAAGGAGAATGACAGTCATGTTCTTCCTCTGAAGATGAGCAAGAAGTAGAGGAAGATGAAGAGCCTATACTTGTTGACGTTGTGGCGCTAGCTAGAGAGCAAAGAGAAATTTCATGTCAAATGGAAGTCAAAGATAAGAAAATTGCATAGCTTGGTACTATGATGAATGATATGATGGTACAAATGAACATCATGATGGAGATGTTGTAGAGGAATATCACATCAAATGCATCACTTGTCTTGTCTGCTAATCAATAGATAGCTAATAATATAACTTCTATACCACCAGTCACTTTGGTACCTCAAGCTCTTACAATACATGCTACACTTGAAGCGAAATGAAGTTTACCAACTACCTCTTCAGTCGATAATACAAAATATTGCTAGCACACCAGGAATAGTAACAACTGCTCAGCAAGAAATAATAATCAATGAAAAGATAAAGGCAGTCGTAGCCTCGGAGTAGGCTGAAAAGTTGGAGAGTAAGGGTCACCCTTATCCAACTGAATATAATCAAGTATCATACCCGAAAGGTTACTCAGTGTCAAAATTTAATACTTTCAGGGCTTGATAACCTAAAGCAACATCTAGCCCAATTTAAGGCTACTTGCTATAACATAGAGGGAACGATGCACTGCTTTTTCATCAGTTCATCAGCAGCCTGACTTCAAATGCTTTTGAATGATAAGTAGAATTGCCATTAGGTAATATAAATGATAAAATTGCATCATTTCTATGTATGGCATCGATTGCAACATTCCAGAACTTGCTCAATATGGTGGCTAAATTTGAAAAGCTGAATCGCCCTAAGACTGAAGCTATGCAGATAAAATAAAGAGAAACAAACCTTCAGACTCAAGAAGAAATGAAATTCATGCCACTTCTTTCAGTTCAAATGATGAAAAGGGTGATATATAATGTGGATAAAGGAAAGCAACCAACGTATAATGATGATACGAGAAAGAAACCTATCTATTCTAATCAACAACCAAAGTTGGTATTACGAGGTAATGATAAACCTTAGACTTTTTCAAGTGGTGGAGAGTGTCCAAAACAAGCAATAAGAGATGATGAACGAATGCGACCATCTCTTAAGGAAAAGATGAACAAAGATTATTCATTTAGAAGAGACAGTGTGACCAAATTATTTCGACAAGCAATCAAAGATAGTTTACAATTACCATAAATTAGAAGGCCCGAGGAAGCTGATCAAGTCAGTAATCCAAATTAATGTCTCTATCATTAGATGATCAGTCATCCTATTAAAGATTATTATGTCTTCAAAGATTATCTAGAAAGGAAGTATCGATGATGTGAATTTACATTATCCATCAGTGTTCTAGTCAACCCAAAAAGTGAGTCTTACAAGGATGATTACGTTCTCTCAGTATCATCCAAAGAAAAGACAAAAAAGAGATAAATCGTGATCAAGAATGAGAGCAGTCTCCAAAAGATCATGAAAATGCTGCCTAAAAGGCATCCCTAGTGTTAAGTGGAAATCACCACTTGAATCTATATTGGACTTAAAAGAAATGCCTAAACTAAGTATTTGGGCTTCTCAGCAGCATTCTAATAAGACTATTTCATCACAGCACGATGAGCAGTCTGCTAAGCGCTAGACCTCATATGCTTGCATTTCTTTATGGTTTGCCCCATGTAGAAGGATCGAAGATGATTGTGTATCACAAGACACCACTGCTACACTCAATAGGGCATCAGTAAGCCAACATCTGTTAGACGCTCAAATAAATCGCCAAATTTTAACAAAATTCCAGACTTATAAAAAAATGAATGAATGTATATGCATTATATTTCTCTTTTTACAGGTTTCAAGATCCCGCTAATGCCCCATAGGGCGTAGCGGGTGCGAAGATGTTTGTGGTGTCGCAAGACACCACTCACTATGCTTAATAGTATCGAGCAAGCTAACATCTGTTAGATGTCACTCCCCCTAGTCGAAATGCAGCTAAAATTTTAACAAAATTCTAGACTTAGAAAAAAATGAATGAATATATATGCATTGTATTTCTCTTTCTGCCAAGACCGCTAATGCCCTGTGGTGTGAGCAAGCCAGACACCACTTCTACTCATTAGGCGATCGAGAAAGCCAAAATACTCCTGATATAGCCCCCTACGTGGGGATGATGCTAGGAGGTTGCCAAAATTTTGACTAAAATTCAAACTTAAAAAAATTCAAATTGAAATTGTTAAGCTTAAATTAAATAAGAAAATAAATGATAAATGTTAAAATGAACATCAAACCAATAAAAAAAGAGAGGAAAAGCACTTACAAAATGTATTTAAGCAAGTTGAAAGCCTTCCCAAAGTGCGAATTAAAATCCTTCCCCTCTTTATCAAGTACTCTAAACTTAAGCAAATACTCTCTCTTAGCCCTATTTAGATGGATTTGAGGAAGTAATGAGTGAGTTCACTTTTCTTGTAAATTTTTCAAAATTAAATAAGCTTTAATTGGAACTTGGGGAGGGTAATATTAAACTCACAAGTTTTAAAATGCAATTCTCTATTGCTTAAATTTAAGTGATAAAGTGAGTTTTCTTCTCTTGTAAAATTCTCAAAATTAAATAAACTTTGATTAAAATTTGGGGAGACTAATACTAAACTCATAACAAATTTGCAATAAACTTAACATGTAATTTTAAATAAACATGGAGCTTGATGTAGGTTAAGGATGAATCTAAATTAGGTTTAATAACTCATATATGAATATAGAGATGATTATAATGCTGATGAATAAGCATGAGTAGGGCTAAAGCTGTGCTCTGGCAATTTCCATTCCCCCTGTGGAGACGCATCCCAGTTGTGCTTTCTCCTGTGATTTTCTTGGCTCCTCTTCCTTCTAGATGACCTTTCTTGGCTTTCGTTTTTGCTTATCATGCGCTTATGTTGAACATGGCTATGATATCTGTTTCCCCTTAGGGAAACCTGGATACTTCTATTGTGATAGTGAAAGCTTTTGACCCCTTGGGGTTCATTGGATCCAACCCCTCGTTGGCTTCTAAATCTTTCAAAGATGTTCTTGCGGGTAAGGTGAACTGCACAGGTGAGTCACTTGATCTTATCTCTACTTTCTTTCAAGGTGTACCCACGATTATGTTGCTGATTCGGTGGTGGAAAGGCTTACAAAAACCTTTTGAATTTACATTGGTGGGCAAATTTACATAGCGACATCCTACTATTGGGAATATTAGATCATTTTTTTATAGTTTGAAGCTCTCCGGTATTTTTTCGTTGGATTGATAGACTCTCACTATGTTTTGATTCAACTTTCAAATGATTTAGATTATTCTCAAGTTTTCTTTAGATGATCGTGTTTTATGTTCAACTGTCAGATGCGATTGTTGAAATGGATGCCTTATTTCGATATTAAGGATGAGTCTCCTATTGTTCCTGTCTGGATTTCTCTTCTCAATTTATGTGTTCATTTCATTAATCCTTAATTCCTCTTTGTCGTGGGTGGGTTGTTCGATCATCCTCTCCATGTGGATCAGGCGCTTCTAACACCAGGTCATATATTGCTCGGATACTAGTTGAGTTGGATATAACTAAAAAAATATCCAAAGGAAACATGGCTAGGATCAGAGAAATGCAGATATTTGCAAAAAGTGGATTTCGAGAATTTCCTATTTTTTCTCATTGCAAAATTTATGGCCATGGGTTTTCAGATTGCTTTGTGGTTCACCCACACTTTAAGAAAAGTTATCTTGTGCCCTAAGTCAGATCCCTCTCTTAAGGTTCCCTTGGTTAAACCACAAAATATTGTATTATCTAATATCTCCTTACCTGATTCTAAGGGTCATTTCCTTGAGCTTCATATTCTTCAATATGATATTTCTATGGCTCTACATGTTCAACCGCAGGATGTCACCCTTGCTAATAAGGATGTTGTCCCTTCTAATGAGATTATCCATTTGAACCACAATAATAATGGCAGCAATGTAAATAATAATAATTTGGTAAAACTTATGGATGATGACTCTATATCAAATGATTCCATTCCAGTCTCTTTGCCACCTTTAATTAAAGAAAATGTGATCCTTCATGGAATGGCTGGAGTGCAAAATTTGGAGAAAACTTCTAATCTTGTTTTAGGTACTTGTGCTTTAGCTGGTTCTAATCCTTCTCGTGCTTCTTTATCTAAGTTTGAATTGATTTCTAATCCGATTTTACAACATTACAATGATTTGGAAGAAGGTGAAGTGCCATGTAATGCTGTTTTCAATGTGCCTCCTTTTCCAAAGCATTTCTTTGATCAATCCTTATCAGAGGGTGATGGTGTGGATATGACCAATAAATTTCAGATAGTTTTATAAAGAAAAATAAAACTTCTAAACTTAGAGTTCCTAACTTTGCCAGAGTTACTAGATCTGGCTCTTCTGCCCAAAAATAAATGGTTTCCTTTTTTATCTAGAATGCGAGAGGGATTGGTACCCTCTCCGTTAGAAATAGAATCAGTAATTTAGTTCATTCTCATAAAATATTCTTTTTGGCTATTTTAGAACTTTTATTCTTCCTTCTAACATTGCTTCTGTTGCTAGAATGATTGGCTTTGGTATTTTTTTTTCTAATTCTGGCAATAAAATATTGATTTTTTAGAATAGTCCCTTTGTTTTACAAGTTATGTAGGATTTACCCCAGGTTGTAAATGTTAAAATTACTTACGATAATTGGTGTTGCTTTGGATCTTTTGTCTAAGCCTCTTGTAACAGGAATGGTAGAAGGCGTCTTTGGGAAGATTTTATTAGTTTCTCTTCCTCTCTGAATGCTCCTTGGTTTGTGCGTGGGGACTTTAACATTATCTCTTCTTCTTCTGAACGAGTTGGTGGTAATGCTCCTAACTTATTTTCCATGGAAGAATTCAATAACATGATCATTGATTGCCATCTTACTAATATTGGCTTTACTGGGTCTCAATTCACTTGAAATAATCACAGACTTTGGCAAAGATTAGATAGGATCCTTTTTAACAATCTGTGGATCAACTTTTTCCTATTACTTCTATTGAGCATCTCAGTAGAACCCTTTCAAACCATTCTCCCTTGCTGATCACTATTAATGTTAATGCTACTAAACCCTCTTCTCATATCCCATTCCGATTTTAAAATATGTGGCTTATGGATGATAGATTTATGGATGTGGTTGCGAGCAATTGGGGTGAACCTCTCCATCCTGATGATTCTATTTTTGGGATGACAAGATTGTGGTTCAAATTAAAAATGCTTAAACAATACCATAATTGGTGGAACAAACACTATTTCAAAAACCTTTTTGTTAATATCAAAGAAATAGAACATGAGGTTATAGTTTTAGAAGACGCTACTGTTAATGATCCATCTAAAAATCTCTTATTAACTCAAGCCAAAAATAGGTTAACATGTTACCAAGACATGGAGGAGACCTATTATCGGTAAAAAGCATATATAAAATGAATATATGATGGTGATCGAAATTCCAAATACTTCCATGCCATGATTAAAAAGAAAAAGGTGTTAAATCACATTAAAAAAATTAAAATTAATGATGGTGTCTGGTGTATTGATGACAAGGAGCTTACTGATTATGCCGTTTCATTTTTTAATGAGCTCCTTAATAAAAATGTGACTTATGATGAGATTTTCTTGCTAGAAGTTATTCCTAATCTCATTTTTCATGAAGATAATAATATGCTTATTTCATTACCCTCTGAATCCGAAATTGCTAACATTTTACAAAATATGAATCTGATTTGTGGTCGGTCTGATGGATTTATTACCTTATTTTTTCAAAAATGCTAGTGTATCATTAAAGAGGACTTGGTTAAAGCTGTTCTTGATTATTTCAAGGGAAGTATCCTCCCCAAATATTTTGCTAGCACTTCCATTGTTTTAATCCCTACAAAAGAAAATCCTAAACTTTGGAGTGATTTTAGGCCAATTAGCATTTGTTCCTTTTTTAATAAACTCATCTCTTAGATTTTGGCTAAAAGATTAAGTATTTTACTTTCTAAAATTATCTCCCCCAACCAAACATGTTTTGTTAAAGTGCGATCTATTTCTGATAATGTTCTTTCAGCCCAAGAGATGATCCATGATTTAAATGCCAAAATTCATAGTGGTAATATGCTCTTTAAGCTGGACATTTCCAAAGCTTATGATAACATTGGTTGGGCTTTCATATATAAAATTTTGGCTCTATTTGGATTTTCAAGTCAATTTATTACTTTAATTAAGAATGGTATTGAGAATTATTGGTTTTCTTTACCATTAATGATGAAGTTTATTATTTTTTCTCTTCTTCTCATGGGCTAAGGCAAGGGGATCCTCTTTCTCCCCGCTCTTTTCATTATTATTATGGAATATCTCTAGAAGTATTGAGCGATGTTTTGTAACATGTACTACAAAACTAGGGATGACTTTTCCATTTCCCACCTCAGCTTTACTGATGATTTCATTATATTTTGCAATGGTTCTAGTCTCTACATTAAAAAATTATGTAAGTTCCTTACTCTGTTTGGTAGGGAAAGTGGTTTGAAGATTAATCATGACAAAAGTTGTTTTATTTATAGCTCATCTATTTCCTTATCTAGGATTAATACTATTAAGAATATTACGGGCTTTGCATATCAAACCTTGTCTATCAAGTATCTGGGTACTTCTTTATATCGAGGAACGAAAAGATCTTCTTTATTTGATGAAGTTATTCAAAAAATAAATAAAAAACTTCCTCTTGGGAGTTCCACTTACTTTCCTTTGGTGCTAGACTTATCCAGATAAAAAGTACCCTTTGCTCTTTTCCTTTGTATCTTTTGTTCACTATTGTGCTTACCCGCTCTATTATTAAAAGGATAAATAGGCTTATTAACAATTTTTTTTGGGGTTCTACCTCTTCTTCCAGGAAAGTTCATTGGGCTAGTTGGCATAACTATTGTGGGCCTTTTAATGAAGGTGGTTTGGGTTGCAAAATTTTAGAAGACTCTATTAAATATTTTTCATACAAAATATGGTAGAATTTTAGAAATAACCATAGTTACTGGTCTTAATTTATGCTTGCTAAATACTGTAAGAGGAAACACCCCCTCACTTGTGCTTTCAAACCTGGGGACTCTCCTATGTGGAGAAGACTTTATAACATCAAGTGGAATGCTAAGAATCTTATTTCTTGGGGTGTGAATTCAGCCTCCTCCTTCTTTTAGCAAGACAATTAGCTAGGGCAAGGTTCTATTGATTCTTTGCTCAATACTCATTCCATTGTGAGGCTTAAGGTTAATCAGTTCATTACTCAAAATAATTGGGATGTGGCAATTAATTTCCCTTGTCCCTAATGTGATAGTTGACAAAATCCTTACATTTTGTCCATTACCTAATAAATCTGACCAAATCCTCTTCAAAAATTCCTCCTCTGGAGATTTTATTTTTAAGAATGTTTGGCATTCTTTTAGACTTAAAACTCAAGAGTCCTTGGTTTTCACTAAAATTTGGAATTTTTTATCCCTTCTTCCTTTTCGATTTTAACTTGGCACATTCTAAAGCATTACATTCCTGTTGATGCTACCTTTTAAAAAAAGGCTTTCACATTCTCTCTAAATGTCAATGTTGCTTTCACATTAAAACTGTGGATCATGTATTCGTGAATGGCCCTATTACTGTTAAGGATTAGAGTTGGTATGATAGTATGTTTAATACTTTTCATTTCGATGGATCTTTTCTATTATACATCTTCTTGAAACTTTTTTCTCTTATACTTCTAAAGGCCATGTGAAAGTTGTTCTAGCCACTACTCTTCTATGGTATATTTGGTTGGAAAGAAATGATGCTAAGTATTGTGATATACCTATGAACTATCATCATATTATTGCTAGAGCAAAATATAAAATTATGACTCTTTATAAAGTTGATCTTCTTACTTCTTTTAGTTTCAAATGGTACAAATATATGGCCTTTAACTTTGAATCTTCCTTCTTGTGGAATTCCCTAACCGTAAAATTATATCGGATGAAGTCGAATTATCATGTCATTAAGGTTAATATTGATGGCTCAGTTTCTAATGGCTTTTATGATTGTGGGGGGATTTTAAGAGATTATAGTGGTCATGTTATCTCTGCATTTGCTGCACCTTTAGAACCCTATTATGTATTATTTTTTGAGCTCAAAGTTCTGACTATGGGATTTCCATCTGCTTACAGAAAAGATTTCAGAAGATTTGGTTTGAAGTTGATGCTCTCCTTCTTCTTGGATTAATAAATTTGGGAGCTCATGGAAATGTTGAAGTGTATTATTTACTTAACCATACTAGGAGGCTTCTTGCCAACCTAGATTATCAAATTTCTCATATTTATCATGGAGGCAATTCTTATGTTGATCTTCTTGCTAATTGGGGAGCCAAGTCCTCCTCTTTGAATATGTTCTCTAATGATGATATTCCTTTACTTTTAAGGGGCTTGTGAATCCTGATAAATGTGGATTACCTTATGTTAGAAATTTTTAAGCCTTTTATGCTTCTTCTTCTTGTGGAGATATAGCTCTTCCTTGAGTTTTTGGATCTGATTATGTCAATTTTTATCTTCTACTAGTTTAGGCTTTATTTATTCCTTCTCATGAACCATAACTTATTTTATTGTCTGCATGTTTCCCAATTTATGGATGGGATGGGGCTAATCTTCCTTTCTATGGTTGTTTGCTATTTTTGTCCATTTTCCTTTCTGTTTTGCATTCTCTACTATTTTGGTAGAGGTGTTTAATGTAGATGGAGGATGATGGGTCATGCTTGTCCAATATTAGGTGTGTTTTTCTTTTTCGGCTGGATCTTTCTACAATCTTTTTTTGATGCTTCCCATTTTCAGGTTGGCCGTTGGCTACTGCTGAATGGCTATGGGTTTTTTCCCTTTCTAGGTAAATCCGCTTGTTTTTTGAACTTCCTATTGTGTGAATGCTCTGTTCCCTTCATGTTTGCTGACTGGATTGGTTTTTTCAGGTTGTTCATGGTGCTCTTTCCATTATGGATATTTTTTCCTTTCTTTGTTTATTTTGTTGGTCTTACCTGTTGTGGCCCTCTTACTTAGGTTTTGCTTTGGGAGGTGTTTGCTGATAGCTGTGGTGTTATGTATTCAACTCCTGCATTTTTGAGGAATGATGTGATCTTCAAGGATCCTTATTCTCTATTTACTGCTTGGATTGATGTTGTGGTTATCCTTCTTGTGGTTAAGGCTATTCTGGATGATTTTTAGTCTAGCTACTTCTTTTTTGTTATATCTTTCAACCTTTGGGTGTACCTCTTCTAATATTGGGATCATGGTCCTCCTTAGTATTCTGTACTGGGAGGTGGCCACCTATTATTTGGAGGTTCATCTAACGTGGCTGTTATTAACCCTGTTGGTCTTATTTTTTGCGAATGACTCTGGCTGGTGGAACAATTTTTCCCATGCAATTATTTTTCCTCCTTTGTTTTTGGTTGGGGTGTTCAGTGTCCTTAACATGACCCTCATGTATTTGGATTGGGATTGGTGGTGTTGTCTATGATTTTCCCTTGGATCCTTGTCAACAATTCTGATATTATTGATTGGATGAACTCCTCTACCTTTCTTCTGTTTCTTGGTCATTTTGGTTGTTTGCAAGGTAGACTATCTCGATGGTTGCTTGGATTGGTTTCTATAACTAGTTGTTTGGGTTTATAGAGTATTTTCTTTATTTTAGCAGTGTTGTCCCTCTCCAGCCTAAGTATATTTCTGATTGTTTAAGTTCCCTTTCTCTCTTTTGGTTGCTTTGAAGCCTATCATTTTTGAGATTACGTCTTCTGTTATTTGGAATATTACTATCATTTATGTTCGGTTGATGAATGACCTGCTCTTCCATGTGTATCTTTTTGCATTTGATGGGTCTTTGCTTAATTCTACTTCCTGTATTCTGGAGTTGACTACTAGCTTTTTTGTTAGTAAGCCTTGGTGGTGATATATTTTATGTTCTAAGGCTTTCCTCATCAGTTTTCTGGCCTGCTTTACTCAGTTTATCTACCGAAATGCTAGGTTTTTATTGGTTATATTTGATGTCTGAAGATCTTTGCAAGTTTGTGCAACAATCATCACTTGACATGATGTTACAAGAGGTTTGCTGGCAATGATGTTCGTGATGCTTCCCTTTCCCTCTTTTGGCTGGTAGTGCTATATGTTATTGTAACCCTTCATTTAAAGTTTGGATGCTTACATATAGTGCTGCTCCTTAAAAAAATTATTACTGAGCCTGAGCCTTTCTTTCATTTTCTAACTTCTTCTTGCTTTTATGCTTTATGCTTAATTACCTGCTGCATAATCTATACTAATCCCTTTCTAAGCTTGTTGCAGAGCCCTTATACGGGTTGGGAGACTTTGGCTGCTAGATTTTGTTGGCTTCTTCAAGAACATAGGATGATCTTTAGTGCAGGTTAGGAGACCTTTACTGCTGTTTTATGCTAGTTTTATAAGGAGCAGAGGGAGGTTGCTGCTAATCTTAAGGACTTTTTTTCTTGGACCTCTATTTCCTTTATGTTTAACTTTTTTTCTTTTTCTAATGTACTAGCTAGGGGGCTTATCTCCTTAAGTCTTTTTGTTGCTCTTTGTGCATTAGCTTAGATATTTGCCCCCTCTAAGACTTTGTATCCTTTTTTTGTGGCAATAAAATTTTTCTATTTTCCTAAAAAAATGAGTAGGGTTAAAACAATAAATACTGAAATTGGTATAACTTATTAAAAGTGGTTTAAATTGATCAAAATCAAGTCAGGAGAATTAAAAATTTTAACAAGTAAACTAAGTGCAAGTAATATTTTAAACTATAATCAAAATCAAAATGTCATCTATGTCACCGTATTCGCGACACTTTATACAAGTGAATAAAAGACATTAATTAAGACATTCTCAAATACACCTGCATAGGCCCCGATATTATGTTCAATGCTTAAATTTAAGTGTCTGAGGATGTTGCGCAGGTTGTAATCCCGTTTTAGTCTTAGGATTGGGTCCACGTTAACAAAATCTAAAAATCTATTACAAGATTTTAACTTAATGAAATATATGAGAGGCAAATTCTGTCATGTGATAGTAGATCTAATCCTCTGTTAGTAGCTAACCAGAGTTGACATGATCTAAAGCTCTTAAACATATTTAAATTAATCAATTGTTCAAATCAAATTAACTCAAATTAAAAATTAATATAAAAATTTATTTAAATGAAATATTATCATTAAAAGCTTCAAACAAAAATCAATCGATCCATCTTCCGTAACTATTTATCGAATGTGACAAATTAAGAAAACTCTAGCTCATAAAGGAGCCAATGTCAAATCAAGTATTCTACTATGTTCACTCTCAATCAATCTCTTGCCAATAAGGACATGGCCCGTGTCCTCTCACTGTGTGATTTATCCAGTAAGTTTCATAGATGATGCGCCACGAAGTTCTTAATCGTGGTTTTAAGGCTCCCATTATATTACGATAATCAGTCTCGTGATGCTCCCAATGGCTATGCCCTTTGAGTTGTGAATCATAGTGTATACTTGATAGGGCAAACAACCCTATGTCAGCTAAGATAGATTTAATATTGTCTCCTTAGATAAACGCCTAGGTCTACAAGGATTTCTTGGACGATGTAATCCATGTTGTTGCTGATAAGGATCCTTCAGTCAGATTGGGTCAACTACCTCCTCTAAACTAGGACCCACGATGATCTAAACAATGGGATCTACGCCGACGCATCATTCCCCAACCATGGGTTTAAGTTGAAATGATGAATTTCATAAATCTTAAATTCTTAAACTCTATATGTTGCTACTATACGCTACGCATTAAGTGATCTAATGACTAGTCTTAATCAAAAGTTCTCTCTCACTTATTAGGAGGGGTAATTAACTATAGGAGCTTGCGCTTATAGGAAACCTGGAGCCAAATCTAAAGTCCTCAAAATGAGGATGAAATCTGGGTAGTGTCTTATTTACTATTCTATCTGCCTTCTGAAAATTACACTAACACTTAAATCATACTCTCTTCATTCAATATTATTGAGAGGTCGGTGACGAATTTTTGGAGCACAGACAGCATTGCCACTTTGCATGGCAGACATAGGACTGCACATCTAGATCTTGTATGATTTACTATTTTTAAAGCTAGCTCAACACATAAATGCTTCATTTTAATAATTGCTTAATTCATTTCTTATAGATGACAGTACTTGAGGTAGTATGTCATCTACGATGCGTGAGAGGCCGAATTGCCCTGTGTGATGTGATGTGAACTAGATTGTGTTTCACAGCTACAGTATATTAAACTTGCTCATCACTTGCTGACAGCTTTAGTTGAGCGATGGTCACCACAGATGAACACATTCCAACTTGGTGAGATGACAGCATTTTGTGACCACATTCTAAACATTCGACCTCCTCGACTATTGTGATAGGGTAGGTGATGGGTCTCATGGTCTGCTTGTTGTGATGAGCTCATAAGTAGGTATCTAGAGCATGATATTGTATACCATGATCCAGTACAACCACATATTACTTCTACGCATGGGACAAGCACATGCACAGACATGCTTACCTTTATGGTGGCTGCGTTGAACTTTTTATAGGGACTCATACTTAGATCTACCAGATGCTGAGTTTTTGATGCACCTTAGAGATTATATTTTATTTACTATTGGATGTTTTCTTCTGCCGGATACATCTAGGTCTGAGGTTCACCAACAGTACTTGTGATTGTGGAGGATTTGGGTTTATTCAATAGGTACTCGTTAGGAGCGGCTGTGTTAGCATATTTGTACACGGAGTTAAATGAGGCCACAAGGCCGAAGTGGACCAACATGGCAGGGTGTTTGTATTTACTACAGGTTTGGTCTTAGGAGCATGTACATCTTGGACGACCTACATTACAGGTACCCTTTCTGGCAAAGTTGGATGGGCTAAGTGTTGGGATCAGGTGGAACGAAGATTACATACAAGAAATGACACCAGCCCATATTAGAGTATACAGAGACAAGCTTGATGGGCTATTACAGAGCCAAGTATTAGTAAGCATGTTTTTTTTAATGTTAACTCTACATTTAATACATGTCATTTTTGTCTTTTTTTAAAAAAATTTTGGTGATATGGGAGGCATATGGACAATATATAAGCATGAGAGTTGCTAATATATGCTTGGCTGGACAGGAGATTTGACTGGCTATGGTACCTTTGATTAGTGAAAAAGAGTTGAGTTGTACCTCCCGGATCGTGTGTTGAGACAGTTTGGTCTATCTCCTAGAGTTGATGTGGCACCTATCGATCATTTCTTCTAACGAGTGGATGGTCAAGGGAAGACTATGTTTTTTTATTATCGGTCTATATCACGGAGGCTAGATATGATCTAATTATCACAGTGGATGATGTTTCACCTCTCGTTGACCCGACTATCAGCCGATACATGAGGTGGTATCGATCATGGGCTTTATTTTACATGCTGAAGGCTCCGATTGTTCCTCCTACCATCTATTATCACCGAGCACCTGAAGAGAGACTTATGGTAAGCACTATAAAAGTTATCCTAATTTTATGTTTATTCTTAATGAATACTGGAAAATATTATGTTGTCTGGAGCACGAGCATATCTTGGACACACAAAATATTTTTCAGCCTTATTTTGGGAGAGATGGGAGACTAAGTTTGATTCGACATATGTGTATGAGAGTTATGTAGGGAGATACGACAAAATATGCACATTTCAGATAGCAGATACAGGTATACATATGATGTCGATTTTTTTGCGACCTTCACCATGTAGGATTTGGTGGTTCTCATCCTGATGTCGGTCCAGCTACACATATGGAAGTCGAGCTCTGTACTCATTTCAAGAAGCCATGCTGAGTCCATTTTAGTCATGGCGCAGCAGGCAATCCCATATATGAACATCCATCGATCTATATGCCGCATATGCACGGAGTTTACCCCACTGCCCCCTTCTAGCCACGAGCATCACTGGAGATACTCGAGGTTATACCCCTCGGTGATCCAGATCATGCCACTGACCAGGCCGAAGACAAAATGCAGCAGTGACAACACCATCTAGGAGACCATCCTCAACTACCACTCACTCAGTATACTCTAGGGAGCGACGCACTTCCACCACGCAGATACTGTCATCATTAGATGTCGTTATTTGTCTATTTTGTATGTAGATTGGATGATATCTCTATATATACTTTGTAGCTCTTACTATCACCTTAATTTTGATTGTAACTCTTACTATCAGCTTAATTTTAATTGTAACATTCATCAAGCATTTTTTTCTTTCATAGGGCTTTTGAAAATTAATCTTCTATTTGAAATGTCGAGTCCTGTAAAAAATGTTGTAAAGAGCTTAGTAATTGAGCTAAGATAACTTGCACACATAATACAATATCATAATTCCATGCAATTCTTAAAATCAAGACGTTGAAGAAAGCATGTTAAAGAAGTGGTTTGATCAATAAAAGTCCATAGCAATCAATGGAATGATCATTGAAGAAATAATAAGCCAAAAGATCAAATAAACAAGTCATTCTCCCACTTTTACATTTTGCCATAGCCTAAACTCAATATTCTTGAAGGCGAACTCCTACTTTTGTAGCCAGACGTCATGACAAAAGAAAGGAAACATCTATTTCAAATTTTTCATTGTATTCATAAGCTCAATACAGAGTTGGTTCAAGACAATTAGTAGGCATTTTTTCTTCCAATGTGTCCATCCTTATAAATGCAAAAACTGTTGCTTATCAGGCCATAATCGTAATTTCAAGTTAACATAAAAGTCGGGGAATTGCATTTGATTCAACAATACTCCGATTCTCGACACCGACCGATGCAAAATACCGAGGCTAGTCCAATTTTTTTTTTTAAAAAAAAATTAGAGCCCGTCAATGACATTGACGCTGATATGAATTGATTGGAGCAGAGCTATTGAATGGGCTAATCGTATTTTAACTTTTTTCATACTTATTTTGCCAATGAAATTTCTAATCATGCCTAAATTAAAAATTTAGCCTAAAAAATATCTGAGTACTTCGACACTAAGCATTTTTTTCTTTACTTTTTTTTTTTTGAAAATAATTATCCTTTTAAGTTTTTTTCACTCTACTTGGAAATAATAAACCAGAAACCACATTTGTGAAACCTTCTTATATAACAGATTAATGGCTGTATTCAGATGTGATTTTGAGCATTTATAGAGTCCCTCTTATTTCGGCTTTGTTGTCTCTCTTTCTCCTCGCCTTTCTCTTCAAACACATCAGAACTACTTCGCCTCACTGTTATTGGATCCTCATATCAGAAGGCTAAATAGAAAGATAACAAGATAATACACAAGTAGGTGGCCTAGCTTGCTTAAACTTTCATCTTCATTATTATTATTTTTTCATGAATTGGTTTGATGCATCTATCTCAAACGTTTTTTTCATATAAATTATGAAATATATGTGAGTAGTACTCTATGAATAATATATAAAGAACTTCAGAAACTAAATAATTCTTCTCTTAAACATATATTTATTTTGTATATTGTCGGCTTAAGGGATCCTATATATCACCAGTCTCTTTATCCGTCGTGAAATTAATTATTAAGAAAAAGTTTAAATTTGTAATGGTTATTATGAATATTGTATTTTTTTATCAGAAAAATAAATAATAATTTTGTATAGTTATTATAATACAGTAAATCTGATTATTAAAAACTCATATTTATCATAAAAAAAATTTTAAAAAGCAAATAAGATTGTAGACAAAGAGCATATTACAACGAGAGTAGTGATAATTAGTTGATCTTAGTGAGATGATTATCATTTTTTTCTATCAAAATTCTTAGTAAATCCAACAACAAAAGCTAAAAAAACAAAGCTTTTGTGAAATTTAAGTAAATGTCTATTTGGGATAGCTATAATTGTATAAAAAAGCAATGATAGAGGTGCTTCACAATAAGCTGCGAACCTGTTTTGAGCATACGAATTTTTTTTTTTTTACAAAAGTCAAATCTTAATTTTCTAAACAAGCAGTAAGTAACTAGATCAAAGGATTATTTTAAAATGACTTACCTTAATCAGAATTAAATTATGAAATTTTTTTAGCAAAATAGCCTAAGGACGAGCGAAATTTTTTTTTTTTTTCGGCACGGGGAGAGAGAGAAACCACTCGGGAGAGAGAGAGAGAGAGAGAGAGGGAGAGAGAGAGTGCGCGGCAGGTTTTATTTTTATTAATTTTTTTAATTAATATAATTATTTAAAATATTTAAAATATATAATTTAAAAATATTTTTATAAAATATTTAATAACCAAATTTTATATATTTAGTTATTAATTAATTTATTTATATATATATAATTAAATATATAATTTAAAAAATATTTTAATTATATATATAAATTTATAAATTTATTTAATATTTTTAATTAATATAATTATTTAAAATATAACTTTTATTAATTGTTAATATATAATATAAAAAAATATTTAAAAATATAAAATAAATAATTTTTAAACAAATAAAGAAAGGAATAAATTATACAAATATTTTATTATATAAATAAACCAATTATATATATATATATAAGAGTATATATTATTATATATACATTATATATTATATATATATATATTATATTACATATATATATATTGTTTTATTTATTTATTTAGTTATTTTATATATTTTAAATCATATAAATATTTTAATATACAAATTTAAAAAATATTAAAAAATATACAAATAATTTTAATAAACAACAACAAAGGAAAAATATAAAATATTTTTATAAATATAAAAACTATATATATATATTATTATTATTATATATATATATATTATTATACATATATATATTATATACATATATATATACATATTGTATATTACAGTTATTTCATCATTTAAATTATATAAATATTTTTAAGTTATAAATTTAAAAAAAAATTTTATAGAATATTTTAATTTTAATTATATATATATATATATACATATATATATGTTATATACATAATATTTTATACAAGTTTATAAATAAAAAAACAAAAAAAATATAAAAAAATATAAAAAAATAACAAATAAAAGAAAGGAATAAATATATATATATATATTGTTATATTATATATATATATACATATATATTATTACATATACATATATATAACCAAATATTTTATAGATACATAAATAACCAAATATTTATATAATTAAAATATTTATTTATTTTATTAACTAATTATATATTTTAAATAAATAAACATTTCTTTTTTTAATAAATATAACCAATTATATATATATATATATAATTATTATTACATATACATACATATATACATATATTAATTATCATTTTTTATTATTTTAAATATTTTAAATTATATTTATATTTAATATTTTTTATTTATTTATATATTTTAAATATTTTTAAATTATTTATATAACTTAAAAATATTTATATAATTTAAATATATAAAACTAAATATACATATATATATATTATATTACATATAATAATACATATATATATATATAAATTTATTTATATAATTTATAAAAATATTATATAATTTCCCTTTCTTTATTTATTTTATTAAAAAATTATTTATTTATATATTTTAAAATATTTTAAATTATTTATATAACTTAAATATTTATATATTAAATATATAATAACTATATAATATTACATATATATTATATATTATATATATACATATATATATATATATAATTTTATATTTATAATTTATAAAATATTTATATAATTTATTCCTTTCTTTATTTATTAAAATTATTTATTTATATATTTTTTAATATTTTATATTATATATTAACAAAATTAATAAAAAATTATATATTTTAAATAATTATATTAATTAATAAAAAATACTAAATAAATTTATAAAAAATATATATAATTAAAAAATATTTTTAAATTATATTTTTAAATATTTTAAATAATTATATTAATTAAAAATTAATAAAAATAAAATATCTTCTCTCTCTCCCCGTGGTTTCTCTCTACCCTCTGAAAAAAAAAATTGAGTCATCCGTTTGACATTACATCAACGTCGATAATCAAGTTGTCAAAGGGACGACTGCATTCTAAAAAAAAATTTTTATGACTAAGCTAATTACAATTGACAAGCTATTTTAAAAATAATCCCTTAAAAATGCATTATCTAACTACTACTGTAGGTACCTATGTCAAGTTAGAAAATCCAAGTTTCCCATTGTAGATTCCTCAAAATGCTATTAAAAATGCCACAAAATGAAATGCATATACATGGTTATCCTTGAGTTTGTTAATCAGTGCCTTAGAGGTAGTGCCATTACTAATTATAAAGGTGATGATTCTCCTCTTTTATGGTCTAAGAGGGAGTAACAATTAATTCATCATTTTATTAGATGAAGTGAGCATGCTATATTGTAAGCTAAATAGTGAAATCTAAATTTTGTATGTGATATATGTAAATAGCATTGGGTATCATAATATTATGTTGCTTTAGATTCACTCTAATTCCTTGTATATTTATTTATTGACCTAAGCTATCTTGTTTATGTGATGACAAATGCTTATAAACCAATGTTTTTTTTGCAAAAATTAATCAATCATTATTGTGTTAATTATATAACATTATCATGTAATAACACCATTGTATCTGTATTTTATCATATTGTGTGGCTATTATTTTATACTTAAATTAATGTTATAAGTTTGTGGAGAGAAACAAATTTATATCATTTTACAGCTTGAATCAAAAGCCTCTTTATTAAAGTCTAAGCTCTCAATCACTAGTTTAAAATGTCTTGTACATTGCATAAAAAATTTGTAAGTGAAATCAGAGATGAAGAAGCTGAGTGATGTGTCATATATATAAAGATCCAGGGCTTTAAATCCCTAAACTTTTGAAGTGGCTTAAAGCTCTTTGAGAAGAAGATCGGGCGACAAAGATAACGAGCTTGGCTCGAATAACAAAATTAATTCGAATCAAATATGAATAAATTCAAACTTACTATGAATGTCTCTCAACTCTAATTGGATGATCCAAGCACAATAGATTATTCCTCATCAAACATATTTTTTCTAATAACTATTTTAGAAAACGTTATCAAAATATACATATATATATATATATATATATATATATATATATATATATATATATATATATATATATATATATATAATATGAATATTAACTAAAACATATATTTATAGGAACAAAAAAAAAAGTCAAAAACGGCCAATTTCAACCTATAAACACATTCTCATTATTGAGTCCCAACAATACAATATTTCCGTTAAATATAAAATAAAATTCTAAAGTGATTTTCTATTTTTTTATTTTCAGAAAATATTTTTTTTAAAGGAAAAGACAACCAAATTTCCAAATCGGCCCCCGGCTGGCCTTCAATTTTTTTTTAATGCATTTTTATATTTAAATTATGTTAACCGACCCCACCTATCAGATCTGCACCAAACCCGAGACACTGATTGCTTTTAATTCTGAGAAATTATTCCCCCTAAGAATATGGACGTAGCTCTACGTCAAAATTTTAATAATATTATATATAGATATATATAAAAATTAATTTTTAGATATTAAATTATATTCAAATTCTACAAAAATACGGATTGCCGAAGGTGGCACATATTAAAACTATAATGTATTAATACAAGATGGACAAAAGCTCAAGTTATTTTATTAATTATTTTATTTATATTAAAAAATAATTAATGATATTTATAATTATGTGTTAATAAGTTTCTAAAATTTAATATAAATTTAAATTGATGATCTAGATTTAAGAAAGGACAAAATCATATATATGTTATCAATATTTATCACAATTTTAAGTAATTTATTTGTTAATAAAAAATAATATAATATAATATAAATACATTTATTTATTTATATACGAATTTTAAAATTTTAAAATTTACATACATATTATTTTAATTTTTTATTTGACATGTAAGATTTGATATTAACTCTTATGATATCAAAATTTAATTTCATAATAAAATAAATGAAATTTATCTTTATTCATATATTTTAATATGATTATATCATCAAAATATTCTATAAATAAATATTAAAAATTAGTAGATATTAAATTTACATTATATATATATATCTTTAAATTTTATTTAATAAATATTTGGATAAAAATTAAATTAAAATATTCTAATACAAATTTTAATATTAAATGAATTAAGTCGCTTGCGGCGCTAAACATCCTCACAAAAATTTTCCAATAGAAGCGCTTAATACGCTGCTCGCTCTTTTACCCAAACTCTACCAACGACGAAATCACATATCTCGCACTCGTTCCCCACTCAGCTACTCCTCTCCGCCCAACCTTCGCCGGAGACCGGAGAAAGAACGGGCTATTCAGCAATGGACGAGCAGCCCCAGTCGACGGGCTCCCAGCTGCGCGCCGGCGCCGGCGCCGGAATCGAACGGCTCCAGAAACGCAACGGCGGTGGAGGACGCGCCGCCGGTAAAGTCCTTCCGCGACGCCCGGGAAGTCTTCCTGCGAGAGTCGAAGAAGCTTTGGATGATCACAGCGCCGATTGCGTTTAGCATCATTTGCCTCTACGGAATCAATTCTGCCACTCAGATCTTCGCTGGCCATCTCGGCAACCTCCAGCTATCCGCGGTGGCTATTGCCCTCTCCGTCATCTTTCTTTTCACCTTTGGCTTTCTCGTAAGCACTCTACTTCCCACAAATCATAATAGTATTATTATTTTAAATTTAAAGCGAATTTATATACACATAACAAATCCATAGTTCTATGATGAGAGTTTTAAGCTTCCAATTATTAGGATAAGAATAGCTATAATTATTATGAATATCTAAATCTAATACATAAAGTTTTTTATATAAAAATTTTATATTTAAATCATATTATAAAAATATACTTTAATATATATATATATATTACTTTTAAATAAGTTAACATTCATGTTATATTTAAATATTTAAATGTTAAATATATAAATATAATGATCTATTAAAATGTTTGAATCTATTATCATATGGTGATATATATATATATATATATATATATATATATATATATATATATATATATAATAAACTATATTAAATAAGTAAAAAAATGATGATATGTATGTAAATCTTTCTAAAGTAAGTTAAAAAAAATATAAAGATATTCTTATTAAAAATTGTATCAAAATAAATTTAAAATTATTGATTAATTTAAAATGAATGTAACATAAATTAATCGACTGTTCTATTAATAGTTTAATCATCTTAAAAGGCTAACGTAGCGAATTAAGACAATTCTCACCTACCTTCTTACCTTAAATTATTCAGTTCACATTTCCAAATGATTTTCAGGCTAATTCGGTGGGTGGTTAAATATTTTGCTCAAAAGCGATTTGGTAACTGCTAATCTTCAGATTAATGCTAACGAGTCTAATTAAAGATATTAATCCGTAGTTTAGTTTAAGCCACTTCGCTTATCTTTTCGAATTGGACAACTTCAAAGATTCCTTATTTTATATATATATATACATATAGAGAGAGAGAGAGAGAGAGAGTTCTATCTATTTCATATTCATAAATAATAAAAAAGTAATTAAATAAAATTGTAATATAAGTGTACAAATATTCACAACTAAGATTTAAATTAAAAAAAACATTCATTTTTGATGAATAATTACATTTCTAAGAAAAAAAATTATCTGAAAGATAAAAGAGTTCAAACTACATTCACTTCATAAGATATAATAGTCTTGTACTGATAATCTACCACCGTTCGCTTCTAGTAGTTGTTAGGATGATTTTGAGAATAGATATCTAATATTGGTTATGGATGTGCATCTCTTGGCCTTGTTATTGCCTACATACTCTTCTTGATTAGTCAATATCCTTTTCAAAGTAATACAATCGACGACGATCACATTGATGTCATTCAACAATCTTGAATATGATTTATTAGAGCCTTGGAAGACAATGTTCTTGACTCCATTGCACTTATTGATGGAGGTGGGCGTTCTTTCTTTTGATAAGATTGAGAGAACGTGAGAATTGGAGGTGAAGGAAGAGAATATGTTGGATAACTAGAGCTCCCACCAAGGATTGCCAATGTTTGACCACCAAGCTCTCAAACACAAGAATAACTCAAAATTTTGTAATTGCCAAAAGATCTCTTCATTCTAGTAAGAGGGTTATTTATACCATTACAAGCATCTTTCAAAAAAAAAGAATTCATGGAGAGAAAGGTGGTGGCCACATTAATGTGAATCATTAAATTGCCTTATTATTTTCATCCACCCATTTCACATGCTATTATTTTATGTGGATTCAACCACCTCACATATCATGCTTTGAATTTTAAATGCAAAATTTCAAACATGGAGTTTCTAGAAGAAAATTAAAATTACATAAATAAAAAAGATGAAATCATAAAATGGGGCTAATGGGCTGCCTTCTTCTTCTTGAATTTTCTTTAGCTTGAGATCTTGTAAATGGACCTTGAGCTCTAATTTTTGGATCTCATGATGTTCTACATCAACCCCTCAATTGAACTCTCTAGAGTTGAAATCTAAGAAGTCTTCTACTAATTGTGGCTAAAGTCTCCAAATCGACGTCAACCATGTGTCTTCATGGTGGCTTATTCTTCCAACTAACTAGAAAATGATGTTGAGATAGATTAATGGGTGCTTCCGGTGATAATACAACTCAAAGGAAGATGATTGGCACGGTGTTATATCTCTAAAGAGTTAGACTAACAAGTGAAGGTTTTCTAATTCCTTCATATGATAAATATCTTCAATATTTATAACTGGATGAACATATATCAGAACAAATCAAGGTGATAAGCATTAGTTCCAATTTTCTTGAGAATTTTAAATGGACCACAAGCTCGTGCATATAATTTCTTATATTTAGTAGTTTGATAGCGCTCAGTCGAATGCGAATCAATACATAATCACCTTCTTTATATTCTTTGTTGAACGATTATGATTTATCTTAAAGCATAAGTTACTTATTATAGTAATTTATCTTCTTATATCTTCATGGAGGCTTTGAAAATCTTTAGCAAATGAGAATGTCGCATCGAAAATATATGAGATGGTAGGTTTGCTACATCTATTGGTTTTGACCATGACTATCTCAAATGGTGATTTTTTTATATATAGTACTATTATAGGCAAATGAGGTTGGTAAATATAAATCTCAATTTCTAAACTTTTACCAACTAAACATCTAAGCAAATTTCTAAGAGATTTACAAACTGCTTTGTCCATCAGTGGGTGAAAGGAAAATTTTAATTTGGTACCTAATAATTTCATTAATATTTTCCAAAAAAATGAGACAAACTTAATATCTCTGTTAGAAATAATGGTTAAAGGGAGACCATGGAGTTGTACTATTTTCTTAAAAAATAATTTGGCTATATAAGAAGCATCATTTATTTTTGAACAAGGTAAGAAATGAGTCATTTTGAGAACCTATCCACTACAACAAAATACTATCATGTCCAGTCCTAGGTAATCTAGAATAAAATCCATTGATAGGTCTTCCCAAGGCCTATAAGAATGTGTAAAGCAATGTATTGTCCGGACCTTTGTTTGATAGTTTTAGCTGTTTACAAATTAAACATTGAGCTACCAATTTTGAACATCTCATTTTAATGAAGGCCAATAAAATCTATTTTCTAATAAACATATGGTCTTATCCTTTCCAAAATGACCTACACCCCAAAGACATGAGGAATTCTCTAAGAGAAGATCAAAGAATGCATAATTGTTTTCTTTTATATAAATATCCATTTGTTATCAAGAATGTCCCTTATAAAGTTATTGGTTTATCTAGGTATTCAAGATAAATTAGGTGAAAGTCGAAAAAAAATATAATCATCTTTAATTCTATCAAATCCTGATTCTCAATTATAAAGAGGAAATCATTACCACGGATAAAGCATCAGTTTATTCTTAATTCTGCTTATGCTTTAGAACAAAAGAGTAGTCTTGTAAAAATTCAACCCATTTTGCATGCCTATGACTTAATTTTTGTTGAGTATTAATGAATTTTAAGGCATGATGATCAATTAAGTATAAATTCTCTATGTATAATGTTGCCAATGCCTTAAGGATTGAATTACACCATAAAAACTCTCTATCATAAGTGGAATATCGTTGTTTAGCTTCATTTAACTTTTCACTAAAGAATGCTATGGATGATTCTCTTGACTTAAAATTCCACCTATCCCAATTCAAAGCATCACATGTCACTTCAAAGGCTTTAGAAAATCAAGAAGCCTAAGGATTGGTGCAAGTGATAAGAACTTTAATTTGCTCTAAGGCCTGCATTAGAGTCCAACAAAATTTATCTAATTTTAGTATATCTTATCGGAGCAACAATGGTACTAAAATTCTTAATAAATCTCGATAAAGTAAACCATGAAGCTTCTAACTTCAAAACTTTTAGGTGATGGCCAATCTAAGATTGCTTTCACTTTAGAAGGATCGGTTTAAGTCAAAAGTGGATATAATAAAGCCTAAAAAGATTACCTCAGCTTGCAAAAAGAAACACTTTTTAAAATTAATGTATAATTTCTCTTGTCTAAGTAGTTCAAGGACTTCTTGTAGGCATTGTAGATGTTCACTTTCACTTGGACTAAAAATTAGTATCATCAAAAATACACCACCAAAAATTTATATATGGTTTAAGAATAATATTCATTAGTCTCATAAATGTGCTAGGAGCATTTGAGAGCCCAAAGGGCATGACAAGCCATTCATAAAGTCCACCAGGGGTCTTAAAAGTTGTCTTCCACTCATCTCCTAATCTAATCTGAATTTGATGATATCCACTTTTTAGATCAATCTTTGAAAAAAAATTTGCTCCTGAGATTAAATCTAACATATCATCTAATCGGGGAATAGGAAACCTATATTTGATAGTAATTTTATTTATTGCTCAACTATCAACACACATTCGCCATGTTCCATCTTTCTTTGGTTAATAATGGAAGACTCTCTTGAACAAAACTATTTCTTAATAATTCCTCAACTTGTCTTTTAATCACAACATGCTCGGTAGGATTCATCCTATAATGTGGAAGATTAGGAAGTTGAAAACCGGGTAAGAACTCAATAGCATGTTAAATGTCTCTTAGAGGAGGTAGCTCATCGGGTGCAATATCGTTAAAATCATAAAGAAGAGAAGAGACCACAACAGGTATGTGAGTCTCATTAGGGTCTGGTATGACTTCTTTTATATGTAATATGTGAAGAAGAAATGGATCAAAAAATTCTTTTCATAAAGGTCCAAAACCTATTATTTCTATCTTTGGGGTCAAAGGAGGAAGAGTAGGTCTTTTAAAGTAAGAATCAGAAATGATAGTATTAGCCTAATAGTAGGATTTTCTATGATAATTAATTGAAGTTTGACATTTTTCTTCAATAAAGGCTTAGGTTGTTAGAAGTTGTTTTATGGTGTTATGGAGGGTGTTTTTCTACTATTATTGGTAGAGTTTAATAGTCTTATTATTATGTTTAAAATTTAAGTATTTTCCTATCATAGTGAATATCATTCATATCATATAGCCAATCGCCCCTAAGAGAATATGAGCAATGTCCATGGGGAGAACATCACCAAATTTGATCCTCATAGCTTCCTATTTTAATAGAACTAAACATGATTGTGATGGGAAGAGATGTATGATTTACCCAACTAACATGAAATGGTTCAGGGTGAGGTTCGGATTTTATGTTGGCTCGAGTTAAGGTGTGTTAAAATGACATTCATAGCACTCCCTCCATCTATAACTAACCTACATCTCTTTTCATTACACAAAATATACATGCTAAAATGTTCTTTCTCCTCCAATCTTCTGCCTCATTTTTTATTACAATAAGACATCTCATCACATTAACATGAGGGTCATCAGTTAATTCCAATTCTTCATCAGATAATGGGGTGTCATCATAAACTTCTTCTAGATTATCATCTATTAGATTTTCAACTTATTCTAAAAATAAGATTTGAGCTTTACATTGATTTTGCATATGACTCTTTTTATGATATTTAAAACATATTACTTCCCTAATGTTCTTTGAGCTTCCTTCAATTGAAGTTTTAGGCAAAGGGGACGGGCCATTTGGATGGGCGGGTCTAACAGTAGATCTATGAGATGAAATGGAAGGTACTTGACTTTTAGTTTTAGAGGGAGGCAGATTTCTTTTGTTGTTCAACCAATAATACATAATGAAATGCTTCCTCTAAAGATTGTGGGTCAAATAATTCAACTTCATTTCTAATATCACTTAAGTCCAATAACAAATTTATTGACTAATTTCCAATCATTATCAGCACAATCAGTTCTAGAAACTAGATCTTCAAAAGTATTCAAGTATTCATTTACAAGATAATTACTATCTCAAAGTGAATAATTGACTATGGAACTTCTTATCATGATGCCTAGGATAGTACTTTGCTCTTAATATTTCTTTCATTTCTATCCAAGTGAGGTTGGTCCTTCTAATCTTTGTTCTTTAACTAAAGTATTTGTCCAATAAATTTTAGCATGCCCTATCAATTTCATTTTAGCAAAAGTAATCCTTTGGTAATCATCCATTTTATACCAATCAAAGAAGTCATCCATTTGAACTAACCAATCGAGAAATTTATTTGGATAATGTATACCATCATAAGTTGGGGATTCTACTTTAACTCTTCGAGATGAATCATTAGTGTCTTCTATAGTCTTAAAATAATTTTCTCCCTTCCACCATTTCTAGCATTTGATGCTCTTCTAAGTGGTTGATTTTCTCTATGGTTTGGATATGAATCTTCTTCATCTATTCTTATTGCATAGTAGGTATTGGAGGAGTTGGTACTCTATTATTTTGTAGATGCGCTATAGAAATTTGCATTTGTTATTTAAGTTCTTGCATTTGATTCTTACTTTCTTCTAATATTTTTTGAGTTTTTAATTCATTATATTGGATCCGAAGATCTAAGGCATCAACTAATCTAGTCAAATTTTTAACTTGATCTTGAGAGATAGATTTTGGTGCTATAAGATTCTTTTTTTAAAGAAAAAAAGATATATAAAAAGGGATCAATGAAAAAAGAAATGAAAAAATTTTTAAAAAAATAAATAAGTATAATATAATTGTGCAATCAAAGTGAAAATATTAGGCTAAGAGAACTTCCAAGTGAGGAGGGTGGGTACAATACCACTTAAATCCCAAGCTCTCCTTAGACAGTTTAGATCTTTTTTTGACAAAGTTCTATTTTGCTTTCAAAATCACTAGGTTTAACACACTTATATTATTATGCATGCATATTTTTTTATTTTAATACAATGAAAAAAATTCTTAAATTTATCAAGCCTCTTTTTTTTTTAAGAAAATAAGTTATCATAAGTTAATTAAAAAACTTCTAAAATTAATCATAAACAATAACAAAGATAATAAAGCAAGAAATTAGATTTTGATTTGCATTAATGGCTAGGTTGTTTTAGGTGAAGAACTACCTCACTAAGGTGCTCTCTTAATTTTTTTTTTGGAGGGGGTGCACAAGTTCACACAATTGGAAAATATCTAATATATAATGGAGCTTACTAATTGAAATTTTATGCTAGCATCATAAACTTGCAAGCAATATATATCTTTCCCAGCTACTAATATATATTTAAACTAATATAAAAGAAATTAATTAACTTCACAAGTCCAAGAAAAACTCACAAGTTTGAAGACAAGTCCAACACTTGAGATGCTCCCTTTATTGAAAAACTTTTGACCAAATTTGCTCGGGCTTATACCAAATTTGATGGAGGTGAGCGTTCTTTCTTTTGATGAGATTGAGAGAACGTGGGAATTGGAGGTGAAGGAAGAGGATATGTTAGATAACTAGCCAGGATTGCTAATGTTTCCAGCTCTCAAATCACAAGAATAATTTAAAAATTTTGTAATTGTCAAAAGATCTCTTTCATTCTAGTAAGAGGGCTATTATAGCCATTACAAGCATATTTCAAAAGAAAAGAATTCAAAATATGGAGGAAAGGTGGGTGACATTAATGAGATGCATTAAATTATCTCATTATTTTATGTCATCCACCTATTTCACATTATTATTTTATGTGGATTCAACCAATCATATATCATGCTTTGAATTTTTAAATGCAAAATTTTAAACATGAAGTTTCTAGAAGAAAATTAAAAATTACATAAATTAAAAAAGATGGAATCATAAAATGGGCCTTAGCAGGCTAATGGGCTAAGCCTTCTTCTTTCTTGAATTTTCTTGGGCTTTAGTTTGAGATCTTGTAAATGAATCTTGAGCTCTAATTTCTAGATCCTCATGATGTACATCACTTATCTTCAATACAAAGTCAATTGATTGGGAATGATTTAGTTTAGTATTGGAATTAAGTGATTAGGCTAGGGTTAGTCCAACCCTATGCATGTGGTTCTTCGAGCAACTTAAATGATTTAAATTGTATTATTTAATTATAAATATAATTTTAAGTTTGACTAAAAGTTAGTTTAGTTGCAATACTCTAGACTCTTAAATCCAATCAATCATTTTGAATTAAATGATCTAATTGATGGCCAAACTTATTATAGTAGTAGATTCCTACTAGTAAACCATAAAAAATTAAGTCATATTGATCATTAGACTAGCTTAAATCAGGATTAAATCATATTTAGTCCAATTTGAACTAAATTTAGCTAATATAATTCAAACTTTATAATTTATAAAGTTGATCTAAATTATTGATTAAAATTTGAAAAAAAAATAGCCCAATTAACTTAAAATTGATTCTTGATTAACCTAATTGAAGCTTGAATCTTGTTGAACTAAAGTTGACTCATTTGACTTAAAGTGCATTAAATTTTGAAATTGACTAAATTAATTAAATCTAGTCTTTCATTGAATGTCGATAAGTCAACTATAAGTTAACTAAGCCCAATTTATTATTAGGTATGCTAATTGACTCATTAAGCCTAAGTTAAGCCAATTAAATATTTTAGGCTATTTTCTCCTTAATGATAAAATGGGCTAAAACTAAAACTTTCAATTGGTTTAAATCTCACCCAATTGACCAATGGACCAACCCACTTGGCTATCGAACCTGGCTTAGCTCAAATGCACTCAAAATAATCTATTTGGGTGGTCACTTCTTTCAAATTAATCAAATTGATCTTAATCAAGTTATCATAGTATGTAAAATAAATATTAACGATTATTGATAGAACCAATTGACCATTGACTTTGCCAATTGAGTCCAATTTATTTAAATTTGTTCAATTTAAAAACATTTGAACCCATTTAACCCATTAAGACTATTTTGATCACATTGGCTAAGTCAACTTAAATGAAGTTGATTCAAAGAGATTAATCATGTCATCATTAGACTTAATTGTCCCTTAATTGATCATAATCAACCCAATATTAGCCTAACCAAACATTGACCAAATTGAACCCTTTTGTTCCAATTAACCAAATCATCCCTAATGGACACCTACATTCATCCCAATTGAAAAAGAGAAAGAGATTGATCTATAAATGAAATTAGTTGTTAGCTTGCGAGTGCAATTTTGATTGAGCCAAGTCTTTTTTTTTATCTTCGAGATATCTTTATCCTATAAATCAGAAGCCTATTTCATAATCAAATCAGAAGCCTATTTCATAATCAAATGAGTTGACATTTAAAAAATTTTGTATATTTTTATGTTATTAGTTATTTCGGCTATTTGTTGAAAAATGTAGTGGAATGTAATATAAAGAATTCAACAGAAATGATTTTATAATTGTTTGGTTGAGAGCTTTATAAATTCATAACTTTGCTTTTTTTTGTTTTGACAAATAACGAAAGAATACGCTGATGACCAGCATGGGCGGCGGCCGGTCGGCGGTACGGTAGTGAAGCGGCGGCAATGCTGACGGGCGGTTAACAGCGACGGCATGGGGTGGACGGCTAAGGGCCCCCGCCACATCAATTTATGGCCAGATAAAATTCAGATTCTGCGAATTTTAAATATAAAAAATGTATCTAGTGTATTTGAATTATATTACATTATATTGAAATTTTTATTTTATTTTCAACTAAATATTTAAAATATTTAAAAATATGTATTTAAAATATAGTGCTACAAACAGTCAATTAGTGAAATTCTTCCTATAGGGTGGTATCGCTAGTCAATATTGACCATTCAATTAAAAAGGATGTCAAACATATTATTTTCATATGATTTTAATATTTAAATGAATCGAGTGCCAAATGCGAGTCACTGGCAGCATTCTTTTGGTTGGGACCCACTCGCAGTGCCTCTGTTAGTCAGCTCCTCCAGCTTCTATAATAAAGTGATGCGGAAACTCACTCCCCTCCCCAAATTCTTCCTACCTGAACCCTAGCTTCCCATCTCCGCCGTTTGAAACTTCGCCGGAGACGGGAGAGATGGCGGGCGAATCATCCATGGAGGATCCGCTTCTTGCCATCCGACATAACGGCCCAACGCAGGAGGCGGAATCGAACGGCTCCGGAGACGCGTCGGAGGTGGAGGACGCGCCGCCAGTAAGTTCTTTCGGCGACGCCTGGAAGGTCTTCTCGCAGGAGTCAAAGAAGCTGTGGGTGATCACGGCGCCTATTGGATTCACTACCATTTGCCTCTACGGACTCAACTCCGCCACCCAGATCTTCGCCGGCCATCTCGGCAATCTCCAGCTATCCGCGGTCGCTATCGGCCTCTCCGTCATCTGTAATTTCTCCTTTGGCTTTCTCGTAAGTTCGCTTCCTGAAACTAGTACAACTTAAATCAAATCATGGATTCATGGAGTGATTCAGTCGCTGGTTGTTTGTTTCTTCCAGATTTCGATTTCGAGTCTTATCTTATCGTTAATCTTTAAAAAAAAATTATGTATCATAATTAAGTTATTTGATTAATTTAAATAATTCAGGGGTGGTAGGTACCGGGAGCTGCGGCTTCATGCCTCACAGCGTGTTCCGAGTGCAATATATTTGTATAATAATAACGTGGCAATATTTACCACCTGGCATTTAGATTCGGACAACTCAACAATTCGTGAAGTACATTTTTTATATTATTTTTACAAGATATTTTTATTTAACATATTTTTTTAATTATTATTATTTTTATTTTATTATATATTTTAGAATATGTTTAGGATAATTATAGTTTTTTAAAAAGTTAATTATAAAATTGATGATTAATTTATAATAAATTTTTGAAAAATATAGTAATTGTAAAGATATTTTATTTTCTAAAAAAATTAAATCAAAGTATTAAATATATTTATTTTTTCTATTATTATAAGATCAATCATTCCTCTTCTCTTATAAATTCTTTAACTATAATATTTTATAAAATCATTTTTTTTAAAAAAAAAAAAAAAAACTTTATCTCCATTCTTCTTAAAAATTTTTTCACTATGTTTAGGGCATCAAATCAAAACTTTAACAATACATTGGATTCAGTGGTGATCATCATGATCAAACTTAGAGAATATTTTTAGGACAAAATTGAAAACTCTTCTCATATAAGACAATATTTTCTCATCATATTTCAAAAAAACATAAGTTTTTTTCAACTATGTCAATTTGATGAATCAAAATTATGATTTAATTTTTAAAATTAAAAAAAATTGTGATATCCAATATAATTTTTTAGATAATTTTTCTTGTAGTAGTTTCAAAATTGTATGTTCAAATAGCTATGACTGTCCTAAACAATTCCTTAAATAGTGAACTCCAATTCGGCAATTCTCAAAGCCATATATTAGATCTTTATTTATCTTACTCACATGAACTCGTTAGCTTCTGGCAATTTTGAACACTTGATCCATCTGAGAGCTTCTTAAAAATATTAATTTTTAAAATAAAATATATCTTAAGCTATTAAATATATGATTAAGACAATAGAGCAGAAGCTAAAACAATTCAAAAAATAATAATTAAAAAAATTCTACACCGAATGCTTATTTATTTGACAGTAGAATAATATTTTATCCACTCAAAATTTAATAAAAAATTACATGCATATAATTTTTATGTTATATATTCAATGATATTTATAAATATAATATGTTTTATATATTAAAAAAATATTTTTATTTTAAAAATTAATATTTTTGATGTAATATTAAATTTTTTGATATTATTTATGTAAATATAAAAATTCAGATATTAAATATATAAATATATAATAATTATGTGTTATATAAGTAAATACCTCAAATTTTAATAATTGTTAAAGAATTAGTAAAAATATGGCTGTATCTTAGTATCGTAATTAGACTTTGTGAATATTACTTTCTTTCTTTTTTTTTTTTTTTTTCAAATAGCTGGGAATGGGAAGCGCTCTGGAGACACTTTGCGGGCAAGCTTTCGGTGCGGGGCAAGTGGAGAAACTTGGCGTTTATATGCAGAGGTCCTGGATCATCCTCCTTGCCTCAGCCCTTCTCCTCTGCCCACTCTACATTTTCGCCACCCCCATTCTCAGACTCATTGGCCAAGAAGAGGACATCGCCGTAGCCGCTGGCCTTCAGCATCGCCATCATACCCCAAGTCTTCGCCCAAGCCATCAACTTTCCCACCCAAAAGTTCCTCCAAGCTCAGAGCAAGGTGGGAATCCTCGCCTGGATCGGTTTCGCAGCCCTCCTCCTTCACGTCGCCCTTCTCTCCCTCTTCCTCTACGTTTTCAAATGGGGCATCACCGGCGCCGCCGCCGCCTTCAACATTTCTCAGTGGACAGTCGCAGTCTCCCAACTCGTCTATGTCATGGGATGGTGTAGGGATGGATGGTCTGGATTCTCCTGGGCGGCTTTTAGGGATTTATGGGCTTTCGTCAAGCTCTCGCTGGCCTCCGCTGTTATGCTCTGTCTAGAGATTTGGTACATGATGGTTCTCGTCGTGCTCACTGGGCATCTCAAGAACGCTGAGATTGCCGTTGGTTCCATTTCCATCTGGTAAGATCATCTTAAAAGTTGTAATCACTCAATTGAGCACCCTTGAGAACACGATGATTCTAAGAAATTATCAGGTGCGGATTCTGTAAGTTGTTCCACATCTGAAAAGTGGACTATAAAGATGTGTACTGATGCATTCAACCCGACAGTTGTGTACTCGACGTGTGTACTACCACTTTACAAACGTGGAGCTACGTACGCTATCAACACCTTATAATTTCTCCTAATTAGGAGAAACGTCGTCCGGATACGTCCTGATCTGTGTACACAGCAGTGTGTTCTTGATTTTCTTGCCCTATTGCATTAGACTATAGGAAAAAAATTACATTTTTTGCGGGCAGTGCAAGTCAAATGATCAAAAGAAGTTCATTAATCATAAGGCAATAATTAACTATTTTATACTACAAAATAACATTCAAACTCGTTATTTGATTTACGATAAAATTGTGTTGTCGAGTATTCTAATAATTTAATTTTTGTTTTGATCGTTTGTTTGTTCTTTTGGTGTAAAAAAGCTTAGGGCTCCTGTCAAAAATTTCCTTCCCAGATTATATGCCTAATTGTTTCTTCTTTTATCTCTTGAATATGCTGCAGTATGAACATAAATGGATGGGAAGGGATGATATTCATCGGTATCAATGCGGCCATAAGGTAGTGTTTCACTTAATATTTGATAAATTCTATTTATATGTCAAATGCTGATTATTTTTATGATTATAAAGAGCAAAATATTTAGATGCCTGCTAATTTTGGTCGATTTCAGAATGCAATTGAATAATTACATAATAATCATTCATAAAATTATTATTCAGGGATATCAAGAGATCAAACAATTGATATCTCTTAGTAAGATGAAATTATGTTGAGATGCCTATGAATCAAAAAGGGCCTTCAATGGTTTCTGAAATCATAATAATATGATGTTTGGATCTGCTTAATTTCTATAGTGTTCGGGTGTCGAATGAACTTGGATCAGGCCGGCCAAGGGCAACTAAGCATGCTGTTATGGTTGTGGTGGCTACGTCCCTAGTGATTGGGCTGTTTTTCATGTTTGTCATTCTTGCCGCAAGAGATTATTTTCCAGTATTATTTACAAGTGATAAAGAGATGCAGCTGGCCGTTACAAGAATTGCATATCTTCTTGGGATTACAATGGTGCTCAATAGCATCCAGCCAGTGATCTCAGGTGAGGACTTTTAACCTCATGGAACTTGTTTGCTATTGAACATAAGCTCAATTTTGTAAATTGTAAACATCTGTTATCATTAATATTGTTCTCTCTCTCTCTCTCTCTCTCTCTCTCTCTCTCTTATTTCTCTCATCTTGTTGTTTTGGTTGATGCAGGAGTGGCAGTCGGAGGTGGATGGCAAGGCCTGGTGGCTTACATTAATTTGGGATGCTATTATGTTTTTGGCCTTCCATTTGGGTTCTTTTTGGGATATGTCTTACATTGGGGAGTTAAGGTAAGTTTTAATCTCAGTTATCCATTACTATTTTATTTTGCCCAAAACTTGTAATAACCTCATTAATTATAAAAATGAGATCAAGAATTTATTGAATAAACTATTCCTAAAAAATGAAGATTATAAGGGTCCAATTATTTTTGTGCCACTCACTTTTTTGTTTTTATGATGCATTTGAAAAAATAAATGAAGAAAAAAATTCTAAATAGTGTTATATATCATGATGGAGGTTTTTGGGTATAAATTAAAGCGGGCATGAATCATCTATCAAATTTGCAATGCATATCCTATTGATTAAAGGATAAATATGAGCTAAGTTGTAGGTCCTACTAATTTTGTTCTTTTATTTAGATTGCAACTTCAAGCAAAAATGAGTTTGAGGGTGTAAATTAAAACTTGTTTTCTATTTACAAGCAACGAAATGAGCCTTAATACTACATTGTGACCAGACTCATCTAATCTTTTGTGAACTTCAAAATTGAATCCTTTTTTATTCTTTGAAGTTGCATATTGTGTATCATCCAATCAGCTCACATGAAGATCCCAAACAAGTTAATCAAATGGTGTGCATGTAGTTTCAAGTCCACATTCGTTCTAATTGCTTAGAGCCCAATACTCGAGGGAGAGCACAATGACCTTGAAATGGTAATACTTATAGACTTAATAGATCTAATACTTGGATACACTTAATTGGCTCAATTGGTAATACTCTAAGACTTAAAAGCATGAATGATTAAGGAGCAATATGGAGCGAGGGACTCGCAATTTAACATGAAAGAAATTAACTTACTTTCTATTGGAATCTCTTTTTTTAATAAGAGACCCATTGATAGTTCTTATTTCTTGCAAATTGTAATTGGAATAATATTTATTGACCTCCCAACAATTTGGATATGGCCACTCCTTACTAGAACCTCCACAGAGATGAAGCTTAACAACCACAAACCCCTCTTATCCATTATAGTAACTAATTGACAGATTGCCTTAGTTGTTGATCATCTATTCTTATAGACACTTTCCTTAGTGCCTGTACTACACTTACAATTTTGTATCATGATTGCTTATTTATAACAAGAGTGATGCTTCTATCACCCAAGTCTAGTTTCCAATGATTAAACCTATGCCAACTGTTACTTGCAAGTTAGGCTAGTCATCCTCCATCTACTTCTCAAGTTAGGACCATGTTAAAAAAAGATGCTAAGGCCATGTTGAAAATAACCCTATGTCTCACCCAAAAGTCAGTTATTGTGGGAGAATATGGGGATGAGGCCATTCATAATCTTGAGGGTGGATTTATGATAAAAGAGTGTTCGTTTCGATGTCTTTGGTAAATAATTATTGGTGCAAGTGGACTTTGCTAAGTTTTAGCTTCTATTAATACTTTTGCGGCAAAGTTTATAAAAGAGATTCTCACATCTAAGTTCAAGTTTTTTTAGGCAGACACATACAAAGTCTAACTCAGCAAAGCATGTCTTCAAATTTGAGGGCATAATAGTTTTGCATAGTGATATCTGGTGTTTCTTGATATCATATGCTCATTGCCTTCAAGGGTGTTTCCCTTTAGTGATTTTCCATCGTTTGATGTGCTCAAGTGATATCTTGTCTCATCTTTTTCAAGTTTTGAAAAGCTCAAAAAATGCTATCAAACTCTTTTTGTTGCTTGATAAAAGGAAAATGAGACTTTAAGGGTTGACATTATGTGGTTTACCAGAGAAATATTAGAGGTTTATGACTTCAACCCATTGATATGGATTATAGCCCTTAATGAAACCCTTAGGCAATCAATTCAAATTTCTCGTTGCAAAGATCCCACCAAAGATGATGACAAACTTGATTGGCCAAGTTAATTTTGAGGTGTTTAGCCAGTGTATTGAAAATACCCTCCTAGAGATTGCTTGTTAGTCAAGTTTGATTTCGTCTTTGGGTGTCAAGGCTACTAGTATCACTTTCTTCTCTTAGCATAACCAATTTTGAGTGCTTCTTTCTCACACCTACTTGACCTTTGAGATGTTAATGACAATCCAAAATTCAAACTACTTTAAATAGTTGCCAATGCTATGAGCTTCACTAAATGAAGGGAAAACTACAAATTTTGTCTTTGTCACCATGATCTTAGCATAAGACCAATGATTGTAAGCACCTCAAAAATTCAATTAAAGTTACGAAGGAGGGAAATTTGAAGAGTTCCTTATGGACTTGAGGAGGGGAAACCAAGGAGTCAAAAGCTAGTAGCTCTTGTCTATGTAACATTATAATCATATGGATGCCATCACTATTGCCTTGAGATTCAAGAGATAAGCAATAGTCGTGTCATCCTTCAATCAATTGAGAATAATAAGACATATTTTATCAATGCATACTTCCATAATTTTCTTTGATGAGGATGTTCTTATAAAGTAAAGTTTCTTTAATTTTATTTTTTTGGTTAAAATGATAATTAAAGTACTTTAATTACTTACGATTCTAGGATGTTTGTGGATATCCTTTTTTTACCACATCATGGAGACTTAATATCGATCACAAAATCACTTCAAGGAGGCGTTTATCGGCTTTTCACAAGAGGGGCAAAATCTCAATGGTTCATGTGACTTTCAACAATTATATAAGACACATTTAATTGACTTTACAATTATTGGAGCATACATTGCCTACAAATTCATCTTTGGCTGCTTGTTCTTTACTAGTTTTATGATCATCTTCGCTTATTACCTAGCAAGCAAATTCTAGGCTAAATTTAGAGCCACAACAATCACATGAAGCTAGATGTTGTTTTGAAAAGATTGCCTCCATATGATCATTAGCTCTGACATGAAGATCTTCCAAGCAAGTTTGTACTATAGAGAAGTTCTCTAATATTCAAGAAAAGTAATTGAGATCTTAGCGTGTGATGATGAGTTTTAAGATTCAACTTGGTTGCTGAAGATACTGTTAAATTGAGCTAATCCATTCATTAAAAATTAACTAGGATATATGCTTAGTAGCCTTCAAAGATGTTATAGTGGACATTTAAAGATGTTATAGTGGACATTTTCATCATAAGGCATCATCCATCTTGAGAGCATGTTATAAATCATAGTAGACAAATGGCAATGGAGGTGAGATAAAAGATCTAAGCCAAAGTTGTGAAGATCTATGCAATAGGATTCATATAACATGTATAATACTCTAACTGGATGTTTGGATTTGGAATAACATGATGGTGATATACAACAAAAAATAGTAGATATACATGAAATTCATAAATATGAGCCAAGCATGCCCAAGAGACTCCTACCCATTATTGATTATTTACTTATCAACAGATTGCTTGACAACATACATTCTCAACATATCTCCGACTACCACCAATCAAGATGGACCCTAAAGATGAGAAAATAACTTTCATCACTTGCCATACTAAGTACTGCTACACAATCATTCTGAGTATGCTTAAGAACATTCATGCCATCTATGAAAGTCAGATATCACCCTCTCATTAATATTGTTCATTTCTCGCTTTGGACATTAAATTTTCCCTTTATTTTGATTCATCGTTCAATAGAAAATAAGTCATTTAATGGATTATTATTTTCGGCTGATGAAACAATAATTTGATTTTTTTTGTTGGACAATAATTTATTTGATATATTTTTATTTTGAATAGTAGTAGGCATATTTGTTTCTTCTATTATTGTTCACGATCAATCTTAACACATCTTGAAGTAGTAGCGATAATTGATAGTAGGTGTAGATGATGATGCTGGTAGTAGTTGGTGACAAGTTATAGACAACTATTGAAGAAAAAACTAGTAGTTGTGAGGGTTGGATTGGAAAAATTGATTATCTAATTTGCTAATCTGATCGGATTAGAATCTAAAATCCGAAAAATCGAACAATTTAATATTTAACATAATCCGAACCGATCAATTCCAATTTTTTTTTTTTTTCGATTTTCGGTTCGGTTTAGAAAAAATTGAAATTATGAGTTAATAATCTTATGAATTTCTTGAAAACTAATAAGAATAATAATGCCCATTCAACATAACTAAATACACCTTGAAGGCTTGAAAGTTGACATAATAAATTTTATTTTGCTAAATTATAATTTTAATATTTTATTTGTGTCACTCAAAAGCTAAATGTATTATGATGTCCATTCAAAAGGTAAAACTAATATTATAAATATTCGGTTTAATCGGTTTAAAACGATACAAAATCGATCCAAATATCGAAATCTGAATATTTTAAAATTCAAAACTGAAATCCAAATAACATATATGAAATCGATCCAAATAAAAAAATTTTGTTCGGTCCGGTTTGGATTTTTGATTTTAACCAAGAAATACACCTCCCTAATGAAGAGAATAAATGAGAAAAGTTTGGGAGAAAATTGATTATCTGTCTTGTAAGAATCAAGTCTATTTATGAAAAATTATAATAGACAATTGATTCTAGATGATTTTATTAATCATCATTTTAATTTGATCTTCACATCAACTAATATTCTAAATCTAGAGTATTGTCAAATTTCTTACTCAAGGTTGAGTTGATGATTTTTCAAAGTTCATAGGCTCAAAAGCCATATTATCTCTAATAAAATTAAAATTTTTGATTTTCTATTACCCGTCTAGCCTTAACTTCCATGCCGAGTATTTTTTTAGGTTTTAAAAGACTCCAAGGTGATACTATCTCTAAGCACAAAATTTTAGATTTTTAAGCTCATGTCACAAATAAATAAATTGTAGTTGGCTCGAGCTCAAGCTCATAAATTGAGCTTGAACTCTGCTCATGTGATGAATACGAGGCTTGAGTTTAACTATAGAGTACTCAAGCTTGTCTAAAAAACTTGAGTTTGACTCTTTTTTTAGCATGATTTTGTATGATGATTTCAAAAATTTCAAAAATTTTGGGGACTCGGAAAGTTTTGGAGATTGAACATTTAACAAACAATTAAAATTTTCATAAGAATTTACAACAATTAATTTAGTTTTTCACAATTCACATTTATCTTGTAAGTTTCATTAACATCAAATGGAAAAAAATAAAATTTCAATTATAATTGTTAATATTTACACTCTCAAGTTCACTGATATGAAGTGAATAATAATTTGAAGTTATCCAAAGAGCCCTAAACTCATTTTTTCAGAACTTTTCACACTATCTTAATTTTAAATATGTAAATTTACCAATACTTTGTAATGTCCATTAAATTTTTGATATTTCCAAATATAAGGTTCATTAAATCCAAGAAGCCAACATAGTGATAAAATTCTTCATGTCTCCATCTTTGCAACATTCTTTGGAGCTAAGCTAATTAATGTAGACAATACTATCTTCAAAATTTGACATTTTCAGTCACTGATGAACATAAGGATGACTCTCAACTCTTAAATATAAGATCAAGGCAATATATAAATTGACAAAAATTTTTTAGTAAATACATGATGAACATCATTAATATCTCGGGTAATAAGTATAATACTTAAGCAGTGAAAATAGTAAGTAGTTACCTTTTCAAAAATAGGAGAAAATTCTCTCTCTCTCTCTCTTTCTCTGTGTGTGTGTGTGTGTGTGAGTGTGTTTTGGTTCTATAGAAATCAGCAACATATTAAGTTTACCAAATATTCATCTTTATTTAGAGGACTTAAAGTAAACTCCATCTTTTCACTATCTTCTTGCATAAGCACACACCAAAACATGACACTATTATATTGTTAAATTATATGAATGTGATACGCCCTAATTTCTGTAATTGAGTGAGGCTTGAGAGAAGGGATCTGATCCGTTAAATGGGTCCGGTTTGGAGTGAGGCTCAATGAGTTGACTCAGTATTGGAACCCTACCGAGTTACTGGGGAATTAGGTCGGATGCGTTGAGCCGATGATACGGTGTAACTTGTCACCGGATCGATCACTGGATCGAGTGTCTTTGAGCTTGAGCTTGAGCCGCCGATGTCGGTGATTCCGTGACCCTGGATGTGTTTCTTGATCACGCGTTGATATTCTAATGGCGAGTGGATTACTGAGTCGCGATGAAGGTCAAGGAAAATGGTCGTCTGATCGTGCTAAGGAGCGTCGGTGGAGTAGATCTCTGCCGTTTGATGAAGCTTGCGGAAGAAGCCACTCGTTTCGAATGGGAACGATGGTCGCCCAGCATCATTCGTCATTTCGAGTTCGTGAGATCCAGAGAGAGCTCTGGAGGAAGATGGGTCTGGAGGGAGAGAGAGACGGTGCTCCACCGGTCGTAGGGAGGATTCCGGCTAAGTCCACCGTGGGAAATGTCTGAGGGAGGAAGCTCGAGACAGGGGAAGGAAAGAAGGCTTAGAGAGGAGGAGTTTCTTGAGATAAAGTTTTTCCTTCCTCTCTTTCTCTTCCCTATTTATAGTTTTCGATATTCTTTTTCGATAGCTATCTTCTATGATTCTTGTAACTACTATCCGGGTGTATTATTATCTCCGTTCTTTGGGAGCTTATTTTGTTCTGGAGTTATTTATCCTATTGCTCATATTGTCTCTAAACTAACTTGTTTTGTAATAATTTTCTATTTTTTATTTCTTTATTCCTCTCGCTCGAGGTTGTAATTTATTCTGCTTTTGGAATTTCTCCATACTTGAAATCCTTTAAATCTTCTTTCCGCTTCTTTTCTTTTATTTCTTGTTGGCTTGGGATATGAGTTCATATCATTACTCCCTCCCATTGACACTTGTCTCAGTCAAAATAAAAACTTCTTGAATTTCTTTCTCTGCTACCCAAGTGGCATCTGCTTTAAATTTCCCCCCAGATAGGACTTCCTCTCTGATCTCCCTTGAAATGGTCCAACACTTTGATAGGTTTAATAAGCATTTGTCCTTCTCAAGTGGTTTGATAATTGTCTTTGGATGTATATTAGAGTCTTGTCGTATGGTTTTAATCTGGATATATGAAATACATTATGTATTCTTTTTGTGTAATTGATTTTATAAGCCACGTCCTATTTTACGTAGTACTTTAAAAGGCCCATAATATCTCCTTTAATTTGGTGTATTGATTCCCAAATCAAGTCATATGGGTTGTATCTTGACTAATACTAAGTCATTGACTTTTAATTGAAGTTCTCTATGCTTATCGCCCATTTATTCTCATTTGTTTTGTTGTAGATTGGTTTTCATTTGGTGTAAGATCTGGTCTCTCGCCCTTTCTACTGTTGGATGTTGTCATTGTGAGGTATTACGGAGAAGTCCCATATACAATTTGAAAAGGGTCTTCTTTGTTGATGTGTTAATTGAAGTATTATATGAGAATTTTGCCCATGGTAGAATTGTAACCATACCTTGGGTGTGTCCAAAACAAAGTTCCGATATTGTTCTAGATTCTCGTTACCCTGCTTGTCCATCTGTTTGGATGGTAAGAACTTTTGTTTTTAATCTTAAATCGCCAAATTGCTCATAAAACAAAGGGTCTCTGTCTGAGACTATTCCTTGTGGAATACCATGGAGCTGGACAATATCTGTGATAAAAATCTGAGCTATATAAACTGTAGAAAAATTATTTGGTAGGGCTGAAAAATGGGCATATTTTGATACCATCCACCACTACAAGTATGTTTTATTATGAGACTTGGGTAAACCAAGAATGAAATCCATTGACCTCCCTCCCATATGTCTTGTGGTGGTAATGTAATGGTCGTAGTAACCTCACTTCTGTGGTATCATATTTGACTTGTTGACAAATAAAGGCTGATACAAAATGTTTAATTTCCTTTTTCATGTGTTTCCAATAGAATTGTTGAGTGACTCTAGTCGAGTCTTACGGATGCCTCCATGCCCTCTATGGTGTTGAATGAAGCTCTCTTATGATTTTGTTTTGAGTTCGAATCCTTTGCGACAATTGTCTTTGAATTGAATTAACCCTTTACAAGTCGTATTTAGGGAATAATTGGATTTTGAAATTTTCTTGTATAATTCTTGTAATTCCCTACTAGCTTTTGTCTCCTCTGTGATTTGTTGCATAAGACTATTGTCTTGTTGAGTATATATTGATAGGTTGGATGATATTAAGGATTCTGTTTGATCTTCAGTAGAGTTGTCTTCTGTTTTAAAAATTTTACGGCATCACCGCTTTGTTTTGTAATGCCTGGTTTATATTCAATAGTATAATCATATCCCAGGAATTTTATCAAAAACTTTTGCTGTTCAGGTGTTTGAATTGTTTGCTGCATTAGTTCTCTTATGCTTTTTTTGATCGCCTTCGATAGTAAATTTATTGCAAGTATTGTCTATATCAAGAACTGCCCGCCATAAGACAATTCTCTTGCATATGTTGATGCTTTCCTTGGGTGAAAGTTGTTTCTTCAAGTAAGCAATAGGATGATTGTGTTGTATGAGAACGTCAATTGTCGTACTGATGCATCTGTTTCAATGATAAAGGTCGATCAAAATTTGGATATGCTAACACCGACCGTTGTCATTCATTTTGTTTTAATTTGATAAAGCCGTTGTTGCCTCAGTGAAAGCTTTGCTAACAAAGAGGTTAGGGAAGAAGCAATTGTTGCATAATTTTGACAAATTTTCTATAATAGCCAGTTAAACCTAAAAAACCTCTCAATTCTGATAGTAAACCATGCTCAGACCGCTTGAATTTTCTTGGGATCCACTTCTTCATGCAGATAAAATATGTCCAAAAATACTTTTATCTTGTACAAATGAGCATTTGGAAGGTTTAATAAACATTGAATCTTTGTTTGAGTTGTTTCAAAGACTTCTTGGAGATGATATTGGTGTAACTCCGGTCTCAGTAAATGAGAATGTCATCAAAAAATACTAAGACAAACTTTCTTAGGAATGGTTTAAGGACCATTCATCATCAAAGCTTGAAATGTTTGCATTTGTGAGTCCAAAAGGCATAGAAACTCATAATGTCCTTCATGAGTTCTAAAAGTCGTTTTATAAATGTCCTCCTTTGCCATTCTTATCCGGTGATAACCGACCTTAGTCAGCTTTAGAAAACAATGTAGCTCCATATAATTCATCCATGAGTTCTTCAGAGTTGGAATAGAAAGGGTATAGTGACTTTATTGGCTCTGTAATTTATACAAAACCTCATGTGCCATCCTTCTTTTGATTAATAATCTTTGGGAAGAGAAAGAGATACTTTCTCGATTATGCCACTAACATTTCTTTGATTAACTTTTCAATTTCGGAAATGTGGATACTGTAATTTTAACTCACACAGTTCCGTTGCAGATGGATTTGATGGTCTATATTCCTTCTTGGAGGTGTGCTTTGAAATAACTCGCAAGTGCTTAATATTCTTTGTATTCTGCAATTTATTGAATTCTATTATAGGAATGCTTTCCTCTGCGTTATTTGACTCATCCGGAAGCAAGATATTATTTCTTTCTCTTTGCAACTTAGAACTGATGAAGAGAAATTCCCCACTATTGCTATCAGATTTCTGCACCGCACTAATCATTAAGATAGAATTTCATTGTCGCCTTCTTATAATGTAGATTCACCGCTAACCATTGAACCCCAAAACTATATCGCTCACAACATAGCAATCATAATAAAAGTATTGTAGTTGAATAGGAGAAACATATGCTGAACATTTTAAAGTTTCCCATTGCCCACTAACACTTGAAAGACTCTTTGGAGTTACTTTGAAATCAATAAATTTTGCTAATTTTGATTGAATGAAATTGTGGATCCACGCCAATCAAAACTTGTACTTTTTTATTAAACCTTGTAATCTCGTTCTGGATTGACCGACTGTAAAATGCATTGATTTTGAAATTCTTCTTGATTTTGTAATCTGTGTCAGCCATAGAATATCGTCCCCGATCCTCATTGATCACTGTTAGAGTAAACATTTTTGATTTGCAAATGTGTCCTCTGTGATACTTCTCGTCACAATTAAAGCATAATCCCTTCTTCCTTCTTTCATCTAGTTGGAGTGGTTTACGGATGAGAATGTTTTGTTTATTGAGCATCACATTGTTTTGGTTGATTGCTGGAATTATTGGAGGTGTGGTAAAGGTGGTTGATAGCTTTGATTTTGTTTATTTTGTTGAGCTTGGTATGCTCAGTAGTTTCTTGGCATTGTTAACTCATCGCCTAGCTGTCCCTCCATCGCTTTAGCTAACTGGCTTGTAGGGAGCTAGGCGCAATGCTCTTACTTCCCTTTTATATTCTCGTCTTAAACCAGATTCAAACTGTAAGAATTCGTGTGGAATACGATATCGATTTGCCAATTCCTCAAAGTCATTATAAAATTGTCAGATCAGTATTTTTTACATTTAGCAAGTTCACCCTTAAATCTGTACAAAAGATGGGCCAAATCTTTGAATAACTTGCTCTTTAAATTGTGTCCATGAGTGAAGCTGTTAAGATGATCAATCGATACCAAATTAATGTCGGTCCATCCATGTATACGATGCAATTAAGAACTTGATCTTCGATAGTATAGTATTGAAAAATTGATCTGCTTTAAATAGCCAACCCTTGGGTTGTCACCATTGAATCTTGGCATATCAACTTTGACCGTCTATGTTGAAATTGAGATCTAGTATGATTAGGACGGTGGGTATGACATACACATGCGTGATTGTTCGATCTTGAGAGGATTTATCAAGTTTCTCCTCTTCGATAATCTTACGGATACTTCATTTAGTATTAGAGTAATGGATTGCATTTGCTCATCATTTTGTTCACTGCTTTACACATTCATCAATAGTTTTGCCTTGTCATCATGCCATTGTTTGAGTTGTGGTAATCAACGAGAGCACCAATGATATGCCTCTACTGTAATTGAGTGAGGCTTGAGAGAAGGGATCTGATCCGTGTTAAATTCGGGTCTGGTTTGGTTTGAGTGAGGCTCAATGAGTTGACTCCGAGTATTGGAACCCGGCCGAAGTTACAATTTATCGGGAATTAGATTGGATGTTCGAGCCGTTGGATGATGCGCGGTTGTAACTTGGCCTGGATCCGATCACCGGATCGAGTGTCTTTGAGCGAGCTTGAGCCGCCGATGTCGGCCGATTCCCCGCGGACCCTGGATGTGTTTCTTGATCACGCGGTTCTGATATTCTAATGGCTTGAGTGGATTACAGGTGTCGATCGGCGCGTAGGCTGATGAAGCTGAAGGAAAATGGCCGTCTGATCGTGCTAAGGAGCGTCGATGGAGTAGATCTCTGCCGTTTGATGAAGCTTGCGGAAGAAGCCACTCGTTTCGAATGGGAACGACGTGCCGGGTCTAGCAGTCATTCGTCATTTCGAGTTCTTGAGATCCAGAGAGAGCTCTGGAGGAAGATGGTCCGAGGGAGAGAGAGAGCGGACTCCACGTAGGGAGGATTCCGGCTAAGTCCACCGTGGGAAATGTCCTAGGCGGAGGGAGGAAGCTTGAGACAGAGGAAGAGGAAGAAGGCTTAGAGACAGAGGAGGAGTTTCTTGAGATAAAGTTTTTCCATCCTCTCTTTGCTGTTCTCTTCCCTATTTATAGTTTTCGATTCTTTCTCGATTGCTATCTTCTATGATTCTTGTAACTAATTTCTCAGATCCGGTCGTGTATTATCTCTGGTTCTTTGGGAGCTTATTTTGTTCTAGCTGGAGTTATTTATCCTATTGCTCTGTTATTGTCTCTAAACTGTTAACTTGTTTTGTAATAATTTTCTATTTTTTTATTTCTTTATTCCTCTCTGTTCTGAGGTTGTAATTTATTCTCTGTTTTGGAATTTCTCCATACTTGTGAAATCCTTTAGCCAATCCGGCCTTCTTCTGTTTCTTTTATTTCTGTTGTTGGCTTGGGGATATGAGTTCATATCAGAATGTAATGAAGTATATATATAAAAGAAATCAATTCCTTGATTTTTTTTCCTTTCAACCCATAATGGCAATGAACCCAATTATATTCACAAACAAGAGCTTGTAATGATTCCGCAATGAGTTTGGAGAGGTATGCATTGACAAGTTTTTCACGTGCACTAACACTAAATGTTAGCTTAGAAACAACCATGAAAATTGCCACAATCATTCTTGATGACATTCGATATTCCATTTGATTTGTCTTTTACCATATAATAACATGAAAGCTTTGAGTAAATTCTTAATTCATCCTCTAGATTTCTTGGTCTCACTGGATTGACTAGCTCTAGCATCATTGCTTCTACTAATTGTAATTGATGTCCCAACTTTAAAAATGCCACTGGCGCCTTCAATCTCTACCTTAAAACATAAAGTTATGCTCTTCGTATAGCTCGCACAACTTTATACAAATGAAACATCTCTCTTGTTTTCGTCCCATTGTAAATCATAGAAGAGAGAGAACAAGTTCCAAGAGATGGATGAAATTTGATCTGAGAAGAGAGAGAGAGAGAGAGAGAGAGAGAGAGAGAGGCTAAGTGATCGAGCTCAGATATTGCAATTACTATAATGAATGAAGGAAGAGTGATGATATTTGCTTAATAGATTCTTAGAAGTATTACCATTATCAACTACACATTGGTAGAACAACTGAGAGATCAGAGTCTGTAGGTTGCTCTTGCTTTTTAAATCTTAATTCTGGCACTGTACAAACACATCTGATGCCTTATTCTGAACAGGGAATTTGGGCTGGGATGCTCTGCGGCACTGCATTGCAGACTTTAATTCTGCTCTTCATTGTTTGGAAGACAAACTGGAAGAAAGAGGTATCAAATTTTATATTTTTATTATTGCATTTATTACTATTATTATTATTATTATTATTATTATTTAATTGATTGCCATTAACTATATTCTGTTTTTTTAAAAAATTACTAAATGTACAAATTGCAGGCTGCACAAGCTTTAGAACGCGTTCGATTGTGGGGTGGGGAGGCAAACCATGTGAGCTAAACAGATGAACTAATTATGTTCAAAGCAATTTTTTTAAAATTATTACTATTAATAAGACATTTTATCTATAAAAAAATGTCAGATTGTAGCTTTTTTAGAGCTTTAATTTAATGTCTGTAAAAAACTTCTATTTGTGGAAGTTTTTGAAACCAATTAATTTAAAATTGATTAAAAGTGTGATAGTAATTTGTAAAATAAAAGGAAAATTTACATACATACCACATAATTCTTCTGCATTTACATATTTTACACCCAAATTTAAATATTTACAAAATTAATACTTTTCCTATGCTCAAAAAAGATTTCACTAAAAAAAAATAATAAGGGTAGATTTTGATGTAATAATAAAGATTTGGTCTTATTTAAGAAAAAAAATTAAAATTTGGATGTGAAATACGTAAATTCATAAGAATTGAGTGATATGTATGTAAATCCTCCAAAATAAAATTATGAACGTTAAAATTAGAGTATAGTGTATTCTTTTCTTCTATTTCTTTTTTGTTGTTGTGTGATTTGAAGGGAATAAAATATAAAATAAAATATAAAATGTATCATAATAAATAAATAACTTAAATATATTTACTCTGTATACAATCAAATAGCTCATATATTTTCAAAATGCTTATTTTGTAAAAATCAAATGAAATATTAACTGATTTTTTTTTAACAAGAAGATTTAAATTTAGAAAATATATTAATTTTTAATTTTTAATTTGATTATCAGTAGAGCTCAATTTATAAGAAAACGAAGTGATTTGAACAAAAGAAATAAATAAAAAATAAATAATAAATAAATAAATAAAGCTTATTTTATTTTATTTTTCTATTATCACTATATTCGAGGCTTTTTAATTTTAAGCGATTTTAGGTTTGTTCAAAGGGCCAATTCAGTTAATATTCCCTTTACTTTTATAGAGAGACTGAGGGAAGGTACCTTTCGCTATAACCAAAACTACAGTGGGCCTCACGTGTCGATTTTTTTTGCCTAATTCAGAAGATTTGGTAAAAGGATCTTTTATGAAATATTAAAATTTAGAAATTGCAAAAAATATTTCATTTAAAATTTTTATTTTCTCAGATTATCTGTTTTTCTCTTTTTTTTTTTTAAAAAAATTCAAATCTCAAAAAAATTAATACAATATGATCTTTGAATGTAACTATAATGTTATTTTATTTTTTTTAAAAGAATTCTCTTTAAAATTGACTATGAAATGAGTAATTTTTTTTTACTTAAATGTTTGTTTATATAATGTTTGAGTGTTTCTTTCAATTTCAAAAATGTTTTTATTTGAATGATATTAATGAGCACATTTTCCCAATAAATGAGACAATGAATATATTTTTTCAATTTTGACTATTATTAGGCATTTAATATTTTATATTAAGTATATATTTTAAGAAAAAAATTAGTATGTGCATTTATATGTCAAACATCTAAAATTTGATATTTATAAAAATAATATTTTTTCTATACACAAAAATATTTATTTCACTTAAAAAATTAATGGTAATATTATTTTTGATATAATCTTAAAAATTTAAATGTCATTTATGTAGATATATATTACAACTCATATTTTAAGTAAAAAATAAAATATAATTAATTTACTTTTTTATCTCCTTAATTTTTTTCTATTAATATAATCGATGCCTTGCAATCAATTGTAGAAAAATTCAATGCTATTAAAAATGATTAATAAAATATTAAAAAATTTGAATTTATTTTAAAATAAATACAATATATAAATAACTAAAAAAAAAACCATGATTAAATTTTTTTGCAAGAACCGACTTAACCACAGGGAAGCATTGGGCAGTACAAGTTGTAATTTATTGATGTGAAGTGTCTGAATAAATAAATAAATATGGCAATTCTTGTGAAGAATGCCTAATGCGCGGAATCTCCTCCCCCGCGACGAATTACGAGTGCGATTATATAGATAGAGATATGGTTTGTGATTATTTTAACAGGTTATTTTATTGGAATTGTCCTCTCTCTCTCTCTCTCTATCTCCTCCGATCCCTTTCTCTTCTCCGGCTCGGGACGCTATCTCTTCTTCCTCTATCTTCTCTTCTTCTCTGATTTTCCTTCTAGGCATACTTTACTGTCGGAGAGCTCGAGATGTCTTCTCCGAGCAAGCGGCGGGAGATGGACTTCATGAAACTGTGAATATCTAAGATCTGTTCCGTTTCTTTTGCGATCTTCATTATTGCCTATGTGATCCGATTTACTGATTTTTTTAATATTTATTTTTTTTTATTTTTTTTTGAGAACGAAGGCTGATGAGCGATTATAAGGTGGAGACGATAAACGACGGGATGCAGGAATTTTACGTAGAGTTTCACGGGCCCAATGACAGTATGTGCCTGGCTGTTTTTTTGTCCTTCTTTGTGGCAAGTGGATGTAGAGCAAGAGAAATGAAGCCATGTTTTAAATTTTTTTCCTGATTTTGTTTATTATTATTTTGCTGTTTTTTGAATTTATTTTTCCGTGGATTGCATCGTTGTGGTGCTTGTTTTGGTTCGTTTGATCTGTAGTTGGTGGTTAGAAGTCCCCATTTAGTTTTTGGAGACATAAAAATCTCATCTTTGTATTTAATTTTCATCCAGTGTCTCTTTTAAAATATTGGAGAAATGTATTTCGATTATGTGATTGCACCATCAGTGTGTAATTTGATTTAGCGAAGAACAATTTTTGTGCTTTTCTGAGAATTTGTGAAACTTATCAGGCCTTTATCAAGGAGGAGTGTGGAAGGTCAGAGTAGAACTTCCAGATGCGTACCCTTACAAGTCTCCGTCCATTGGTTTTGTTACTAAGATATATCATCCAAATGTTGATGAAATGTAAGCTTTTTTATTATTTATTTATTTATTTTGTGTGGTGGTAGATATGCAAAGTATTACTCTTTAAAGCTTTCAATATCTTTGGGATTGTTTTGCATAACACCATACACATATAAGTTCAGGTCTGGATCGGTCTGCTTGGATGTTATCAACCAGACGTGGAGTCCGATGTTTGGTCAGTGTACTCACCTGATTATTTTTTTTTTTGGCGAATGGAAAATAGTTCATTCATTGGCAACTGATATGCTCCTTTTCAGATCTTCTGAATGTTTTCGAGGTTTTCCTTCCGCAACTTCTCTTGTATCCCAATCCTTCAGATCCATTGAATGGAGAAGCTGCTGCTTTAATGATGCGTGATCGACAAGCTTATGAACTAAAAGTAAAAGGTTAAAACTACCCGTTAATTTGCTTAAATATTTGCTTTGCCGTTTCTCCTTTCTGGAATCAGTTGTACATTGTTGCTGAAATGGATGACATTGAAGTATGCTTGTTTCACTGGTGTGTACCTTGATGTCCGTAAGTGATACTAACCTAATAAAAACATTTATAATTCATTGAATATGGTTTACTCCGTGATATTAGAATATGAATTTCGTGTTGCTTCATCAAACAAAAGACTCTTTGATGTAGCATAGCTAGGTGAAAAGGAAGATTTGGAGTAAGAAGGGGTGGTAGAGTTCCATTGGTATTACATTCAGTCAATTTCAATTGACTTAGCACCAAGGCTTTGTTAGCATCACAAAATGTGTTTATGGAATCATTTATAAATTATCTTATGTTTTGTGTTTTTTATTTTCATATTCTTTTCACCTATTCATCTTTCTCATTTTATGATCCAATTCTCATGCAATCCCATGTTTATCAGTATTCTATGATCTAATTCCTAGCCAATCCCATGTTCATTGGTAATTCATTTGAAGTTTAAACCAAAAGTAAACTTCTCATCAATAAATATTTACTTTAATTGGCTGGCAAACCTCCAAAGAAAGATTTTCCACTGTTACGTAAATCCATCATGTATGTATACTTCATGATCATTGACCAGTTGATGTAAACTATTTTGGGCACTCCATAAAATTGTATATATATGACTTTTGTGAATTTAGCTTCTTGTTCTCCGCTGGGGCAACTTAGTATCTTCATCTGTCATAATGACTTCAGCTATTTTATTGTATCTTTGCACAATTTCTCTTCAAAGAACAACATTCAACATGAATTCTTATACTAGTGGTTTTTAATAAATATCTTAAGGTTATTAATGCCTTTTTATATATTATTTTTGGATTTTTTTTTCTGAATTTCATTAACTTGAAAAGATATGTTGTTTCGATTTGATGAATAACTTGTCTTGCATTGCTTTGCTTATCCTGGTAGTTAGGAATTTACAGTTATGTTTTTTGTTGATGACATTCTTCTTGTTGATAAGACTAGAGAGGGAGTCCAAGTGAAACTTGAATTATGGAGGTCAACTTTAGAGTCTAAGGGTTTTCGTTTAAGTAGATCTAAAACTGAATATATGGAGTGTAATTTTAGTTGTAGAAGTTCTAGTGGTAGTGTTGTGACATTAGGCGAACAAGTCATTAATAAGAGTGAGCGATTCAGATATTGAGGCTCTATTGTTCAAAATGATGGTGAAATAGATGGAGATGTTATTAGTAGAATTCAAGTTGTATGGTTGAAGTAGAGGAATGCATCTGGCCTATTGTGTGATAGAAAAATTGCACTTAAACTTAAGAGAAAATTTTATAAGATGGTGGTAAGACTTGCAATGACTTATGGTGCATTGGCCAATAAAAGAGAAGCATAAGACTAAGTTAAGTGTTACAGAGATGAGGATGCTTAGGTGGACGAGTGGCTTTACTCCTAGAGATAAAATGCAAAATGAGTATGTTTGGGAAAAAGTTGGAGTAGCTCAGGTGGCGGTGATTAGAGAGAGTCGCTTAGATGGTTTGGCCACATAAAGCGTCGGTGTCCGTTGACCCAGAGAGTAGATCATTAGATTTCTTTATGTTAAGAAAGGTAGAGGTAAACCTAAAAAGTCTTGGTTAAGATGTATAAAAAATGACCTTAGTATACTTGAATTAAATGAGAATTTGACATAATAGGACACAATGGAGACGAAGGATTCATGTAGCCGACCCCACTTAGTGGGATTAAGGCTTGTTGTTGTTGTTGTTGTTGCTGCTGCTTACCTTTTATATTAACTTTTCTTCTAGAAGATATTATTTTCTTAACAAGGTGGTCCTAAGAGCAATGTTTAGGTTCCCACCATTATGACCTGAAGGGGTTTGATTTTTGGAAACAAAATGTCAAACTGTCAATCATATAAGTGATATATATGATATATGATCCCTCCCCAGACCCACATTGGTAGACTTCCTTTTAGATGATCTTTTCCTTCATTTGTTTCTTGTTTTTTATTAATACTTTTGTTCCTTCACATTGATAAAATTGTTTTAAAGAAATCAAATTCTCAACATTTTTTTTAAACGAGTAAAAAACTAAAATAATGTTGGTATTTTTTTTCTCTTTTTGTGCTATGGAAGGAGGGTACTTTGATGTGCTCTTATCTTTTGGTGGATGGTTTATTTAAATTTTAGAGGAGGACCAAAGTGGCATTAACCCATAATTGCATGAGAAAATGCTCTATTTGTCCATTTACTTTTAGGTATAGCCTGACATTTAGAAAACAAGTTTTAAAAGAATTAAAGTTTATGTTTACTTGGTAGAAACCAAAGTAGGTTTTTTCCTGTTTTAAGATTTGCTCTTTATAGTGGATCATATAGGTAGGTGCATAATTTGAGAGGTGATTTTCAAAGGAAGTTTATCAATTTGGTGTTAGAAGTTTATATTTTGGCTTTCTTGATGTAGATGGCAAATATAATTTACTAGAATGATATGTTAGCTATTTAAAGTTATTTTAATTTTTTGGATTAAATTTAGATAAAAGTTGATATGTGACCTAAGAATTTTAGACTTTTGTTCCTGTGATTGAGAGAGAAACTAATCTTTCATAACAAATGAGTACTTTATCCCCCAAAAAATAAATCAAAACCACTCAATTCTGGATGAATCACTTAATATGCTCTTAATTGATCTAAAAATAAGGGAAAAATCTATGTTGATCTTTTTTAACCTTAGATTAAGGAATTAAGGATAATATTAGGACAAATCCAACTATCCAGGGCCACTTGGATTCTTTATCAACCTTTCAAAGGTTTGGATTTGATGAAAGATGTTTAGCTTTGGTTGTGGAATGAGAAGACAAGCTAGAATACATAATAACTTAGAACGACTTTGAAGGTCATCTAAATGGCTTTTAATTGGATTTCACATGAATTGGAGAGGACTCGGCTATGCTTGCACTTGCTTATTAGATTTTTGTTTCTTTGATCAAGCCCCACATCGATGGAGATTTTGGTGAGGGAAGCAAGCTAGTGAGAGGAAACAATGGAGAAATGGTGGGGTTGAGAGAGAGAGAGAGAGAGAGAGAGAGAGAGAGGGTTTTGGGTACAATAATGTCTATCATAATTTGAAGCTTACATAAATTTTCTATTTATAGATATATGAGATTTTATCATATCTACAAATCTTGGTTACAAGGATATGATTCATTATGCCACTTAGATTAGCAATTTAATTATATCTATTAAAACTAATAATCCTTGACTAATGTATAACTTAAGAGATCACGCCAAGTTTGGATGAGCTATCATACAATTAGTTACATCATGTTTTGGAACTTGTTGATAATGTGGCATTTTAAATTAGGTGTCATTGCTGCCACTGTATGAATTCTTCTTTTCAAAGGCTATAGTTTAGTGCTTGCTATATTTTTTTTCTTTAATATGATTCAAAAAGTAGTAGCTGTTAAGGGTATGCGACTATTTGGTTACTTCCTCTCAAGGGCATTAAGAAACTATTTTAGTTTGATAATCTTTCTTCGAATTTTCTTGGGTTAGCTACAAAGGGTTTTCGCTCAACAAAAGTTTAAGTAGTTTTTATTATAGGCTAATATTACGTTATAGTGTTCGCCATTGTGTTTTTTCTCTTTTATTTTGAAATTTATGTATAATATTGGTTTTAAATATTGGAGTTAAGTTTTAAGGCATTGTAGCAACTTTAGCCAATCCAGGTGAGTTTGGATTTTTGATCAAGCTTATGATGGTTTTATATCTTATGGAATGAGAGAGCAAACTAACATACATAAAGAACATAATATGATTACTAAGAAGATCAACAAATTGGCATTGATTAGTCATTGGAGATAACTTTTAGTTGCTTTTAACTTACTTTTCATTGTCTTACTTCTTGCGTCAAGTCATGGGTCGAGAGAAAACTTAGGGAGTGAGGAAGGACAAACTAATAAACTTTGGAGATGAGGACAGTGGTGTCATATTAAATAGTGATTTCCTAAGCTAAAGCTTACATGCACCATCCTATTTATAAACACACAAATGGTGATAAAACTAATAAACTTTTATTATAAGGATACTCTTTTTTATTGCTGCATGGATTAACCATCTAATCCTATTAGCTAAGATGGATAAACTTTAATTGTTAGATAATGTATAAGATAGAGATCCTAGAGTGGACTGACAAAAGCATGGATTAGCTAGGTTGTGTTGGACCACATCCTGTTGTGAAACTCTTTGATCATGTGTTTTGGTGTTGTTTCATTTTGGATGAGTTTTCCTTTTGATGGTACTCATAAGTATTCTTCAAACAAGTAAAGTAGCTCGGTAGGTGTCCATGATATGGCTTAACCTGTTGGTCGGGGTAGCATAGGTTAGCTTATAATATTGGTTGGGGCTTACCAAGTTGATTTGATGTAGCATGTCTCAGATGAGTCGCCCAACTTTGTTGGAGAGTACAACATATCTGTTCATAAAGTTGGAATCATCATTCTTGTTTTTTTTATCAATGGAATCATCACACTTGTTAACAAGGATTCTTATGAAATTTTTAGGCAGAAAGAAACTATGTTCGGTTATCAAACTGAGTTCCATGTGACATAAATGGCTTTTCATACCGATAGCTTTACAACGTAATGATTACAACAAATTTAAAGCATCTTTTAATTTTAATGAATAATTGACTTGAGGTACATGATATCCTAAAGATGCTAAAATGATATAAACTCGGTAAACCACATAGTTAATATAGTAAGATCTTACTCCAGTAATCACACAGCCGATCAATAGAAACTCTTTTGATGCATTAGATTGTTTCTAAAACTCTCTTCCTGGGATGAATTGGTGATAGCTTTTTAAATATTCTTGAAAAATATAATGCAACACGCCATAGAAGGTCCTAGGGTCGTTGGGTTGTGGAGTAGTTTATATTTCAATTTGATTAATTTGCTTACTTTTATGTGACACCTAAAAATAGGAAAACTGATGCTCTTAAATATGTAAAATCTCCATGGAATGATAACTACGAAAAGTACTATAGCCACAGAAGTGCCTTTTCTAGATAAGTACAATTGCAACATCAAAAGTAGAACCAGTACTGATGCTAGCAGGAACGTCATTTAGAAAAAGCTATGGTGATCCTAAATGCTTCAAATTCTGACATTGACATTTTGGCTTTAGTTTATGATTGGTAGGTGTGATGCATAAAATTTATTAAAAATATATAAAGCACATCGTTCCCATATTTGAAATGTTTTTGAACATTTACAACATGTCATAACAATATTTCTTCCATCAAGTGTGATAATTTTATTTTAAAACCATCAATTAGTTTATGCAAATAGATAAACAAAGCATGAAATACAAACAAGATTTTGTGGTGATGGTGCAGCGGTAGTTCCAAGTTACCTGAGGTCTGTTTTTGAAATATATGTGATACAGTAGGGTAAATTGACACGGACAACTTCTTTTAAGAATCATGCGCCAAAATTGTGTAGATGTCAAACTCCGTGACTACTGTGGTGTTCTATCTCGGCAATGTTGGTTTTAAGTTGGTTGTTTCATGTTGCATGTGATGTTGATTGAATATTTTGATGTTTCTCCTTTTAATTTTAAGCTTGTAGTATGTGGGCTCCTAAATTTCGCCACCGGCCTCTCAATTAAGAAAGTATGATTTATGTCAGTGAAATTTTCAGAAGGCAGATGGAATAGTAGATAAGACACTATCCAGAGATTTCTCTCTCATTTTGTGAGGACTTTAGATCTGGTTCAGGTTTATGATAGACGCAAACATCTATAGTTAATTACCCCTCTCAATGCTGAGAGAGAACTTTTGATTAAGGCTAGTCGTTTGATCGCTAAATGTGTAGCGTATAATAGTAGCATATTGAGTATAAAATTTAGATTTATGAAATTTATCATCATTAGCTTAAAGAAGATGGTTGGAGGAACGATGATGCCCTCGATCAAGATCCAGTTGTTATCCGGTCAGTCTCTGTTTCAGTGGTGATTGACCCAACGATAGAAAGATCTTTGTCGGCGTATGAGTTCGTCAGAGCCCAGACACAGGGTGGTGTTTGTCAGGAGACAAGTTTAAGTCTATCTTTAATAGAGGGTTTTGCTTTCAGTATACTATAGTTCAAACTCAAAGGGCGAGCCATTGGGGCATGTAATTTCTGATCGTGGCCAAGTAATATAATGATGTCGTTTGGCGACAACCACCGTCAGAATTACGGTAGCGTAATATATATGAAATACACGAACATGGCCGTCTTTCTGCAGTAGATTGATTAAGAGTGAATATGGTTTGTATCTTGGATTTACTTTGTGAGTTAGAGTTTTTTTAATTTATCACATTCGACAATTAATTGCGGAAGGTGGGTTGGATTTTAGCTTTAAAATTTTCAACTTGATGATTTTTATTTAATCATTTTGAGTTTAGTAAATTATTATATTTTTCATTTGGATTGATATTTAATTTATATTAATTTGATTTAAAATTACAATCACATTTTAATGAAAGTATCCACTTCGGTTGAAATCTTCATTCAACACAGTGTCGGGGTGTATAAGTCATCTTTATTTTATTGTTTGATTGTATTTCTGTTAATTTAATATTAGAGGATCGATCTTATCGTATGACTAATTACTTTTCGATATTTTACTAAGTTGAAATTTATATAATATTATTATTGAATTTTTAGGTTTTGTTAACAATACTCTGAATCAATCACAAGATCCCGATTAAGTTTATCGTTTAGCATAGTAGGAGCATGCGGTGTATTTAAGAATGCTTGATAATTTTAAGCCATTGAATTTGATTTTTAATCATGCCTTATAATATGTGCAAGAGTTCAATTGAAGTCTTAATTAATGTCTTGTGTTCGGTTGTACGATGTGTTGCGAATTCGGTGGTGTAAGGTGTTTCATTTATATTCGACTTCAACTCTTTTGAATATTTCATTGCACAATGAATTTCTTATTCATCCAAGTATTTTGTTTACATTGAATAGACATTTAATTTATTGTAGAATATTATTAGTCAGATAATTGTAAGCCCAATCTTATTTCAGTAGTTTAGTATATTATATTTAGTTCACTTATTGACCTTATTACTCGTTTAAGCTTCAAATATTATTTTTTAACTAGTTTATTTTTTATTAATTATCATTCTCTATCTTGATGAAATTTTTACTTCTAGCGTCGTCCCAGAGTTGTTTGAGTCTTGAAGCTTTCTCATGCTTAAGAAAGCGTCGTAGTCGGTCATCTTCTGACATTGTGGCAGAGTCTTTTAAACTCATCGCAGAAAGAGAAAGTGTGCGTAAATATATCTATTTGAAATGAAATTTGATAGCCTCCTGTCATCTTCTTAGGTTGTTGAGTCTTTGCCTTCACCAGCTTAAGAAAGTATCATGTCTTTGCTCTGACATGCGCTTAGAGTCTTTTAAACCTACCATGCTTAAGAAAACGTACATAGGCCTTCTCACCACCCTTATGAGAAGCGTGCATGATAGGTGTCTTCTGCGACCGCGAAATGATTTTCTTGCACCGCTTATGAAAGCGTCATGGCGTGAACCATGAAAATCATTCGATTTCTTGACATCGAAGACGAAGATCTTATATCTAGCAAATATTTGCAATTACATTGAAACATTAAGTACATGAATTTAATATGCTAGGCAAGCATATGCACAAATGCTTGAAATGAAAGGCAGCATCCGTCGTCATCCTAAGAGGATCGTCGTGATCTTGAGGCCTTCCACGCAAGAAAGCGTGTATAGACCTTCAATACCTGCGTAAAAAGGAATTTGAAATAAAATTCGACAGCCTCCCGGCGTCATCCTCGTGTAGGGGGTTGCATCGAGAGTACTGAGGCATTCCCATCACGCTTATGAAAAGCGTGCATGGTAGGTGTCTTACGACACTGTGGCCGAGTGATTTTCTTGCACCTACTGCGCTTATGAAAGCGTCGCATAGGCCTTCAAACCTATATAAAGGGCATCCTGATATCCTCGTCATGCTGAAGTAGCATACACGAGTACTTATGTTTAGCAAATTTTTCTATAATTTCATCTTCATGTACACACAAAGGCAAGATGCAATCTTTAAGAAGTTAAACAACAAAAATGGAAGCTTTAATCTTGCACAAAACTTCATCTTAGATTGTACTTCAAAAACTAATTAACCTAGTGATAGAAAAATAGAGTAAAACAAGGCAATGTTAGCAAAGCCAATTAACTCTCTCTTCATCCCCTCCCTTCATGATTGCAAGTAATCAAACAAAGAAAAGAGGTAGAGCAACGAAATTTTGAGTAGATGGAGAGCTTGCTTCCAATATGTTTTGACTATAGCAAGTTGTACATAACAAATAGGTTGTGTAATAATTGTTTGCATAATAGCAAATAACCTAATGATGGAGAGAAGCAAGAACAAAGCAAGACAACTCTATGTTAATCTCAACATCACAAATTTGAAATTTTCAGATTTAACTAGATAACTATTTGTGTGATAATAGGCTGTCAAATGTTGGAAAGAAGTGATAACAAAGCTAGGGCAACTCCACATAAGCAAAAATTCTATTGATTCCCCTTTCCCCTTTGCTTATGCAACCCAAAAGAAATAACATGCAATGATTCAAATTATTTCGCACATCAAATAGTACTTCTCTTCCTCATTTCAATTTCATAGAGAAAGCACAACCTAACTTTAGGAAGCATATGCAAGAAGAGTTCACCGAACTCATTTTATCCAAGAAAGAGAATCAAAATCAAATATAAAGCTTAAAGTTAAATGGAAACAACTTGGAGGTCGGTTGGAAAAGGAAAGTGGATTGGCTTGTCCTCGAGAAGTTTGGTTGCTCTGAATGGAGTTCAGTCTGTGTGGGACAGTCGAAGGAACAGGAGGTCGAGGAGGAGAGCCAACCAGCTGTTGTGCGTGTAGCTCGGTTGGGAGGGATTGACGGCTCAAGGAAGTTCGAACCAAGAGGAGAGGCGGACAGGCGAACGAGAGAGGACTCAGCCGGGTCTCCTGCGAGAGAGAGAGAGAGGGACGGGAGTTGCATGCGGCTTGGTTTCTTGTCTCAGGGAAAAACGAGAGTGAAGGGGAGATAGGAGGAGTCTTGCGACGCTCCAAATGGAAGTATCAGGCTGTTGGAGTTGTCTAAGGGTTAGCTAATAGGAGTATTTATAAAGCCCCTTTGTTTATTTAAATGTTTAATTAACTCTAATATGGATTTTGGCGATGACATTATTATACAGTTAATATATATATCACTCTTAGGTTATTTCGATGTTTCAAACGCAATGACGCAGTCCATTTCACGATCGGAGGCCGTTTGGTTCAAGTCGACGTCGAATTGGGTAATTTCAGTTCAAATTTGCTCGTCGTCACTTTCGATCACTCGATGTTCGCGCAGACTGCGAACAGTCTCATTTGATAGGTTTTGACGTTTCGACTCTAATAGCGCGATCAATTTCGCGAACGGATGTCATTTGGGCAACGTCGCGGCTTCCCGACCTCGATATGCGTGTCAGCATATCGGCGGCCCTCCTTCTTAAACAATCGACCATCGAATTATGCAAAATGTATATTCTGATCAATTTTGATGTTCTAGACGTGATGACGAAGTCCGTTCATCGATCGAAGATCGGTTCGACTGATTTTCAGCGCCGTTGAGTGTATTTCAGCTCCGATTTGCGCGCTGAAGCTCGTCGAATTCAGCTTGTGAGCTCGACTTGACTTATGGCGCATGCATGGAGGTCAACATAGCATTGAAGAGGTTGCCATTGGACTTATCTTATTTAGAGCTATCCATTTATTGCTGATGGGTTAATTGGCTTTGGAAATGTTTTGCTTGGGCTGTTTCTATAGCTGTGAATTCCAGCAGCTGGCCTATTATATTGTGGCTTGCTATTACCGGCTAGCCTATCTTATTTCTTTAATAATCAGCTTGTGAGGTATTTCTGTTGATGATATGTTGTTTGCTGTTTTGGGATTCCAGGGACTTATCTTTCGGCTGACTAAGATTTTGGATGCTTGGATGCAGTTTATATTATCTGCTGTCCTGAAAAGGATTGGTTTTTGCTGTACATTAGTTACCTTCCTGTGAGGCTTTCGAGAGGTGTATTCCTGTAGTTTGTGTTGGATTTCTTGCCTGTGTTTATACGCTGCTTGGAATTCAGATAAGGTTGCTGAGGTGTGGACAATGTAATGGGGATTTGATTGGATCAGTTGAGGGTTTATCCATGACAATCTGAATTTGAAATTTAGGGATTTACTGGAATTGAATTGATTTCATCTTATTCCGGACATATCTATTAACTCTAGAAAAAAATTGTGAATAACCACCTGAAGCATGTAATTTGGTTATACTTTTATTGAATACCTTTTTTTTTTTTTTGCTTTCTGATTTCAATCTTGTGAGTTCTTTTTGGATTTGAATCCTTTCCAGTGAGATAAAAGTGCTGTTAGAAATCTTCAGACGTTATCTTCTTTTACTGGCATGAGGCCTATATTTTCTTTATTATAGTGATCTCTTTCCGTCATCTTTTTTTTCTAAATATTTTGTTATTGGCTTTGCAAGTGTTCTTGATTTTGGTCGAATTCGGTATAAGTGGATTTTCAATTGTGATGTAAAAATTAAAAATTCAATTGCTCGATAATTTTTGTGGTTCAAGTTTCTTATTTTTTTAAGATTAATCATTGTATTCTCAGTGGGTTTTGACTTTCACATGTATTCTAGTTTATACCTAAATTAAGGCAATTCTTGTGTTAGTAGTGGTCTTTGATCTGTTAATTATACTTGATCTCTATTCATCGTATTATATTAATTTTATTAGAACTTTAGTCCCTTACAGGTAGTGCATCATGTGTGGCCCTCACTTTAGGAAAGTCAATTGAGAATGATTCATAAATATGTTTTAGCAGCTCAACGTGTTCTATAATGGTTTTTTTTAATATGGTGGCATATCTAGCAATCTAGAACTAAAAGACCTTAAGAGGAAGCAATTTCTTAGGAAATATAGAAGCTTCAAATCAATTTTGTGCTGATAAGTAATGTAATTTAGCATGTAATCTAGCTGCTTCAACAAGTATGAGCTGCTTAGGTTCAAGCTCAGACTTTGCTGAGGGTCAAGTGCATACTTGCTCATAGTGTCAAACTTTGGTTTATGCTTAGGTCATCAAAAGCATAGCGGTGTATTCAGATTCAGGTTTAGAGTCAAGTCCAATTACCAGTTCAAATTTAATTTTAGGCTCAAAATTCAGGTTCTAGCATACATTAGGGTTGAATTTAAATTGAGGTTCAGATTCAAGTTTTTTGGTTTGAATTTTAGGCTCAAGTACAACCTATGATTTAGACTTTGTTTGGGAAAGAGTGTAGGCTTTGTCTGGGATTCAGATTCAGAAGAGTTTAAGCCTTGTTGTATTAAATGGGTATGACTCTTTGGTGCTCTTGAAATAGTGGAGAGACCATTAAGAGAAGTTCTTTTTTTAATCATTTCTAATAAGATTTAGTGATGTGTTAATAAGTAATGAATCTTGGTACAGTTGATCACTGTTTTCTGATAGCAAATTTCTCACCAGTGGATTTTAGTGTTCGTACAAATGATGGCTTACATGTAGCATTTAATAGCAGGACTTGTGCTAAAGAAGGTATACCTGTTCATTGCAAGTAGCTATCGGATGTTTCTCTATCTATTTTTAGCACTCCACTCTCCCAAAATTTTTTTAGTCAAATCTAAAGACGTCTTCTTAGCAAATATTATGCCTCTTCGGTCAGGCATTTGATGTCAATCATAGAAAGTTAATAGTTTAATTCGGAACATCGGGAAAACATTAGGTTATGCTTCACATCAAATGTTAACTATTTTCAATTTATTTGATAGCATTTGGGCAAGGATTATCAAAATGCTGATGCGAATTATGTTTATTCCTATATCACCTATTTTGAAGATGATGTGTGTGCTATTGATTATTCTAATGGACTCCAACTATTTAAATCATAGTCCGTAATGTATAACAAAGCTTACTTAAAGCTTAAGCAATGATATTTGTGAACAAGAATATAGGCTTTACAGTGACATGCAAGGAGATTCCTGGACTGTGATGATGAATTCAAGTATTGATTTCAACTTATCTTGTTATACAAATTTTGAGCATTAAACTATAAATTTTACCGAGGAGAGTTCCATAAGTAATTTTGAGTTGATTAAAGTCATTTCATATATAAATTATCTACATAACCTAGGTTAGGCTGATGATTATTGGGTCTAGGCAGAATACTCATGGAATAATTTGGGATTGTAAGGCAGTGTGCTTTGATTCTGAAAATTATGATGTGGATGACTCACCAAACTCATAATAATAATAATGACTATGGTTTTTATGTGATATTTTAGATTTCATAAAAACCTTTATGCCATAAAAAAATCATGATTACTATTATGTTTTTCTTAACAAAGAATTGAGGTTTTTATGCACATTCATTTCATATTTAACATTAAAAAAAATTAAGTACATATGAGGGACTGAGTAGAGGCTTGAAACACCTTGCAAATTGAGATAGTTGAGGGAGATGGATCAATCTTGGGATTCAAGTTTAAGAGTTGTGTGAGGAGTTAAATCCTTCTTGGGATGTGTGCTCATGTCTTCTATGTTGAATGCAAGCCATCAAGTGTTGGCATGGATGTGATTAAAGGTGATATTGAGTCTAGTTCGAGCAAGCTAAATTAAATTTGAAATCAAGATTTTGATTTCAGCTCGGTCAAGTATTTCAAGTTGATTGGAGTAAAGTCTAGTGATTTTATAAAATATTTCTAAATCACTAATAAAAATTATTATATATAAATATATTTAATATTTATTTATAAACTTATATTCTTTATATACTTTAAATACATTTATGCATTCAAAATAATATCATTGTAAGTGTGGAACATAACTTTTAGTTGCGATGTTGGATTTCTCAAAAGAAAAAAAACAAAAACAAAAATAAGCTCATTAGTATGCTCTTAAAAGCCATGCAAAATGGAAAAGTGTGATTGAAATAAAGCTTAAAATAAAATGTTGTGAATATAAAACATTTTCAAGTTGTGCATGCACGTTACTAGACAAAACTCAATTTAAATTGTAATGCTTCAAAGTTGTGTTAGCACATCAACAAACATGCAAATCCTCTAAATTGGGCTAAATTGCTAATGACAAACTCTTACATGCATTCCAACAAACATGCTAATGTCAAAATAAAAAAAATCAGGACAACTTGAAAGCAATTTGTTACTCATGGAGAGAAATACAACTAATTATGCTCCACTAAAACTATGCAATTACTCTATGTGCATCACCTTATAGTTGGACAAATTCAAATGTTAATTCAAACTCATCATCTTTTTGCGCACATGCATTTGAGCCCACATCTTTGCATATAGGGTAGTGGTGTAGGTATTAATCTTTTAGCCCAATCCCTTCATGAAACAAGGTGGAGTTGGCAAACTATGATCAAGTGTTGTCCCCTAAAATTTTAAAAGAATGAATGAAGATAAATTCTCAAATGATCACCTTGTTTATAGGTCGGGGTCTCATGTGTCTGTGATAGTGTTGACAGTACCTCCCTTGCAATCATCTGTGTATAATCTTCCACATATCTAGAATAATGTTTAAACAAACAATTATCCTTGTGAATAAAAAAATGATCATGAATTTTCGTGTTCTCACTTTAATCCAACAACCCAATTATCTTTATTCGACTATTTCTTAGGCCGGTGAATTGACCATCTGTCAATTTTTTAGCTCATCTTGATGAGGCTTTGAGAGTTTGTGATATACTCTTTTTTTATTATAGAAGCTGATTTACTAGTCAAAGAGATTGACCTTTGAGTGAATTTGCATTTTTAGCAATTTAATTTTGTCTAGACATTGATCTGTATGGTTATAATCTATTGATAACCCTGTTTGTCATTAAGGGCTTGGAGTCTTAATTTCTTGATATGCATTAAAGAGCTTTAATGATTTTGGTAACTTCTTTAATTATGATATGTAGTAATCATGTCCATCATATGGGTGAGAAGCTTGTAGCATGTATATGGGCATTATGGGATTGTTATTGAGACTTGCAAATTTGATTCACCATGTTGATTTGCTATCTTAGGCAACTTACTTTTTGAATTTGGAAATTATAAATATATTATCCTAAGACTTATAAAGGACATATTTGGCTTTATGAAAGATTTTAACTTTTTTTTCGATTTTTTATGCGTAGTTGGATATTAATTTTTTTTATTGTTGTGCGACAAAGAATATTAATTTTAATAGGAAGTCATATCGCATGGTGAAGTCTAAGGATATGTTTGGGGTAGTTGTAGTTTTTTGTAAAGATGATTGTGATGATTATAAAGTTTTGGGAAAATAACTTTTTGGAGTGCATCTATAAGTGTTATAAATATTTTTCTTTTTAAAAAATTCAAAGAGTTTCTGACAGTTATCACATTTTAACAGATCTCATTCTCAAAAGTAATTTTTCACTATAAATTTTTTTGAAAAGCAGCTAAAAAGCTAGTAGCTAAATGTGAATGTGATTGCTTTATGAAAACAAAATAGCCAAAAAGCTGCCCCTAATGCACTCACATCCTAAATCTCTATTTTTTGTGAACTCTTGCCTTACAGTCTTTTCTATTATTTCAATTTTCTGTATTTGGTAATCAATAATACTAGCATCCCATATATATTCTTTTATGAGTTTTTTTATCGAAAATAGTGAATGCAATTACAAATAATGAGTATTTTGATAGGCCGCCTTTGCTGTATACACAATCTTACACCTAAGGCATCAATTTTTTTGTACTTTTTACAAAGATCACGAGCATGATGTGAAGGATTGTAGGTATCTTCACAATATGTCAAAAGAGCTTATTAAGACTAGTAACTTTGGGATTTTGTACTTGTCAATCTTGAAATACGATCAAAATTATTAGAAGGATTAACCAATCTCCACATAGAAGTCTTATATGAACTATCACATGAATGTTTGTAAATTAAACTTTTAATTAAAATGGTATTATTCTTTACAAACATTGCAATTTTTTATATTTTTGAAAATGTGCATATTATAAGACATTAACTTGATTTTTGCAAAAGAAATTTTAATTTTGACTGAAAAAATACTCTTAGAACTTATCCTTGAAATTTGATAGCAAATTCAATTATACTGAAAGAACTCATTCTATGAACTCAATAATAGAATTATGAAACTCTTTGTAGGAACCTAGTAATATATTTGAGAAACTTGTCATAGGTTTAGGGAATTGAATCAAAGGACTCGACTTATCTGGAATTCTGTTAATTTGTTCAAATCTTGAAAGGCAATATTTATTTGTTCAATTTGGAATTGGCTAAAATTCAAATTTGGGACTCAAAGCATTGAAGACTTAGATTAAACTTAAAAAAAACATACTCTAAAATGCAACTTAATTATCTATGCAAGAGGTATAATGACATAAATTTGGGATTAGAGTGATCTCAGCTTAGGGTTTAGTTTAAAAATTATAAGTTTACTCTCTATAAGAGATCTATGACCCCTAGATGGACAATCTATACTTAATGAAGTCGCTCTAAAGTTAAAGCACCCTTTTCATTAGAGGCATCAATAAATTTTTATGATCTAAATAACACAATAATCTTATTTAATCTATTGTTCGCCTATTTAGCAACTCAATTATAAGCCAACTTGATTATTTGACAATTCAACTATTTTTTTTACTTGACTATTGTTTTCAAAATGATATTCTTGATTTCTCTCAAACTCATATGAGTTAAGCATCACACTAAAATTAAGATATAGAACTTGGACTTCTCTTTGATGCGACTAGATCCGCATTAAGATATACAAAGTCCTTTCTAGTGGCAAGTCTAGATGATTATCCGATGAAGGCAAAATCTCTAATTTAAGGTGATGCCTATTCAAGGCCATAACTTGTCTAAATAGATATAATGAAATGAGGCTGAATACGATTGGGGAATGGAAGATTAAGGGTATTCAATGTATTCCTAGATATATCTCTACTCAGTATATTTTTGTATATTTCTTGATATATGGGAATTCATTTCCTCTACATATATTTATTCTGCAACTCCACTCATAATTATTGACTTAGAATTTCAATTTGTCATTGATTATAACTCAATTCATTCCTATCAACAAATCAATTCATTTCTACTTGGAATATGCATACTTTTTCACAAAATAAATAAAGAAGTTATAAATTCAAAAGAGCAACTGTGTTTCTTTGTCTAACTAGATGACATTATCCAAACAGCATTTGTACAAACAATTTACTTTTAACGACATTAATCATTTGTCAAGGAATTTGTGTTATCCACTTGAACTCATTATCACTTGATTGATTGAATGCGTTGTGGTAAAAGAATCTCTAAGACAGTGTTTTCTTAGAACATCAAAGAAAAAATTTCTTTCTTGATATTTGCCCTTGATCTCGTCTTTGTGCTCCTTAAATGTCAATATTTTTTGCAATGATTTATTTATTTTTTTTGTGTTAATTGGCAAAGAATAAGAAGTCTACCAAGTTAACACCTGTCTTCTCATCATTGACATGTGCATGCTGTTTTGCATTAACTTAGTTAAGTGGTAATTAGAGAAAACAAGCTTAAGATCAGAGGCAGGTGAGTTCAAGTTTTTTATGGGCAAAAGAAGGTCAATGATAGCATTAACCAGCACTTGATCCTTTTTTTCCCCTATCAAATTTTTATGGGCAAAAGATCAATGATAGCATTAACCACCACGTGATCCTTTTTTCCCCTATCAAAAGGATGACTTACCATTTCATCCGTATGACTTGGCTGAAAATCTCTATGAGGATGAACATATGAATGCATCTCAGCTTTCCCTTATTAGAGCTACTTATATTTGTGGCTAACTTCTTGTCAACTCTCAAAATTGTTGGTATCTCCACCTCTAGAAAAATATAAACAATTTGGACGGGAAACTTACTTCAAGAATTCGTCTTACTTCTTTGGCTTTCTCCAATTCATCATCATGATCAAGAATAACTTTCATTTTGTTCTCTGGAGGCAACTCATCACTCTCTTATTCAAGAACCTGCTCAAGTAAACACCTTCCATAAAATCTTTATCCTAGTTGATGATATTTAAAGATTTTACTAATGTATATTATAAATGGTGCAAATAAAACTTGAGTTCAAAATAAAAAAAAATCAAATAATAAAACTAAAGCACTTAAATAATATTAAATTTTGGTTGTTTGCTTTTTAAAGGTTTGTTGAGAATGATACCCCCCTTGATAGATTTATCTGAAGTATAAAAGACATTGTTGAGTTGATTTTCTCTGAAGTGCGTGAAGTGAGATTCTTTTTTGGAAAATTTTGTATAGTAACTAGCTTAGTTCTAATCAACCATCTTTGATCTTAAAGTCTTTCACTTTATGCTCTAAATCTATTATGTTGATGAGTTTTGATAAAAAAGAACCACATCAATCTTTCTTAAATGCTTTTATTCTAAACATGTTTTTGGATAGATCTAAGCTCCATCTTACTTTTTGTTCTCATAGAAAAACAATGAAATGAATCATACTTGTGAATGAATTTGAGGTTACTAGTGTTGGGTTTATTCCATATAAATTTAACATCTTAGCTACTTCTAGAAATAATTGAAGTTATAAGCAAAGATTTCAATGTTAAACTCCCAACTCTACAACTTCATGGTATACTTTGTTATCAAAGAAAAGAAGATGCAATCATCTTTAGCAAAGTTTTTGGCATGCGAGAAATGAGCTTTAGCCATTGAGGAATGAGAAGAAAATGTTGCCTAGTAGAAATGAAGAAATAGTATAATGATGTCAATGAAGGTGTGAACAACTATTTATGGAGAAGTTGTCGAAGTCAAAGCGCTATGAAGTCAAATTCAAAGTCATGAAAGATTAAACTAAAGATTTTTAGTAATTTATTGTGTGAGATAATCTACGATTTTAAGTGATGTATCTAAGTTCAAATTAATTTTAGAAAAAATAAATATAAAAACTAATAAAATATAATGAATTTTTTTGCTTGCATAAAAAGAAAAGATCATACATGAGAAATTATACAAGAATAAAGATAAAAAAGAAAATATCTATTTCTAAGGGGCTATTTGGATGCATAAAAAAAGAATGCAGTGTAAAGTGAATGTAATGTATTTGGATTATTTTAAAGTTGTTTGGTAGAAAATTCTACAAATACATGGATTTATTTTTTTTCTGTTTGGTAGAATCAATGTAATGTAAAATATTTTTAGGGTTGTGGGTGGCAGTCAACTGCAGCGAGACGATGGCAGTTGGCGGCGGCGATAGCACTTTACATTAGCTAGCCGGTGTATTTGGAATTTGCCCAAATCGGGTGAATTCCAAATACACCAAAATTTTCTCTTCCAATGTATTTTAAATACATTGTATTATTTTAGAATTTTATTATGCACCAAACTAAACACACAAAAAGTTAAAATTCTCTGCATTTACTTTACTTTACACTAAAAAAAGCATCAATCTAAATAACCCCTAAAGAAATTGTATTTTTATGGAAAAACACAAAAGGAGAACTAGTTCGTAGGAGGGAGACCAGAAGAAGGTGGGTTATGGAACTCCTCATTCAATGAGGACATGGCTCCTCCTAGGAATATTTGGATCACAGTAGGGTCTAGAATAACTTATTTAAAGATTGATCTTTGACAAATCAAGTAACACATAAAGAACTTAGCACCACTAATGTGCCAACTCATCTATGGAGACAACAAATTTCTCCAGAAGGATGACTACGTACTTTAAATCATTTACTGCCAGCTAAATATCCTAATTACTTCATTTAAAATAGTATAATGATAGTAGAGATGATATCAAATTTTTCTCCTAAGTCACCCAAACAAATCTTCTCATATTCTCAAAAATCCAAAGCTCAAATATTCTTTTAGTAGTCTTTGTCCTCTTAGGCTCATAGTTGGTTCATAGTTGGCTTGAAGAAAGGGTGTTATTCCATTCAAATATTTGAATAAACTTTCAAACTTCTTGTTGGAATTGAGCTAGCTTGACAATGTACAATTCAACAAGTCTACTAATTTTAGTTTGATTGCTGTGTTTCTTGGCTGACTGTTCTTAGCCAACTTCTTTTCTCCCTTTGAACTGGATGCAACAACTTCAATTTTTTTTATCTCTTTCTCCAATTGATAGCCTCAATAAATTAGTTTATTTCTCAACACTCGACATAGTTATGATATTGCTATGAAGGTTTTTTTGTTAACTCCATCCATGATGATCTTGGCAAAGAGGAGTCATTTACCTTTTTGGAAGAATTGCTCAAATATCAATTAATGAAGCTTCCACAATCTCATCTTTGGCAAGCTCTTTTTTTTTTTTATATAACCTTCTCTAGCTTCTTCAAGTGATTTAGTTGTTATCTTTTTCAGTGGAGAAAATAAAGATAATTCACCAAAAGACTTGTGCTTTTGTCATTTTTTTACACTTCCTAATACTATTACAAAATCCTCTTTGCTAATAAATTTTTTGATTTTTGCCATGTGTTGAAAGGTATGAGAAAAACCCAGGCAAGATCTTCAAGAAAAAGTTAGGGATATTTATATTTAGAGCAATCAATGTATTTATCATCTATCAAGTCAAGTGAAGAATAAAAAATAAGGTCACCTAAGTGTTTTGACGAAGGCAATAATTCTTTTTTTTTTTTCAACATTTCAAAAAATATATGGGAATTGAGGAATTAATGTATACCTAATATTGCTTGAGGTAAGGTAATCATAACTTGTAAATTTCTTAAACCCAATTCAGGCTAGTCACCATCAATTAAACCATGTCTCCTAAAGGAGTTATTTGGTGAGTATTCTTGTAATTCCACATTTATAATTTAAAGTTATCTGATTAAAATTCTATGTGCTAATGAATTCCATAATCGAAGGCAGCTAGGTTACGTACCCAAATCATCATTATTAACTTGGCCTTTAGATCATTTGAATTGGACAGATCAATAGGCTATTGAAGTTGCATGAGCATTCAAAGTCGCCTGTCAACTCAGAATGAAATTGTCAGACGCTTCATTGGAAGCTTCAATCTCCAAAAACTTCTCCTTTACTTGGAACACACAATTATTCTCTATGTACCTTTTAAAAGGTACAAGTTGGCTAGATTTGTTCATTTTATGGCATATATTTTTTTGTCCTTGCTACGGAATTTTACTTATATGTTGTTATGTCTTTAGTATTATACTTGACCCAACTTATGTATAAGGAGTCAGAGGATAGGATGAGTACGACAAAGTCATATCTTGACATTTCTATATTTTCTAAGCAATATAGGGAAATCCCAGAACTCTCTATTAACTCTTTTTTCTTTGTTTAGTTTGGTCCAAACTTATCAGTAAAGTTTTAGTGTCATCGACGAACATATTTAGATCCAACATCCATTAGGGTAACATGCTTAAGTTTGTTGCTTTCATTGCTTTATGGGATGTTCATTTGTTGCAAGCTAAACAAGCTCATCCAGGTTATTACTTTCTTGACTGCTTGTCTTTATACTGTATTTTTAGCCATGAGTTTTTCTGATCTCCATGTTTCTAATAGTCTCCTATATGGAATGAAAGTAATCGGTGCAACTCTCAATGAAATTTTAATTGAGTTATATAAATTTTGCTGAATAAAAGATTTTTCATTCACAATTCTTGCATCTGGATTGATTTTCATTAGTGTTCAAGCATATGAAAAATACAAGGATGGCCATATAACATATGTGAGTTTTTTTAAATGTATAATTTTACTTGTTTATTTCACTAACCAAAATTTTCTAATACATAAAAGATATTATTAAGAATCCATGCGCTTGATTTCAAGGCATTTGAAAGTCTTCACACTTTGAAATCACAATTTTTATGTTTTGCAACTGGATCCATACATCATAGATACTTTGATGAAATTGATAGGTGATTAGATGTTCTTAAAACTTCTTGAAATCATACATGTCATTAATTTTAATGATGTGAGAAGAATGAATAGTTATTATTTTGCATATGAAGGTGATAACATCAAAATTTAATTAGGTGGAGAATGATAATTCTTCTCTAAGGAGAGAAAAGTCCTTCCCATGGACATTCACCACTTGCTTGACTGTCCGATTATAGCTAATATGTTGCAATTAATTTTTATCAGGATTTATTATCTTCAGCTGAGCATGATAAAGTTTGTTTCCTTGGTAGAAACTGATCTGGTTTTCTTTGAAGAAAATTTTTTTTTTTGAAGGATACGTCAACTTGCTGTACAGGAAAAATGAACTTGGTTCAATCAGTAGAATAAGAGAACTCCAAGTTTATTCTGTTTTGTTCTATGCAGTGTTTTTCTAGAACAAGTTTTATGTACTTGTATTAGCAAGATAAAATAATAATGATAATAACAAGCCTTTATCCAACTGTGGGGTTGGCTACATATTCCTTTTTCTTCATTGTGTCTTATTAAGTGTCAAGTTCTCATTTAATTTTAATAAAATAAGATCATTTTTTATATTTTCTAGCAAAATCTTTTTAGATATATCTCTAATTTTCTTAATATAGGTCGAATCTAATACATCTATTCTCCTAAGTGAGTCATCGGACGGCCAATGTTTTATGTGAATATCATTTAAGGCAATAAAAACAACAACAACAAGCCTTTATCCCTCTACGTGGGGTTGGTTGCATGAATCTTTTTTCTCCAATATGTCCTATTAAGTGTCATATTCTCATTTAATTCTATTAAATTAAGATGATTTTTTATTCTTGATAACCAAGCTTTTTAGGCCTACCTCTACGCTTCTTAACATAAGTCAAATCTAGTACATCAACTCTCGTATTCATTGATTGATATTTTATACAAATCATCTAAGGTGTTATCTTCTCATTGAGCTATTCTAATTTTATCATGTATATATTCATTTTTCATTTATCTCTAAGTGTAAAGCCATTCATCCACCCGGGCATCCTCTCTACAACACTTAACTTAATTTTATATTACTCTTTTATTGGCCAACATTTTGCGCCATAAAGCATTATAAGTCTCACCACTATCTTATAAAAAATTTTCTTGAGTCTAAGCAGTACTTTTCTATCACAAAGTCCCGATGCATTCCTTCACTTCAATCATCCAACTTGAATTTTATTAATAACATCTCCACTTATTTTATCATCGTTTTGAACAATAGACTCAAGATGTCTAAAATGTTTATTCTTTTTAATGACTTAATTATTTTTCTCACAACCCACCATTAAATCTTCTATAACTAAAATTACACTCCATATATTCAATTTTATATCTACTCGAATGAAAGCCTTTAGACTTTTAAGGTTGACCTCCATAATTCAAGTTTCTTTTGAACTCCCTATCTAGCTTTATCAACAAGAAGAATATCATCAACAAAAAACATACACTAAGATCTAAATGTCTAATAAGGACATTCATAACTAAAGTAAAAAAGATATGAGCTTAAAGTCGATCCTTGATGTAATCCAACTAAAATAGGAAAATATTTGTTCAATCCTCCTTGTGTTTAAACACAAGTGACAGCTCTATTATAGATATCTGTTATGATTTGAATATAAGCAATATTAATCCTTTCTTTTTTAAAACTCTAAAAGTACTTTTCTTGAAAATTTATCATACGCGTTCTCTAAATCTACAAATATCATTTGTAGATTCTCTTTACTCTTTGTACTTTTCCATCAAACAACTTAACAAATGTATAGCATCCATAGTAGACCTAGCCAGCATAAATTCAAACTAATTTTGAGAAACTTTTGTATCACATCGTAATCTATATGCACAATTACTCTCTCCCATAATTTTATTTTATGACACATTAACTTGATTCCTCTATAATTTGCACACTCTTATGTATCACCTTTATTCTTAAAAATAGGAACTAACAAATTCTTTCTCCACTCTTTTGACAATCTTTTTAGTTTTTAAAATAATATTAAATAGGTTCATAAGCCAAGAAATTCCTTGATCTCTTAAGCATTTTTACACTTCTATTGGAATATCATCAGGTCTTATTGCTTTGCCACACTATTTTTTTAAAACCTCTCCAACCTCAGTTTTACTAATATAATGAAAAAAATAAAAATCTTTATTTTTATTCAATGTATCAAGATCATTAAAGTCAATCATGTTCACAACCATCATTTGAAAATCTATCAAAATATTTCATTCACTTATGTTGAATATTCTTTTTTAAGAAAAACACTTTATTGTATTCATACTTATTGCATTTCATTTGATCTAAATTTTTATTTTTATCGTTTTACTTGGCTAATTTATACAAACATCTTTTACCCCTTGAGTATTAATCAATTATTTAAGTCACTAATATTGAATTCTTTGAATAACATATTATTTTTTTATAATTTTTATGGGTCACTCTATATATTTCTCAATTCTTTGTCTACTCTAACCATCTTAAGGCATCTCTCTCTAAATCTTATCTGTCACTAGAGCTACTCTGACCTTTTTACGTATATATTTATTTCACATTTTGTCTCTAAGTGTAAAGTCACTCATCCGCTTGAGCATTGTCTTCTCTACAACACTTAGTTTTATGCTTCTCTTTTACTGGCTAACATTCTGCATCATAAAGCATTGCAGGTCTCATCACTATTTTATAAAATTTTCTCTTAGGTCTATGCGGTACTATTCTATCACATAACAGTTCCAATGCATTCCTTCACTTCAACCATCTCACTTGAATTCTATTAAAAACATCCCCATTTATTTCACCATCACTTTGAGCAATATACCGAGATATTTAAAACGTTCACTCTTTTTAATGACTTTATCACCCATTGCCACAACCTTACCACTAGATCTTCTACAATTAAAATTACTTCCCATGTATTCGGTTTAAGATCTATTCAAAAGAAATCTTTTAGACTCCAAGGTTGACCTTCATAATTCAAGGGGTTTTTTTTTTTTTAAACTCTCTCTAATCTTATCAACAAGAAGAATCATCAGCAAAAAACATGCACTAAGGTACATCCTCCTGTAAAGTCTAGTTGAATATCTTTAACTAAAGCAAAAGGATACGGGCTTAAAGCCCATTTTTAATGTAATCTCAGCTGTATTAGCAATAGTGTTTTTAAAAATATCACCTGTTCATCTGATATGGTCCTATGGATATCATGTCTCACTACTTGTAAAATTTTGCATGAAATTAGCAAATGTCAATAATTTAGTTAGTAAAAGGAATGTCTAGTTTTCTTTATAATAACGGAGAAATTGTTCGAAACATTTGTGAAGCTGAAGTGCAATTCATGAAAGGTCTGACAAATGAAATGCATGAGTAGGTCGTTTAATTCCATACTAGCCTTAATTACCTTCAAAAATCAGGCGTAAAGTCTATGCTAAAAAATTCAAGTGTAACAATTGTGCATGCTAGAAGTAATGACTTTCATACGTCGCTTGAAAGAGTTTTTAATTGTTCAAGTTTTGTGTGAGAAGTGCCAAGTTCAAAAGGTTAAAAACAGTTTTCTATACTGCATCCTTTTCCTTGATTGTTTTATTTTGTCTTTATTTTAGATGTTGTGAGACCAGTGTCCATTATATTGATTAGGATGTTTGTCTAAGTGGAATTATTTCTACTAAACAAGTACCAGTTATTCTTCCAAATGCTGACTTTTAAGCTATACATAATTATGATGACTAAAAATTGTTCAGATCAAATTTCAAGGCAGCATTTTTTCAAATGGTTTTCTTCCCATCTTTTTCCAGCATTCCATGGAATAGTTTGCTTCATGGTTTGGAGAGTCATGAATTGGACAATACTGCTCTTTTTTCTTGTTTCATTTTATTTAAAAGCCTTTAGCCACTATGTATGGTTGGCTACATGAATCCTTCTTTTCCATTGTGTCCTATTAAGTGTCAAATTCTCATTTAATTCTAATAATATAGGATCATTTTTTATATTTCTTAACCAAATCTTTTAAGGTTTATTTCTACCTTTCTTAACATAGGTCAAATCAAATTTATCTACTCTCCTAATTGGGTCATCGGATGGCCAATATTTTATGTGACCAAATTATTTAAGGCAACTATCTCTAATCTTATCTATCATTAGAGTTACTCCAACTTTTTCACGTATATATTCATTTCACATTTTGTCTCTTAAGTGTAAAGCCACTCATCTACTTGAGCATCCTCATCTCTGCAACACTTAAATTTATTCTTTCTTTTATTCGCTAATATTCCGAGCCATAAAGCATTGTAGGTCTCACCACCATCTTATAAATTTTTTCCTTAAAATCTAAGCAATGCTTTTCTATCACACAACAATCTTGCTGCATTCCTCCACTTCAACCATTCAACTTGAATTCTACCTATAACATCCCCATCTATTTCACCATCACTTTGAGCAATAGACCCGAAATATCTAAAACATTCACTCTTTTTAATGACCTTCTCTTTTTGTGTGAGAAAGTGCAATTTCTCTCAAATTGTTCAAATGATGTACTCTCATGATAAAGTATAATGATAACTTCCATTGCATATTGATTTGTCGGGCAATTTTTGGCTGGATCAGCCAGTAATCCCAGCAACTATCATTCCCGTGCAGTGGAAAGGCTCAGCAGGAAAACACTTTATTCTCCTATCATGTCTTTGATAATCTCTTCAAAACATAATCTACTTTTATGGCAAATACTTGTTTCTTCTTTTATTTATTTGTTATTATTTATTTCTTTAGAGGGCATTTATAGTTTTTTCATGCTTCAAGTATGTAGTCCCTTTAAAACAAATAATGCTGCTTGAATGGACCAGATAGTGATACTTATAGCATTTCATTACCAATATAATCAGTTACAATCCATTTTTACTCTGCTTCTCATTATCATTTAATAACCATTATGATTAGTTACAAACCATCTTCTCTGCTACCTAAAATTTTCCCTTCACGCCGTTTCAGAATACTGTGAGAAGTATGCAAAGCTTGAGAACTCTGCAGCTGATGGCAAATCCAGCGATGAAGAGCTGAGTGATGAAGAATATGAATCCAGTGATGAGGAAACCGTTCCAGGCAATCCTGATCCTTGACCTAACTTAAACTCATCTGATATTTATGTTCAATGTATATCAGTCATTTCAGCTAATGCCAGGAAATAGGACCCATATCCCTGTGTATTTAACTAACATTGTCTTTGTACTATTATAAACATTCAGCAACGATTGAATTGGATGAAGAAATTCACTTGACTTGTTCGTATTCTTTATTATATGTTGTGGCAAAGAGATGGAGACTAAGTGTGAGGGCTGCTCATATTCAGTCAAGTCTTGAAGACCACAGCCAATTTATGATAGATTTGGTTAAACTGCCTATTGTAGGTTACATCTTGATTTTATTTCATTGAGAATAATTAACATTGAAATTTGATCAATTTTTTAGTTCAAGATAAATTCGATAGATCATGTTTGAGTCGAGTTTCAAGAGAGGGTGTTGCGTGAAGAAATTATGTTTGATTTTGAGTTTATGATGTGTGTTTGGGGATATATTTGAATGATTTGATTGAGCAGGTGATAGCGGTTGGAGGTGATGAGTGGTCATAATAGTCGAGGATTACACCATCAAAACCATGCTGGAAAATGGCAACTCATGAAGAATAGAATAGGTAGATGGATTCAATTAGAGTTTTAAAATACTTTTTTTTTGTTTTTTGAGACATTTGAGTTAAATTAATCTCTAAGTGAAAGAATTTGAACTCAAGATTTTTTAGTTGAAAGTTTAAGCTCTAGATTATTAGGTTAAGGTGTCTTCTAGAATTCTAAAACACATTTTATCATAGCTATAGATGATTGATATTATGTTTGATGGGTTGGAATCATTTACTATATGCAAAAATTATTTCTAGCTATTTACATAATAGAAAACATCTTCACAACATGGCTAATACAAGCTCATGTCCCAGACGATATAGTCACCTACCCAAAGATAGGTGCATCAAAAAACAAAATCGCTGTATGAAGCATTATTATACATCATATTAGAGGGTTATGATAGCACATGTATATATTTATTGATTATCATGCTCATTAAGCATCATCATGTTGATAATATTTACATAAACTCATGCCAAAAGTGGAGCATCATTAAACTTATCTCTCATTCTTATGGTAAGAGCATGCTTTATAATTTATGGTAGTTTTTACCTAACTTAAAGCCCTTGTTTTCATAGTTTAGGGTTGTGACTAGGGGTTTATGGACTAACTTGATCCACTTGACATTCATCGATGGAGGCGATGGGGGTCCTAAAGCAGTATCTATTATCTCTTACACCTTATTTGTTGCTACTATCAAAACTAATATGAAGCTTATGATTGCCTCTTGATCAAACTAATTGTCTCCCTATCCTTAGGATATTAGGGAGAGGCTATTTGACCACCATTATCAAGAGTCTTAAATGAATTATCTTATTTTAGTAGAAATAATGTCATCATATGCTCTTGATATTTGACAAACTTTGGGAAGGATGTTGAACCTCTTAAAAGATTTTATTATATATATATATATATTGTTTATTTATTGTATTGTAAGTGTTGAACTCTCTATTCATTAGAGCTTTCTATTATGAGGCATGCTACGTTAGGAAAAATCTTTCTAAATCTTAATAGATGTCCACAAAAAAGACATGAAGATATGATCGTGATGATGCTAGTGATCTTAATAGAGATGGAAAGTGAGCTATATATGATAACATAAACATGACAAAGGATGAAATATCATTATTCAAAGATAGATAATAACATGAAAGAGATACAAATTTTATTTTTAGGGAACTCATCAAAGAACCCTAATAAGAGGAAGCCACCAAGTTTTATGTTTCATTAAATGTAGCACTTTACATGATTTTAACCTAGTATTGATATGACACTTAAAATACTACTAGTCGAAGCACGAATCTTGATGCTAAAAGCAAGCTGATCCGAAGTTGAAACTGGTCGAGATCAAGCACTTAAAATATCCTTGGAAACTCTGGGATGTCAGTTAAATCCCTAAATAACTCTCAAATATGGAGTGTTTATAGTCAAATTGAGCGTCTCGACGAGCCGGATCTAAAGAACTCAAGATCTCATAATTCTGACTTCATTTGAGCATTCAAATGCACAAAATACATCATATGATTAAGGAAATTAGCATGAGCCGTCTGATGGAGAGGAGTGGTTCGAATTTTGTATGTATTTACAGAGACGCCACTCCTCCAATCTATAAATAGCCTCATTCTCATATGGAAAGCAAGAGAGAGGAGAGAGCTCTAAAGCTTGAAAATCCTCCAAACATAATGGGGCCACCACTGACGGTGTCGGCCCACCCCGGTTACCAACCACCGCCTCTCCTGCCGTACCGCCATCGCTGATCCTTGCGCTGCCACCGCTTACCGCCGGCCTCACTACCGGCCGAGGTCATCGCCGGTCATCATACCATGACGCCACTACCATATCATCGGCCGCCGATCTCAACGGCCATTCACGGTCTATCATGAAATTTTATCGCCGTTGGTTGTTTCGCTTATTCACCATCATTCGCTACTACTAGTAACTGTTACAACTCGAACGTGACTATATGGCATTGTTGCGATCTTGGGATTCCATTATCGCCTCTCATATAATTTTGTAATCTCGGGAAATTCTCCAAAAACAAATATATAGTGAAAGATTTTCTCAGCCGTGGTTTTCTCTTTTCGAGGTTTTCCGTAGTAAAATTTGAGTTTTCTTATTCACTTTTAAATACGTGTGTGATGGATTTCACAACAAAAAACTTTCACTCTACCGTATGGTTTTCTAGCACGGTTGCGTCAGGAAGCGATTCCCATTATTTCATCTTGTATGACGATCAAGTTTCCAATAAGATCAAAACCACCATCCATTTCAAGTTTTAAGGAGCTAAAGCGGCGAATGATTCATCAAACTGCTCTTAAAGATCGTCCATGTTAATATGTTAAGCATCTAATCGACACCATCAAGAAACAAGTCAAAGTTGGAGGATATTTCGGAAGAGATATAAAATTATGATTTTCCAATCATACTCATGAAAAAATAAGACCAAGATTAATGAACAACTTTGACTACAACCACAAATGAATGTTTTGATTCAACCTCTTTCATACAGTTAATGCCATCGGTAAAACTCGACAAACAACTTAGATAGGTCTGGTCTTGGTGGACTTCCACGGTTAATGTCATCTGCACACAAACCGGATATCTCACGATTCAATTCAACCTATTCCACAAAGTTAACGCCATCGGGTAACACCGATAAATAACCTCGATGGGTCAAAATCTCAATGGATTCAACCTCTTCCATGCGATCTCGTAATACCGACAACAATCTCGATGGGTCAAAATCCCGATTCAATTCAACCTCTTCCACATAGTTAATGTCATCGAGCAAAGACTCGACAAACAACCTAGATTGGTCAAAAGGTCCTTGGTGGACCCACTTTCTTCCACGGTTAATGTCGGGTAACACTGACAAACAACCTCGACATTGATCAAAATTCTCGAGATTCAATTCAACCTATTCCATAGTTAACGCCATCGAGCAAAGACTGCAAACCTAGATAGGTCAAAAGGTCGGGACTTCTCTCTTCCACACATCTGCTCGTAATAACACTGATAAATAACCCGGATGGGTCAGAATTCAACCTCTTCCATGCATCGAGCAAAAGACTCGACAAACAACTTGGGATAAAAGGTGGACTTCAGCCTCTTCTACACGCATCGCTATCGGGTAACACCGACAAACAACCTCGGATAGGTCAAAAATCTCACTGATCTAATTCGACCTCTTCTATTAGCCATCGTAACACCGACAAACAATTCGATAGGTCAAAATCTCGCCGATTCAATTCGATCTTCCATACAGGTTAACGCCATCGAAGTCATGGCCGGTAAACAAGTCAAAGATCTCGCTGCCGCAAATATCATCGTTTGCCATCCCTCGCCACTACCGCGCTTGCCGCTAATCGCCGTTGCCGCAATCACCGCCATCACCCTCGCTGGCCGCCACCATTATCGCCGGCCACCGCCGCCATTTATCGCCAATGGCATTATCGCCGGCCACCGGCTACGAATTATCGTTTACATTTTTCGCCACCACTAATTTCGCCATCACTGCGCTGCCAAGCATCGCCACTATTGCCGCTGGGTTGTTGGCCGCTGATTCGGCTGAACCATATCGCTGGCCACCGCTGGCCGCATATCTCATTACCTCATCATCGCTGGTTATCTCTGCCATCGCCGCAATCTTCGCCGCCACCACTATCACCACTTCGGCCGCTCCGCGCCACCGCTTCACTTGGCTGTTACTACCATTGCGTTATCACTATCGCGATTACACATCGATTATCGCTGGCATCTTCGCTGGTTAATAATTGGTCTCGCCACCATTTTGCCACTATCGCTGCCACTTACCGCTGAATTAACCTCTGCTTGCCGCCAACTATTGCCGCTGCCACCGCTTCCGACTTGACCATTGTCGCCGGCCACCGCTGCCGGTCATCGCCGGCATCTGGTTGACACCACCATCATCGCTTCATTCGCTGATCAGACGCTAATCGCTTACCGCTGACTACCGCTGTTGCGCGACCAATTGCTGGTCCCCGCCGTTATATCGCTGGCCACCGCTGCTTAATCCGCTGGTTACACTATCGTTGCTGGCTATTTTGCTGGACTATCAATAGCGATCATAATTGCTGATTATTGCTGCTTCAACGCACCATCATCCCGCGCCAATTAAGGCCAGCCGGCCGAATCGGCTGCTGACGCCGCATCTGGCCAACCACCTCGCTGCTGCATTATCCACTTCGGATCTACTGTTACATCTCGTGTTGCAACACCCTTGGCCAAAGCACCACGCTTTGACACCGCCGCTGACGCGGTCTTCGCCGTTTCATACGGTCGGGCCCCTCAAAAAGCGGGGTTAACACCTCTTTGCCTGTCGAAATTAATTTCGCTTGAATTTCTCGCTAAGAATTTTCTCGCGGCGATGTTTACTTGGCGAGCGGATAGAAAACGCATGCTACTCTGGGCTCAACGGGTGGAAAACGGGCTGCTTGAAAGCAAAAGAGGCCGGACGCAAGCATGCTGCTTCAGCTGTTTTGCTTCTTTCGTCGCCTGGACGCTAATTCAGCGGCATCAGCCTACCCGCCCCAGAATCGGCGCTGGCAAGTTTATTCGCCCGGTGACTGCTCGTCAGGTTTACCCGGGCCAAGGACATCGCATCCGTTTCCAGGAGGCGCCTTTACCTTCAACTACTCCCGTGATCCGCCTGATGGATTGTTGTGGACTGGTCGCCACCACCCCACTTCCACCGGCACCAGAACCCAGAATTTCAGGCCGACCAGACGCACTCATCTGCTCAGAAGCATACCAGATGTGGCTCCTCACCGCAGCGCTGCTCACAAGGACCTGCTGTTGCTACCGTACCCAAATTAGAATCGCCCATAACTTGCCATTTTAATCAAGCATGACGGCGTTGGCCTGGGGCTCGTTGTATTCGCCAACTTAGTAAAACTACTCATACTCACAACCTTGAAACTGCAAAGTGTAAATGTCCGTATGGGTCCATAACCCCAAAATCTTGCGCCCATGCATACCCGCATACATCTGCGGCCTTGCACCCGCTTCCGTAGTCATAATCTCATGCTCCCATGAAGATCTATTCTCTCAAAATGTATGGTTAACGAACCCGCAAATTTCATTGAAGAATTTGTTATTTTTAAGTATTCGGTCTATATATTTTTGGATGATTGAGATAATATCATCCAAAAATAGGGGGACAACTGATATTACCCTCAAAATTCCTCCGCGAATCTTGATGCCAAAAGCAAGTCGATCGAATTGAACCGGTCGAGATCAAGCACTTAAAATATAATTGGAAACTTTGGAACATCGGTTAAATTCTAAAAGCTCTCAAATGTGGAGTAAATAAATCGGCGCCTCAACGGCGGATCCAAGATCTTACAATTCATTTGAGCATTCAAATACACAAAATACTTCATATGATCAAAGGAATCATCATGAGCCGTCGATGGAGAGGAGTTCGGATTTTGCATGTATTTACGAGACGCTATTCCTCCACCTATAAATAGCTCATTCCTCATAGAGGAGACCAAAGCGAGAGGAGAGAGCTCTAAAGCGAAGATTCTTCACAATCGCACCACTCGACGGTCCAACCACCACCGCCGCCATGCACCGCCATGATCCACCGCGTCAATCTCTTCGATCTCCACCTTCATCGCCGGTCGATGTCCTCGCCGCTCACTATCATCTCGCTTACTACAAGAATCACACCTAAACGCACTAGCATAGTTATTGTTCCCTTCTCATATGCAATCTTGTAATCCGTTATCGGAAGATTTTGTACTCAAAGCATATAGTGGAAGATTTTATTGGGCTAGACCATTTTTTTATCTCTTTTGAGGTTTTTTCACGTAAAAAATTGAGTTTTCTTGTTCACTTTTAAATACCTGCATGTGTCTTTGGATTACAACAAAGCAAGCGTAAACTTTCACTCTATCACAATTGGTTTTCTAGCACGCAACAAGTATAATATTCTAAAATAACTCATTTTTATTTATAAGTATTAAAATACATTTTATTAAATAATTTGGTTTGGTAAAATGAAAGAATCAAAATCTTCATTAGTTTGATTGCATTGTTGATTGCTATTTTGCTTAATTGAAGAGATCTTTTTGATTATATAGTTTCCAAAATTTTCTTCCTTATATTAGAGCTTTAATGGAAGGTGATGAGAGAGGAGAGGATAGACCATACAAATTTTCATGCTTCAAATTTCATCCATTAATGAGAGTGGATCCTAATAATTTATTTATGATTATTAATATTTTAATTGATTTGTTTCACTCTTAATTAGAGATGATGATGGTACATTTTTTTATAAATAAAAAAAATATTATTTTTTAAGATCCTATGCATTTACATGTCTAACATCTAAAGTTTATAATATATATATATATATATATATATATATATATATATATATATATATATATATATATATATGTTCATCAAATGATTATCATTATATTTTTAATATTTTAATATTAATGATAAATTCCTTACATCATGATGATATCATTCATTGGCTATGTTAACAATTTGCCTTATTAACAAATTAAGAAGTGTGAAAATATAATGCAAGAATGGTAGCTTAAAGCTATTAGTGACAAATATACATCAATTATGATGCAATTTTGCTCTCATTGGCTTGAATGAAAGCTATTATCAACTTTTACTTAAAATTAAAAATACAAATTTTCTTGGAAGAAGTTGATTTTGTGAAATAATCTATAAACTCATATAGATGATGTCCAAGAATGAAAGTCTTAAATGAGTATTGAGATATATATGGGCATACTTTACATTTAAAATAGTACTATTAGTTATGTTATAATATTATTATGGGCATACTTTATATTTAAAATGGATGAGATTGAGATATCATGTTAGCACTTTGTATGATGACCTTATTTTTATATGAAGGAATGCTAAAAAGTTTTGGTCTCTAGATTTTGAGATGATAGATAGGGTTTATAATTTATGTTTTCAACTCAAAAAAATTAATTAAATAAGTGAAAGAACATATTTTTGTATCACAAAAAGCATATGCAAATTAAATTCTTTAAAATTTTGATGTGGATGATTGATTGCTCTCATAGGGGAAAAAATGGTATTAATATTGTAATCTTTTGATGATATTTTTAATCAACATTAATTATATTCCTAAACCCTTACAAAATCATTTGGGAAAAATATTATTGTCATTTTTATGATATGTTAGTTAAGCATTATTAGCAAAAAATTTCAAAATAATATATCTCGTTCATCAATAGAAGTCTCAAAGGCTTTGCATGTTCATTGGTTGGTGGCACACATAGCTAAACTACAGTTGCTAACAATTGGTCAATTGTCATTATAATGATGATCAAATTGATGGATCAGATAAGCTAAAAGATATGATTTGATGCATCCAATGTTGATATGAATGATGAGATCTCTATATAATTTTAGATGAAAAATCAAATATTCTCTTCAATAAATTATAACAAACCTTAGTTATACTTTCTAAGCATTCTAAATTTCTAAATCATAGAAAACTTTAATGCACTTTATTCTTTCTAAAACTCATAGTCAATCATTATTGTGTTATGTGATCCTCCTTGCAAAATAAGCCACTTATATTCTTCTTCTACCATTCATCGATTGCCTACTGTTCGCCATATATTACTTGCCCGTCGTTCATCATTCTTGTCGTTCATCATTCTCGTCGTTCTTCCCTTAGATGCCCACCTTTTGTAGGTTATCGATTATCTATTGATCACTTGCCAAATATCAAATGTTTGTTGTTTTTCGGTCACCTTTTGTTGCCCGATTAATGCTTGCAATATATATATAAATTATGGCATCATTATCTTGTGTTTGTCCTTGCTAGTGGAATTAAGAAAAAAAAAGGGATAAAAAATATTTTCAAGAAAAGTTTTCTTTTTCTTCTTTTAAAATTTAAGATGTCAAATATTCTTGTAGATAAAATGATTGACAATGATTGAAATCAGTCATTTCATAATGGATTTTTTTTAGATTTAAAAGCATTTTATTAAATAACATATTGTTATAATATTTATATTATATATTGAGATCATAGATTTCCTATATTTTTTTATAATATAGGACTTTGATGTAAATAGTATAATAATTTATGTCATTATTATATCTTTTTTATTATTATAATATTATTTATTTAATATTATCTACATAAATAAATAAAATCGATATTATAAACAATTAAAAATTAGGAAAGTGAACTTAGCTTTAATTTATCTTTTATATTTTTTTTTGAAAATAAAATATTTAGTTAGTTGATGTGAGGCAAACACTTGTGTAATAAAATCGTCCATTTGGAAGGTGCGCCTTCTTCGTGTTTGTATGACTTCATTCCTTCTTTTGAACGAACCCTCAGAGTCTCTTCATTTGGTATTGGCTCTTAACTATCGGCCATCTTCTAGCTCTTCTTGATCAAAGATATATAGATATGATTTGAAGCAATATTAAATATAAAAAATTAAATATATATATATATATATATATATATATATATATATATATATATATATATATATATATATATATATATATATATATATATTGAACCATTGACTAAAAAAATTTTTTTTTTTTAATTTATGATGACTCAAGTTGTTTGCTGACTTTGAGTCGCTCATCAATAGGGCTGCAAATGAACCGAGCAGAAACTTGTTCGAGTTCAAGCTCGTTTGTCGTTATTGAGCTCGAGCTCGATTCGAGCTTTTATGATGGTGTTCAAGCTCGAGCTCGTTTAAAAAAATCATGTTCCCCATCGAGCTTGTTATGAGCTTCGGTTGATTGGGCTTATCAAGCTCGTAACAAGTAGCTCATTTAATGAAATAAGCGAGTCTTAATCGAGCTTGTTCATGAGCTCGGTTCGACTAACAGTATTTCATTTAATGAAATAAACAAGCCTTAATCGAGCTTGTTCGAGAACAGCGTGTTGAGAAATATAAATGATACTATTTATAAACAAGCTTTAATCGATCGAGTTTTAACGAGCTTCGAAGCTTTAAATGATCGCTCATTTAACATAAATGAATCAACAACAACTTGTTCGCTCTTCATTTAGCAATCAAGTATTATTCAAGCTCGCTTCGACACATGAACGAACATAAATGAGCTCTAATCTTCAGTCAATGAACGCGCGGTTCATTTGCAGCCCTATTCATTAACTCTAAGTTTATTGATTATAGTAGCATGTTGACTCTCGATCGCCTAATCTCCACCTTAAAATGAGAACCAATAGATAAGTTCTTCATTAATGAATTTTTTTTTCTAATCACTTATCAAATGTATTCTTAAGTGCATATCTAAAATTAAGACAACTGTTAGTTAATAAAATCATCATAATCCAAGTTCTCATAAGAAGAGAAGGAATATAATATAATTACTTGACTTAATCAAAATGGATTAATTCATGTTAATTATGGTGTAAAACAGCTGGATTAATCGTCAATTAATTAGAATTCTTCAATGGCCATATTGTATGACAATAGGAAGATGCAAAACATTTTAAAAAAAATTAATTTATATTTCAAATTCAATGATCAGATATCATAAGTCATTTTTTTATTTTTTATTTTATCAAATAAATTTGGGGTAAATAAATGTGAAGGATATTAAATTGATTTTATGATGAATATAATATATGAGAAATTAATTAAAATATATAATGCACCAATCTTAATGTAAATCTAATGACATTTAGAGCCATCATAATAAAAAAATTAATTATGATATTTTGAGTCAATTTTTTTTTCATTTTCATTTTTAATTGCATAAAACACATTAAGCTATTACTATAAAAAAAACAATTTTTTTGCTAATTTAGAGTACATTTGAGTCATTTGTTTGTCAATTTATTTTTCAAAAAGTTATCATAATTTTATTTGGCTATAATTTTTATTGATTTTAAAAGTTTTAAGATAAGAAATTATTTTTTACAATCAAATCTTCTAAATAATAATAGTTATAAGAAGCAAATTATATATATTTTTAAATAATAATGTTCATATAATCTTTTTAAAATATATTTTTAACAAAAGTTAATCACTGAATAATTAAAATACTTGATGAGAATTTTTTTTAAAAATACACCAAAATATCTTTAATAAAAAGCACTAATTACCTATCTTTGAAACACGTGGCAAGTTTTTAAGAACTTGTTATTTTATTTGCATCAAAATATCCTAATGTAATTTTGTCTATTTTAAAAAAAAATATATGTAATTTCATACAAGCGCTTGGCCAGCCTCTTCCGGATTCCCCCATCTCCCTCCATTGCCAGTCTTAGAATCTCTCTTAACTAGCTGTATAAGAGGAGACAGCTCTCCAAACGACGACGAACCAGAATCTAAGTTTGTACTCATTTGGAAGCAAATTCTTTCAAACCCTAAGAGAGAGAAAGAGAGAGCAAGATAGAGAGAGAGAGAGAGTACTGTAGTCAGTTTTCCGGCCGGCCACAAAAGTATATTCATATATATATAAGAGGTTATATACAGAAGTCTCGCTCAGCCTTATGTCAAAGCGCGTCTCTCTTGCTCCTCCCTAAGCCATGGAAGAAGAAGGAGAGGAGGAGAAGATGAAGGCGACGGGCGATAACCAGGCCGAATCAACTGAGCCGGCAGCCGACGAGCCGGGAACTTCCGCCGGCTCAGGCCGGTTCTACGACTGCATCTTCTGCAAGAGAGGTTTCACCACAGCGCAGGCCTTGGGCGGGCACATGAACATCCACCGGAAAGATCGGGCTCGCCTACGGCCAGCTGGACCGTCCCCTTCCAGCCCGAGAAAAGGCGAGGAGGTCTATCATCCTTACGCGAGAGCCCAACGGGCAGTTCCCAAGCAAACAGCGGATCAGTCCTACGTCGTTTATTTTCCGGCTTCGTCGGCGGAAGGTTCACAGCGACCGACGGAGCTGGCTCAAGCCGGCGAGGAGCTACAACTTCGGCTGGGCGGGTCAGGCCCGAAGGAGGAGAAGGAGAAGAAGAAGAAAGAGGTGGTTGAGGAGGACTTGGATTTGGAGCTGAGACTTGGTCACAGTAAATCTCATGAATCATCATCAGATTTGTAGTTTAATTATTTATTGACTCAACTTCTTCTTCTTCTTCTTACTCTTTTTTTTTTTTTGGTGATTCATTTCATTATTTGATAGTTGTGATTTTCTTTGAAAAAGCGAGAGATTTATAATTTTTATTTTAGCGAATGAATATTGTTAATTAGTAAAATGGTTAAATTCACTAATTTAGGTGTTACTTCTTCTCCAATTGGATTATGAATTAAGAAACACTGTTAATTCCTCATGTTTTGTACTGTTATTTTTATTTTGTATATATGATTTCATAGCCAATTCAATTCATTAATGCCATATGGATTGGTCTCATTTCATTTAGTTAAATATATTTGGAGAATATTATCATTGAAAAATGAAATCTCTCTCTCTCTCTCTCTCTCTCTCTCTCTCTTATTGCTTTGGTTGGCCATAGAACTCTTTATCTCTTGGTTTTAGGGGCATCCATTGATTGAAATCATCGACAAGATTTTACAACATTATTCGATAATCAATGCTACTATATTGTAACTAATCTATATAGTCTTCGTTCTAATTTTAATTTTGACAAGTGGAACAAAAATTATGATAAATTAATATATTAATATAACTTCAATTAATTAGGGTAATTTATTTTATATTAAACCAAATGAAATGTTTTTCTTATATTATTTAGCATTAATGTATCTGAATATTTACTTCTCATAATTTTTTTTGCATTTTCAATTTATTCTTTTGAGATCATTTTTATCTATTTGCATAGATAGAATGACATGTGTATATATATATATATATATATAGTCCAACTTGACTCATTTGACTTAAATAGATCAAATTGAACAAAATTCAACCAAACTATACTCAAATCCAACCAAACTTGGCATGACTAATCCTTGGGTCACCATAGGCCTACCTAAGTTAGCATAACCCATGGTGAACCCAGTTTGGGTCAAACTAATTAAACTAAGCCATGCAAATGGAACAAAATCCCCATTTATGTGGGTTCTCCGCCTCATTATCCAATGACAATCACCTTTGGCTCTTCTTGGACAAGAGGATCATTGACCCAACTTAACCCAAAGCTATTGGGCTCAGCCTTTGGCCAAGAGAGGGTGAGTTCACCCATGGGCATCGTCCATCTAATGGAGAATGTACACCTCATGCTAGCCCACTACACTCCCTCAGCCTCTCACCCTCAGCCACCTTAGTAGCCCCTACCATCTCTGGCCACCTACCCACCCCAGACGACTAAAAAGCGAATCACTGCCTAGAGGAGGCGTTTACATGAGCATCCTTAGAGCATTGTGCATAGCCTCATACCTTCCCCCGAGCTCCTCGTGCACTTACAAATAGTTCATTTGAAGCAATTACAAATGTCTATTATAATAAAAAAAAATTTTAGAAGTATGATTAGTATAATTTGTCTATAATTATCATGAATTAATAAATATGATCATTGTTGCATGCTAGAAAACCAGTTGCGGTAGAATAAAAGTTTACACCTTAGCTTCGTTGTGGAGTCCGTGACATTAGATGTTTGAAGTATTAATAAAACTCAATTTTACGTCAAAAGAGGGAAAAATCACTGAGCAGCCCAAGAAAAATCTTCCACTGTACAAGTTTGTACGGATTACAAAATTGTATATAGAAGGGCGGAAATTCCAAAATCGAGCAACAATAGTCATGTAGTAGAACAACGGGGTCCCGGCAACGATGAAGGTCGTCGGATGGTGAGCCGGCGATGCCGTCGAGACGGCGGACGGTGACCGACGATGGTAGTCGGGGGTGGTAACCGCCGGCGTGTGGTAAGGCGATGACCGGACGATGGTTGAGACGGCGACCGATGAGGGCCGCGTGAAGCGGGTGGATGGGCAGACCGACGGCGAAGATCACAGCAAGGATCAATGGCGCGACGGTGGCGGCCGGTGGTTGGTAACCAACTGGATCCGCCGAAAGTGGCAATTATGCTTGGAGGATTTCAAGCTTTAGAGCTATCTCCACTCTCTTGCTTGGCCTACCCTCATATGAAGAATGAGAGGTTATTTATAGATTGGAGGAGTGGCGTCTCTGTAAATACATGCAAAATTCGAACCACTCCTCTCCATCGAATGACTCAAAATGATTCCTTTAATCATATAATGTATTTTGTGTATTTGAATGCTCAAATGAAGTCAGAATTATGAGATCTTGGGCTTGTTAGATCCGGCTCGAGACCGATTTATTATAAACACTCCATGTTTGAAAGCTACGATTTAGCGATATCCCAAAGTTTTCGAGATGATATTTTAAGTGCTTGATCTCGCTTTCAACTTGGATGGCTTACTTTTAACATCAAGATTACTTAGTAGAATTTTCGTCATATCCCCAATTTTGGATGACATTATCTCAATCATCCAAAAATATTTATGCACACACTTAAAATAATAAATTCTTCAATGAAATTTGGGTCCATTAACCATACATTTTAGAGAACAAATCTTCATGGGAGCACAAGATTATGATCAAGCGTAAGGAATGTGGGCCGGGCGAAGATGCGGGTTATGGACCCATTTGGACACTTACGAGCACACAGGGGGGCGGTACAGCCAGCCCCATGGGCGGTTGTAAGCAGCGTCGCATGGCGGGCATGTTGGCGTTGCGATGGTCGGGCGAAAAAAGCTGGAACCAGTCCTACATCATTTGGCATAAAACCGGTCTGTTTCAGTCGACGTGAACGCTGGGTTGAGTCACACGGGCCGGCCTGATCGCGGGGTCGCACGGGCGAGGGCCAGCACGGATCTGCGCGGGCCGGGCGGCGCATGAGACATCAATTAATTAAAGCATGGGGTAGATCTTTAGGTGTTTAATAACCTAAAGGAGTTTAATGAAATTATAGTCCACATGGGTGTGAAAACCATAAGAGTAATTAAGTTAATAACTAAGCCAACCGTTATATTTCCTAGGATCATTGCAAGTTTATTTTTCATGCATATCATGTTGGCTCATAATTATTTTGTTAATAACTTGAAGGTGACATAGATAAGATTAATTAATTCATCTAATTAAGGGTTCAACTTAATTAACTCATAAAATCAACTTAATTACATTTCTTTAAATTAAATAATATCACTAATGTGGAATGGGTTTAAAACAATAAGTTATGATTTATATTCTCCTCTTTAAATCAAATCAAATCCAAAACTTAATTAATGAAGAAGCTTTGGTTTGCTTTAAATAATCTTATTTGATTTGATTTTCCTTAAGAACTAGTTTGGTTGAATGAATCATATGCTTATATTTCAATGAATCACATGCTTAACAACTAGTTTGGCTGAATGAATCACATGATTTCTATGAATGTTGAGTTCTCTTTCCTCTCTTCATGTGTTGATTTATATAATATTGAATGGTAATGGGTATAGTCTGGACATCCCGGGAACACGAGGCTTTAGCTAGGCCCGAGGAGGTCATTTGATTATCTCACTTCCCTAGTTTAATAATGGCATATACCCATTTGATTTCATTCTTATGTATTTCAACATTAGAATTTGCATAGAAATTTAATTAATATATATATAAATGATTCAATCAAATAAAAATATACAATATTTGAATGGTTTTCTTTCCCTCATTTATGTATACATCCATGCGTGCCTAAGAAAAGCAAGTATATAGTCTGGGCATCCCGGGAATATGAGGCTTTAGTTATACCTAAGGAGGTCATTTGATTTTCTCTCACTGGTTTAACAATGACACATACTTGCCTATATCTTTTTTAATATATATGTATATGTGATTTGTGAATGAAAATACCATTTTACATTAAAATTGCATGCATTCTTAATTGAATAAGTGGTTGAATTAATTAGAATATGAGCTTACTTCCTATGTTCATGTATATGAATTTACATATGTTTGAATGCAAATGAATATATAGTATGAACATCCCGAGAATACGAGGCTTTAGCTAGCTCCAAGGAGGTCATTTGATTACCTCCCTTCCCTGGTTTAACAATGACACATGCCTATCTAATTTCATTCTTATGTCATTTTTGTATAAGAATTTTGATAAAGTTTTAAATTAATTTGTTTAAATAATTCAATCAAATAAAATATTAATTCTAAACATACACATACATTCATCTTTTAAGAAAGTTAAAATATGTTGCATGTATAGATACACTTAGATTAAATCATATGCATGTTACATGTGATGGAAAGGAATTATTTAATATATGTCATGTGGTAAAAAATTCAATTAAATTAATCTTAAGATGTCTTTCATTTTGAATATGATTATTTAAAGTGAACCTTAACTTTGGATTAATTAAATAATTTAATAGGCCATTCACTAAAGAGAACTAAATCAAATTAATATACTTTAGAGAGTGACTTAAGGTAAGGATGAAATAGGGCAATCCTATTTTCCTCTCTTTATAACACTTAGTTGTTAAGTGTAATAAAATGAAACAAAAGAAAACACAAATTAAAATTCTCAAATCAATTAAACTGTTTCACGTGAAATCAACCTTTCATGTTAAATTGAATCCTTCTTCACATAGAAAATACAATACTATTGCCTTACAAAACTTACCACACAAGCCTTAATACACACATTAGAATTAAGTCACCACTTCTAACTCTAAGTTAGGATGGTGTACGATGTGATGTATAATTTATTTTATGATGCATTATTTTAGATTGAATGTTAGGGTGTATGCTTCATAAACTGGATGATAGGCCAATATTAGCCTAATCATATTTTCTAGAGTGGATTATGCTTAAGGGATGCTTAAAAATTAAACTGAATGCTCTTTTTGCTGGTTGCTTAAATCCTTAAGCATAATTGAAGTTAGGACAGGTGGGCTTAGTTACCCATGTGAAAAGTGCTAAGTCAAAATTATAAATACAATTGCTTGGCATTATATGTATATTTAGCTAACCTCCACTTTTCAGGTGCAGTTAGATTTACTTTTCCTACCTAAATGTAAGGAGTGTGTTTAGGACTTTAATCTCTTTCTAATTAAATAACTACCCTAGCTATCTTGCAATCCATAAGACGGACTACATGATTTTATAATCATAGGATGAGTTAGCTGGCGGCCACTCAAGGCAGTTATAAGTCTAGAAGTCGGACAATTTATTCTCTCATATGGAGGTAAACCCATATGTCCACCTGTCGCTTAGATTTAAGTTGTGCTTTAGCTTGTACTAATGCTCTCTAGATTTAGGATCTGAGGTAGCTATTTCTTTTGAGCTACCAGCATAAATCCTCACATCTTAGGAATTCCCACAGCCTTGTGTTGGTGGATTATATGCAATAGTAATTTAATTAAATTTCAACTCAAAACATATAAATCTCTTCAACATCAAAATTATAAAGTAAAATCATAGGATGGATTGGAATGCTCACTAGGCTTCCTAGTATCATGAGCATTTCTTACTTATTTCATTTAGACTCCAAAAATAAGTCTTCTCCTTGAACTTTCCCAATTGATTTTCCAAATACAATCCTTTAATAGTCTAACCTTGAAATCTTTGGAGATCATAATTGTCAACTTTAATCGAGAGTATTCCTAGGAAATTTCATTTCTTAAGATGCAATTAACTATGGAGTCTTGCCTCCATTGTGAACTTAAGAACCTGGTTTAATATAAACCCTACTATATTCATCTAGGGGAAAAATCTTTGGTACATTCAAAGATCCATCATGCCATAGGAGTCCTTATTTTGTGATTAGGTCCATTGTAGGGTGAGATGCATCTTTCGAGATACATCATACCTCAATGTTCATCATCTCAAAAGTACCCCATGATATACGTGGTGTCCCCTCCTCCCCCCCCCCCCCAACATCAAAATAAATGCCACAAGGCCCTCTCTCCTTGTCCATTGAATCCTCTCAACATCATCCTTTCTTTGTAGAGTTTGGAGATGTCGATTTTTAGTAGGCAAGGGTGTTTAGACTCATAATGTTGATCGATACACTGGTCAACCGAACCGGGATATCCTATATCCAACATCCATGAAATGTAAAGAGGTGGTTGCAGGGTGGCACGGCGGCCGAATGCGTCGGAGGGAGTGGGCGACGCCGCGGCGGCGACATGCGCAGTGGCTGGTCCAGTGTCTGCGCTGGAGAAAAAGCCTGTCTGGCCCGCCGCCTGCTGAGCGCTTTGAACCGTTTGACTTTTAGCAATTTTGACCTTTTGCCTATGGGGTCTACAAAATACCCTAGGTCAAGGGAGAAGGCACACTTCATATCTTTGGAGTGTCCATCTTCTTCTTAAGAGGAGGTCGTTGAGGCGGCCAGGTACATACGCCGTGTCTTCCTCGAAAGAGGTGTCATACTCGCCGAATCGACCGGAGGCGATCAAGGCCGCAATACATACCGTCTATAGTTTTCCCTCAAAGAGGCGTCAATATTCGCCGACAATCGGGTTGAGGGCGATCAAGGCATACGCCGTGGTTCATAATTTTCCTCAAAAGAGGGCCAATTGTCCGGACCGATCGGGTTGAGGCGATCAATCCGCAATACATGCCGCCGGTTCCGTTTTCCCTCGAAGAGGCGCCAACCGGCCTCGCCGAACCGGCCGTTTGAAGCGATCAAGGCCCGCGATACATCAGGTTCTGCCTTTTTCTCGAAAGAGGCATCAACTCATCGTCGGTTCAAGCCGATCATCAAAATAACGGAGACGGTTAACGACGCACGATGGTGGGTGGTGGACGGCGCAGCATGACGACGGTAATCCACGGATAACCAATGACGATTGTGGCAACCCGCGGATATGGCCGGCGATGGTCGGCGGTAGAGACCGGCGATGGTCGGCGGTGAAGACCAACGATGAATCAGGCGACCGAGATGGTGGTTGGCACGATGGGTGACGCACGCAATAGTTATGAATTTGTCGAGCGAAAGCCTGCACGGGGCGACGAATGATTATTAGACGAATGGATGCCGACGGTCGGCGTGAGCAGAACCCAGCAACGACGGGTGGCACCAGAATCAACCAGCATGGCTGACCGGTATCTGCAATGATGACGCCGGCGATGATGGTCGGCGGACCGCAAGATGCCGCGATGGTCTGGCGGCAATGGCGCTTAGTGGCGGCGGTGAGAGCGGGTCGGCACGATGGTGGTCGAGAAATGCGAATTAAATGACCAGCAGCGATCGCCGGTAGGCCAGCGATACGATGATGGTGGTGACCAGATGCCGCGATGGTGGGCGCGACCGCAAATGATGATCTGGCAAATCAGGGTGGTCGGCAATGAAGCTAATACCGGGCGAAGATCCGATCAGGGATGACCGACGATGATGACGGTGATACCGGTGATCAGAAGATGGTCGGTAGGACCGCGATTGCGGTTTGCAAGGTGACCGGTGATGGTAGTCAGCAGCGCCTGATGGTGGTGGCGCTACGGGGTGGTTTCCAGAATAATCAGCGATAGAGCAGTACGGCCGTAGTCGACGGGATGACCACGACGAATGGTGACCGGCGGAGATTGCTGGCGATGGTCGGTCGGACCACGACGATGGTCGGCGTACCGACGGGTGGTGGCAGCCGCAATCGGGCGACAATCACGATATGGTGACGGCCGGTAGCATGGGAGATAAACGATGGTGGTGACCGCGAGATGCGCGGCGGTGATGATTTTTGACCTATCCGAGGTGTTGTGAGTGTGACTCCGTTAACGATGACGTTAACGCGGTGGAATAGTTGAATAATGCTTGAGATTTTGACCCATCCTTGTCAGGTCGAGTTACCCGCATTAACCTATGTGGAAGAGGTGTAAATCCGGACCTTTTGACTATCTAGGTTGAGGTCTTCTCGATGACGTAACTGTGTGGAAGAGGTTGAATCAAATTTTTGACTATCCAGGAGTTGTGTTAGGCGACATTAATGCATATGGAAGAGGTCGAATTGAATCCACTAGGATTTTGACTATCCGGTTATTTGTCGAGTGGCGACGCGCATGTATGGAAAATCAGCCGAGAATTTTGACATATCCGAGGTTGTTTGTCGGTGTTAGACGCAACTGTATGGATGGGTCAGATTGAATCCGTGAGGATTTTGACTATCCGAGGTTGTCGGGGTGTTACCCGGCGACGCTAATGATGGGTAATTGAAGGCCGAGGCTTTTGACTATCCGAGGTTGTTCGTTAGGTGTTACCCGGCGACGCAACTGTATGGAAGAGGTCGAAATCCGTTAAATTTTTGACCTATCCAGGGTTGTTTGTCGAGTGTTACCGATGACGTTAACGCATAAGAGGTCGAATTGAATCCCCGAGGATTTTGACCTATCCGGGTTGTTTGTTGTGTATTACATGGCGTTAACTGTATGGAAGAGGTCGAATTGAATCCGAGGATTTTGACTATCAGGTTGTCTGTGGTGTTACTGATGACGTTAACTTGTATGGATGAGGTCGAATTGAATCCGATGAGAATTTTTGACTTATCCGAAGTTGTTTGTCGTGTGTTACGACGTTAACGTATGGAAGAGGTGGGAAGTCCACCAAGGACCTTTTGACCTATCTAGGTTGTTTCTGAGCCTTTGCTCGATGGACGTTAACTGTATGGAAGAGGTCGAATTGAATCCGGCCGGGGATTTTGGCTATCCGGTTTATTTGTCGAGTCTTTGCTCGGACGTTAACGTATGGAAGAGATTGAATTGAATCTTATGATTTTGACCCATCAGGTTTGTCAAAGTATTACTGACGCGCAACTTGTATGGAAGAGGTCGAATCAAAACATCGGTTGTGATTGTAGCCAAAGTTGCTCAACCTGATCTTTTCATTGGTATTATGATTTGCTTCTAACCGATAATCGATATCCGAATATTGATTTGGATAATCTTTTGAGATTAAGAGTTGTCCCCGTTTTGACAAAATAAAGAGCGAAGTTTGATGAATCTTCATTCTTCGCCAGCTTAAAAGCTTGAAATGCTCCACCGATGGTGGTTTGATCTTGTTGGGAAACTTGATTGCCATATAAGATGAAATGATGAATGAGTTTCCAGACGGCCCAAACCGTCTTTAAAACCAGCCATGAGTGAAAGTTTACTTTTGTGAATCCAAAGACACATAAGTATTTAAAGGGTGAACAAAAACTCGAATTTTTTACATGAAAATCTCAAAAGAGAGAAATCACGGCTAGCAGAAAAAATCTTTCACTATGTATTTGTTTTGGAGTACAAGTTTTCCCCATACAGGATTACAAAATTATATATGAGAATGGCTCATAATGGGAATTCCAAAATCAGGCAACAACAGCCATATAGTAATGGTGAACAGCTGGGGTAAGCGACTAACGATGAAGGTCGTCAGGATGGTGACCGGCGAAGATGGCATCGAGATCGGTGGCGGTGACCGACGATGGTAGTCGTTCATGGTCGACGGCATGATAACGATGGCCGATTTTGACGACGATGATAGTCGGAAGTGGCGCGTGATAACGACACGGATATTGATGGCCGCAAGGATCGCTGATAGACGTGGGATTGGTAACCAACGGGTGACGGCAATCAGTGAGTGGTGGCACGACATGTGGAAGATTTTCAAGCTTTAGAGCTCTCCTCTCTCTTGCTGTCTTCCTCATAGAATAATGATGACTATTTATAGATTGGAGGAGCGACGTCTGTAAATACATGCAAAATCAACACTCCTCTCCATGACGGCTCCAAAATGATTCTTTTGATCATATGATGTATTTTGTGTATTTGAATGCTCAAAAGTCAATTATGAGTTAGATCCAAATGTCGGCGCCGATTTATTATAAACACTCCATATTTGAAATTTTAGGGATTTAAGCGATATCCCAAAGTTTTCAAATGATATTTGTGTGATTTAAACTTCAATCTTGCTTTTAAATCAAGATTCGTGCTTCGACTAGTAGAATTTTCAGTCTAATATCAATCATATTATAAAACTTTAAATTATAATTAAATAAAAAAATGAAAAAAAAAATGCCTCCAATAGTCCTCCGCTAAGCTGAAGTTCGTATATTACATTTGTCTAGCTTTCAACATAAAAAATCATCAATATAGCTGTACTGATAAGAAAAAATAAACTTCCACGTGGCGCACGGAGAAATTTTCTACGTCGATATATATATATATATATATATATTGATTAAAATAAAATAAAATAAACTATATGAAATCAATCACGTCAAACTGCAGTTGGTATGTTGACCATAGTTATATAAAAATTGCTCGCCAGCTTCAAAAAGGTTCAAAAATCTCAGAAATCAATATTTATAAATATATAATTAATTAATTAATTAATTAATTAATTCTTTATAATAACATTTGTCAGCTTCCGATTGTTCTATTTGCTTACTTGACAAGTCCACTCATAAATTATTATTTTTTTAGAAGTAAAATCTTATATGACAAATTATAATAATTAATATATAAATAAATAATTGAGCTGGAGTGCAAGACAAAGTTTTTTTTTAAATTTTTTTATTTATAATTAATAGAGAGAGATTCGATTGAATAGTTACAATTTTTAATTCCCTCCATCCATCTGTACAATAATAATTTATTAATTTTTGATAAAATATACTTAACTAATTTATTTATAGGATAAATAACTTTTGTCTATATATATATAATTCAATAAAAACGGCTGCATTATTAAAATGATTTTTTATATGATAAAATGATTATTGTTTTCATGAATATGAGCCCATATGTATGCATATTTTATTGAATTTTTTTATATTTTATATATAGAAATATCATGCATTGCATCTTCTTCAAGATTAATATTTTTATTTATTTATTTCATAAGTTGAAGAAAAAACAGAATTTTTTAATAAATATACGATAACATTATAAATTATTATCTAAATTGAGAGAGAGAGAGAGAGAGAGAGAGAGTGATAATTTTCCTTTCGATGGCTTTTTGGAAGCATAAAACTCCCAACTCTTAAGATTTGTAATATCTTGAGCACAAATTGTTATCGTTTAATAGAAATGTATAAATAAGTAAACATTCTTAAGTCTAAAAGTCAAATTGTTTAATGCGTTGACTAAGATGTGGACTTGGGTGAATATTGACTTAAAACTTAGATATGAAAAAAAAAAAAAATCTATTTGATTTTCTACATTTAAGTGACTCTTATGCTCGTTTCATTCATCTATTAGTGTACAAGATCTCCATGCAAAACTATGCCATAAAATTCTACTATAATATTATAAGATAGTTATTTCTTTTAAATATTTGCCACATTCATAATAAGTTCATCTATCACACACCTTAATTCACCTCAACAATTTTAGCTTTCAACTCACTATCCACCACTATTACAACCCCCACTAGCATTGTTAAACATTCTAACATATAATAGCATAACATTCATTCATCTTCTCTTCTCAATTTGTGTTTTTTTCAAAGAAGTAATATAGGTATTTTTCTAGTTATTACATCCACCAATTCTTATCTTCTCTTCAAAAGTTTCCAAATTTTCTGAAACAGATCTAATCTTAATTTCTAGGTCAAGTAATGCTTGCTCGTTTTTACCATGTGTTTAGCCATATTGTGTCATTTGCAAGTGGCATCCTAATCAATCCTAGCTTCCTCTTCATCATAACTTGACTATATTATGAGATATTATTTGTGTGAACAAAAAATATGAGAACTCATCTGAGAACTCATTTTTCCTCTCACCCTTTCTCCACAATCAATCAAAATCATCTGAGAACTCATTTTTCCTCCATAAGCAAAATGGACAAAACCATGGCATCAAGCAAAACAAGCACAAAGATAATTTTATTATTCTAGTTTTAGGTTTGGTGAACAAAAACAACAGATCAATCGATAAGCCCTGACAAGTTCTAGTCTAAACCTACAATAAAAATTAAGATCCTTGCAATCAGTCAAGAAGGTTTTGTTCCAACAAGGTCGTCCAAAGTGAGATTTAAAGTGTCAATCGAACCTTTCCTCACTGCCTCACCTCGTGCCGCCAGGATATCCTCAATGTTTCCAGATTCTCCGAACCAGCCGAGGTGATCGGCGATGAGGTGGAGGTTGTTACAACCTCCGCATCTAGCAACAACGATGCCTTTCTCATAAGATTCGCGGCACATAGTTTTCACAGACCGAGTCTCACATACCTTGCAAGTGAAGATCATGGCGAGATCATGCCTGGTGGATGTTTTCAGACTGGATGTGGCTGTGTAGTTCACGTTCGATTCCTTGGTTACAGTGCTGAGCTTTTCAGCCAATGTGGGAGGAGCAGGTTTTGAGTCTTTTGATTCAACTTTGTAACGGTCGATTTGTTCAGTCTTGCCATGGATGCTTCTAACGCCTTTAGCAAAGGAATGAAATTTCTTAGAAAATAGCATCTTTAAGCAGTAAATTATGATTAATTATAACTTGATTTTTGCATGCCATAATCAATTTAAGAATAGAGGTTAAATCCCAAAATGATCCCCAGACTCAAACTATCATATTTCTCCAATTTAATCCCCAACTATATAATATTGATTCAAAATGATCCATCAAGAGCTAAATTACTTAGAATCAATTTTGTATCACTATTCCTACATGAGGGACTATTTTACATCAATTTTGTATAGTTGAGGGATAAATTAGAGTAATGTGATATTCTGAGACTGAATTGGCCACATTCAAATAGTCAGAGGATCATCATGGAATTTATTTCTTAAGAATAGAGAGCAACAGTTCTGCTGCTATATTACTTGAAAAATGATTCGCTGAGGTTATTGTACTAGATGCTGGTAAATTGGATGTCAGGTCAATGGCATGAGTAAGTGGCAGGCTGGAATACATACAGCTATAGTTCTTGAATGTATTATCATTCCTTAGAACTTTACATTTGAAGGTAAAACAAACAGGGGGGCAGCTACTCTACAAAAGAAAAAAAAAATTATCATTCAGGAATGAACACCTGCAGTGAAACTATAGGCTTACGGAGTTTTAGCTAAATATTCCCCAAAAAAATAAATTTAGAATAAAAATATGATGATATGCGAAAAACTTATAGCAATTCATATATGCTCTTCATGACAATTAGAAGTTATTTTCTTTGCTCGTTCATTTTAAAGTTCCAGGGAGCAGGAGAAGAATAGGATTGAATCACTGGGCAGTCTGGGCTGTAACTGATCAAAGTATTAAAATACCTCTATTGTAGAATAAAGCCGCAACAAGAGGATTTTTCAGATGTCGTGGGTTAAAGGAAGGGAAATCAGGTAGTGTTGTTACAAGTAGTTAAGATGTGAGAAAATAGTAACAAATCATATGGTAAAGAAAGGATGGAATCGGAATCCTCAAACTTCATCAATTCATCATTTAATATCATTAAAATAAATCAAGCATTTTATTAATTCAATGATCATAAGATATTCTTTATATAGTTGATATCATTAAAAATGACAAATTACTCTCAAGAAAATTAAAATTTAACCAAAATAATCTTAAGGGAGACAAAATTTTTCAGCCAACAAGTAGAATGAATGAATAGCATTACATCAGGACTCCAAACTTAGGCCGCCCTTTCTACATAATCCTAACACAGGATTTAGGGTTGGGACAGGATTTTTAATCTTATCTTTTACTGGAACTATTCTTCTTTTGGTTGCTCCTTGTTTTTTAATTGTATAACACAGATTCTAGTTTTTTTATTCCCAGATATTGAGCCATCATCAGAAAAGACAGGATAGAACTTTTCTTATGTTCTGCTTTTCAAAAAAAAAAAAAGGAATTTAATGCTAAAAATATGCTTCTAAAATCCCCGCCATGAGTGTGCACTCTCTAGGATTTCATAAAAAATGGAAAAGATACTCATACATGATTCTATTCATCTATACGAGAGCCCAGTGACCTTCTTTTTTCTTATTCAACATAGCAAAAACACAACACTAACACATGAAACCTACAATGGCTACCTCGGAACTCTAGAAGTCTACCTATTATGGCAAAAGTGCTAAAAGAATTCCTTTAAAAGAATAATAAATAAAATAGCCTTTCCATTTTATTTACTCAATCTTCATAAGGTGATCAAAGCAAAATGACAATACATCGGGTTATGAAGAAAAAGAAATACTAGGAGCTGTCAAGTACCTAATTTCAGACGCATTCAGCATTAGTCAAAATTAAAACGAGTACTTGGAATAGGTTATTGTGAATTCTACTTCTCATTCATTAAGATTTATTATTACAGGAAATGATATGTCTATTTCGCTGAAGCCCACTAACAAACCTCTAGCTGAATTACTTATGAAATAACCTTTTGTTTTTCTATATATAATACATCGGCATTAATTCTACAATCAAGTTATCGAAACATTTTGCCATCCTCTTCATGCCTAAACCACCTGGTTCTAGTTTATACCGCCTTATCTCCGAAACTGCTACTCAAACCAACCATTGTCTTATCATTATCTCACACTCAACTCAACCACCAGTCTTTCATTTATTCATCATTCTTCAGCCTAGGCAGCAACGGACTCTTTGAAGAGTGGCCTCTTGCAGCTGAAGACAGTTAAGGAATTTTGAGCATCCTGGAAAGTAGTAGCAGAAAGTTTGTGGTTATTCTTGGTAAGATATTAATATTCCCTGCATCGATAATGGGATCTACTCCCATCTTCTGCGGCACGAAATCACTCCGGTCTCCAAATTATCCATTATTTCCAAATCCAAAGGGGACCTGAAAACATCCCAATGTTGGGTAAGGTCAAATATTTATAGTTTGTGAAAGGGGTTCCCTCAACATTGATTCAAAGGCTTTTTCCTATTGAGTGCCCATGAAAACCCAAAAAAAAGAGGGATTTCTAATGTTTTAGTTGAACTAGATTGTAAAAAAAAAAGGCATGCCCGAGTATTGTGAAGTAAACGATGCAATTATTAGAATGTTGCTTCGGTTGGAATAAATGCAAAAAAAAAAAAAAAAGTTTAGGGACAAATTTTGAATATGGGACCATGGGCAAAAAAGCTCAAAATAAGAGAAATGGAGTTGGAGACTGGCTGACCAGGCAAAAGAGAAATGCTAGGCATATATCAACAATGGAAACATTAACAGACAGAACCAGGACATAATCATTATGGAAACACAGCTCACTGGGAGAAGACATTACAAAAATAAATTATGAAGGGAGGTGGGAAACAAACACTGGAATGTGGTGCTTGCCATGAATTTTGTTTGACTCGTCATCTGTAAAGGAACAACCTATCATCTTCTTTCTAAGGAACAAGACATTGACAGAGTATTTCTAGCATTGCTAGTTCCCACCATCTGAATAAAGAGGGCAAATAGCATGTCACAAAACAAGCTGAGGAGTAGTCAACCAGTCACAAAGAGTTGTGTGCAACAAAACCACATAAAGATGTACATGTGCTAAAGCCAAGTAAGAAGTGAGAAGAATCCTAATGAAGTATAAGGGATGAAGTAGACTAAAAAGCAGGCAATGAAGTATCGTGAAGAGATATAACCAAAAAGCCAAGATCGGATAATGAAGTTACAAAAAGAGCAAGCACAAGTCAGTGAAAAGTGAGCAATAAAATCACTATGAGAAACGTAAATGTGTTGGCAATAAAACCAATTAGTGAATGAAAGACAAACAAAGCAAGGAGCATGCAACAAAGCCAATAAAAAAGCAGTAAAGTTTCGTGAGGAACATGCAAAGTCAGCTAAAGAGCACGTAGCAAAGCTATGTGAAGGATTGCATGTGATGGGAGTCGACAGGGAAGTGAGTGATGAAGCTACAAGAGGTTATAAGCAACAAAGCTAGCAGAAGAGGTGTAAGCAAGAAAACTAGCTCAAGATCAAATAAAGAAGCTAAATGATTAGGCTACAACACCGCATGAGGTGTAAGCAATAAAGATGCTTGAGGAGCTTGGCAAAGTTATGCCCTCCATGTTATAATGGAAACTGATGATGTGATACTTAAATGCCATGCCATAATCATTGAATTGAAGCAAGGAAAGCAACAATTTTAGATAATGGCATCACTAACCTTTAAATCATTACTGTTGTATGTAAGAGTTACACTATTGTCTCAAAAGTTAGTATTAGTCATTATTTATGCAAATGACATTTTACAACCCCCCACGTGGGAAAAGAGAGATCCTTGTAATTTACTGTGGAATGGTTGGATATTCCTAAACATAATTACCATATAGACAATGTCTAGAGGTTGTGCCTACTATAAATAGGCAAAGATTGATGAATGTTTGTCTTTTTTTAATTGTTTCATTTAGCCTTTTTGATTTTTAGTGTGGATGTCATTTTCCTTATAAATTCATGGGCCAACTTCATGGCCTTTAGTCCAACAACTATTTATAACAAAATAAAAAAATTTAAAATAAAATGCCGACAGGGCACCAATGTTGGAAATGCAACCAACACATCAAACTCAAAATAATTACTCTGTTGGAAGCCTTTCTGAATAAATTTTGGACGGTTCTTCACACCATGGGAAAGTTGACTTAAAGTAATAGCACCCCGCATCAAGTTTTCTTATCTATCCTTCGTTACTTTAAGTTATAAAGCATTTCTTCAGATTAACTATAAGTATCATACTCAAATTGCCCTGTCATTAAATCATTTCCATTTTGAGTATTTGTTTAATGTATATATCACTTTTACTAAAATATATTGCAAATCAATCATACTCAACAAAAAACTTAGAATTAGCAAAGTAAAGGTAAAGTAAATGATAGACAATTCAATATTAACAATTGGAAATCATCTTTATTAAGAGATAACGTGAAACTAGATGTGATAGATTTAAGATTCTTAACTTTGTAATATAAAATAATAAGAAGATGAATTACAAAATAATTTATAGGATTAAAAATATAAAAAAAGAAAAAAAATTATAGTATTAAGAATGGATGATCCAAATGAAGAAGCATCACAGAGGTATTATGTGATAAGAGAATATCATACAAAAATAAATATAACTCATATAAAATTACAATTAAGATAATAATCTTATATGGATCTTGCTATTGAATAGTAAGAACATTTTTTGATATCTAAGTTGAATATGACACAATAAGAGAATATTAAGATAAATATGTGTCAAAACTATAAAGGATACACCTATTATAAAAAAATAGTTCAAAATAGACATATATAATTAATAGTAGAAATGCAAAATATCTATCAAATGACAGTGAAGCAAACTACTCGCAAGTCTCTCATAATTACAAGTCTTCTCTTCATATTGATTCCAATACATGAAGCTCCATCACTTATAATTCATAATAAGTAGATTTTATGAGGGCATTGCATTAAACAAAGTCCTAAATGGAGGATTCTTAAAGTTTGAGCATATCTTGATTTAAGACAATTGTGGTCGTTTGGTTACAAGTAGGAACTAGTAAATCCTATAAATCAAAATTTTAGAAAATATTAAGAGGATTATAATTGTCTGGCATGAATTGTTAAATCTTGCTAAAACCTAATAAAATGTTTGGCTATTTGTTTCAAAGTCTAAAATTTGTGAGAGGGATAAATCTTTACATCCCTTAAATCCTATGAATGATGGGATTTATCAAATGCTGGATTTAATCAAAAACGTGGACGATACAGGGGTTATCAATCAGTAGGATCTAAAGTTTCCAAAATTCTGTTTGGCAGGATTTAAGCTAAGAAACTCATTTCCAGCATCTTCTTTGCAGAAAACGAGGGAAGTCCAATAATCCTTCATTTTCAAATAGCATGAATCGAAGGTTCAGAATTGGTCTCTAGCAGTCAAATCGATCATTCCAATTCAGATAACGACGTACCAAAAGAACTTCGTCATGGTGCAGATCAAAAGCCAATTTTCCATACAGTAAAGTTCCGTGGATTCAAAAACGACTATAAGAGTGCAGAAGAGAAAGACGTTTAGTGCTCAAGACGAACTTAGGTTATGTAAACCTGGGCTATTGAGAAGAAGCCGCCGATCGTGGGAGAAGATAGAGGCGAAACGCCTCTGAAACACTCTGACAGACGCCATTGAAGAAATCCCCGGCTCTACCCGGACGAGCTGCGTCTTCAAACCTAAAAAAAGTTCGAGTTCAGGATTCTAGAACCTTCAGGCCCATAGAATTGATTATAGATACAAGCTTGTCATCCGGTGTGTACTTTATATTTAGATATATTAAAAATGATTAAAAAAGCATTGTAAGAAAAAAAAAATGTAATATATATAATTTTAATTTTTTATATATTTATAACACTTAAATCATATAATTTTTTATATATTTTCAATTTTAACATCAAAATTTTGATAATTATATAAATAATATTTAAATATTTAATATCACATCAAATATATAATAATTATTTATTTTTTAAAGTAAAATAAATATATTCATATATAGAAAAATGCTATATATGTAAATACAAACTTTAGAATTTAGGTATATAAATACATAAGAACTATATGATATATAAATCAATCCTTCGAAATATAAATAATATAGTAATTGTATGATTGATATATTATTATCTTTTATATAATTATAATATTATTAATATAAATTATATGTGAGTTATTATCTCTATTTATTTTATTAAATTTAATCGCAATTTTAATATTATATAGGATTAATTTATGCAATTGCAAGAATCTTATATAGGAATTTATATAATGATGGCGCTCATAACAATAATTAGATTTTTATTTATGGATACTGTTGTCTTTGGAAAACCCATAGCGATAGAAAAGTTACGCTCTTACATTGATTAATTAAAGACACACGTAATTAAAGAGCGAACAGCGCAAATTTTAACGTGGAAAACCTCAAAAGAGGGGAAAAACCACGTCTTTAAAAAGCTTCCACTATGTATGCTTTGAGTACAAAATCTTCTCGATAACAGATTACGAATTACATGAGAGAGGAATAACAACGTCAATGATCAGTTGTAATTATTCGATGGTGGAATGCGGGGTAACCAGGTGGGAACGCGGTATGGCGTGACGTGGGATGGCGATGGTTGATATGGAGGCGATCTTGCGTGCGATCTTGCTTGAGGATCTTGCTTGAGCTCTCTTGTGGAAATCTTGAGAACTTTCTTCTTTTTCTTCTGCTCTTCCTCTTCTTCTCTTCCTCCTATTCTTCCTTGTTTGGACTCTTCTCTTCTTCCTTGCTTTGACTCTTCCTCTTCTTCCTTGTTCCGACTCTTCCTCTTCTTCCTTGCTTTCACCTCCTCTTCTTCACTTGTTCCAGCTCTTCCTTTCACTTGGCCTCTTCTCTTCTTCTTTCTTTCCTTCCTTCTTCCTCTTCTTCACCTCTCTTCACTTGTTTGACTCCTCTTCTTCTTCACTTGGCCTTGTGAGAATGAAGGTCTATTTATAGATGAGAGGAGGGCATTCTTGTAAATTCAAAAGCTCTCGGTCCTTGATTCGTTGATGTATTTTGAGCATTTGGATGCCCAAATAAAGTTGGAATTATGAGATCTTAGGCTCGTTAGATCCGGCTCGTCGAGACGCTCGATTTGAATATAAACACTCCATATTTGAGAGATGTTTTAAGATTTAATTGATATCCCAAAGATTCCAATGATATTTTAAGTGCTTGATCTCGATCGGTTTTGACTCAAAATCATATCTCTTTCGACATCAAGATTTGTGCTTTGAATAGTGATATTTTGAGAGCCATATCAGTTGCCCCCCTATTTTTGGATGACATTAGTTTAATCATCCAAAAATATATGTGTCAAATGCTCGAAAATAATGAATTCTTCAACGAAGGTGCCATGAATCATATATTTTGAGAGAAGAAATCATCATAAAATATAAAATTATAATTAGGAAGTAGATGTAGCAGTAGGCATGAGATTTTGAGGTTACGGATTTATTTGGATACTCGAAAGTTTTCGTGTTTCGGGATCTATGCGCGTGGCGCCGGTGCTCGTCGGCGCCAGCCAGCGTATGGCTGACGCTGCCCTAGCGTCTTGTACACCTACTGGCCGGTCGAGCGAGGCAAAATACTGAGATGGGGCCCGCGGTCGGTCGTCGAGCGGTCGGCGCTGATCTGTGCGGCGGGCGCGTCGCGTCGGCGCGTGGAACGGTCGGTGGTTCGCCGCCGCGTCACGCTGAACCATCGCGACGGTCGCCTGCAGCCGTTCCGTGATGGTCAGTGTCGTATTGACCGGTTGGTCGCTGACGTTCCACGACCTGGGCGAATGGTAGGGAGCCGCTGGCCTGCCCATCTGGCATCGTCTGCTGCTGTACCAGCTCCCGTCCGTCGGCGCCATGTAGCGTCTGGCCCATATGGCTGCCCAGCCATGCCTTGAACATGGCTACCCCTGGGCTGCCGGGATTTGAAGAGTTTTGAGCCATTTTTGAGGGGTTTTTACCCTTTTGCCCCTGTGGGGGGCTATAAATTCCCCTATGAGAGGGAGAGGCACACCTTTCCCTCTCCCTTTCTTCGAGTGAGGTCCTTTGGAGGCAAGAAGCGATCGAAACATTGAGGGAGGCGGTGAGGCGGTCAAGCGATCAAGGCCCGGTATCTCATAGTTCGGTTTCTGTGGACGGGCGTCGGGGTTGGCGCGATCAAGGCCCGTCGTGGTTCGTTTCGTGTTAGGCCATCCGGTTGAGGCGATCAAGGCCCACGGTATCGTGGTTCCGGTTCTGCCTCGTCGACCGTCCGTTAGAGGCGATCAAGGCCCTACGTCGTGGTTCCGATTCACCCCGTCGGACCGTCGGGTTGAGGTGATCAAGGCCGTACATACATCGTGGTTCCGGTTTCGGCTCGTCGGAGTCGGGTTAAGGCGGTACATACGTCACGGTGTGTTCCGTTCGACCGTCGCGTCCGGTTGGTGGCAAGGCCCATGGTATACGTCGTGGTTCCATTCGGCCTCGTCACCGTCCGGGAGGCGATCACGCGGTATACATCGTTTCCGTTTCGCCCGTCGTCCGGGTTGGTGGCGATCAAGCCGCGGTATCGTCATAATTCCGTTTCCTCGTCGGCCGTCCGGGTTGGAGGCGATCAAAACGCTATCGTCGTGGTTCCGGTTCCGGCCCGTCGACCGTCCGGGTTAGAATCAAAACTGATATCCGTCGTGGTTCGGTTTCACCTCGTCGTCGGGGAGGCGATCACCGAGCGGGCAAGATGCATGATGTGGCCGACGAGATAACCAGCCGATGGTGGTGACCGACAGAGATTGTCGGCGATGGTCGGAGCGATAGCGAATGTGACGAGCCAAGTAATCCAGCAGCGGTAACCAGCTATAAAGGGTTCGCAGCCGACGGTGGTCGGCGTAGCGATAAGTGTAGATGCAGCGAATTAATAATCAGCAGGGATGAGCGGAAGATGGTGGTGACCAGCGAGATTCGGCGCATAATGGCCGTAACCGGCAACAGTTCGATGCGGCAACCGGCAGTTAGCGCCAGCAAGTGGTAGCGGCGTGGCTTGCGATAGTAATCGGCAGTAGTAGCCGTGTCAGTAATGGTGAGATAATAGCGAGATAGTGACCAATGAGATATCAGCGATCGTCAGCTGATATCTGACCAGCAATGATGCTTACGCGGTTAGCGGGGGTATCAGCAGCAACAATGTAGATAATCGATAGCTTTGGCAGCGTCAGTATGCAGCGAGATAATAAACTATAATTGACCGGCGGATTACCGGCGATGGTCCAGCAATGACCGCAACGATAATCAGCAACGGTGGCCTATACCGCGGTTAGCGGCCAGCGGTGGTCGCAATGCAACAACAGCTGTCAACGATGCAGCAGCGTCAGTAAGGAGATGACCAACGATGTGGTAGCCGTGGATTCCGGAGATAATACCGACGAGATTGTCAGCGGCGATAGTTGGCAGCGATGGCACTGATAGTTAGCGCAGTAATCAGCAATGGCGACGATTAATCAGCGAGATGACCGACGATGATTGGTTAATGAGACGATGGCCAACCGCGATAATGTGCAATAACCAGCAAAGATGTGAACGATAATTGCCGGAATTACCAGCGATGGCCTGCGGTCCGGCGGCAATGCCAGAATGTGGCATCACAGCGGACCGGCAGCCGCAGTTAGCGGCCGCGGGAGATGGTTGAGCGTCAACGCGCCGTCAGCCGATCGCGGTCGCGGCAATAATTGCAACGATAACCGGCAGCGAGTATGACAAAATTATCGATGGTCGCGCGCGGCAAGATATCGCGAATCGACGGAATCAGATGCCGATAATCGGCGTGTGACGGCGAGATTCGGCGGCGAGCGATCGCAGTCCCTACTTCTTGTAGGAAATAGGATTTCTTGAAACTTCAATAGATGGTTCAACAGTTGATAATTGATGTTGTCAACTTGTATGTTAGAAGATATTATCGGAGGATTTTGACCCATCCGGGTTGTTTGTCGAGTGTTACTGACATTAACACATTAACGAGTGGGTACAAAGTTTTGACCTTTCCTAGGTTATTGGTCGAATATTATTACGCTAATATGGAAGAGGCCGGTGAGAAGTCCACCAAGGGCGTTTGACTATCACGGTTGTTTGTCGAGCTTTGCTCGATGACGACATTAACGCGTATGGAAGAGGCCGAGAAGTCCACCAAGGGCGTTTTGACCTATCCTGGTTGTTTGTCGAAGCTTTTGCTCGATGGCGTTAACGTATGGAAGAGGTCGCGGAAGTCCACTGGGGCGTTTTGACCTATCTGGGTTGTTTGTCGAGCTTTGCTCGATGACATTAACCCGCGTATGGAAGAGGTCGGAAGTCCACTGGGCGTTTGACCTATCCCCGGTTGTTGGTCGAAGTTTTACTCGATGGCGTTAACCCGTATGGAAGAGGTCATGAGAGTCCACCAAAGACGCGTTTGACTGTCCGAGGTTGTTGTCGAGTGTTACCCAATGACATTAACTATGGAAGAGGTCGAATTGAATCAGAGTAGTCGGTGGCGGCGCGTTATGGTCAGCGCGGATGGCCGTAATGGTGATGACCGGCCAAGATGGTGGTGGCGAAGGTTGCGATGGTCGGCAGCGGTCCGGCGATGTAGTCAGCGATGACCGACTAGATGGTTGCGGCCGGGTTGTCGGTCGAAGGAATCATCCCTGAGCCGTCGATCGAGGGGTGCTTATGAATTTAAGAATGCCCTCTCTCATATAAATAGACATTCCTCACATGAAGGAATGAAGAAGAAGAGGAGTCAGAAGAAGAGGAGGTCTGAGGAAGAAGAGGAGAAGAAGAGTCAAGCAAGGAAGAAGGAAGAAGAAGTGAAGAAGAGGAGGAGCTCAAGTGAAGAAAGGAGGTGCAAACAAGGAAGAGGAAGAGTCCAAAAAGGAAAGAGAGGAAAGAATAAGTGAAGAAGAAGAGGAGCTGAACAAGTGAAGAAGAGAAGGTCGAAACAAGGAAGAAGAGGAAGAGTCCAGCAAGAAAGAAGAGGAAGAGTCCGGCAAGGAAGAAGAAAGAAGGAAGAAGAGGAAGAGCCCGAGCAAGGAAGAAGACCAGAAGTTCCCCCGCATTTCCACCAAGAGAGCTCTGAAGCTTGAAGATCCTCCAAGCAAGATCGCACCCCAAGTAAGATCGCAAACAAGATCGCACTCCTTGGCGACCATCGCCATCGCCACCGCTCACTAATTGTACCTGCGTTCCCATGGAGTTACCGCATCTCCACCATCGATGTAATTACAACGATCATTGTTACAGCTTGTTATTCCTCTCTCATGCAATTCGTAATCCTGTTATTAGGAAGATTTTGTACTCTAAAACAGATACATAGTGGAAGCTTTTTACTGGGCTAGGCCCCGTGGTTTTTCCCCTCTTTTCGAGGTTTTCCACATTAAAAATTCTGGAGTGTCTCTTGTTTCTTTAATTACTGTGGTGTCGACAAGGCTAAGGCGTAAATTTTCCCTCTACCGCGACTGGTTTTCCAGCACGCAACAGATACAAATTGTTGTGAAAGTGAAAGAGGATAGATCATATAAAGTTAGATCTCATTGTATAATAAATACATCGCCATCATGTATATTAGGCAACATGCGATCATAGCTTAATTATAGATCTTTAGGGTTAAGTAACAGTTATGCAAGTCGAGTACCAATGTATAGGGGTGTCAATTTGGGTCGGTGGGTTCGTCCCAAAATTGACCGAAAAGTTGACCCGAATCAGACCCGATTTCAACGATTGACCGAAATGACCAACCCGATTTGGTCAATTTCAACGATTTTTAGATTTCGTTGGGTTGATTTTGGGTCAAGTTCGAAGTTGGGTCAAAATGGTCAATTTCGGTTGGAGGGTCAACCGAACCCGACCAAAAAATTTTCGTCAATTTCTTCAACCCAAACCCATTTTTCCGGTCAACCCAAACCCGAATTTTTCGAGTCGGGTTCGTGTCGAATTATCGAGTCGGGTCAATTTTTGACACCCCTACCAATGTATACGCGCTATCCACTTTCATTATCGCCACTGACATAGAGTCATTTAAGGGCTGAGACAAAGAGAAATGTGCTTGTCAAGATGTCTTCAAAGATCATAAAATATCAACTTACATAATACTCAAGCGATCGATTGACACCGGTGAAAAAGGATATTGTCGAAATATCCATGCCATGGGGGAAATGCTATTTAAATCAACATAATAGATGATTTGTTGGTTAGGTCGAATTTTGGTGGTTTTTTAAAATTAAATATATATATATATATATATATATATATATATATATATATATATATATATATATATAGTATATATTGATCAAAATTTTGTTAGAATTAATTTTATAATATTTAAATTTAATTTGAAAATGCTAATTACAAGAGCATATTTATGGTCAATTAAAAAAAATTAAGAATTTCAAAATTCATCTTAATCAAATTTTTTTTTCTTTCTTTCTTTTATTTACAACAATTCTCTCCTTCGGGACTGCAAATGAACTGAGCGTTTGACAATCTACTCGTTGCTCAGCTCAATTAGAGCTCGTTCATGATTGTTTGATTTATTAATCAAATAAGCTTGAATATTTTTGTAAATACTAGATTGTTAAATGAATAAACTTGAACAGCTTATCGTTCAGTTCATTTATATTCATGAACATTATCATTTAAAGCTCATGAACAAGCTCTCTAAGGAGCTCAATTATGACTCATTTAAGGCTTGTTTATGAACAATATTATTTAAATTATTATTTTTTTAGACTTAACAAGCTTTAATTGATAGAGCTCATAAATACTTTTAAGAGGACTTCTTATCATTTTTGCTTTAAAATCAAATTAATTTATAAGATTTACAAAATGATTAAAATTTTGAACTAAAATCAACATGATAGATGATTCATCGATTCAATCAAATTTATATTTGCCAATTTAATATCCCCTTGAGCTACAATTTAGAGTTTGATGACAATATGTACTGAGCTAAGTCATATAATCAATATTTGAGTGAATATAATTGCAAATATATATACACACAATGTGTATACAAGAGCTCAAACTTAAGATCTCATGAATGAGAGTCTAAGCTCTCCGCCATTAGGCTAAATTGTCATGCATACATAACAACGATAAACTTAAGATTAGAGCAGCCATATATAAAGTTACCTAACAAGAAATACTTCAACGATTTAGCAAGCTTATAAATTTTTAATTGAGAAATGATAATAGTATAATTATCTCGAAAAAAAGGTGAATTTGTTTCAATATTGTATTGAGCAAAATGTAGCTCAACTGGCAATTGGAAGAAGACAGAGCTTGGTCTTCGATCACCAGCACAAAGTCGCTTGGGAAGAAAGCAGAGCCAGCGCTACTCGAGAGCTTTGGAGATGGAGCAAGGCTCAGAGCAGAGTTATCCTTGGGGTCATAACGAGCAATATAAATCATATCGATATTAATTATTTAGAGGATAATCAAAGTAAAAAAAATAAAAAATTCATGGATGGTGGAGACAGATGACTACATTAATCGAAATTTGATCAGGTCTAATATTGGCATCATATGGCATTAGTATTAGGAATGGGAGGAGGATACAACAAGTAGGAGATAGTTAGGATTGTTGGCAATTTTTTTAAAATAAATATCGTTATAAACTTAATTAGGGAATTAAGTATCATTAAAAAAATTTAGAATTAAGTATAGTCGCCCACTAAATGGGCGACTAGGTGGCCACGTCAACACCGACCTAGCGTGGAAGTTGTCACGTTAACGTGAAGCCAGTCGATCACTTAGTGGGCGACTGGCTTCATTTACCATAACCTAATCGCCCACTTAGCGTGGTTTCATTGGGCGAGGGTTGTTAAAGAAGAACGGCCGATCGGCCAATTTTTCCCCTAATCCATTCGATCTACCCCATGTCATGCCTTCGACGCCTCCACGCGAGCCGCCCACCGTTTTGCCCCTTCCGAGCATGCTCATCTTCGTCAACAAGCTTCCCGGCAACCGTCAGCATTACTCCAACAGCTGGCATTGTTCCATCTTCTCCTTCTAGCCAAAAATCAGTTCGTTTTCTTCCTCAACAGCCGCGTCCACGGCGTTTGACGACTTCCCTCTCCATCTAACAACCCTTGGAACCCAACATTAGCTTCCGGCGACAATTTCGGCGGCTTCATTCCTTTCGGGGAAGTTTTCCACGGTGGATTCTACAGTTTTTTGCGCACATTCCCGTCGTTCTTCGTAAACACATGGTAAATCCATGTTTTTTCTCATTTATAAATTAGTAGATTATGTGTTCTAGGGCTTAGAGCTGTATGGTTAGAATTTTGTGGTTGGATTTGATTTGTAAGTTTGTGTTAGCATTAATTCAGGTAATTTATTTGTAATTTTAGGTGATAATATGTCGAGTATACTATTATAAGTGACTATGACATATTTTTGAATGGTATGAGTTGGGTTTGAGTTGTTGCAGTTTGCCTATAAGCTTAGTGCCCCGTTACTTGTAGTCACCTTAGATGGTGGCGTTTGTATAATGTGTCGATTGATTTAAATTTCTTATAATTTATGTAGTTTGTTCTACAAATAAATTTGGACGCGCAATATTTTTCTAGATTTAGGAAATATTGATATGATTGGTTATTCTCCAGTTATTTGAGGAATGAGTAGAGAGTTTATTTAACCAATCCTTTTCTATAGAGGCGAACTAAGTATCGATGAGCAGTTCACTCAAAGTTATGTGGGAGGTCAAAATCGTCCAGTTAAGGTTTTGCGGCACGGTACCTTACTAGAATTGAAACAGTGAATTATGATGTCATTGAACATTGATTAATATCGTCACTCTGTAAGTCTTACATATCATTATCCGGTGGGTAACGAATTTATAGCGTCTATTATATCTGACGTTGAAGTTTGTGATATTACACTAGACGAAGCTTCCCGTTAGATATTAGTGTTGTATGTGGAAGTGGAGGATGCTAATGTTGCACCCACATCAACTGATCTGATAATAAAGTCAGTAAATATATCAATGATGCATACACAGGATTTCATCGCACATGCACCTGTGGCGACACAGAGTAGCTTTGATGAATTGATTCTCAGGTAATACCTTATCACATTTCCCTGTTTATACTTGTAATATTTAATATCAAAGTTTGTCATCTTACTTATGAGATTTGTAGCAGCGATGATGTTATTTATCGCTCGTAAGAAATGTACCTTAGAGTCTTTGCAGTGATGATGAGTATCAGACTATGAGTGGTTCAAGTAGTGAGTCGGCGGGATATGATGATGATTATTCACTTGGGTTAGAAGCTACTGTGATTGAGAATATAGCCAGACATGCACTTTTAAAAAATCATTCACTCTAGAATATTAATAGTGAAAGTCAGATATTGTCTACAAACGAGTATGTATGGATGTGTCAAATTACGAGAGAGTGAGACAATGATATTTAATTTGACGGTCTATCTGATGAAAATATCCTAACATACGATGTTGAAATCCCAGGTGACATTGTCAAAGGAATGTGTTTTACAAGTAAATAGAGTCTTCAGTTTGTTGTTATTGGGTGGTGAATAGTGAATAATATTCAATTCCAAACAGTTACCTCTAACCAAAAGAATTATATGGTTACATGTGTACATCATGATAGTCCTACGAGATCATGTAATTAGCATTTGCATTGTAAGAGCAGAGGACACTTAGGGGGTGCTTGGAGAATATCCAAAATCGGAGAACACCACAGATGTATTAATGCAGTTAGCACAGGCGGTTATCGGCAGTGCAGTTCCAAATTCATAGCTTATTTCATTATACTTGTGATCAGACATCAAATTGATCTGAAATCTAGGGAGATTATAGGTAGAATGGAGTCAAAGTTTTCTACATGAAGGCCTGGGATGCTAGGCGTAAGATAATAAAAACAATCTTTGGCAGTTGGGAAGAGCCTTATAGGACTCTCAGCCTTTACATGGAAGCAGTTTATATTACTTTACTTTTATGCATCTACAATTGATAACATATCAGCTTCCAAAAAATTTTTGGGCATTTGGTCCTTCCATTATAGGCTGGGGTAGCTGTCATCCAGTGCTCAATTTAAATGACACATTTTTGTTAGGCAAGTATCGTGATACTTTATTAACTGATGTTGGAATATATTAAAATAATGGTTTGTTTACTCTTGCATTTGTTGTTGTAGAGTCTGAGTCGACTGATTCTTGATTGTGATTCTTAATGTGCTTACATTATATACTGCTTGTAGTATCTTCTAGATGTGATTTGTGCATCATATCTGATAAGCATGCTAGTTTGTTACGTGGGTGTAGAGAAGTTTTTCTATGGGCTACTCACAGACATTGCTTGTGCCATCTTCGTGAAAATTTTAAAAAGGTGATACGTAGTTTAGGGATTGGTGATGTTGAATTTCTATGCCAGAAAATATATATGGCAGGAAACATTAACAGCATTCGTGAGTTTAATCGTTTCATGTCACATATTAAAAATATGAAAGAAGAAGCTCACAAATGTCTTGTGAAATGTCACTCTATTAAATGGTCACTTGTACATAATGGTGGGATCGTTCTCGCAAATGATTATTCATGAATATTTCAACTGTTCAAATGTGCTTGTGGTTTTATTAATTACTATTATTTATTACAATTTAGTTACATTATTCATGAAAAGACTTGCTTCTGCAACTCAGCAACAGGAGGCCAACTTATTTATTTTCACCCAAAGGGTATCCACAATATTACAGCATACTGAGAGGGAAGCAAGATATTTCCCTGAACCAGCGAACATCAACCCCCGGGAGATGTAAGTATTTGACAAGTCAAGCCAATCATTTATAGTTGACTTGCTTAATAATAGTCAGTGTAACTGCAGTTGCGACAAAACAGTCATATATCATCGGTCATGCTTGTATGTTGTTGCTGTGTTGAGATTTAGAAGATTAAACTACCTAATGTGTGTGTCATAGTACTACACGCTGCATTTGTATAAGCTCACATACTCAAATGAGTTTCACATTTTTCTTGACCTTGGCCATCTTTCAGTGCAGAGCATGGATTAGTAGCATTACAGCCACTCAATTTTCGTAGAAAGTCAAGTAGATCTCATACCACTAGGTTCAGAAAATACAATGGATGAAAATGGAGCTAGTAGTAATAAAACCTGCAGTCTATGCAAGACAGTTGGCCACTACAGGTTATCACGCCCACACAATGTTAATAGTAGAAGGTATGTCGTAGATACATTAGCATACAATGTATATATTTAGTGCATGTTATTTAGATTTTCCATGTAGGTTACAGTACTTTTTTTGGCTTACTTTACGTTACAGTTTTCCCTTTTATTATTCAGAACTATCTGACATTGACTCCTGCATTGATTTTCTTCAATAGGTATGATGGTCGAGGAGCACCGCCTATTAGTTAGACGTTGGCGTCGGGGCCATGCTAGAAGGATACCCCACAGTTGGAGCAACCACCTACTGAGGTCCACCCTAGCATAACCTCCCAACGTGGACGGCATAGAGCCGCTCACCCCGATACTATAAGTAATATTTAATTTTTGTTTCTATATTACACCTGTATAATATTCATTTTGGCTAATGAATGAGCGATCATATTATTTTTTGCAAAGCACTGTTCTAGAGGCTGCTTCACACTTACTTATACTAAAAGAGTGGCCCATCACTTGCAGAAGATTCATTAGTGGCCTAGAGACAACATGCCTACAGTGTGCTAGCCAGCTTCGTTTCATCCTCCTAGATCATTATCTACTTACTGCCCTGGTTGAGAGATGGTCTCCACAGACCAATACCTTTCACCTAGTTGTTGGTGAGATGATAGTGATGCTCCAGGACGCGACGATGATCCTGGGATTATGTGTTGATGGGCTACCTGTTATTGGCCCAAATGTGATCGGTGAGGGGAAGAGATGGGCTAGCTGGCCCGATTGCTGTGACGAGTTGCTGGGACGACACCCTATACCAGATGTGGTATACCATGACCCGATTAATCCACACATCAGATCGACCTTCATGATGGGTCAGGCACAGGCACAGACATGCATGCCATTGAGGTGGCTTAGGTGGGTTTTTTACAGAGAGTCATACACGCATCTGAGCACTGAGGAGTACTTCAGGAACCTACATGCCTACATTATGTTTCTTATTCGGTGTTTCTTATTGCCGGATACATCAAGTTCTGAGGTTCAGCTGTAGTATAATTCCACTTCTAGAGGACCTAGATTCATTCAGTACATTATATGTAGGAGGAGCAGTGCTAACCCACATCTATAGAGAGCTCTACGAGTCTACTAGGCCCAATAGGGCCAACATGGCTGACTGCCTACACCTCTTACATATATGGTCACAGCATCTTCATGTGGGAGGTTACATATCCATATCGATCTTCGGTCTGTTTGTTTATATTTTACTTTCTACACTTTCAAATTTTTAGCGTATATGTTTGTTTAAAATGAGTTGTGTGCATATGTGGAACGAGAGATATGTTCACCAGATGCTAATGATGAATATTGCATTGTATAAAAATGAGCTGGATGGCTTGCTGCATATGCAAGTTGGACTTGCAAAGTACATTTCGATTCAAATTTCAATAATGCATATTCTAATTTAACATAATTTTTAATATGTGCAGGTGATTTGGAAGTCGTACACTAAGCAGATCACACTATGTCTGTCATGTACAGGCTTAATAGACTCTGATATATGGTTGGTACGAGTTCTGCTGATCAGCTGGAAGAGGGTGGAGTGGCATTTGCCTGATCGAATGCTACGATAGTTTGGACTCATACCCAGAGTAGATGTGGCACCTGTTGACCCTAGTTTCAAAAGGGTCGATGGTTGAGGCAAAGTGGATGTCGATTGAGTTGATTACCACCAGGTGCACATTGCCGCTTGGAAGAGGCAGAGGGATTACCTAGTTGAGGGCTTGGATGAAGATGAGAATAGGCTGACGGCTATCAATCAGTACACATGTTGGTTCAGATCTTGGGCTTCTCTTTACTTACTGGTCATCCCGACAGATCCTCCGATCACTTACTATCTCAAAGCACCTGTAGAGCGTATATATGTAAGCGTTAACATAAGTATTCAGTTGAATTCAATGTGTTACTTGAGGCTAATTTCACACACTATTTTTTTATGTAGTCGGTGCACATCTTGGCAACTCAGGACATCTTCCAGCCGTACTTCGGCCGTGTAGATGAGCACGAGCTACAAGGAGCTGTAGATAAGTACGAGGTGTTATGCAGAGACTTGCGGTTACGTGTACATATCGGAGACCCACATTACAGATTAGAGCCTACAGAAGATGTCTCACAGCATGATTGGGGCGTCGAACCATCTACATATGCTGATCCAGGTCCATCTATATATGCTGATCCATGTCCCTCTACATACCAACTTACGTATGAGTCATAACTGCCTATCTTCCCGTCATAGAATTATTCTACATAGACTTCCAATGATCTTGTATTGTAGGGCCACCATCAGCTGCGTGATCATCGATCACGTGCACCTGACTAGTACACACCTGGGAGTGGTGCGATTCCACGCAGACGGAGGCATTAGTTGTTTAGGATAGTCTATTTGTGTGTCTGTACTACATTTGTTCTTATCTATTTTATTTTTATTTCTGGATCATCCATTTATGTAAATACTTATACTCACTTTTTGGAATGACTTGTAGAACTTATATTCATTTTTGTAATGAATTATCTATATACTTAGTTTTAGATCTACTTAAATGAAAACCTGCAGACTCTAAGGTTGACCTCCATAATTGACGATAAGGGCTTAAAGCTCACAAATGGAACATCCAAACCTAAAGCGAAAACATAAGAGCTTAAAGTCAATCCTTGATGTAATAGCCAATTGCATATTAAAAAAAAAATTCTGCGGGTTGTAAGCCCCACTTTACGCTTCGATCTGACCTGCGGTTATTGACTACGAGATGTTAATCTGGCTTCTAATTAGGCATTGCGGTTACACCCAGATTAGCTTCCCTACCATGTCAGAGTTGACGTGGCTACCTAGTCGCCCACTTAGTGGGCGACTATACCTATTTCTAATTTTTTAATGATACTTAATTCCCTAATTAAGTTTATAATGATACTTATTTTTAAAAAATGCCCTAGGATTGTTACCTTCAAAGTGATTTGATGACAAAACTCATACTCATGATGCTTGATGCATTGCTAAAAGAAGACTTGATGCATTGTAAAAAGAAGATTATGCATTAGAGGGATGTCATCATGCAAGGATGATGCCTATATGAAGAGAGAGAGAGAGATGCAACTACTGCTCCTTTTACAAAGATTGTGAATAGTAAATTAAGCGTGTATAAACGTGTTAATATTTCAATCATCAAATTCTATAAAAAAATTATAAAGCTTTGAAGTTATTAATCTATCTTAATGATTCGAATTGATCATTACAATATCATTGAAAGCAATAATGACCTCTATATTGCAACTAATCTTATTATTGCTTCCAATAAAGATTTCAATTTTGGAGAAGCATATTTTATTATCCCAAACTAAGTATCTATGTCTCGATCAAAGAATGCGTTTGTAGGTTTAATTACCTTTAAATTAGGTTCGAAATTAGTAAAATATAAATATTAATTGATTAATTTAAAATTTATTTAATCTAAAAACTATTTCAAATTGGATAAAATTATATTAGGATATACTAACCCATCTTTTTAGCAATATTCAACACGTTAATATAAATATTTTTATTATTATTTTGCATAGTAAATAACAACATCATTAATAGATATATAAAAATTAAGAGACATTTATTTTACATTTTAAAAATAATGTATTGTCATTAATAGATATATAAAAAATAGGAAATAAATAAATTTAATAAGCTGATCATATGATAACTATTGCACCTACTTTTTTTGTCATTAAAGCATGTAACGCATTAATATTTTTTTAATTGTGAATTAAATAATTAATTTTCTATTAATCAAGCGATTAAAAAAACAGACAGTGTTGTATGACTCTGAAAGTAAAAAACCAACTTGGTTTTCTGTACGCGTTTCGTGGTTGAAACTCTCTCTCTCTCTCTCTCTCTCTCTCTCTCTCTCTCTCCCCCTCTCAATACCTACTTTAAACTGAAGTCAAATTAATTACTAGGATCCATAACTTGGGGAGGAAGGCTGTTAATTTTTTTAACCATAAAATTATAATTTCAAGCATTCCGTACGATATGGAGGCAAAAATAAATTAAAAAATGATAAATTTAAAATCATGCTCTTAGAGTTTTTTTTTTACTTTGAATATATATATATATATATATATATATATATATATATATATATATATATATATATATATATATATATATATATATATATATATATATATATATATATATATATTGTGCTAAAACCAGTTATTGGTTGAGTAAAGTTTATCTTAATTATGAAATATGTGAAATTTAAAGTGAATAAAACTCAGAAATTTTTTCTGAAAAAACTCAAAAGAGGAAAAATCACCTCGATAAGAATCTTCCACTATATATTTGTTTAAGAGTATAAAATTTCCCGATAACGGGATTATAAAATTGTACATGAGAAGAACTGACAAAGAATCCAGAATAAGATAAGATATAGTCGCGTTCAGTTGCGATTCTTAGTGATGAATGATGATGAAACTGATCGATGGCCGGCGATAAAGTCGTCATGATGATGGCCGGCGGAGATTCGATGATAAGGATCAATGGCTGGCCGTGGCAGTGGTTAACAACCGTCAGTGGTGGCATGGTGTCTAGGATTTTCGCTTTAGAGCTCTCTCTCTCTCTTGCTTGAGTCCCCTCATATGAGTATGAGGTTATTTATAGATTGGAGGTGGCGTCTCAGAATACATGCAAAATCAAACCACTCCACCATTCGGTCGAATGATCCATTTGATCATTTGATGTATTTTAAATATTTGAATGCTCAAACGAAGTCGGAATTATGAGATCTTAGGCTTGTTAGATTCGGCTCGTCAAGACGCTCGATTTGACTATAAACACTTCATGTTTAAGAGTTATTTATGGATTTAACTGATATCCCAAAGTTTTAATGATATTTTAAGTGTTTGATTTCGACTAGTTTCAACTAAAGATCAACTTGCTTTTGACATCAAAATTCGTGCTTCGACTAGTAGAATTTTCAGTGTCATATCAGTTGCCTCTCTATTTTTGGATGATATTATCTTAATCATCCAAAAATATTTATGTCATATACTTGAAATAACAAATTCTTCAATGAAATTTGTGGGTCCATTACCATACATTTTGAGAGAATAAATCTTCATGGGAGATTATGATCACGCGAGGAAGAGTGCGAGCGGATGTGTCGGGATGCGGCAAGATTTGGGGTTATGGACCCTCACGGACACTTACAGAGCACAAGCACGCCCATAAGGCGTCGTGGCAAGTGGCGATGCGTGGTCGCGGGTGTGAGAGGCATGCATCGGCAGCGTCTTTACAGCCGCGCTGCGTGCGCGACATGAATGATGGATGCCCACGCTGTTATTAAGCATAACGACATGGGCCAAACACCCATTTTTGGCGATTTTCGATCTCACATTGGGGAGGAATAGTTTCTCTCTCTCTCTCTCTCTCTCTCTCTCTCTCTCTCTTCGATCTCACATGTATGCATATCCTTTTCATCGGTCGTGAAATTCTAATAAGTCAGTGGCGAGTCGAAAAAGGTATGCCCAAATATTGGGGTGAGTAGCTTCAAAATTCTCGATTTTTTATTTCTCCCCTCTTTACTTATTCATTATGTATTTTCACATGGTGATGGGGGAAGAAAACCCATAGCGGTAAACTGACGATATATACCATCCCTTGTCACATCAGATAGTTTAATGGTGTTCTGTAGAAAATTTCATTTCCCTAATAAGTTGGTGGCTATTGTTGCCAAAAGGTCGATCGAATCATTCACCTCCAGAGTACTTCTTTGAGATGATTCTTCTCGATTTGTGATTCCCTCCTGATTGAGATCTTCAAAACATGTGGTGTAGCTTTGTCACAATTTTCATTTCGGGCTTTAGTCGTCATTGTCGGTTTGGATGTCTTCTTCAGAGAGCGTGGAGTTACTTTGAACATCAAATACTTATGTCAAATGTGTAGATTCACATGAAATGCTCAGGGACGTGTTTCTTATCGGGCTATAAAGAATTGGATAGAATTTTTAGCATAGGATCTGTCTAAAAATTGGTCTAATGGATTCTTTTTCGTGAAAAATGAGCGGGGCCTCCGTGAGAGATGGGGAAGATTGAATGATCTTCCAGATCCATTGCTGATGGCGGAGAATGAGATCCTAGCAACTCTTAATATTCCTGATATAAGAAGTTTGCAACATGAGTTACGTCACATTGGCAAATATATAGTTGAAGATATGATGTTCAAGGTTAGCCTTTCCATCCACATAGGAAGATCTCATGCTCTTCCACTGAAGAGGTCAAGTAAAGGTGATGAAAGGTCTCCTCATACTCATAGGGTTTTCTCAAGAAGTCCGTTACGGAATCACGGTGGTAGCAATATTTTATCTTTATAAAAAAAGAAGAGATGTGCTGAAGTGTCTACGTCAGATATCTGCGAAGAAGATGTTCACCCCAATTGGCCTCTGAGAATTTAGTTGTTTTAACTCATGATGGGGGAGTTCATATCTCGAAGCCACACATTCCTGAAGAGGTGTTAAATCACATATGCACCTCAAGCGGATGAATGGGTAGTGCGTTGTCTTCTCATCCTTCTTCTTTTCTTCTTTTCCTTTGTGTAATATTTATGATGATTTTTTTATAGGTAACTCAAACATTAGGGCAGATGGCTCATTTGGGTGTTGCTTTAGATGAGTGAAATACTGAATTTGTGAAGGTAAAATATCTGCAAGGCGAGTATGAGCGAAATATGAGTGTTAAGGCCAAAGAAGTGGCGACTTTAGAAGATCAGCTGACCGGGTGCAGAACTGAGCTAGCGAACATGTAGACTTCTCTTTCTCTCTAGTGTTAGGAGGTGGAGCACACCCATGATGAGCTGATTAAGGTAAGGACAGAGACTTGTCAAAAAGGGAAAAGACTCAAGGCACTTGCAGCGGAGAAGAGAGCTCTGGCGAGAAAGAAAGCAGATCTTCTTTAGAAGGAGCATATATGAAGCGGAAGCAAATGAAATCTCCTTGAAGGCAGTGGAAGACTTTAAGAGCTCCCTGACTTATCGTGGTATAATCGAAGATCATGTCCAGGAAGCTCATAATCATATTCTTGATGTTGAAGTGAAGGACTTGGAGCACTGATTTTTAGAGGAGGGCTTCATCCGAAGGTCCTAAAAGGAATCCACTTAGTGCATCGCAAGACCGGAGCTAGTATTGAGGATCTATCTCCAAGTCAAGACTCTTCAAGACCTTCAGGAGATGAAGGAGTTGAGTGAGGAGCATCTCTTAGTGAGGATGTTGATATCACCATGATGTAGCGTCACTTGAGGATGCATTTTTTTATCTATGTATTGTTATTATGTATCAATTTTGATTCTTTCTTATGTCATCATGTTAATGTTGTCAATGAATTTTTTTTTATTTTAGGTGATATACTCTTATTTTTGTTTTATCCGGTGATTGGTGAATATTATTCAACGATGCTACACGCGGATGAGGTTGTGGGAAGTCCACCAATGACCTTTTGGCCTATCCTAGGTATTAGTCAAAACATTATTTGACATCTTACCTGTATGGAAGAGGCCGTGGGATGTCCACCAAAGACCTTTTGACCTATCATATGTATTAGCCAAAGCGTTACTTAACTTCTTACCTGTATGGAAGAGGCCGTGGGATGTCCACCAAGGGCCTTTTGACCTATCCTAAGTATTAGCCAAAGCATTACTTGACTTTTTACATGATTGGGAGAGGTCCGATCAAATCCCCATGAGATTGATCATGCCACGACTGAGATACAACGTGAGTTGCGCATTTTCTCAAGTGGGAGGATTAAATGAAGGAGATTGTTCATATGCAACAAGCTTGAAAGAAAAAAGCTATAAATTCATTACTCTGATAAGTTTGATGATACAATCATAAGACGATTTTAACACGGATATGAGTTTTAAGAGGAAATGACAGCAATAACAACAAGTCTTTATCCCACTAAGTGGGGTTGGCTACATAGAGAGGAAACGACAAACGAGACAAAATAAAAGTGCAATAATTATCTGGTGAATTCGATTATATTTTGAGATTCTCTGTTCCAAGTTCGAGGTAAAGTTTTTCCTCACATTCTTGAGCTTGAATGTTCACATTTTAGCTATAACCACATATGGGACATCCCAAAGAGGTGAGAGTTTATTGCATTGAAGGTTTTACAAGAACTTGAGACCCAAGTCACCGAAAGATATGGGCGGGGTTTTACTCTTCTATTGAAGTGACGAGCTACCCTTTGGTGATAGGAAGTGGCCATGTTATGAGTTTGGGTGAGTGTCATCAAAGTTTTTCTCATTACCATCATGATCGAATAATTAAACTCTTGGACTTGGAACTCTGATATCTACTGGTATAATAGCTTCTGTGCCAAAATACAAGTTATATGGTGTCTCACTAGTCGGGGGTTCATGATGTAGTGCGATAAGCCCAAAGAATAATAGAAAGTTCATCAACCCATTACCCCCCAGCCTTCTCAAGATGTGTTTTTAGTCCTTTGAGTATAGTCCAGTTGGTAGCTTCAATCTGTCCGTTAGTTTGAGGATGTGCTACAGCCGTATGCAGCAGCTAAATGTAAAGATCTTTGCAAAAGGACGTAAAGATTTTTCCAGTAAATTGGATTCCATTATCAGTGATGACCTTTGTAGGAAGACCGAATCAACATACTATATTTTTTCAAATAAACTGTTTAGCATTTGCCTCCGTAATTTTAGTGAGTGGTTCGGCTTCCACCCATTTAGTGAAGTAGTTGACGGCTAAAATGATGAACTTTCGTTGCCACGATGCTCTGAAAAGGTCCCATGATATCTCAATTCCCCAGAACAAAGCGGGCTTTGAATGAATGAGAGCTCATATGCGGCATGTGAGGTTAGAGTGCCCGACAACTTCAATTTTTTTGTGAATTCCAAGGCATCTTGTTTCATCGTAGGCCAATAGAACCCTTGCCTTATAATTTTAAGGGCTAACGCCCTTCCTCCTAGGTGTTCTCCACATATCCCCGAGTGAACCTCTCTTAATGGTAAGAGACATTTGAGGTATGACCCAGAAAAAGCTCATTTATATAGTTTACCTCCGATGATAATAAAGTTTGAAGCTTGTCTTTGGAGATGAGTTGCAGTAGTTGGTTCTTCAGGAAGGGTCCCTTCTTGTAGAAAAGACAGGATGAGGTCCATCCACAAAGGTTCCTTTATCTCATTAATTGCTTGTAGTACCCACGACCCTTGGATACTAGGAAAATATATTTCTTCAACATGCCTTCTCTTAAATAGATCTCTAGTAGCGGTGCAAACTTAGGAGTCGGCTCGAGGATTCTTCTCTCGCAATATGTGAATGATTTGATGTATCCTGAAATGGGTAAGAAGAGACTTTACCAAGTGGAGGTATTGCATCAGCTGAGGATTATGAGTATTAAAGTTTCCCTCAACTTGGGAGGTGACAAGCTAAGAGTCAGTGTGGATCACTAAGTCTTGAGGTTCACAATCAATGGCGAGTTTCAACCCAGTGATGAGAGCCTCATATTCAGCCATATTATTAGTTGCAAGAAATTTTAGGCGAAGTCCATACTCTAAGGTATTATGCTGGGGGAAAATGAGTAAGATTCCTGCACTAGCATCGGTATTTTCTGAAGCTCCATCAACATAGAGGGTCCATTGAGGAGATAAAAGATGTGTAGCAGATAGCTCCACTGGAGTTGTGGCAGTACATTCCACTATAAAGTCTGCGAGTACTTGAGACTTTATAGCAGACCGAGGTAGAAATTTATATCAAACTTCTCAATTCTACAGACCATTTAATTAACCTCTCAGATGCTTCTAATTTTTGTAGGATGGCCCTTAATGGTAAATGAGTGTAAATACCGATAATATGAGCTTGGAAGTATGGACATAATTTTTGCGCTGAGAAAGCTAATGCCAGAGCCACCTTATCTGCAAGTGGATAATAACTTTCTATATTAGAGAGAATTTTGCTGATGTAGTAAATTGATCATTGTATCCCTTTTTTTTCGCACTAAAATTGAGCCTATCACATGGGAAGAGACTGTGAGATATAAATATAACATCTCTCCTTGAATAGGCTTGGATAGTATGGGTGGAGATGCTAAATACTCCCTTAGTTGCTCAAAAGCAGACTGACATTCATCAGTCCACTAAAAATTATTATTTTTAGTTCCCTTTAATATTTTAAAGAATGGCAAGTATTTATCCCCAGAACGGGCTAGGAAGCGGGATAATGCAGCAATTCGTCCATTCAAACGTTGAACTTCCTTGATATTCTTCGGAGGAGTCATATCTTTGAGAGCTTTGATTTTCTCGGGGTTGGCCTCTATCCCACGGTGGGTTACCATAAATCCAAAAAATTTTCCCAACGTAACCCCAAAAGCACACTTGGTTGGGTTGAGTCGCATGTTATAACGTCGAAGAAGGTTAAAGCATATTTCTAAGTCAGAAATATGATGTGATTCTTCCAAGCTTTTCACTAACATGTCATCCACATATACCTCCATCAGCGCCTAATAGGTCTTTAAAACCTTATTCATAAGGCGTTGATAGGTAGCACCAGCATTTTTTAACCCAAATGGCATAACTTGGTAACATTATAAACTTTTATATGTTTGAAATGTTGTTCCATTGGGTCCATTTTTATTTTGTTGTAACTAGAATAAGCACCCAAAAAATTGAGCATTTGATGTCTAGACATAGCATCAACCAATTGATCAATTCGAGGAAGAGGAAAACTATATTTCAGGCAAGCCTTGTTAAGGTCAGTGTAATCAATACACATTCTCCATGTTCCATTTGTTTTCTTAACCATGATAACATTTGCTAGCTATGTAGGGTAATGTACCTCTCGTATGAATCCCGCTCCTAGGAGCTTGTTAACTTCTTGCTCAATAGTCTGGAGACAATCAAGTGCAAAACCTCACTTCTTTTGGATGATGGGTTTGAATGTTAGATCAATCTTGAGGGAGTGCATGATCACATTGGGGTCAACCCCCGGCATATCCGTCGGACTCCAAGCGAAGATGTCTTGATTTTTGCGCAAGAAGTCTATGTATTTTTTCCTTTGTTCTTCTGAGAGCAGGGATCCCACTTGCACTGTTCATAGTGGTTGGTCATCTGATAATACAACAGAGAGCAAGTCTTCTATAGGAGAAGCTTTCTGGGGTACTTCTTCATCTCAAAAATTAAAATCTTCGATGCTAAATGTCATAGAAGGGCATGGTTGAGCTTGTATGAAGTAACATGATTACGCTATCTGTTGATTTTCATAGACCACCCCAACTCCAACGGGGGTTGGAAATTTCATCTTAAGATGAGATACTAAAGTGACTGCACCGAAAATTGATTGGAGAGACCTTCCGAAGATACGTTATATGCAATCAATTAGACCATCATGAATTGGATTAAATGAGTCACTTGTCGAGAAATTCACCAAGGATAATAGAAGGGTGATTGTCCTCTACTCGCATTGTACATTATCAAACCCGCATAATGGTCCTACAAAGGTTAGAGTTTTTCCCTAACCAGGCCCATGCTAAGAAATATGGAGTAAAATAAGACATCAACAGAACTCCCATTGTCAATCAAAATTCTCTTAACATGTGCTCTAGTGCTTCTCTTCTTCTTGAGTGAAGGTCATTTGGAGGCGACAAGACCCGTAGTTCATATGACAAGGCTCCAATTTTCTCTCGAAAGAGGTATCAACTAACCTCGTAGGACCGACCAGGTTCGAAGGCAATCAAGACCCGTAGTTCATACGGTAAGGCTCCAATATTTCCTCGAAAGAGGTGTCAACTGACCTCGTCGGACCGACCGGGTTCGGAGGCGATCAAGACCCATAGTTCATACGACAAGGCTCCAGTTTTTTATCGAAAGAGGTGTCAACCGACCGCACTCCACCGAAGTTCGGCGATCAAGACCTCGTAGTTCATACAAAGCTCCGCTTTCCCTCGAAAGAGGCGCCAACCGCCTTTGTCAATCGGGTTCGGTTTATCAAGGCCCGTAGTTCATACGGGCGAGGCTCGATTTTCCTTGAAAGAAGTGTCAATTCCTGACCGACGGCCGGTGGCGATTACACGATAACGACGACGGCGGATGGCGATGCCCAACAACAAAGGGTCGGCAATGTTGGTCGAGGATCACCAAAGAACTGGCCGATTTAATGACGGGATTGATTGGACCGGAACCGCCGACGCAGCGATAATTGCCAGCGATACGTGGTGATGGTAGTCGGCAGAGCCGTACGGGATGATGACCGGCGGTGGTGACTGAGGAGATGTGATGGCGGGCGCAGCGACTGGCGACGGTGGTGACCGACGGAGATGGCCGGCAATGGCCTACGGCGATCGCCGATCGTTGGTCGACGGAGGTGGTCGATAACAACCGACGGAGCCGACGACGAGCATCGCCGATGGCGGCGGACCGGGACGGAGTCGGACCGGGGATCGGAGTCGGCGGCGGTGACCGCGACGAGTCGGGCGACCCGACGGAGTCGGGGCGGACCCGACGGAGTCGGGGCTGACCGCCGACGCGTGATGATTGACGGTAATGATTGGAAGTTACGATGACACGGCAAACCGAGATGGTGGACTACGATGGTCGGCGCGGCAATCGGCGGCGGTGACGCGGGCGATCGGTGTCTGTCCAGGATGACCGACACGATGGTTGACGCAGTGACCGCCTGCCAGAATGACCCGACGCATCTATAGTTCTACTTCTTCTTGTATGAAATGGATTTCTTGAAACTTCAATAGATGATTCAACAGTTGATAACTGCCAAGATGACGGGAAAGCGTTAATTAGGAACCGTCATTCGAGAAACTCGGAAAGTCTGATAGATAATTTCAAAGTATCATTCTCCATGATGTTACTTGATACCGTTAACTTGCATGTGAGGGGTAGAATCGAATCCGCTGAGGATTTTTGACCCATCCAAGGTTGTTTGTCAAAGTGTTGGTGACATTAACTTGCACAGAAGAGGTCGAATTAAATCCGCTGAGGATTTTTGACCTATCCGAGGTTGTTTGTCAGAGTATTACCAGATGACGTTAACCTGTATGGAAGAGGTCGAATCGAATCCGTTGAGGATTTTTGACATATCTGAGATTATTTGTCAAAGTATTACTCGATGATGTTAACCTGTATGGAAGAGGTCAAATTAGATCCGCTAAGGATTTTTGACCTATCTGAGGTTGTTTGTCAGAGTGTTACCCGATAACGTTAACCTGTATGGAAGAGGTCGAATTGAATTCGCTGAGGATTTTTGACCAATCTGAGGTTGTTTATCAGAGTGTTACTTGATGACGTTAGCCTGTATGGAAGAGGTCGAATTGGATCCGCGGAGGATTTTTAACCTATCCGAAGTTGTTTGTTAGAGTGTTACTCGATGATGTTAACCTATATGAAAGAGGTCGTGGGAAGTCCACCAAGGACTTTTTGACCTATCTTAGGTATTAGCAAAAGTGTTATTTGACTTCTTACCTGTGTGGAGTAAGTGCAAAGTTTTGACCTATCCGAGGTCATTTGTCAAAGTATTACTTGATGACATTAACCTGTATGGAAGAGGTCAAATCAAAACATTCGTTTATGGTTGTAGCCAAAGTTTCTTCTTAACCTTGGTCTTGTTTTTCCATGAATATGATTGGAAAATCACAATTTGCAAAGCTATATCTCTTCTCAATGTTGACATATCCTCCAACTTTGACTTATTTCTTGGGATGGTAATCGATTAGATGCTTAACATATTTACATGGGCGATCTTCTGAGATTAAGAGTTACCCCCTAATTTTCGATAAAATTTGAAGGAACGAAGTTTGATGAATCTTCATTCTTCGCTTGCGCTCCTTAAAAGCTTGAAATGATCTACCTCGATGGTGGTTTTGATCTTGTTGGGAAACTTGGTAGCCATACAAGATGAAATAATGAGAATCAGTTTCCTACAGATGACGTCAAACTGTTGCGTGCTAGAAAACCAGTTGTGATAGAATAAAAGTTTACGCCTTAACTTTGTTGCAGAATCCAGCACACACACAGATTTTTGAAGAATTAATAAGAAAACTCCATGGAAAAACCTCAAAAAGTGAGAAAAAACCACGAGGCCTAGCCTAGTAAAAAGCTTCCACTATGTATCTATTTCAGAGTACAAAATTCTCCCGATAACGAGATTACAAAATTGTATATGAGAAGGGCTGACAATGGGAATCCCAGAATCAGACAACAACAAATACAATAATGCTTGGCTAGATGATGGTGAATAGCGTGGGTCAGTGATTGATGATGAAGGTCATCGTGATGGTGACCGACGAGGGTGGCCGGCGATGGTCTGGCGGACGGCGATGATGCCAGTGACCGGCCGGTCTACATGATGATGGGCAACGATGGTTGAAGATAATGGTTGCCGGTCGACGAGGGTGGTCAGCAACCGACGATGGTAGTCGCGGGCAACCGCATCGCATCGGATCAGAGGTGGTCGGAGGACGCCTACGGCGTGGTTGGCAACCAATGGGGGTGGTCGACGACCGTCGAGTGGTGGCACAATTGTGCTTGAAGGATTTTCAAGCTTTAGAGCTCTCTCCTCTTTCTTGCTTAGCTTCCCCTCATATGAAGAATGAGGGGCTATTTATAGATTGGAGGAGTAGTGTCTATATAAATAAATGCAAAATCTGAACCACTTCTCCATCGGACTGCTCATGATGATTCCCTTGATCATATGATGTATTTTGTGTATTTGAATGCTCAAATGAAATTGAAATTATGAGATCTTAGGCTTGTTAGATTCGGCTCATCAAGATGCTCGATTTCATTATAAACACTCCATGTTTAAGAGTCGATTGATAATAAGCGCTTGATCTCAGCTAGTCTTGATTTAATCGAGCGATATCGTGCTTTCAACTAGTAATTTCGTGGTTATATCGCGATAACCGATATGGCACTTAAATCTACTAGTCAAGCACTAATCTTGATAAAAGTATCTCGCTCGATTGAAACATCAAGCAAAAATATCATTGGAAACTTTGGGATATCAGTTAAATCCCTAAATAGCTTTTCACTAGTAGAATTCTCACCAGCCCGCTGTCCGCTCACCGCCGCGTGGCCCCCCACACCAGTCGCCACCATCGACTACCATCGCCAGTTGCCGCTACCGACCACCCCCATCGGCCGTCAACCACCACCGCTGGCCACCGCCACCGTCGGTCATCACCGTCATCGACTACCATCACCGGTCACCACCACCGATGCTCCTTCCATCGACTTGCCGCTAATTGTTGTCGACACGTCGGCCACAACCATCGCTGATAGCTTACGCCGGCTATCACCGCTCTCCGATAACGCCGCTGACATGCCGCTCGTTACCATCGCCGTGGCCACCACCATCGATCGTTGTCATTATTAACCGTTGCCATCGGTCATCATCGCCGACTGCCATTGTCGGTCGTCGCTACCGACCACCATCATTGATCGCTTCTGAACCCGGTCAGTCTGATAAGGGTAGTTGATGCCTCTTTCGAGGGAAAACCAGAGCCTCACCGTATGAACTACGGGCCTTGATTGCCTCCAAACCCGGTCGTTCCAACAAGGGCAGTTGACGCCTCTTTCGAGGAAAAATCAGAGCCTCGCCATATGAACTACCGGTTTGATCGCCAACCCGGCCGGTCCGGGGTTGACGCTCTTTCGAGGGAAAATCAGAGCCTCACCGTATGAACTACGGGCCTTGATCGCCTCCAAACTCAATCAGTCTGACAAGGGCAGTTGACACCTCTTTCTAGAGAAAATCAGAGCCTCGTCGTATGAACTATGGGTCTTGATCTCCTCCGAACTCTGTCGGTCCGACAAGGGTAGTTGATGCCTCTTTTGAGAGAAAACTGGAGCCTCGCCGTATGAACTATGGGCCTTGATCGCCTCCAAACCCGGTCGGTTCGACAAGGGCAGTTGACACCTCTTTCGAGAAAAAATCGGAGCCTCACCGAATAAACTACGGGCCTTGATCGCCTCCAAACCCGGTCGGTACGACAAGGGCAATTGACGCCTCTTTCGAGGAAAAATCGGAGCCTCTCTGTATGATCAACGAGCCTTGATCTCCTCCGAACTCGATCGGTCCAACAAGGGCAGTTAACAGCTCTTTCGAGGGAAAACCGGAGCCTCGCCGTATGAACTACGGGCCTTGATCGCCTCCGAACGACCTCCTCTTAAGAAGAAGATGAACACTCGAGCATATGAGGAGTGTGCCTTCTCCCTTAGCCCTTGGGGGGTTTTTATAGACCCCTTATAGGGACAAAAGATAAAAAATTATAAAAAAACTGCAAAAACCCGCTGAAAACTGCCCAAAATGGGCCAAAATGGGCAAAAATGGACAAAAAAACTCTCATGGGCCCACTCGCCATGTCCGCGTGGTTTGCACGCGGTCTCACTCAGCTCGCCCATTTCCATCGTTCACACCAGCTCGCCGACCATGACCACCACCCAACTCGGGCCCGCACTAACTGCTTTCACTGTTCAAGAACTCGCCGGGCGACTAACTAGCCCGCTGCCTGGTCCGCTCGCTCCAAGACACAGACGCATAGGTGCGCAGCCATGGCCGCCATGGGCGTGCGTGTGAGCCCACGGGCGCCTGCAAGCGCCCATAAATGTCCGAATGAGTCCATAACCCCGAAATCTTATGCCCGCGCCTACCCGCACACATCCGAGGCCTTGTACCCACTTCCGTGATCATAATCTTGTGCTCACATGAAGATCTGTTCTCTCAAAATATATGGTTAATGGACCCACAAATTTCACTGAAGAATTTATTATTTTTAAGTATTTGACATATATATTTTTGGATGATTGAGATAATGTCATCCAAAAATAGAAGGGCAACTGATATGACACTTAAAATACTACTAGTCGAAGTACGAATCTCGATGTCAAAAGCAAGTTGATCCCCAGTTGAAACTAGTCGAGATCAAGTACTTAAAATATCATTGGAAACTTTGGAATATCAATTAAATCCCTAAATAGCTTTTAAACATGGAGTATTTATAATCAAATCGAGCATCTCGACGAGCCAGATATAACAAGCCCAAGATCTCATAATTTTGACTTCATTTGAGTATTCAAATACTTAAAATATACCAAATGATCAAAGGAATCATTTTGAGCCATCCGATGGAGTGGAGTGGTACGGGTTTTGCACGCCACTCCTCCAATCTATAAATAGCCCCTCATTCTTCATATGAGGGGGAGCCCAAGCAAGAGAGAGGAAAGAACTCTAAAGCTTGAAAATCCTCCAAGCATAATTGTGATGCCACTCGACGGTCGCCGACCACTTTGCTGCACGACCATCGATCACCCATGCCGACTTCACTGCTCCTCCTACTGGTTAATTTTCTTTCGCGACCAACCAACTATACCGGTGAACTATCACGGTCATCGCTCATCATCATCATTATCAGCGACCACCGATGTTTACCATCGCTGACCATAGTCATCGCTACCAATTATCCGGCCATCTCGCCGGCTACCATCACGACGACTTTCATTGCTGGCCGATCCTCGTTGTTCACCATCATCTACTACTACTAGTAATCATATAACTGAACGACTATATGTTGTTATTTCGATTTCGATTCCATTCTCTTCTTATATATAATTTATAAGAGCTCGAAAAGCTTGTCCTCAAGCACCATTACCACTGGACGGTTGCCACCCTCGTTGGTTGCCAACCACTGCTGCCGCCACTGCTGATCCCGCTATCATTGACGCTGCTGCCACTGCTGACTATTCATTGTTGGCCGACCACCCTGCCGGCCAACCATCTTGCCAACCATCGCTGCCACCACCGACGCCGGTCACCACCGCCGACTACTATCATTATCACCATCGCCACCATCCGGCCACACTCGTTTACCTTATGACGATGACCTTCATCGCCGACCCCATTGTTCACCATCATCTACTAGCTTATAACAACGCGGACTATATAGTTGTTGTTGTCTGATTCTGGGATTCTCATTGTCAGCCCTTCTTATATATAATTTTGTAATCCCATTATCAGAAAATTTTGTACTCTGAAACAAATACATAGTGGAAGATTCTTATTGGGCTAGGCCCCATGTTTTTCCCTCTTTTCGAGGTTTTTCCACGTAAAAATTTTTGGAGTTTTCTTGTTCACTCTTTAAATACCTGTGTGTGTGCTGGATTTCATACCAAGGCTAAGGCGTAAACTTTCACTTTACCACAACTGGTTTTCTAGCACGCAAAAGTTTGACACCTTTTGATTTGACCTCTTCTATATAGGTTAACGTCATCAAGTAATACTTCGACAAACAACCTTGGATAGGTCAAAAATCCTCAGCGAATTTAATTCGATATCTTCCATACAGGTTAACGTCATTGAGAAAAAACTCTGACAAACAACCTCGGATATGTCAAAACTCAGCACCTACTCCACACAGGTAAGAAGTCAAATAACACTTTGGCTAATACCTAGGATAGGTCAAAAGGTCCTTGGTGGACTTCCCACGACCCCTTCCATACAGGTTAACGCCATCGAGTAACACTCTGACAAACAACCTCGGATTGATCAAAATCCCCGGATTCAATTGACCTCTTCCATATAGGTTAACGGTTAACACTTAACAAACAATCTTGGATAGGTCAAAATTATCACGATTCAATTTCTTCCATACGTTAATCTCATCTGCAACACTCGACAAACAACCGGATAGGTCAAAATTCCTCGGATCTAATTCAATTCCTCTTTCATATTAATGTCATCGAGTAACACTCGACAAAACAACCTCGATAGTCAAAAATCCTCCGGATCTAATTGAATTCTTCCATACGTTAATGTCATCTGCACTCGACAAACAATCTCGGATGAATAAAAAATTCTCAGCGGATTCAATTCGACCTCTTCTGTGCAGGTTAATGTCATCAAGTAACACTTTGACAAACAACATCGGATGGGTCAAAAATTCTCAGTGGATTCGATTCTACCCCTCACATGCAAGTTAATGACATCAAGTAATATCATGGAAAATGATACTTTGAAATTATCTATCAGACTTTCTGAGTTACTCGAATGACGGTTCATAATTAACGCTACCCCGCCATCTTGGCAGCTATCAACTGTTGAACCATCCATTGAAGTTTCAAGAAAACCAATTTTCTAGAAGAAGAAGTAGGAAATACGGACCGTCGCCAGTCATTACCGATGGTCATCACCGTTAACCATCGTCGCCGGTCATCCCCACGGACTACCGACATCAGTCGCCACCATCAACTACAGTCGCCAGTTGCCATTGTTGACCACCCCCATTGGTTGTCAACCACCGCCGGGCGCCGCTTATCACCGCCACCGCCACCGCCATAAACATTCATTACCGCCGGCCACCGCCGCTGACATCAAGAGCCGACTACCGTCGTCGGTCACCACCGCCTAATATTATCGGCCATCTCCGCTGTCATCCCTTCTCATGTACAATTTTGTAATCTCGTTATCGGGGAATTTTGTACTCTGAAACAAATACATAGTGCAAGATTCTTACTGGGCTAAGCCCCGTGGTTTTTCCCTCTTTTTGAGGTTCTTTCATGTAAAAATTTCTAGAGTTTTCTTGTTCACTCTTTAAATATCTGTGTGTGTGTGTGCTGGATTTCATAACAAAGCTAAGGCGTAAACTTTCACTCTACCACAACTGGTTTTTTAGCACGCAAGTGTTTGGCGCCGTCTGTGGGAATCGAACCCTTCAATCATAATTTTTGTGGCCACCCTCGTTATGGACAATAGGCGCAATACTCATAACAACGGAGCCTCCCGCTCCAACTCTCGTCACTCTCAAAACCAATCCTTGAACCAAGGATGCCATGCTTCTGCCTCACTCTCCCCTGTCGGTGAAGGCGCGATAAGAATCTCTTTAGAAGATCGTGTCCGCCGAATGGAAGAGTCTCAAAATGAGATGATCTGACTTTTGCGAGGAACACAACAGCCACTACCGCGGCAAACACATCTCCCCCAAGATCGATCATTAGCCATGGGAGGTCAAAATGCTAATCTCCTTGACACTGAAGTTCCTCCGCATAGAGATCGTGATGCTGATCTCCTTGACATTATTAGTTCTACTCATCCATCATGTACCAACCGTTAATCTACCATTTATCGATGAGCATTGACATTCTTGTCTGTTTCCCCCATCATGTTATATCGTGTAATTATGATGCTTAATGCAAGACAAATTTCATCTTCAAGACATAAATCATCTTTCCCCTCACCATGGCTATGAGGAATCCTCACATTTAGCTGAAGTTATTCTTTAACATCATATTCCCGTGAGTTTCAAGATTCTGAGCATTGATTCCTATGATAGGGGGACTGACCCACATGAACACATTGACCATTATAGGATTATCATGCATATCCAACGAGCTCCTAACACACTGCTTTTTCAAGTCTTTCCCGTTACCCTCAAGGGGCAAGCTCGCACTTCGTTCTACTCCCTTCCAAGGGGATCCATCCATACCTTTGTCGAACGTGCCAAGATTTTTGTGGGATAGTTCATTGCAAACCAGAGAATCATTAAAGATTCCTCCCATCTCTCCGGCATTCGTCAAAATGAGGGTGACTCACTTAAGGAATACTTAGATTCTCCAAGCTCGCCAAATACTTGGAGTAAACCCCAACTATTAAGAGGAGTTTTCCTTGGAGGCTCCCGTGGCCTTTTACACATTAATGATAGACACGGCCCCGCTTCATATGTCGACTTAGTCCATCGTGTGGAAGCACAAATCTCTGTCAATGAAGCTATTAATGCTCATCATAAATAATTTAAATAATCTACAGGAAAACGTAAGAGCACCCTAGGGAATGCGGACCGACAGTCCCATCAAAAGAAGCAACAAGTGCGCCATGATCTCCCCATGGCCCCATATCAACGGGCGTGAACCACGACCGTAAAAGGAATACACGCCGCTGAACACATCTCGTGTTAAACTCCTGATGGCTATTCGAGATGAAGAAAATATCAAGTGGCCACATCCACTGAAACTAAATTTAGGAAATCAAGAGCAATATTGTCACTTTCATCGAAGTCGTGGACATACTACTGAGGCATGAAAATAACTCAAAGAAGAAATCGAGAGGCTCATTTAACAAGGATATCTACGTCGATTTGTGAAGAATCAATCGACTCAAACAAACATACCTCCAACTGGGGGGCAACCAGGACAATCATCATAGAAACAACAAAATAATTATCAAACTGTGGAGAAAATTGAAACAATCGCAGGAGGACCAATAATATCTAATCAAGTTCTCATTATTACCTCTGAAGAGCCAGAGTTAAAGAAGTCTCGTATTGATCACTTTTAATGACTCAGACTTAGAAGGAGTCCATGTTCCTCATCAAGATTCGTGCTTTGACTAGTAAAATTTTTAGTGTCATATATATATATATATATATATATATATATATATATATATATATATATATATATATATATATATATATATATATATATATATATATATATATATATATTTGACACTAATATTTTAAAATCAAGTTTTTTTATATATTTATATACTTTTGACTTTATAATTATATAATCATGTTATAATCAAATATAATAATGTAATTATAAACAAAAAATATATAAATTCTTTTAAAAAAATTTTAATGATGAGTTAGTTAAATCATTTTATGAGATCATTTTGGGTCACAAATGAGTAGATTAATTTATCTTAAAAATTATTAAATTGATTGAAGTATTGGGAGTTAGTTAATTAACCTCATAAAAGTTTTGAAAATAAATATTAGCTTCTTGTGATTAAATTTAAGCTTCGACATTTAGAGACTTAATATTTTATTTACAATTTCATATATTCGAGCACGAATGTATGCGCGTGTGTAATTGGATAACTCTTAAATTAAGATATTGATAATTTAGGCTTAAATTTTGGCAAATATATAGTCAGGTTAACTTTTTAATGATATGAATCTAAAGATGTAAAAAGTAATCCAACATAAGTCTAGAGAAGCTCATATTAAATACTTAAAATGTAGTTAATATTTTTGGGGAATTGATGGTTCTTCAAATGGCCTCCAAAATTGGCATGTATATAGTCAAATCAAGTATCTAAATGAGATAAATCTAATGAGCTCAAGATTCCTTACTTCTTCATACCCACAAATTGCCTCAAAAATACTTCAGGATCAATGGTGCCTTCGAGAGCAATCTCATATAGTGGTTTGAAATTTGCTAATATTTATAAAGAATGTCACTCTTAAAATCTATAAAAAATCTTCATTCTTCATATAAAGGGGACATATTGGAGTTTAAATGGAGTTTTGAAGTTTGAAGAATCCCAGTGTTTTACTAAACAATCATATGTCGTCGAATTGTTGGCCAGCCAACCTAGCCAATGTCATTGATCCACTACCTAACTGTCGTCGCTAGTTCAAAGCTTAATTGTTATCATTGTTAATTACATTATCATCGACCCGATCGCTACAGATAATCTTTTGACAATTCGCTAATTATCACACGCCCACCTTCATGGACCATCGCTCGACTACTTATTAGATGCCGACTATCTATCGTGATTGCGCATTGCCCACCTTCACTTGCCTCTCTCCACCTTTCACTTGTCCACTACCCGGCCATTATCACCAGACTATTGTTCGGCCACCAACACTTGTCCATCTCTCGAACACCATTGCCTAGACATCTTTGTCACCCACCCTCGTCAGACCAGCACCCAACTACCCTCTACAAGCCATCACCAATGCATTATAATCATATCATTGCTTGATCACCATTGCTAATTCAATGCATCATCACCTCATAAGATAACCATCAATCACCATTAATAGATTATTATCATCAAATCATCATCATCATCAAACTCTCAATTGATCTCCATCATTAGTGATCATAAAACCATCTCTCGACCATAATTGTCAAACTATCACCATGCATCCGATTGTCATCAACCCGCCACCCGACCACCATTATCGAATCAGCACCTGATCATCATCATTAGTCCGCCACTTGATTGTCATCATTAGATCATCACCAGACAATGGTTATAATGCCCATCTACATTATCTTGATCACCGTCATCTTATTATACTATTACCTGTTGATTTTAATATTCATTGTCGCCATCATCATTAATGCATACAATCATTTAAATGGTCGATGTAAATTATGGAGACATACTATCACCTATATGGTTAATGCATAATATTAATATATGTCATCACCTATAAATTTGATGCAATCTGTCAATTCATGTCATCACTTATATTAGAGTTCATTCTCCATAATATGTGTCAATTTTATTGTATCAATGCCTTTTTCTAGTTGGGATTAAGGCCATCTTTTGTAACATCTATTTCTAATTAAAACATAAATAAAATTGATCATCATCGTTGGTCCGCCATATAATCCCTATCATTAGATTATCACCCAATAATGGTTATAATGTTCATCCACATTTTATTGATTACTATCAACTTATTATGGGTTGGGGAGAAGGTCAAGGAGATTTATAGTTTTTTAAACTTTGGTATTCAGGTAGAAGATGGACTAGAAATAGTGTAGGTGTGATTATAGATAAAAGTTTGAAGGATAATGTTATAAATATTAATAGACGTGGAGATAGAATTATAGCTTTAAAGATTATTGTTGATACTAAGATTATCAATGTTATAAGTGTTTATGCTCCTCAATTAGGTTTGGATGTAAGCTTAAAAGAAAAATTTTGGAATGAATTAGATGGATTAATACAAAAGATACCTCTTGAAGAAAAAGTATTTATTGGAGGAGATTTAAATGGACATGTTGGTAGAGTGGTAGAAGATTTTAAAATATTCATGGTGGTTATGAATTTGGAGTGACTAATGAAGAAGATATGACTATATTAGATTTTGCCTTAGCTTATGATTTTGTAATTGCTAATACTTTATTTAAGAAAAGAGATGAACATATTATTACTTATAAAAATGGATCTAGTAAAACACAGATTAATTATTTTCTGATAAGAAAAATAGATCGCTTAGATTGTAAAGATTGTAAGGTCATTCCAAGTGAAAGTTTAAGTACCCAATATCGATTGTTAGTTTTATATTTTAAGATGAAAGGTTGTAAGAGAAAATAATGAATCAAATTATTATCCTAGGATTAGACGGGGACACTTAAATAATATAAATAAAAATATTTTTAAGAGCAAGCTACAAGTACTTAGAATTTGTGATGTTCATAAGGAAGCCAATGTTATATGAAAAAAAATAGCAAGTAAAATTAAGCACGTTGCTAAAGATGTGCTTAGAGAATCAAAAGGAAAAGCTTCTTTTAATAAAAATAGTTGATGGTAGAGTCGAGTGCAAGAAAAGATAAGAAAAGAAGTTATATAAACTTTGTTTAGATGTAAAACTCGGAGAATTAGGAAAGATATAAAGTGGTCGTAGAGATTCTAAGAAAGCAATATATGATGCAAAAAAATTTAGTTTTAGTGATTTATACAATATATTAGATACCAAAGAAGGTGAAAGATGTATGTATAAGTTAGCCAACCAAAGAGATAGGAGAAGTAAAGACCTAGTTTAAGTGATGTGTATTAAGGATGAAAATAATAAAGTGTTTTTCTTAGAAAAGGGTATTGAAAATAGGTGGATGAGGTATTTTGATAAACTTTTTAATGAAGGATCTGAAAGTACGATTGATTTTAACAACCTTAATACCCTAAACAAAAATAGAGAATTTTATTTTGATCATCGTATTAGTAAATCTGAAGTAAGAGAAGCTTTAAAGGAAATGAAATGTGAAAAAATAGTAGGACTGATAATATTCCAATAGAAGTGTGGAAATGTTTAGGAGATCAAAGAATTTCTTGGCTTACAAATCCTTTTAATATTATTTTAAAGACTAAAAAGATGCAAGATGAGTGAAGAAAGAGTTTGTTAGTTCTTATATTTAAGAATAAAGGTGATGCACGAGAGTGTGCAAATTATAGAAGAATTAAGTTAATGTGTCATTGTGGGCTCCGAAAATTCACCACCGACCTCTTCAATGAAAATAGTGTTTTAAAGTATCAATGTAATTTTCAGAAGGCAGATGAAATAGTAGATAAGACACAACCTAGAGATTTCGTCCTTATTTGGTGAAAACTTTAGATCTGGTTCCAGGTTTCCTATAGGCCCAAGCCCCTATAATTAATTACCCCTCTAAATAAGTGAGAGAGAACTTTCGATTAAGGCTAGTCATTAGATTGCTGAATGTGTAGCGTATAGTAGCAGTATGTAGAGTTTTAGAATTTAAGATATAAAATTTATCATTTTAGCTTGAACCGGATGGTTGGGGGAATGATGACGTGCCCGATATAGATCTCATGGTTCCGTCATCTTGTGCCATCATGGTTCCTAGTCTACTTAGTCAGAGGAGGTAGTCGACCCAACCTGACAGAAGGATCCTCAGCAATAACACATGGGTTACGTCGTCCAAGAAATCCTTGTAAACTTAGGGTGGTGTTTATCTAAGGAGACAGTCTTAAGTCTACTTTAGCTAACAAAGGGTTGTTTGCCCTACCAAGTATACCCTATGATTCACAACTCAAAGGCGAGCTATTGGGAGCATCTGCTACGGTGATCGTAATATAATGGAGCCGGACTGGCCAAACCACTTGATCAGAGGACTCTGGTCATAACTGCTTCATCTGTGGAGCCTATTAGCCAAGCCACGCAGTTTAGAGGACACGGGCCATGTCCTTACTGACGTGAGATTGATTGAGAGTGAACATAGTAGAACACTTGATTTGACATTGGCTCCTTTGTGAGCTAGAGTTTGCTTAATTTGTCACCCCGATAAATAGTTGTGGAAGGTGGATAGATTGAGTTTGATTTAAGCTTTTAATGATAGGATTTCATTTAAACAATTTCTTATATTAATTTTTAATTTGAGTCAATTTGATTTAAGCAATTGATTAATTTGAATATATTTAAGAGTTTTAGATCCTGTCAACTCTGTTTAGTTACTTATAGAGGATTAGATCTACTATCACCTAATAGAATCAATTTCTTAGACATTTCACTAATTTGAAACTCTTATTATAGGTTATTAGGTTTTGTTAACACGGACCCAGTCCTATGACTAAATTGGGAAGCAACCCACGCAGCATCCTCAAACACTTGAATTTAGGCATTCAACATAGTGTCGGGGCACATGCGAGTGTATTTAAGAACTTATGTAGTTTTTATTTTTGAGTTATGATATCGATTTCAGATTGTTATTTAAAAATTGATTAATTAGAATATATTTTAGAGCTTTAGATCTTGTCAACTCTATTTAGCTGCTAATAGAGGATTAGATCTACTATCCATCGGTTTTATATTGATTTGAAACTCTTATTATAGATTTTTAGGTTTTATTAACCCTCTAAGACTAAGCAGAAGTAACGCGTAGCATCCTCAGACACTTGAATTTAGGCATTCAGCATAGTGTCGGGGCCCATGCGGATGTTTATAGCTTAGACAATTTCACATAATTAGTGATTTCGTTGATTTTTTTAAATCATAATTAGAATGAAATTCCTTGATTTTTGATTAAAAGAATTCTTATGATTTTTATAGATTTGAATTTAATATTGTATTTTGTCTGCTTGTACAAAGGGTTGCAGATCCGGTGGCAAAAAAGATATTTTGATTTAGATTGTAGTTTAACACATTACTGACACTTAATTTACTTATTGAGTTTTTACATTTCTCCCAATTTGATTATGCTCCATTTACATCAATTTTGATAAGTTATGCTGATTTCAGTGTTTGTTGCTATAGCCTCACTTATGCTTATTAGCTAGCATAATAATGACCTATCTATTCATAAAAGAGTTATTAAATCCAATTTGCATTCATCCTTAGATTTTGAGTTTATTGCAAGTTTGTTATGAGTTTGGAATTAGTCCCCCCTCAATTCCAATTAAAGCTTGTTTAATTTTGAAAAATTTACAAGAAAAGAGAACTCACTTTACCGCTTCAATTTAAGACATAGTGAATTACAATTAAAGCTTGTGAGTTTAATATTAGCCTCCCCCAAAGTTTGTAAGTTTAATATTAGCCTCCCCCAAATTTTACTTATATTTTAAATGAATATTCTATTCTTTCCAAGATTTATTTTAAAGGCTCCCCCCTTTTTTATTTGATGCTATAAAATTAGCTGCAGATTTTCCTACTTAGCGCTCCTAAATTAGCCCATTTTATTCTCCAATTTTTCTAAGTCAAAAGATTTGATGAAATTTCGGCAGCCTCCCGACGTCATCCCCGTGTAGGGGTTGCATCGGGGGTGTTTTGGCTTACTCGATATGCCCTCTTGAGTGTAGCGAGTGGTGTCTTGCGACACCATAGCCAGTCTTTTTCATCTCGTTGCGCCCTGCTGAGCACAACGAGGCCTTCAAACCTGCAAAGAATACATACAATGTAATATATAATCATCTCCCCCCTTTTTTTTTCTAAGTCTAGAAATAAAATTTTGGCAGCATTTCATCTAGGGGAGCGACATCTAACAACTGGTGGCTCACTCGGTACGCCCTGCTGAGCGTAGTAAGCGGTGTCTTGCGACACCACAGCCTATTTTTTCTTCTCGTTGCATTCTGCTGAGTACAATGAGGTCTTCAAACCTGTAAAGAAACATAAGTATATGTATATATTTGCATTCACAAATCCCCACATGTTCTGACATATTTTGCGGCGCGGTGCAGTGATAGGCAAAAGAACTGAGTTGGATATGTGATTGAGAATGCAAGGTAATGGGTGTGATGCCAAAAATCAAAGGAAGAATTCGCCCACTTATGATTTTCTTCCCCGATTTTCAACGCAGCAAAAGCAGGAAGACTAAGGCGAGGGAGAACGGTGCCAAAAATCGAAGGAAGAATTCACGTGCTGACGATTTTCTTCCTCGATTTGCGATGCAGCGAAAGTAAGAAGGAGAAATCAGAAATGGGGTGAGTGATTTTCTCTTTCAAAATTTTTTTTAAAATTTTAAATTATGGTAGTTTTTCAGAAAACTGAAAATAGGAGAGAAACAAGGTAATTTGGGGGTTTTAAAATAAATTTTAAATTTATTAAATAATTTTAAAGATGATTTCATGTCGATAATCGCACATAGTCATTATATATTGATTTAGGATAATTCCATCATTCTGAATGCAATGGTGCAGTCCATTTCACGATCGGAGGCCATTTGGTTAGAGTCGACGCCAAATTGAGTCAATTTTAGCTCGAAATGCGCACCACCATTTTTTGTTCGCTCGATTTTCGCACGGGCTCATTCGAATTGAGTGCGAATAGTCTTATTTGATAAATTTCAGCATTTTGAAGCCAATGGTGTGATCAATTTTATGAACGGATGTCATTCGAACATCATCACAGCTTTCTGACTTTGATATATGTGTCGACACATTGATAGCTCGAGCGTTTAATCGATTGATCCTTAGATTTTGCAATATCTATATTATGATTAATTTCAACATTCTGAACTCAACGACGAAGTCTGTTTGTTAATCGAATGTCATTTCAATTATTTTCAGTGACGACTAGTGCATTTTGAGCCCCGATTTACGCACTGTCGCTTCCGAAGTCCGTTAAATTAGACTTGCAAGCTTGACTTTGACTTTGTGGCACACATATGGAGGTCAACAGTCATACATTAAAATTATGGGAGAGAGTAATTGAGCATAGGTTACGATGTGATAGAAAAGTTTCTCACAATGAGTTTAGTTTCATGCCAGATAGATCTACTATGGATGCTATACATTTGTTAAGAGGTTTGATGGAGAAGAATAGAGAAAGTAAGGAGGATCTACATATGATATTTATTGATTTAGAGAAAGCTTATGATAAAGTTTCAAGAGATGTTCTTTGGAAAGTTCTATAATAGAAAGAAGTTAATATTGGTCATATTCAAGTCATTAAGGATATGTATACTAGAGTTGTTACTTGTGTCCAAACACAAGGAGGATTGACAAAATATTTTTCTATTTCAGTTGGATTACTTCAAGGATCCACTTTAAGCCCTTATCTTTTTTACTTTAGTTATGGATGTTCTTACTAGGCATTTACGGGAAGATGTACCTTGGTGTATGCTTTTTTCTGATGGCATTCTTCTTGTTGATAAGACTAGAGAGGGAGTCCAAGAGAAACTTGAATTATGGAGGTCAACTTTAGAGTCTAAAGGTTTTCATTTAAGTAGATGTAAAACTGAACATATGGAGTGTAATTTTAGTTGTAGAAGTTCTAGTGGTGGTATGGTGACATTAGGCGAATAAGTCATTAATAAGAGTGAGCGATTCAGATATTTAGGCTCTATTGTTCAAAATGATGGTGAAATAGATAGAAATGTTATTAGTAGAATTCAAGATGGCTGAAGTGGAGGAATGCATCTGGCCTATTGTGTGATAGAAAAGTTTCACTTAAACTTAAGGAAAAATTTTATAAGATGGTGATAAGACGTGCAATGACTTATGGTGCAGAATGTTGGCCAATAAAAAAGAAGCATAAGACTAAGTTAAGTGTTACAGAGATAAGGATGCTTAGGTGGATGAGTGGCTTTACTCTTAGAGATAAAATGTGAAATGAGTATGTTCGGGAAAAAGTTGGAGTAGCTCCAGTGGCAAATAAGATTAGAGAGTGTCGCCTTAGATGATTTGGCCACATAAAGCGTCGGCCGTCCGATGACCCGGTTAGGAGAATAGATGCATTAGATTTGCCTTATGTTAAAAAAGGTAGAGGTTGACCTAAAAATACTTGGTTAAGATGTATAAAAAATGACCTTAGTATACTTGAATTAAGTGAGAATTTGACACATAATAGGACACCATGGAGACGAAGGATTCATGTAGCCGACCCCACTTAGTGGGATATAGGCTTGTTGTTGTTGTTGTTGTTGTATCAATGTGTTATACCATTACCTATTGATTTTAATATTATTACCAATGACATTGATGCATACCATCGTTTAAATGATCGATGTAAGTTGTTGACATATGACATCACCTATAATATTGATAAATGTTGTTGATACACGTCATCGCATATAAAGCCTACGTAATCCGCCAACTCATGTAATCACTTATATTAGAATTCATTTTCTATAATATTTATCTATTAAGTTGTATATATGACTTTCTAGATGCAATTAAGGTCATATTTTGTAATAGTAATATATATTAGTGATATTATTCCCACTAGGCTTATAGTTTTTTATCTGTGTGCTGGATATTAATATAAAATTTAGTTAAGATATTAAATACCTTTTCTCTGCCGCCATGAATGATCTGGTACACAACATACATGTTCGAGATTATTTTTATTTTTTTATTTTTTATTTTTTATTTTTTTATTTTTTAGTTATATTTATTTCATATAATTTTATAAGTATTTTATTTCTTCTTTTTAAAAATAAATCATAATTAAAGCACTCAAAATTAATTTTAAATATTTTTAATATTTTATAAATAATCAACACTCAAAAATTGATATCTGTTGCGTGCTAGAAAATCAGTTGTGGTAGAGTAAAAGTTTTCGTCTTACTTGTGAAATCTAAGAACAAGTATTAAAAGTGAACAAGAAAACTTAATTTTTTACGTGAAAACCTCAAAGAGGGAAAACCAAGGGCAGCCTAAAAGCTTCCACTATGTATCTTTTGAGTAGAAGATCTTCCGATACGGATTATAATGTATATGAGAAAGAACAACAACTATGTGACAACGATCGTTATAGCAGTTGTTAGTAGTACTATGATGGTGAAGCGTGAATCACCGGTGGAAATCGAGAACAATTCGGCAATCAGGAACATTCCGCGAACGCAGGAACAATCGGTAAAATGCGGGAATAATCACCGGTAGAAGTCATCATGATGGAGAGAGATTGGCGATGGAGATGTGGCCGGTGGTTGATGACCGTCAGTGGCGACATGCCGGAGGATCTTTAGAGCTCTCATCTCTTGCTTGGGCCTCCCCTCATATGAGGAATGAGGCTATTTATAGAGTGGAGGAGTGGCGTCTGTAAATACATGCAAAACCCATTACCACTACACTTCATCGGACGGTTCAAAATGATCCCCTTGATCATATGATGTATTTTGTGTATTTGAATGCTCAAATGATGTTGGAATTATGATATCTTGGGCTTGTTAGATTCAGTTCGTCAAGACGCCGATTTGACTATAAACACTCTATGTTTAAGAATTCGATTGATAATAGCCGATCTCGGTTAGTCTTGATTCCGCGATCATTGCTTTCTACATCAAGATTTATTGCTTGAAATTTTGGTCATATCGGTTGATTTTAGATGATATTATCTCAATCATCCAAAAATACATATGTCGAATATTTGAAAATAGTATATTTTTAATGAAATTTATGGGTCCGTTAACCATACATTTTGAGAGAACATATCTTCACGGGAGCATAAAATTATAATCATGAAGCGGGTGCAGCGGATGTATCTTGAGTATGTAAGATTTTGGGGTTATGGACCCATCTGAGATATTCTGAGGCAGAGCCTGAGTTAGTTGGATTACCGAGATACAATAAATTGCTAGTGGGGTATTTCATGGTCAAGAAAGATGATGCGGGCCTATGGTCGAGAATAGATTATGGACTGGAAATGGGCCAGGCGAATCTTGACAGCAGTGAGCAGTCCCGCGAGGGGCCAACAGGCAGATCGCTGGCATTCGCGTAGATAATGCTTGGAGCTTGGCAGTAAGCCGGTCGGAGGCGAAGGAGTGAGTCACCATTTGGACATTGGGTCTGTGATCCACCCTGGTCTGAGCTGGTCCATGTCCAGTTCGAATTACGGGCCGGCGGGTCGCCGGAATGGCGGACGGCCGGGCAGCGTCGATGAGCGGACCTGGCGCTGCAGAAGGAGTCATGCCATTCATGGTGGCGTCCGTTTGGCTTTGTCCGTTGGCGGTTTTGAACGGTTTTGGGTGATTTTGGCGGTTTTGGATGCTTTTACCCTTTTGCTAAAGTCTATAAAATCAGGACAGGAGAAGTCATTTTCTCTTCTTCTTGAGAGAAGGTCGTTGGGCGATCATGACCGTGGTTCATACACAGCTCTTTTCCCTCGAAGAGGTGTTAACTAATCTCGTCGGGCCGGCCGGATCGGGCGTCAGAAGTTCATCTGACAAGGCTCAGTTTTCCCTCGAAAGAGGTGTCAATAACCTCGTCGGATCAGCCGGGTTTGGAGCGTCTTGGGCGATGTGGCCGCGATAGTGGTCATGCGGTAACTTCGGTGGTCAGCGAGATAACCGATGATGGGTAGCCGGAATCCCGATGGTTGCGATAATCAGCGATCAGCAGCGATGGCAAACGATAGTCGTGTAATTGCTTCTAATGGTTGGCCGACGGGTGGTCAGCGGCAACAACGTCAGCTGAAATCAGCTGGCTAGCGTCAGTGGTCAGCGGAGATAACGAACGATAGTGGTACCGGCAAAATTATGCGATAGTCAGCAGCGTCACCGGCAGCTGATTAGCCGGCGGGTAATCAGCAATTAGCAGCAATGTCAAAATTAGCATGCTCAGTAATAGTGAGATGACCGCAACGATAGTGGTAACCAGCCAAAATCTCAGCGATATTGATGGATAATCAGCAACAATTGCCGACTGATTGGCAGCCACGGGTGTCAGCAACGGCATGCGATAGTTATCGATAATGATTAGTATCAGTATGCGAGATAGCCGCGCAATGGTGGTAAAAAAAAATTCGATAAACTGAGGTAGCCGCAGCGTAATACGTGGTAATACGCAACGATGGTTGATGGTGGTACAACAATAGCAGCAGTGTCAACGTATAATAGCATCCGTCAGCGAGATAAAAGCAACGATGGTAGTAACCAGCGAAATTATCAGCGATAATTCAGCAGTAAGATGATAGTAGCAGCGTAATGCAACAGTGGTTAGCAGCCAGCAAGGGTAATCAGCGGCAAATATGATAGTAGTCAGCGGTAGCGTCAGTAATCAGCGAGATGATTAACGATGATAATTGACCGCGAAAGATCTGTGTCAGCAGCGATGAAGCAACCAGTAATCAGCGCAGACCGGATGGTGGTTAAGCCGAGAGTCGAGCCAATAGCGGACCGACAACTCAGCCAGCAGTAACCAGCGATAGTGGTTAGCGGCAAAGGAGAGTCACAACAATGCAGCGGTGTCAATGGCGGCGTCAGTATCAGCGAGATGCCCGGCATGGTTGACCAGTGAAATTATAGCGATAATTGCGCGGTGGCCAGCGATGGTGGTTAGCCAACGGGTATCAGCGTAACAATGCAGTAATCAATGTGGCGTCAGTAGTCAGCGAGATAATGGCAACGATGGTGGTCCGTGAAAATTGCAGCGATGTCGGCGGTACCGCGATGTGGTTAGAAGGTAATACGGCAAATAAAGATAGTGAGAATCTTTGACCTATCCGAGGTTGTTTGTCAAAGTGTGACTCGAAGGCGTTAACCTGTATGGAGGAGGCCATGGGAAGTCCACCAAGGATGTTTTGACCTATCGTAGGTTGTTTGTTAGAGTCTTTGCTCGATGACGTTAACCTATGTGGAAGAGGTTGAATTGAATTCGCTGAAGATTTTTGACCGTCCGGTTGTTTGTCGGTGTTACGATGGCTAACATGTGGAAGAGATGAATTGAATCCGTGAGGATTTTGACATATCAGGTTGTTTGTCGAGGTGTTACGATGGCGTTAACTGTATGGAAGAGGTCGAATTGAATTATTTGAGAATTTATCCAGGTTATTTGTCGAGTGTTAGATGATGTTAACCTGTGGAAGAGGTTGAATTGAATCCGTGAGGATTTTGACCTATCAGGGTTATTTATCGGTGTTACAGATGGCGTTAACTGTCTGGAAGAGGCAATTGAGATTTTGACCCATCCGAGGTTGTTTGTCGAGTATTACTATGACGCGTTAACATGTGGAAGAGATTGAATTGAATCATGAGAGGATTTTGACTATCCGGTTGTTTGTCGGTGTTGCAGATGGCATTAACCATGGAAGAGGTCGAATTGAATTGAGGATTTTGACCCATTCGAGGTTGTTTGTAGTGTTACGTTAACACTGTGGAAGAGGTTGAATTGAATCCGTGAGGTTTTTGACCTATCCAGGGTTGTTTGTCGGTGTTAGATGGCCTTCGTATGGAAGAGGGTGAATTCATCGAGAATTTTGACCCATCCAGGTTGTTTATCGAGTGTTACCGGCGTTAATGGAAGAGTCGTGGGAAGTCCACCAAGGACCTTTTGACCTATCCTAGGTTATTTGTCAGAGTCTTTGCTCGATGGCGTATATGGAAGAGGTCGGGAAGTCCACCAAGGACCTTTTGACCTATCCTAGGTTGTTTGTCAGAGTGTTACCCGATGACGTTAACCTATATGGAAGAGGTCAAATTGAATCCGCTGAGGATTTTTGACCTATTCGAGGTTGTTTGTCACGGTGTTACCCAATGACGTTAACTTGTATGGAAGAGGTCGAATTAAAACATCCATTTGTGGTTGTATGCTCTTAACCTCTCGTTTCCATGAGTAGTGGAAAAACATAATTTAGCTATATCTCAATGTTGAAATATCCTCCAACTTTGACTTATTTCTTGGGATGGTAATTGATTAGATGCTTAACATGGGTGATCTTCTGAGATTAAGAGTTGCCCCTCAATTTCCGACAGAATCTGAAGGAACTAAGTTTGATGAATCTTCATTCTTCACTTGCGCTCCTTAAAAGCTTGAAATGCTCCACCTCAATGGTGGTTTTGATCTTGTTGGAAAACTTGGTCGTCATACAAGATGAAATAATGGGAATCAACTTTCGATAGACGACGCCAAACTATCGAGTGCTAGAAAATCAGCTGCGGTATAGTGAAAGTTTACGCCTTAGCCTTGTTTGTGAAATCCAGCACACACACACACAGGTATTTAAAGAGTGAACAAGAAAACTCCAGAAATTTTAACGTGAAAAATCTCGAAAAGAGGAAAAAAACTACGGGGCCTAGTCCAGTAAAAACCTTCCACTATATATTTGTTTTGGAGTACAAGTTTTCCCGATAACGGGATTACATAATTGTATATGAGAAGGGTTGACAATGGGAATCCCAAAATCGACAACAACAGATATATAGTCCGCGTTCAGTTGTAACATTGCTAGTAGTAGCGAGATGATGGTGAACTGCGAGTAATCACCGGTGAAAATGCGAACAATTCGGCAATCAGAACAATCACGAAGCAGGGAACAATCGTAAAATGCGAGAACAATCGCGGTAGAAGTCATCATGATGGAAGCGAATGGCGACAAGGATCAACGATGGCGGTTGACGGCAGCGGCCGGCGACGATGGTTGACGACCGTCGAGTGGCGGCACGATTGCGCTTGGAGGATCTTTAGAGCTCTCTCATCTCTCTTGCTTAGGCCTCTCCTCATATGAGGAATGAGAGGCTATTTATAGATTGAAGGAGTGTCATCTCTGTAAATACATGCAAAACCCGTACCACTCCACTTCATGGGACGGCTCAAAATGATCCCTGATCATATGATGTATTTTATTGTATTTGAATGCTCAAATGATATCGAATTATGATATATTGGGCTTGTTAGATTCATTTCGTCAAGGCGTTCGATTTGTTTCTTCTCCATGTTTAAGAGTGATTGATAATAACGATTGATCTCTTGATCTTGATTCACGTCGATTCTTTCTACATCAAGATTCGTCTTTATGAAATTTTCCATAAATATATCAAATATACTTTATTTCTAATTAAAATATAAATTTAATTAAATAAAAATAAAATGATTCCACCTAGCCACTCAAAAGCTTTTTAAGATTAATATTTTATTTAAAATTTATGATTGAGAATTTTAACTCTCATTATAAAACTCATAAAATTATGGTTTAAACAAAAGTAAATTTATAATTGGAGCATTTAAATACATATTTACATATCTAATGCACAAATAACATTTAGAATTTTAATATTACATTAAAAATAGCATTATACTTAACTTTTTAAAATGAAAAATACATTCTTCATGCACATAAAAAATGTTATATTTATAGATAATAAAGTTTAATTATTAGATATTTAATTATATAAGAATTATGTGCTACGTATATAAATTTTATTTTATAATTAAATTGACAGAATGTTAAAATAAAAAATAAAAAATTATAATAAAAAAAAGTAGTAGAAGAAAGTGGTCCTGCCTTGAAAAGAAAGCCTAGGATTGGAGACTTAAATTCAAAGTTTACGTTCAGGCTGATGACATATGTACTGACGTCATAAAAGATTGTCAATGCGCGTAATCGATAATTTTATTTACAATTTTGTAACGTAGAGTGAGGACGATGCTTTTCAAATTTGATTTGGCTTTCAGTTGGCATTTAAACTAATAATGTATTTTTAATTTTTATAATTATTTAATATATATTTATTTATTTTAAATATATATATATATATATATATATATATATTATTTATATTTTGAGCTGACACAAGTTAACATAAAATTAATTCTAATAGTAGAACTAAGGGAGTAAATGAGTCAAATAAAGTTTTAATTATATCTAATTTAAGTTTAGCTCATCTTTCTCGCATACTATAAGAAAAAAATACTACTCAATAGGTTCAAAGTTGGCACAGAAGTCACTAGAATTTCTCGCATTAAAAATGGTTGCCTGCTGGCAAGAAAATTTTTTGATCACTTTTGAAGCAATGATACAGCGAATTGAACGGTTAAAAGGCAATTGATTTTAAGTGATAAGAGTTTTCAATGTGCAATATGCTCAAACTTCAACACGATCATGGCTTGTTAGATTAACTAAAGTTACTTGGCTCTTGATTTCGAGTTCCTCAGCAAATTTTCAAGAACCATAATGACAAAGAAGCTAGAAAACTGCGATAGGAGCTTGCTAGATAAGATATTAATGGTGAAAGTTTTGGTTGGAACCCATTGGAGAAGGCATTTATAGCGAGATGGCAAGAAAATCATGTGTGGGAGCTCCATGGTGAAAAAATTTATGGTGAGATGGTGAGGAAGTCACACCAAGAGATTGTAGGATCAAGCATTGCATTGATGTGACCAGTTACTTCTGAAGAAGCGAAGATAGCTAGTGAGCTTTGAGATTTAAAGTTCATAGGAAAAACAAGATCTAGAAGTTTTAGGATTATTATGTTAATCAAACTAACTTATGAGATGTTTGATTATATGACATATACTTTAAAAATATAAGATAAAAGAATTATAATATATTTTAATTTTTAAGAGTTGTTTACTTGAATGAATATTAAATATGATAAAATAATTTTAATGAAAAATTAATAGCCACATTATCTAATTTGTTATCTATAATTTAAGCATGATATGGGAAGTTTTTAAAAGGAGAGAATGAAGGTTTGATTAAAAATCTATTATATTTTTATTTTCCTTTCTTACTTTCATATTGCATAATACAATATTGTCTAACTCATAGCATAAAAAAAATTTAATAAATTTGAAATGCATGTACACATTTTAAACTTTATTTCTCTCACTTGTTCTTATTTTTTGACACTAAAATATTTTAAAGCTATGAGTATGCATCATAGCAATTTTCTTTCATATTATATAAAAATAATAAAAATCATAATATTAGTACTTAATTTATATTTAAGCACCTAAAAATTCAATATCATCAAATCAACATATTAAAAAAAAGGTGATACGATACCTCTCCTTTACTATCTTATATTCTACATATTAACTTTTCTTTAAAAATATCTTATTAATTGGATATTAAATTTTTGAAAAATTTATATATATATCATTCGTTTAGAGAATTAGGTAGATCACGAGATCTTACGTAGCCAAAAATTATCAACACACAAGCGGGGGATATGAACACGAGGGTTATCGTGGAAAACGTTAAGGAAAAATCACGGGGCCTTGCCCTCAGAACTTTCACTATGTGTTCAAAGATCTGGTCGCTTCTGTTAGTTAGAAGAAGGTGTTTCTGAGGCGGAAACAATATTAGAGTGTAGAAAATACAATATCGGTCAACTCCAAAGAGAAGTTTCTCAAAAGCGGCGAGGCGATCTTAGAGCAACCTCTTGATCTTGGGAGAAAGGAGCTGGCGGTCTTTTCTAGTCCTCACAGGCGATCTCTAGGCGAGCTCGATCTTGAACCTTGGTGGTGGCACTGGTGATGATAGATCGTCGGCGTCAAGGTCGACTGGTGGTTCTCAGAGCTCTCTGGTCTGCAAATCGGATTCGGTCCCCTAAGGTAAGAATGAAGCTCTATTTATAGATTTTTGGGAGTGGCAGGCTTGTAAATTCGTGGAAAACTCCAACCACTCCCATCGGGTCGATCCCGATTACGGTGTATTTTGATGATCCGGGTGCCTTAATGATGTCGAATTGGGTGATCTTGGATTCGTTGGATTCGTCTTGACGAGCCGATCGACTATAAATATGTCGATTTTGGTGACCATTTGGCGGATCGGGATCCATTTTCATGCTCGATAAATCGGTCGATTGAATTCGGATTAGACTATGCTTGATGTTCTTATGTTCGTCTCGCCAGGGCGGTTATTGTAAGTTTCTGAAATCGGTGATTAGATCAAAGCATTTCGAAAAAAAGCCAGATTCGTGCTTGATCAGATTAATTTTCGGATGTATCGGTTGATTTTGGGTGACATTATCTCGATCATCCAAAATATATATCAAATACTTGAAAATAGTAAATTCTTCAATGAAATTTGAGAGTCCATCAGCATTTTGAAGAAATCTTCATAACAATATGATATTATGTGGAAGGCGATGCGGTACGCAAATCGCATAGGTATGTGTGGGTGCGATATTTTGAGGTTCTGGATCGATCCGTGCAAACGGGGTTTGGCGGCCCTGGCGCCCAGTATAGCGCGCCAGCATGGCGGCTTGCGCTGATACCTTACCGGCTGCCGTAGCGCTGTCCGTGGTCCGACATCGCGGATCAATTCGGCGATTGCTGGCGGGCAGGCGGCCGTCGAATCTCGATGATGGCGAGCCGTCAGTGCGTGGCAGCGGCCATGGGAGCTGTCGCGGCATGAGCGAAGCGCGAGGCTTAGCGGAGTGAAACTGAATCAGGTCGGGTGGTTCGTCGGTTGGCATGGTAATGGTTCGATTCACGACCGGGCCGCAGTTCGCTCCAGGCCGGAGGATTCGACCCATGGGACGGCTGGGCTGCGGTTTGACCCGATGGAGGAGTCGGCGTCATGGCGTTCGGTAGATGAGCTGTTCGACCGCGTCGATCGGGCGTCAGTTCGGCCAGCGTATGCAGTAGCGTAGCCGGCAATAGCGGAACCAGGCGCCACCTTGATAATGGCGTGAGGCGGGCACTGGTCATGGACGGCGTGGTTTTGGATTTTGAGGTTTTAGGCGGTTTGGGCCATTTTACGCTTTTGCCCCTAGAGGTCTATAAAATCCCCACAGGTAAGAGGGAAAGGCACACTTTTCTCATCTCCTCTTCTCCTCTTAGAGTGCATAGCCCTCCCCCTGGTGGGAGTTTGGGCACTCTTTTTGGATCCACCTTTACCCCCGAGCCAGAGTGCATAGCCCTCCCCCTGGTGGGAGTTTGAGCACTCTTCTTGGATCAATTTTCATCTCGATCGTACGAGTTGCCGGTGTTTGTAGATGGGTGAGAATCTTTTGAAAGAGACACGTCAGAACCCTTGTAGCAGGCATGAGGGAACCTTCTAAAATGGGAGGGCGAAGATTCGTGGAGTCGTCGATCACGGAGACACATTGATCGTGCTTGGAAAAATATTATTTTCAATGATTTGGTTCTTAAGTGTCCAGAAGAAGTGATAGAGCTCCGGGGTATATTTCACCACTTACGAGATGAGTTTGGGCGGGATTGTGGTTTCCTCATCCCCGAGATGATCGCCATTTGAGCATCGAGGTTTTCATGTCCAGTTTTGAGCGGGGAATGGCGATCGTGATGGGACTTATAGTCTTTTTTAGAGGCGGTGACCGACTCTGATTACCTCGCGGATGTGCAAGTTTACTGCGATGCACATGGTCATTATCACCTGCGGATTTCTTGACCTTCGGACGAAGGATCCTCCCAAGAGTTGGGCAAGCGATTCTTTTGTGAAGAATGGAGGGTCTTCTAAATGGGGAAAAGAGATTTACCCATTCCCCTGAGTTGGTGATGAAGATATCTGGACGGAAATTCCGAATATTGAAGATCTTGATTTGAGATTGATATATCAACAATTTGTGGAGGAATCTTTGTTGGTGGGGCTTCTATTCATCCCGGTCTTATGCATTGCGTTGAAAGCCCAACAAAGAGGTTTCAGTAGATCTCCCAGCGTCCTCGGCTTCTTCCAGTGAAGGACCGTCTCCAATAGAGAAGAGGAAAAGAGGCGAAGAGGTGATGGTGATATCGAATGCGAAAAGAGTGGGAGTAGTCGTCCCAAGGATCTTCATTCACGGGCGTGTTGAATCATTCTGCGTAGGTGCATTGACATCAAGTAACAATCTTCTTGCGTTCATCATCTTTTATTTCCCATTTCTTGTTAACGTAATTTTTCTTATTTGAGATCGAAGAAGCAACTTGACTTCAAAATGAACATTGTCTTTGAATTGGAATTGAGTTCGTGAAGGTCAAGTTTCTCCATGGTGAATATAAGAAGCGGTATGTGGAGAAAGTAAAGAGATGTCCGTGTTGGAGAATCAACTTGATGAGTGCAGGACCGAGTTGGCGACTCGACTTCTCTTTCTTTTAGTCGAAGTTGAGCGGACTGGATGAATTAGTGGAGGCTAGAAACGAGAGGTTGGTTGCTCCGGAAAGGATCTGAAGATCTTTTCTGAGAAGGTTTCAGGTCTTGAGGCAAAGAACCGAGAGTTACGCGCTCGCCTTTCAGAGAAAGAGGCTGCCTTATCTCGGGTAGAAGCGGGAGCCGGATCACAGGCCGTGGAGGACTTCAAGAACTCGACAGCCTTCAAGAGTATCATACAGGATCACGTTCAGGAGGCCAGAGACCACGTGTATGATGTAGAGGTGAAGGCTTTGGAGTGGCAGTGTGTTGATGAAGGCTTCATCCGAGGTTTCTTGAAGGGGACACGCTTGGCGTATGGTAGGAGGCTGGTGTTGAGGTCGTTTCTCACTAGCTTCCCAGACCCTTGCGGCGATGAGGATGACTCGAGATAGTTCTTCATCATCTATGAGACCATCAAGGCGTAGTTGTAGTTCCTTTATGTTGCATTTGTTGGTGTTGTATATTATTTACGGTTGATTGTACTTGTATGTTCTGCGAGAAATATTAACTATCCACAAAATTGTTTGTGAATATTTCCGAGTTGTGTCAAAGTGTACTCGATGATAAAGATTTAGAAGAGATCATCGAATCCCTTTAGGATAATTCATCTATTAAGATCATTACGGGCGTTACTTGATGACAAACTTGCAGGAATATATTTATAGAGGTTCTCTCGAACCTCTCGATCTATCTAGGTTGTGTATGGGGCATTTACTCGATGATGTTAACTTTGTTATGGAGAAAGTTGTAGGCGTCATGAGGATTGCCAACTTATCCAAGGTTGTTTATCGAGGCGTTACTCGGCGATGTTAACTGTATAGGAAGATCGGTCAATTCCCACGGGGATCGATCTTACCACGAATGAGATACGCAATAGTTGCGTATCTCTTGAGTCGGTGTTTTAAAATGCAAGCATAAGCAAGAAAAGTCACAATAAGTATGAGAACTTTAACATAGATGAAACATAAATCCAAACACCTTGATGCCAAGGTTGGACAATAAATACGACAAAGAGTATCGATAAATGTTTAATTCGATAACAAAGCAATACAAACATACACGATGATAATGTTTTCGCATTCAGAATAAAAAAGCGATACATCACCGGTAGTACTTACGGAGGTTTGTAGCATTCAGTGCGTGGGAGAGTCTTCCCATACTATCCTTAAGCTTGAAGCGTGTGCTTGATTTTGAACACCACATACGGGCCTTCCCTGGCGGTGAGTTTGTTGTTGTGGGCCTTTTCCTGGCGGTCGAGACTTAGGGGCGAGGTCCCCAACAGATATTGGTCGTGTCTTTACCCCGGTTGAAACCTCGAGCAATCCTTTCGATAGGAAGCCATTCGTAGTGCGACATGTCGGGTCTCTTGCGAGATCCAGATGGAATCGGCTTATCGTCATTCTTTGCATCAAAGTTATGGGTTCTGGCTTCCGTCAGAATAACGACCTCCGGTTCAAAACCGATTGTAGCGTTTCTCCGGTAGGGGTCCTTGATGTAGTGCGGTAAGCCCAAATATTGGATAGTTCTTGACCCATTGCCCCGTGGTTGATCGTGTCTTTAGCCCTTTTAGTATTGTCCCATTGGTGACTTGCCATTTTCGTGGATGGGATACTGGTTGTGTGGATTAACGGATATCGACTCGGCGAGAAAGATGTGAATGTCTTTCCGTGAACTGCGTCCATTATCGGTGATGATTTTTCTTTGGAATCCGACAAATAATATTTTTCCGACAAATTGCTTGGCATTTGTTTTGATTTGGCGGTTCGACTTCCACCACTTCATTAATCAACGGCCAAAATTATGAATTTTCGTTGCCCAGTGGTAATGGGAAAGGGTCTCATTATATCGATCCCCCATTGAGCAAAGGGCCACGGGCTCTGGATTGTGGTGAGTTCTACAGATGGTGTATGAGTGAGATTGGAATGTAACTGACACTTATTACACTTCTTTACAAACTCCAATGCGTCCTTCTTCATTGTAGGCCAGTAAAAACCTTGCCTCATGATTTTGAGGGCGAGGGCTTTTCCTCCCAAATGTTCACCACAAATTCTGAATAAACAACCTCGCATTGCATAGTTAGCCTCAGAAGGTGGTAGACACTTTAAGTAGGGCCCTAAGAAGGACGCTTGTAGAGTTAGATCACCGATTATGGTGAAGTTCGGTGCTACTCGAGCGGATAGCATCGGTGGGGTCTTGGCAGGCCGCTTTGAAGAAAGGACATGATCGAAATCCATGAAGATTCTTTTGGGTCCTCAGATTGTATCACCCGGGGCCTTGAATCTTGGGAAAGTGGATGTCCTCATGTATTTTCTCTTGAAAAGATCTCATGCGTTGTTGTGGCTAACTTGGAGAGGGCATCACTGTGTTACTCCCTTAGAATATGAGTTATCGATGGGTCTCGATTACGGCAGAAGTGACTTTGCCAAAAGACGGTCTTGGCAGCTGGATGGCGGGTATCAGTCTCCTTCAACGTGAGGCCACGTGAGTGCATGGATGGCTAAGTTCGGACCTCACGGTCAATGGCGAGCCTTAGTCACACTGAGGGCCTCGTACTCGGCGACATTATTGGTGGTAGAACTTTAGTCGAAGCGTACTCTAAAGTTATTTTACTTGGGAGATAAGCAAAATTCACTCCATAGGAAGTACACGAAGCTCCATCAACATATAATGTCCATTGATTTGTCATGGAGTGATGAATGATCTGTTCAGGTGGTGATGGGATGGTACATTCTACAACGAAGTCAGCGAGCACTTGTGACTTTATATCAGGACGTGGAAGAAAATGGATGTCAAACTCTCCAAGCTCGACCGACCATTTCATCAACCTTCCAGATACATCAGGCTTTTGTAGAATAGTTCTTAATGGAAGATGAGTGTAGACGTTGATGGTGTGGGCACGAAGAATGCGGTCACAATTTTAGTGCGAGAATCTAGAGCTCTTATCTGGCTAGTGGATAGCGTCCTTGATGTCGAGAAAGGATTTTTCGACATAGTAAATGGGTCGTTGCAATGAATTCTCCTCGTATCGGCCGCGGACTTACGGCATGAGAAAAGCAAGATAGATGTCGACTTCTCTCCTTGGATAGGTTTGATAATAGGGGAAGCTAAATAGACTCAGTTGCTCAGCGGTCGACATTCATCGTCCACTTTGGAATCCATTTCCTCGTGCACCCAGATTTTGAAGAATGATAGATACTTATCTCACGGCGGGCCAAGAATCGTGATAAAGGCGCAATCCTTCCAGTCAAGCGTTGGACTTCCTTGATCGTTCTTGGAGGTGACATGTCCTTGAGTGCTTTTATCTTCGGGGTTGGCCTCATCCGTAGTGACCATGAAACTGGAATTTCAGGAAACTCAAAATGCACTTGCTTGGGTTGAGCCGCATCTTGTAGTGTCGAAGAATGTCAAAAGCATTGCGGTCGAAATATCGTGATATTTCCAAGCTCTTCACCGACATATCATCAATATACACCTCCATATTGTGCCTATAAGATCCTTGAAGATCTTATTCATAAAGGCGTTGATATGTTGCTCGGCATTTTTTAGTCCAGAATGGCATGACACGATAGCAGTATAGTCCCTTATCTGTTTGAAAGGATGTTGCTTCCTCATCTGTTTTGTTCATCCTGATTTGATTGTAGCCAGAATAGGCATCCATGAAGCTCAGCATCTAATGTCCTGATGTCGCATCAACTAGTTGTGGTCGATCTGAGGAAGGTATCTTTTTTGGGCATGCGATTAAGGTCGGTGTAGTCGATGCACATTCTCCGAGCCGTTGGCGCTTCTTGACTAACACTTCGTTAGCCAACCCGGTGGGGTAGTAGACTTCTCGAATGAACTTGACTTCCGAAGTTTGGTGATTTCTTGTTCTATGACTGCTGTCGTTGAAGCGAAGGTTCTTTTCTTACGTATCACGGCTTGTAGGTTGAGTCAACTTTGAGGAGTGCGTAATGACTTAGGTCAATGCCGAGATATCATATCGCTCGGGCAAAGATATCTTGATTTTTACGCGAGAAAATCTATGTATTACGATTTGATGTAGGCGACAACGATCCCACCTTCACCTTTTCGCGATGGATCAACCGAGATAGGAAGACAAATTACATCTTCAAGGAGAAGCCCTTTGAGGCATCCTCTCGTAGGTCAAGTTCTCGATGTTGAGGGTTCTTGGCGTAAATGGCTGGGCTTGCTTGATATAACGCTGTGTCTTTATCTGTTGATTCCCACTTACCGATGCGGTGGTGTCGGAATTTCATCTTGAGGTGAGGCAGATGTGACTGTGTCGAATATAGGAGGTCTCCCAAATATTGCATTATGCAGCGGACTCGGGCTTAAATTGTATCAAGTGGGTTGTGTCGGAAATTCTCCAAGAGTTACGGGAAGGCGATTGTCCCTTCCACTAATCTGGTCGATTATCAAATCCATATTGATGGCCGGGTTGAAACTTCTCTTTCTATACCCATCTTAAGGAAAGTGGGTAAAAAGAACATCAACCAACTCCCATTGTATTGTCGATATCCTTTTAATATTGAAGCATGGATCACCGACGCGATATGAGGGGATCTTGATGTGGGATCTGAAGCCCTCTAGATCTAAATCATCAAAGGTGATAGAATGGTCAACCCGAGACTTCTTGACTCGGCTCTTGAAGGCGGCAATGAATATTTGGCTGATAACAGCCCTCGCATTGTTTCTATCTCTCGGCAGCTTGGCGGTTCCTCTGGTTGCCCCAGCATTCTTTGGCAGCGGGTTGGTTTTGTATAAAGCGGCTAGATACCCCACGGCGTATTAGTCTTTCAATCTCCTCCTTGATTGGTGGCACTCTTGATGGTGTGCCCCATGCGGTGAAAGTGGCGAAATTTCTCTTGATTTCCAATTCCAGCTTTAAAGGTCGCGACCATTTGGCTATCCTCTTCTGAATAGCGGTAGGATGTTGCATGGCGTGTTGAGAGCCGTATATTTCCTCTCGATTGAGTCATGAATTCATGGCGAAGGTTTTGGGGGGGGTTGCCTCTCTTCTTTTACGATGTTTGAACATCACCTTTGGGAACCTTCTTCTTCGCTTGGTGGTTCAAGCATTTGTAGATGAAGCGATAACGTTAGCGGAGATTTGTGCCTCTATTCGGTGGACCAGTCGACATAGGAATGGGTGTCTCGCATTAATGATGAATAAGTATCTGGCGAGTCCTCAGAAACGCCCTCAAAGTTCGGATCTACTCACGGTATGCCGCTTGAGGAGAACCTGGAAGTATTCTTTGAGGACTCTCCATCGTTACGGCGGATTAGGAGATGTGATGAATCACGATGATTCTCTTGTTCGTAGAGCTGATACAAAAAATCGCGAGCTCTCCAAATGATGGACGGACCCTTGGCGAATAGAACCAATGTCCTTTGAGAGTCGGCGGGAATACGACCTGAGAGTCATTTACCATGTGCATGATGATCGAAAGTGATCGATATGCTCGTCTGGATCGGTTGTGCCATCGTAAGGGTCCATCTTTGGGAAGCTTGAATCTCGTCGAATGGGTATTGAGATGAATTTTATTCCGAGATCGAGATCTTGTCGTGGCCCAAAATTATCCAACACTGGCGGGGATATGAACCACGGGGGTTATCATTGGAAAACCAAGGAAAACCAGGGGCCTTGCGTCAGAACTTTACTATGTGTTCAAAAGATCTGGTCCTTCTCGTTAGTTCGGAGAAGAAGGTGTTCTGAGGAAACAATATTTCAGTGTAGAAAAATACAATTACTCAACTCGAGGAGAAGTTTCCAAAAGCGAGGCGATCTTACGGGAGCAACCTCTTGATCTTTAGGAGAAAGGAGCGGCAAGCTCTTTTCTAGTCCTATGGGGCGATCTCCCAGAGCGACTCGATCTTGAGAACTTCTTGGTGGTGGCGGTGATGATAGATCGTCGGCGTCGAGTCGGTGGTTCGAGCTCTCTCGATTAGGTCCTCAAGGTGAGAATGAAGCTCTATTTATAGATTTTGGGAGTGGCGGTGCCTTGTAAATTGTGGAAAACTCCAACCACTCCCATCGGGACGGGTCGATCCCCGATCGGGTGTATTTTGATGATCTGGTGCCTTAATGAGATCGAAATGGGTGATCTTGGATTCGTTGGATTAAATCTTGACGAGCTTCGATCGGATAAATATGTCGGTTTGGTGACCATTTGGAGGATCGATCTATTCATACTTTCGATCGATCTCGGTCGAGCTGGATCGAATCTTGATGTTCTTATGTTAGATCGAGGCGATGGGTTATTTGTAAGTTCTTTGAAATCGGTGATTAGATCGAGCATTTAAAAATCGGCGAGATTTCGTCAGTTAATTTTAGGGGATGTATCAATATCATATAATTTTTATATATTTATATATCTAATACTCATAATTTAATATTTTTATTATATATATATATATATATATATATATATATATATAATTTATTTTTCAGAAAGTAATCACATCAACGTTTAACTACTAATTTTTTGAATGATTTTTTAGAAATTTTTATGATAAAAATCTACTTTCAAGAATTAAAACTACTAAGATATTATAGCTGTCAGAAAACTGCTGTTTGAATTTACATTCAATTTTATAACACTCGCAATAATTTTATAAAAAAAAAAAAAAATTACAGCTGCCTGCCTCAATTGAATCTTTAATTTCAAAAAGATAACAATAATATTATTTTTATTATTGAATGTTATATATATATATATATATATATATATATTATACAGCATGTATTTAAATGCCCTAAATTTTTTTTTTTAAAAGGTAAAAATCTTTATCAAATCATCAACCTTTCATATCGTTTCAAACGGAATGTACGAGACAAATCTAGAAACTACCCATACCCATACTGAAATGAAGCCCCTTCTTCAATATTTTACGCCTAATAAATATTCCTAAATAATGTCGCTACACCATAAAATTGACCGCTACACCTACACGACACGACACTAACGACAGCAATGAGGTGTAGCCTCCCCACCATACCATATAGTAATTTCCCCTCCCTCCAATTCCATTATTCAATACATGAAGTAGCCAAAAAAGCACGTTGCCTAATTCAACACACTTTATTTAATTTATAATATATATATATATATATATTATAAAAAAATATAAAGTAAAGATATCCCTTTAAAAAATCTAATCAACATAATTTTTAAAATCATTATTTTTATATTATATGATAAAAATTAAGTCTATTTTTTTTATTCTGGCTAATTATATAATAAATAAAATATTCAAGAAAGCAGAGCAACAGAACGCCACATTCTTCCCCTTGGTGGCCAAGCCACCGGTTTGACCCATCCAAATGCATCGAACCGAAAAATCACTTTCTGCTCTTCCCTATTTAAACCGAGTTAACCCTCGTCCCCAATAACCACCTTCTTGCGCACGTGTGAAGAATCTGATCCCCTTCGGATACTGGAGCTACACAGAATTTAAACCAAGGGAGCCGTTGCCGCATTCCTCAACTCAAAGCCCATGGAGAAAGATGAAGGTGCGGGCAAAGAAACCACCTATCGCGGCGTCCGGCGGCGGCCGTGGGGAAAGTTCGCCGCCGAGATCCGCGACTCGTCTCGCCAAGGCGCCCGAGTCTGGCTCGGAACGTTCAATACCGCTGAAGAAGCCGCGCGTGCTTACGACCGGGCAGCCTACTCAATGCGCGGCTCGCTCGCCGTCCTGAACTTTCCCGACGAACTGCATTTGTATGCGGCCGATGCGTCGAGCTCTTCGTCGAAGAAGGAGGTGATCGAGTTCGAGTACTTGGATGATAAGGTATTGGAGGACATGCTTGATTCAGGTGATGAGGATAACTAGTTGAGCTGAAGCTGCTATCTCTGTTTGCTGAACATTAAACTGCAGTTAGTGATTCAGATCAGTAGGATGGGGAGTTTTTTAAGTGCTAAAACTGCAGTAGTAATTAAGAGTTAAGATCAGCTTTGTAATGAAGATTATGATATATTTACGAGTGGATTAACTAATATGCAGCTGTATTGTATGAGGATTAAGTATTAAGTAAGCTTTATTAGTAGTATGATTATGGTTTCATAACTGATTAATTAATTTTAAATACAATGCATTTTAATTATTATAGGAGAAAGTGAGAAGAGAGAGGATAACTAAGCAAACTGAAGGTTTTTCCTTCGAATGAAAACTAGAAGGGATTATTTTTAAAAATTCTAATGATAAATTATTTAAGCGAAAAAAATATATTAAAATAATAATTGTAGACAAAGAAACTTTGATGAATCCAGTGATTAGATTCTTATGTTTTTTTTTTTTTTTTTTTCTGGTTTGTAAAAGAGAGAGAGAAGAGAGAGAGAGACAGACCTATAACGACAGAGAGAAAGATTTTATTTTTATTAATTTTTTTAAATAATATAATTATTTAAAATATATAATTAAAATTATTTTATAAAATAAATTTAAATATTTATATATTTAGTTATTAATTTTTTATTTATATATAATTAAATATATAATTTTAAAATATTTTAATTATATATATTTTATAAATTTATTTAATACTTTTATTAATTAATATAATTATGTATAATATATTTTTATTAATTTTGTTAATATATAAATAAAATATTTAAAATATATAAATAAATAGTTAATTATACTATTTTATAAAATATATTTTTAATTATTTTTTATATAATAAAATTTAATATTTAAATTTAAAAAAAAAATATAAATAATATTTATATTATTATATTATTAATAAATATTATTTAATTTAAAATATTTCTTTATTTATATAATAAAATATTTTTAAATTTTATTTAATTTTATTTTATTTTAATATATATATATATATTTGATATATATTATATATGTTCATATCTTTTTATATTAAAATTATTTATTTATTATTTTTTATAATATTTTTTTTTATATTTTTTGTTATTATTATTATTAAAGACTTATAATAAATAATATATATTTATATATAATTAAATATTCTATAAATTATTTTTAAATTATTTATATAACTTAAAATATTTATATAATTTAAACATATAAATAACTAAATAAATTTATAAAATGTAATATATATATATAATTATTTTTTTTATAGTTTATAAAATATTTATATAATTTATTCTTTAATTAATTATTTATTTATATTTTAAATATTTTTTATATTTATATATTAACAAAATTAATAAAATTATATATTATACATAATTATATTAATTAATAAAATATTAAATAAATTTATAAATTTATATATAATTAAAATATTAAATTATATATTTTAATATATAAATAAATAAATTAATAACTAAATATATAAATATTTGGTTATTAAATATTTTATAAAAATATTTTAATTATATTTTAAATAATTATATTATTTAAAATTAATAAAATAAAATCTTTCTCTCTCTCTCTCCCCGTCGTTATAAAAGAATCTCTCCTCTCTCTCTCTCTCTCTCTCTCTCTCTCTCCCCGTTCTCCCCGCCGTTACAAACCAGAAAAAAAAAAAAAAAATATGTGTCAAACGGACGACTAACGTCTCAAAGTCACCAGTCGTTTGACAATCTATTTTTTATAAATATATCATTAATATTTAAAAAATAATCAAAATAATCTTCAGTAATCATTTCTTAATTTAAATTTTAAATAATTACACAATAAAATAAATTATTCTAAGCGATGAATTATTAAAAATTAATTTGTAATTAGACAAAGAAACTTTGATGAATTTCCCGATTAGATTCTTATGTTTGTTCTATTTGTAGAAATTGTAGGATTTTTTGGATAGATAAATGGTGGACTATCAATCAATCAAAAAATTAATTAAAAGATTAAGTCAAAATGTCCTAATTATAATTTAATTAAAATAAATATAATTTTTTATTTTTAAATATTTTATTTTATTTTATTTTTCGATTAATTATGTTTCAGGTAAGACTGCACGGAGGCGGCTTCGAGGAAAGCCAATAGCAGTCCCTCATTATCCCTCGGTTCACAGACTCTTGGATTATGCTGGAAAATAAATTTAAAAAGAAAAAATTTGATTGGCTGATTTTTTTTCTTTTTTTATTTAACTATTTATAAAATGGAAGATAAATATAATAGAGGTACGGACTACAGTGCGGGCCCCTTTAAAAGTCGGCGTTGAATCCTGCGTGGCAACTTTGACTCATCTAGCTGACTAGTCACGCTGGGCCCCTTTTAACATTTATTATTTTGAGATTAATATATTAATTAATTTAAAAATATCATTCATTTATCAATTAAAAAAATTAAGAAAAATTAGGCTTAAAATACTTTGATTCGCTAATTGATCAATGACCTAATTTTATTTTATTTAATCGCTTTGCATTCATAAGAGCACCTGCATTTGAATAATAAGTATGTCTCATATACATTTTATAAATATTCATATTTATTAAATTTATACAATAATTTATAAGATTTTTAATTTTAAAAAATATATATAAATTATAATATCGAGTTAAAAGATATACGTATATTAAATATTCTATAGACTTATATTCATTCATATCAATTTTCATTTGACCAAAACAAGACATAAATGGGCATTAAAATGACAAAAAATTAATATGTTTTAATATTTATAATATTAGAAAAAATATTTAATATTTTTGTATGAAGATCTAACTCACATAGATGAATAAAGAAATTTTTTTTTTTGTTAAAAACTCAAAAAGAGAAAAGTCATGACATTTTAATTTAACCTCCACAAACCAACCTCCCCCAAATACCATCAATTTCTTCCTAAATATTGAATTTAAGATAAAACAAAAATTAAAAGTCAATTTAACTATCCAAATTTCAACTAAATTATTATAGATAAAGTTATTATTTGAAAAATTACATAATTTCATTAAAATGTAAATAATTAAAATATTAAATCTTGTATTAAAGAAAATAACAAACACAATTACATCATTAGATCTAAAATGACGAGTAAAATCACAAAAATAAAAAAGAAATATTAAAGTAAAATTTAAAAAAAAAACTATTAGTCAAAGCTGACAAAAAAAGCTATCAAATAGAACCTAATTAAGTTTTTGAATATAAAGAAATAACCTCCCCTAAAAAATAAAAATAAAAACCTCATTTTCAACTCTTGGTCAGTCCAACTTGCCACCTCAAGCTCTGACAGAATCTCTCTCTCTCTCTCTCTCTCTCTCTCTCTCTCTGAACACCAACCCACTTTAATAGCATTGGTCCGCTTAAGTTATAAATAAATAATATCTCATAAGCAATACCATGTGATTTTCCACTGCTTCACCAGTCTAATTTACATTTAATTCAATTCAAATTCAAATTCAAATTCAATTCAAATAATATTTGACTATGTAAGACATATTAACCTAGTGGTTAAAAGTTTTAGTTTTCAACCAAAATGTCAGTTCAAGTCCTGCATAGTAACCGAAGTCAAGCTTCTACTGTGCCGAGCTCGACTTGAACCGCTCACATCGTTCATTTCGAGTATCGAGCTCGAGCTCAAAGGTAGGCTCGATACATTAAACGAGCTTCGTGCTCGAGCTCGAGCAAGTTTCTGTCGGCGTCACGGGGATATGAGAATATTAACCTGTAACTTCGACCGCCAGATTCTAGTATTCTACCCTAACTTATATCCGCCGCTTCTTGTCGAGTGTCGACTCTGCCATAATTCGCTTCGAGTCTCGCCTGCCTTCGCTCTCATTAATCGCTTTCGCCGCCCGCTCAGTCTCAACTCTCCTTTCTCCTACCGCTTCGACCTCGCTTCGTGTTCTCGGTTTGAGTTCCCTCATCTTCCGGCTTCAAATTTTTCTCGATAGCAAGATCGACTTGATGGTTGGTTATTCATTTTCTTTATGCTCACATCCGGTATTTCGATTTGATGATGCTTCCGATTAGGTGTGGCCATTCAAATTAGGTTTCTTGTTTCTTTTTGATGTTGAATCAACTTGTGATGTTCTTTTGGATTATGTGTTTAATGAGTAATGGCTATGTTCGATCGTGTAACTTGTGTTAATTATCCTCAGTTGTTTAGGGTTCAGTAACTTCGGTTCAATGTGCAGCTTATCCTCTGTTGTTTATGATTTTTCTGATGGTTTATGGTTCAATTATTGCTGGGTTGTTGGATGATGGTAAATATGTGTGAACTTTTAGATTTGTGGCAAGAAATAGTTATTAAGTAGTTTTATCATTTATGGTCATTATCTCGGTTCTTCCAACTATTTTAGGTAGGATTTGTGATGGACTTCAGTCACCTAAAATTAGATATTCTTTGGTTTTGATGTTCGGTTGTGAATCAACTTGTGATGTTCTTTTGGATTAAGGTTTAGTGAGTAATGGCTATGTTCGGTTGTGTAACTACTGTTAATTATTGGATTTGATGATGTAACTTGTAGGTTGTTGCTATTGTTCAACAACGGAAATCAATTTTGTTTAGGGTTCAGTAACTTCGGTTCAATGTGCAGCTTAACCTCTGTTGTTTATGATTTTTCTAATGGTTTATGGTTCAATTGCTGTTCGGCTGGGTTGTTGGATGATGATATATATGTGTGAACTTTCAGATTTGTAGTAAGAAATATTTATTAAGTAGTTTTATCATTTATGGTCATTATCTCGGTTCTTCCAACTATTTTAGGTAGGATTTGTGATGGACTTCAGTCACCTAAAATTCATTATGACATACTTGGTGCCTTTTTTATAATACATGTTATGTTATGGAGCAATTCATTAAACTTTTTATTAATTCATTATGCTTTATAAATCGTTATGTCTGGTGGCAATGAAATGATTTTTGGTAATTGGTTTACAATAGTGAATTACGTAATTATAGATAGAAGACATAGTATTGAGTTTTTTATTATTACAAAGAGCAAATATACAGTAAGCAATTTGGTATTTTTAAGTTTTTTAATATTTTATAAATCAATTATCTTCTTCATTCATTAAGTTGTAATTTATCATTTTTTTTGTTTTAGATTTAAAAATGGAAACACCACCACTTGGAGAGGATATGTCAGTGGATATAAGCAGTGATAACCCAATTGTGGGTGTCCAAATTGATATTGAGGAACGTAATAGCAATGTAGATGTTAATAATATTGAGAGAGAAAATGAAGTTATTAATGATTTGGTTGACAAGGGTGATGATATAGCTGATCTTAAAAATCCAATTGAATTAAGAAAAAGAAAGAAAACATCACGTGTTTGGGAGGAGTTTAAAGAAGTTGTTCTTTCAGATGGCCAGAAAAAAGAGGAATGTATTCATTGCAAGAAAAGGCTGGCTATAGGTAATATTGGTGCAACTACATAATTTAGGAGGCATTTAGATCGATGTGAGTAATGACATTGACAAGCAAAAAAAATTTTACAGCCAAAAAAGATTTTGGCTTCATTAGAAATAAATCAGGAGGGATTAACTTCGACAACTTTTAAGTTTGATCAAACAAAAGTTAGAGAGATGATTACTCATTATATTCCGATTAATGAAAAACCCTTCTCGATTGTGGAAGAATTTGGATTTAATCTTGTTTTGAAGTCCATGTCACCATACTTCTCTAAATTCTCTAGAACAACTGCTCGTGGTGATGTGATGCTAGTATATGAAAAGAAAAAAAGAAAATTAAAGCATTCATTGAGTAGTATAAATAGAGTGGGTTTTACTACTGACATTTAGAAATCAAAGAATCAACGGATATCTTATATGGCTGTCACTGCACATTATGTAGACACAAACTAGAAATTGCAAAAAAGAGTTCTTAACTTTTTATATTTACCACCTCCACATACGGCTTCCGAAATTGTTGACACATTCTATAAGGCCCTAACTGAGTGGGGTCTTGAAAATAAAATATTTATCATATCAGTTGATAATGCATCAAATAATGATAGGGCTATCAAGTTATTAAAAGATGGTTTACGGATAAGAAAAAAATTATTCTTTGGGGGAAGATTATTCCATGTACGTTGCTGTGCACACATTTTGAATTTAATGGTGAAAGATGGGGTCAAATGTATAGAATTTGTTGTTGAGAAAATCCGTGACAGTTAATTTTATCAATGCTTCTGAAGATAGACTAATGAAATTTGTTGATGTTGTTCAACAGTTACAACTACCAACAAGAAAGCTTATCATGGATTGCCCAACACGTTGGAATTCTACATACAATATATTGGTAGTTGCACTTCAACTAAAAGAAGCTTTCTTTTCATATAGTGAGAGGGAGATTACATATTGTTATTGCCCTACAGAAGATGAATGGAATAAAATAGAAAAGGTTTGTGATATTCTTGATTTTTTTAATGAGGCAACTAATATCATTTCAGGCACTGAATACCCAACATCTAATTTGTTTCTCTCACAAATTTGTACTATAAAAAAGTACTGAATGATGGCGCACTATCTTCTGATGACTTCATCAAGCACATGACCTGCAAAATGAAAGAAAAGAAAATTTTGAAAAATATTGGGGCGAATGCAACCTTCTGATGGCATTTGGTGCAATTATGGACCCACGAATGAAATTTGTTGTCATTGAGTTTGCTTACCCTATGATCTATGAAGGAGATGAAAGCAATCATAATATTACATATGTTCATTTTACTATATGAATTATATGAAGAATATGTTGAATACCTTGAAGGTAAACCGATACTACAAGTAGTTGGATATTTAGAGGTGAAAGTAGCATGCCATAGTGTACCGTGATACTCTTGCACGAAAATATAGTGGTTGGCATGATTTTACTGCTTATCTATCAGAAAAATTAAGTAGAAGGCCCACCAAGTCAGATCTGGATAACTACCTTGAAGATAGGTTAGAGATAATTCCAGAAGATCGTAGTTTTGATGTGATTGCTTGGTGGAAAAACATGCATCTTAAATATCGCATACTCTCAAAATTGTTGATATTTTATCTATTTCACCAGCATGCTTGTTTCGACCTTTAGCGAGAGAGAGAGTTGTTGATACTTATTGCTCAAAGCTTGGAGTTGAAACTGTTCAAGCTCTCATATGTGGGTCTAATTGTATTCGTTCTCATTACGGCTTGAAAGGGAGAATTAAGGTATTTATTTACCTTCCAAATACTTTTTTTTTAGTATCATTTTTTTAATGATATTAATATTATACTATATTGAATATTTATTAGGAAGAGGATGAAGATGAAGAGATTGAGATACTCCTAGGTCCTCTACAGATTGCGTAAAGGAAAAGTGGATGAATATGAAGAGCTGACTTTACATATTTTTTAAATAGACTTTATGTGATTTATATTTGACATTTAAACTCTTTATAATTTCCGTATTTGCAATTCTTTGTTTAGTAGACATTTTAAAATATTATGATTGTACTAAATACTAATCTATACAAAAGTGATAATTTTTGGAAATATTAGAGAAAAATTGATGATGATAGCTATGATGCTATTGATTTTGAAATCAAAAATTTATAAAGTTGCTCATACATTCCTTGGATGTTGGTAGCTGCTTTATTGTAGTTGCTCATCTATTGGATGTGTGCTGGTAGCTAAGTATATACTTTACAGTAGTTGCTCATATATTCCTTGGATGTTAGTAGCTGTTTTAACATAGTTGCTCATCTTTTGGATGTGTGTTGGTAGCTACTTTTGAAAATTTTCTGAGCTTGAATCAATGCCCTCTAATTGTCTTCTTTGTCTTAGTTTTTGACTTATGGTTGGCTGATTATATGCTTTATTAGAGTAGGTGGAATTGAAGCACTTGTTGAGCAAGCATTAGTGAACTCTAAATGACTTCTTTGTCTCGATTTTTGCCTTATGATGACTGGATGCTGCCTGCTGTCTACTGTTTTTCCTGTAATTATGTTGCTTTCTTAATTCATATTGATGGTTGGCTGATTATATGCTTTGTTGGAGTAGGTGGAATTGAAGCACTTGTTGAGCAAGCATTAGTGGACTCTAAATGACTTCTTTGTCTCGATTTTTGCCTGTTGTCTACTGTTTTTTTTATAATTATGTTGCTTTCTTAATTCATATTGATGGTTGGCTGATTATATGCTTATTGAAGTAGGTGAAATTGAAGCACTTGTTGAGCAAGCATTAGTGGACTCTAAATGGCTTCTTTGTCTCGATTTTTGCCTTATGATGGCTGGATGCTTACTGTTTTTCCTGTAATTATATTGTCGGCTCTATTGCAATCAATTGTAATGTTATTTTCTTTCACTGTGGTTCGATGGCACAGTATGAGATACCCTTACCTTACATATGTTTTTCGAGTTTACATGAATCTGCTCTGTTGCAATTTCTGGAGGATTGTGGAATTAAAAGACTTGTTGAGCAATAGTTTTATGTCTCGATTTTGGCCTTATGGTGGCTGGCTGCTACTTGTTTTCCTGTAATTATCTTGCTTTCTTAGTGAAGGTTAGCTAATTATTTGCCTTGTTGGAGTTTGTAGAATTGAAAACACTTGTTGAGCAATCTTAAATGACCTCTAATTGATTTCTTTGTCTCGATTTTAGTATGGTACTAATGTCTAATGTATCTATTCTGTTAGAGAATTTTCTTTTGCTAGATGATGGACTTGGATGATGGGCAATATGAGATGTCATCTTTGGCAATGATGTTTCTCTCTCTATCTTCTTTTAGCTAGTAGCACTATATGTAATTGTAACCCTTCTTCTTAAGTTTGGATGCTTAATTTCTTTACATTAGAAAAAAAATTTTACAAAACCTCTTATAATAAAAAATATTAATTTGTAATAAAACAAATACATTTTTCTTCATTTAATTTTTTGTGGTTTACATTTTTTTTGTAATTTAGAATTTCATATATTTGTAATAAAAAATATTTCAAAAGATTCAAATTAATTTAATAAATATTTTAAAATTTTTTTCATTGCTCTTTAAATTTTTTTGCTGCTCTTTTTTAATGAAACTATCTTTAAAATGAGCCTATAAACGAGCCAAAATCGAGCTACTCAACGAGCCAAGCTCGAGCTTCTAAACGAGCCCAGTAATTCGAGTCAAGCTCGAGCTTAATTTTCTGTACACGAGCCGAGTTCGAGCTTGGTTTATGTGCTCGAGTCGAGCTCGAGCTCGAAATTGAGCTCGGTCTGTCAAGCTCAATACATTTGAGCTCGACTTTCCTTGCAGCCTCTTTACTTGTTGTGTACATGTGAATGAATTCGCTCAGATATCCATCAAAAAATAAACCGTGTTTGACTAGTTATTCAACTCATTGACTTCATTTGGAGCTTAACAGAAGTCAAATATCAATTTCTGACACGAATTGAAAAGATTTATTTTAAAGAAATAAGCTTAAACTGATAATTTATACATAAATGAAATACAATGAAAAGTAGAGAAGATAAGCAGAAAGTTAAGCATGTGAAACAGGCTTTTAATTAACAGTGAGAGCTAACCATTAACATGTGATGCAAACCCTCTCCCTTTTAGATGAAGGCTTTGATTGGGGTCAGCAACAACATCAACCTCCGTTGACCAAATGAATGAAGACTAAATAAATAAAATAAAATAAAATTTTAAAATTAGAATTCAAATTTAAATTTAAAAAAAAAAAGTCCCTCGTCCACAATTTTGCTGAAGCCTCAGTTCATCGGTAGAAATCAAACCAGTTTTAAGCATCAGGAAAATAGTGAGTCTGGAAGGTCTGGAGAAGCTCTACAAGCCACCCGTTCATACTGCCAGAACCAAGAAGCCTTACATAACAGCATAACATTGACAAAAGAAGAAGAAGAAGAAGAAGAAGAAGAATATGGTGTGAAATAAAAAAAAAAAAAGAAGAAAATTTTGATCAGAATAAGCTTTAAAAAATTTTAATTTATTTTAAAAAGAGTTCAACATTTCCATAATCGACCAACTCTTAATATTATACTCATCTCAAAATAAATTTGGAAGATTTTAGACTCATTTTGATCAAATTTTGATTAGAATTTTCTCTCCTTTTTTTTTTACTATAAAAAGAAAAGTAAAATGTTGATAGAACTGTACCATACCTTCTCTTGATTGTACTTATCGCGGACTGCACTGAGGGGGGAACTACTGGAATTCTGCTGCAAATCATGCATTTGGAGAACCACAGATTTTAGGTCTAAGGCTTTGTATGAAGTGTAATGCTCAAGAGTGCCGTTCTGTAACAAACAGCAATTAAAAGAAATGAGAGGGATGGATTATAGAAAAAAAAAAGGAAAAAAAATATAACAAAATGAAAGTCAAAACTGTTGGATTTATTTCAACATGAATGTAACACATAAGAAATCAAATAAATTTAGGAAGATGTACATACATAGCACATAATTTTTATGCTCAAATCCAACACATTTGGATATTCGTTTTGTTTACAATCAATGCGTTGAATGTTCGGGCGCCGTATTTATATATCTAACACTAAAATTTGATATTAACTTGAATGCACTCAGATATTAACATTTTAAGTGTTAGATATATAAATACATAAGAATTATATGATATATATGTAAATGTTCGTAAATTTTATAATGCATTCCTCCCAAAGCAAATATAATAACTTGAAGACACATTTTGATGAAAAATTTAGTCAAGATAAAATGAGCTAATTTTTTTCCCTCAAACGAAAAATTAGGATCAAAAAAGCATCTATCTACCCAAGTCTGCTCAGACTGATCCAAAGTCCATCTGGCGAGGAACACAGCAGATGCAGCTATAGCAGAAGGAAGAAACTTTAAGAAACTATATTCCACCAAAGTAAGCTCAGACAAATAATTTGCCATGTAGCCTAAAGGAAGTGAAGGAACCTGCAGGTTGGAATAGAAGTAAGAAGGCACATAATTTACTTTGCAAAAACATTAATAAATCAATCATATTTGGATCAAATCTTTGAGAAATTAACATTTTGGAGGAGGAAGTAAAATTCAAGAGTATTTTTGATAAGTGGTCGTACTCATAAGTCATGTTTCTTATATAGACTAATTTACTGATCAAGAGTAATCATAGTAATCCAAAGGTCAACATACATGAAGAAGACTTTGAAAAATGATTTTACAAAATAAACCTATTTCAAGTATGAAGAAGACTTTGAAAAATGATAATTATAATAGTAAATATTATATGAAGAAATAATAATTTTCTAAGCTTCGTAGCATTTCGAGTTGCGAAAATCTGGCTAAATAACTCATCTTAAACAAAGCATGAAGAGAACATGTTTAAATAACAAGAACAACCAAACTATTTCAGTTTATAACATGCATTGACTAGTGATATTATAATTCATCTTCATCATTCATGCTTATTGAATTTGAAAATGCTTAGCAGTTCATGCTTCATTCCATCAATGAATCGAACAATATAAGTCTAGGTAGGATTAATTATTGCCTCTCAAAAAGAGAACTAAATTTCTTGAATTTAGGTATTAAAGCAGTATTGTCCCCAAAGAAATCAATTTTATCATTTTCGCATGTCTATGTTAAAAAAAAGGACTGAAAATTATATAAACTTGCTGTGAAACATACATTATAAGATGCTTGAGCTGCTCTGAGGAACCTCCTGCACACAAGAATAGAATTTTGTTAGAACTCTGCTGTTTAATGGATCTGCAATAATGATGTTCTGGAAGGTTAGATGACCTTAAAAATGTTTTTATTGTGGGAACAGATAATCGGAAATCCAAATAGCTTAGAACTTGAATCTCCATTTTGAGTACCTACCATTGAAAAGGTGAACAATCATTAGAGATGATATTTTTAACTTATATTTTTTTATTCAATTCATTAATTAGTTTTCTGGTCAAATAACGGTATCATATAAACAGGAGATGGATAATCATACATCTTCTTTAGTGTACGTGTTATCTGTAATATAGCAGAACTCTTCCACACGAGGAGCACAAATTTCTTCATACTTCCTGCTTATAACAGCAGACAGGATAAAACAAACTGAGGTCGAAGGAGCCATTGTTGTTTTAACTTAGTAACGTAATGAAGAAAATGGGAAAAGATTTTCATGATTCAAAATCACAAGAGCCTTTTAAAAGCTGATGTCATTGAGCAAAAATAACTATCAATTTTACTGAAAAAGTCAACATCCCACCATAATTAACAAAATTTGTTCTCCATAGAACATGTCTATATATATATATATATATATTCTGGTGGGGAGAAAAAGGCATAATGTGGTTGAATATGCAGAGTGGCATGCCGTTAAATTTATGTAGAAATTATTTGAATGGAGGAAAATACTCTCAATCCCGACAACCAAGCATTCATACCTTCACATTTCTATTACTAATCAACAAAATTTTTCCCTGAGGTTGAATTCATGTTATCATATTGTTTGCAGGAGGCGCAGATCCATGCATCATGACAACCAATATTAATTTTAAACAAAACAATACAAATTCATAGTTTACACATAACACAAAAAAATTGATCAAACAGCAAAAGTTTTTAAGAAACTGATAGCAAAAACCAGCCTACGTGGTAAAATGAAATTTGTGTTGCGATTTTAAATTAAAATACAAGGCATGGATCAATATTTATGCGGAATAAACAAAATAAATTAACTTATACGTTACAAAGCATTATGTTTAGTCATTCTATCATTGCATATTTGTATACAGGTTCATAAAAGGAACAAAATAGAAAAAAAAAATGTATGCATTGATTCAGTGAGCACTCATGTTTCTGTGTTTTTTGTGTCATGACTACAGAAGTTTTTAAAAATTTTACACAAAATGTAATTGTAGAAATGTTGGCTTCTCAGCCATAACATACATGTAAAATTTTTAAAGTCTAAACGGTCTAATAAAGCATTGATAGTAGTTGAGGAAAAATACTACAATTTTAAAAAGCTTGAAAACAAAGCAGCTCTCATACTATAGACAGAATCTTACGATGCAATCAACATGCATGTTACACCAAGAAGTTGCAGGTGCTGACTTTCAATACAATTTTCAGATAGAAACCTATCAATGGCATAAACACTCAAATAAAGTGTATCTGGAACAAGTCTATACTCCTCAGCAACCTGAGAAAGAAAAGAACAAGAACATTAACATCAATTTTGTCATACATAGGAAAAATAAATAAGGAGAACAAATGTGTAAGAACATAGTTCAACTACATAGAATAATCAACATCCATGCAGTCATGACGGAATCAACACACAAGAGCACAAGAATTTTCAAGTCACAATGTAACTTGCGTCATCATCAATAGCAGCAAATGAGGCTGTAAATATGCAAAAAGAATTGTTCAACCACAGAATAATTAACATATCAAATCACAATGGAATCGATGTAACTCTGAATATTTTATGGTTGCAAAAGTTAAAGCATTAAAACAATCATGGGAGTGCTCTGTGCTCATTGTGCAACATAAATCATCGTCATCATCTATGGAATCAAAATCTCTGATATCATAATGAAATTACCACACAATAACTGTTTAGTGTGTTTTTTTAAGTGTTTCTATTTTTAGGTGCTATTTAGGATCAATTTTGTTTTGTGTTTTTTATTTGTGCTTTTATATCATTTAAAAATATGTATGTTTAGTGTGCTTTTTTTAAGTATTTTATTTTTCCTTAAAAAAACTTAAACAACTTTAAAATGTTTTAAGTATTTTTAGAAACAATAATCACTGCCAAACATTTTTTTTTAACAAAATAAAATAATAAAACAAAAAATAAAGTGATCCCAAATAGCCCCTTAGTATATGATTAAACAATCGCAGAAGCATTCAACTACAAAAAACTTTTTGATTATTTTCCTAATAACTAAAACAGACAACTGTGAAATATCTTGTCCCTTTTTCTCCAAACACTAAGGTGATGTTTGGAATTACTTTATGTTTTGACATAAAATAAAACATATATGATATCTTAAATATATGTTATTTTTATTTGTATCGAATATAAAATAAGTTAATTTATGGGGGCAATGACAGTGATCATTGGCAGGGTGGCAACAATCATTAACAGGGCAGCTATGACCGGCGAGGTGATGACTACCGAAAAAAGGGAAACATTTTGGTCTGTGATTTAGAATAAAAAGGCCTTCAAAAATGAGGCTCGCATGCCAAACCTGAATTATAAATGGTATGAAAATGCTAAAGTAAATAACCTCACAAACATGCCATGATAAAGAAAATATTTTGACAAAAGTGTATACTGATCTAACAAACTATTACATACCTCAACAAGCCAATCAATCAAGACGCCTCTCATACTTTGAGTGATTTCACGTTGCAAGGTTTCCATAAAAGTTGACGAGGCCCTGCGGATAAGCTGAAGAAATAAAGGACAAAGGACAAAAGTAAGCTGCTTTAGTAAACCTCTAGTAGAAAAACATTTATGAGGGAATAATACAACAAGATCACAAAGCAGTCCTATAAAACTTAATGAACAAGAAGAATTAAAAAAGCAAAAGCCTTTAAGTGAATATTATGAATCATTATCACATTTGTGGAAACTTCAGAAAGTAACAAACAAGCAATAGAACAATTTCAGAAAAACTTTTATGTAAACTAAAAAGAACAAAACTAAACGACAAATGAGCAGCAACAATTACCTCAGAAGCTCGTAGATTAGTGTATATATCGTTTGCGTAGAGGCTGCACAATTGAGGGTTTGAGAGATCCAAATCAATGTCATGAATACCAAAGAAATTCAAGTCCCGATCCTCAGAAAGGATGCCTTTAACTGCATTATAAACTCAAATGACATGTTAACCGACAGAAAAACTTTGAAAATTGAAAAAAAAAAAAAAACTGAATTTTGGTATATGCATGCGCTTAGATCATGCTAAGATTTGTTTTGTTTAAGTTTAGCTTCATTTTTCTGTGCTTTATTTTCCGTTTTGTTTCTTTCACTTAAAAAATTGTTTGGGTGGTCTAGTTTTTGTTTGATTACCAAAATTAGAAAATAGAATTGGCATAAGTAATTATCATAATACGGTCTTCAGAATTCATAATTAATCTTATCTAAATATTGATTTTCCAAAATCTTATTTATGCGTTAATTAATCCAAGTTAGTACTATGATCAATCACTAATTAATATGTAATTAATTAGTTAATATTTTAATTAATTATGCATGTCACTCAGAAAAACTGTATTAATCAATATTTCAATGATATCAATTAAAAAAATCATAATCAGTACTACTAAAACTTAACGAACTTAATGACACTACAAATTAATTCTTAATTACTCATAATTAATTTATGTTGATTAACTAATATGCCTAATTACTCTAATTAAGTACTAGTAGTCTAGTAGAACACTAGAACTTTGACGATCTCAATGAAAATCCTAATACATCTCTAATTAGGCTAAATAAGTAGTTAATTGTTGATTAATTTGGCCAATCAAGAGTTGATCAATTATATCAATCATAATTAGCATAATTAAACACTAAGGTATAATCTCATTAATATTGAACAAACCTTCGTTAACCATTAATTAGGTCAAATAACTATTTAAATATCAATCACTCTTATCAATTAATCAATAGCCTGCTTATTTATTAAATAAAAGAGGGTAAATAACATCTCCATGATCTTAATTAAAACCTGATTAATCATAAATCAGTTGAGATAAATAACCATTATATATTATGACTATTTAATTAATTAATTTACTCTTCAAGGCCTAATAATTGCAATTAGAAGTTAGCAATATGTAATGATCTTAATTGACAATCTAATTAATTATCCCTGGCACATAATCAATATAAAATGATATTAATTAGTCAACTATGTTAGACCTAATTAGCATAATTAAATATAAATAAAACCTTAAGAGCGCTAATTATAACTATGTAATCATAACATGTCTAACTAGTCTCTAATTAGCCTGATTAATCTAATTAATTGAAAAAACACAGGCTTTGTTATAGAACATGTGGAAACAAACACCTATCAGTTTGTTTTAAAGCCCATTTTTCCAAGTATGATCTGTAAACAGCGCATTTTGTTTCAAAAATGAGAAATAAAAATATGACTGCCAAACATGATTTTTTATGCAAGTGCATGTTTAACAAATTAAAAACCAAAAAAAACATAAATTATTGACTTGTAAAATGGCATAAGCAACCAGAAGTAGCAATTGACTTGTCAATTGACATATAAATAGGACAATATCAAAGCTACATGGTTGGCGACAAAGTTACTGTAATTTTAAGAGCATATAGTATTTTGTAAAATTTCAGCATAAAGTTAAAGATGATCTGCAATGCTAACCATCCATGAAGTATCCTTCCATTTTAGTCTCTCTAAGTATATTCTCATCCAAATTTGCAGCAGTAAATGAGCTTTCTTGACCTCTTAAATTCTCTGACATATGGACTCTACATTTTCCATCGTTTCCATCATCAAGCGGCTCAAAACTAGAAGAAGTGGCAGCGATATATTTTATATCTTTGTGATCGGACCTTGTTTTAGCTTTCAATTTTTCTGGTAGTACCTAAAAACAATTACCACAATTGAACGATATTTGTAATTTGTGCAGATGAGAATTGGAAAAACAAAGATAAATACAAGCAGATAATAATTCTATAGCGTCAGAAAAGATTCATTAATGCATCGAAAAGGAAAAAACAAACAGGAAAAGTAATAACACCTGTATTTTTACGGCTTTCACGCAATTTCTGTAAGAACTCTCACAGCATACATTGGAGACATCCTTAAGCACCGCTCTCTTTTTGTTCTGTGAAGTTACAATAAATGGGGCAGTATGATTGTTCTCTTCTGAAGTCACTCTCTTTGTTCTCACGACTTTTGTTTGTTTTTTATCATGTATTGAAGGCGGCCTTGGTGGCAGAATACCGCCATGAGAAGCCACAGTGGCAGCTTTAGCTCTTGTGATTGGTCCATTGTTGTTCCCATAGCTAGGAACTACTGAAGTTTGCTTATCCATGGTTAGAAACTACTTGAAGTTTGAAGAAGAATGAAAACAGTGTTTTCAAATGATGATGTTGTCACCACCTGCAATTGAGCAAATAAACTGATTATGGAAGTAATGATAGGACGATATGAATAGGAAAGCAAACAAACTATATCGCATTAACAAGATGTAAAATTTAAATGAAATCAACAAATATAAAAAAAAAAATGAAAATACCAAAGATTTAAAATTCACTTATAGAAATTCTGCAACTTAAAAAACATTCATCAAAGATTATAAGCATATTTGACCAACAAGAAGTATCAAATGCATGCTAAAACAATAGAAAATTTCCTCATAATTTTTACTTTTTTAAGTCAGCATCCCTCCAGTTTTTCTTGTTAAAAACACATTTCTTATACGTAAAGAAATGTGCATTTGTAAGCCCAGTGACAATGGGATTCCATGCAACTGAACGTTGAATTTCTTCATCAATCAATGCCTAGGCTGATCATGGGTATTAAAGAATTTAATTTGTTCACAAGAAAGACAATTGAAAAAGAATGAAGTGGCATGGACATGCTACACAGAACAAATCGGCACCAACGAACGGGAAACATAAATAGTTGTGTAGTATGTATGTAAATCTCCTGAAATTAAGATGATAGAAGCTCTCAAATGGCAACCTATGTAGATAGAACAAAACAATAATTGTGACGTTTTCCATATTAGCATCAATGCGAACTACAATCCTTCTTCTTGAATCAACGCTTCCACTAGAAATTAATTCATACAAAGCAATTCACAAGAAACAAAGATGTGCTGAAGAATTAATTGTGGGGGGCTCAATTTACTAGAGAAGAGTGTAAGGACTGTATGTCAAGAAATTTATGCCGGGGATAACGAACATACACGAGTCCAGGTGGACCTACATTCGCCTAAGAAGAGACGCAAAGAGGAGCATGATTTCAGGGGCGTGCAGCTGCTCCATACCCCCCAACGGGAACATTTAGGACCCTCTCCAAGTGGCGAAAGCTGGTCTCTCAGTAAAAGAAGGTGACGCCGATCAAGCTCGAAACAGATCTGTATCAGATAAGCCGCGGAGAGGAGACTAACGACGAGAGAGGGATAGATCGCACTGAGCAGAGCAGAAGAGATGGAAACAGCGCGTGCTGGATGACGACCCGCCAAAAGCAAAACTGTTAGTCGCCGCTACCGGAGGAGGAATTCCGGTGCCTCCGGCGTGCGGCAGCCTTTTGAGTGTGACGCTTAGGGTTTGGAGGGAGAAACGATTCGAATTCGAACCGGTGTTTTGAAGGAGACTCGGTTCAGCAAAGAAGCGAAATTTGCAAAAATGGATCTGTTCAAAGAGCTTTCTAACAGCTTTTCAACCTAAATTTGCGTTTTTTAAAAAAATATAAGATAAATATTCTTATATTTATTATTAAAAAGTGATTTCTGATTTCTTCAAATAATAACAATCAATTCTAAAATTAAATTAATGAACTTAATTATAAATAATTAATAAATTTACATTAATTATTTTAAAATTCATCGTAGTAGCTTTTATGAAATCCTAGTCTTTTATTTTATTTTATTTAATGGTTTTAATCATATTCATATAATATGTAACATTTATCCTAAAATTTTAATTTCTTAATAAATATTAATTAATTATTTAATTCAAGCCATTATTTGAAACAAAACTGTTCACCGTTTTATTTCAGTTTTTTTTATTAATTCTGAATTAATTAAACTTTAATCTCACATATAACGGTGCATGTTAAATTTTTATTTTGGCTGTTAAATATAGTGATTTTATGAATTATGCTTATATAATACAACAATCTTTCAGTTTAACATAAACTGTATATTAATCTAAACGTTTCCGTTATTTTCAATTAATATTATATAAATACAAAATTTTTTTAGGCTTAAGCTTCACTTGAAAAGATATGCGTTTCTATCAAATATTTATATTTATATTAATCATGTATATGCAATTAATATATTTATATAAAGTTTCATATAAATTTAATATAAATTTTATATAAACGCAATTTAATTGATTAAATATATTTGTAAATGTTTTATATACTTATATAAACATTTCTATATATATAAATGTTTATATTTATATAATTCATATTTACAAAGCGTTTCTATAAAACACACTCATATATATATATATATATATATATATATATATATATATATATATATATATAAGTTAGGAAAAGGAGAATTTATGTTCTTTATATATAAAGCATATAATTTATATGTATTTACAAATCTACTATCTAAATTTTTATTTTTTACTTAAGTAGCACTCAAATTTCTATTAGTACAACAAAAATAATATCATAGAATTAATTTTTAAAGTCAAATGCACATTTTTATGCATAAAAAGAAAAAAAATTTAAATATCAAATATTATGGATTAGTTGTATAAATGCATAACAATTGTGTGTTATATATGCAAAATTTTCTATTTTAAATGTACTCATTAATATTAAAACTATATAAGATTATGAGATAATAAAATGATATCTTAATATTTATGATTACATAATTTGTATATTAATTAATTCAATCATATATATGATATATATAAATTACATTTTATTTTTGTAAAATAATTTGAGATCATCATAGATGATAATTATTTTAATATTCTGATTTAATAATCAATAACTTAACAAGATCAACTAAATCAAAAATAATAACTCAGTAACATTTAAATCGTAAAAAAAATTTATTTAATAATCTCTATTTAATTTGAAGTCATGATATAAATAAATTAGGTTTTGATTTTACACATCAAATAATATGAAGAGATAGAAATTAAGAGACATATAATGATAAAAAAACTAAATAATAAAAATATATTTGGGAAAATTTTTTAAAATCTAAATAGATTAGCTTACAAATCTAAATTAATCTCATTAATATATATAAGTCAATGGAGAATTCTTGAGAATATGCAACTTTAATTGAAGATTTATGATAAAATTATCAAAAAATGATGACTGAAAATCAAATTAATTTATATTCTTATAACTCTTTATATATTTCATAAATACATGAAATATTATTCATTAAATTATAAATTTTTGAAAATTTAATATATAACTTTTTTATAAAGAGAAATGTGAACTTATTATTTTGATCTTTTTTAATAAAAATATAAATTAAATAATTTAATTTAATTTTTATAATATTTTTTTATTTTTAAACTATTATTCACATGCACTTGATGCACCTAATATTAAGTATATATATATATATATATATATATATATATATATATATATATATATATATATATATATATATATATATATATATATATATATATATATATATATTATAATTTTATATATTTAATATTTAAAATTAAATACTTATATTTTAAATATGTTAATTATATATAAGTGTATTTATTTTAAAAAATAATAATAATAATAATTTTTCATATAATATTACAAATTTGAGTGTTGTAAATATAAATTTAAAAATGTAAATAATAGATATATAAATATATAAAAATTATATGGTATGTAGTTAAATATTCTTAAAAAATTGCTATTTATAATTAGTTGAGAACTTCTAATGATTGGTTCATTATGCTGCATTTTCATGGTGTAGTCTTATTTCGTGAATTTTCAATTAAATTTTAAATAATTTTCTAATCAATATTTTAAAATTAATATATTTACAAACAGCTTTTCTTATATTATAGGAGTTTCATAGTTGATTTGAAAAGAAATATAACTGCCTCTAATAAATCCAAAGGCATTTATTGTTATGTTAATTTTATTAATTTGCATTTTATTGTACTTTAACTGCTAAATAATATAAATGAGCATTTAAGTATTTATTGTGATATATAATCAATAATGATAATAAAAATATGAATAAACTTAACAATTTATTGTGATCCATAAAGTATTTTTTTTTTCAATATGAAAAGATTTAATTTGAAAAATTAAGGGAATATAGAGAGAGGCGAAATGAGAAGAGTTAATATTATTTTTTCTATATTTACATGTCACAAGGGGCATATTAGGTTGTTTGAAGATGAAAAAAAATATGATTTATAAGTAGATAAATTTATTTTTTTAACTCGTTTTAAGTACAAATTTGAAATTTTTTATTTATTATTATTATTTTTTTTTTTGAGAGAGCGTTGAAGAGACTTGTGATGATAATGCAGTATGTCAACAGACTCAACACATTCAATATCGAAGATTTTATACGAACTAGCTCAATTCGTACTCGCATTAATGGCTTACCAAATCAACTAATGATGCAATCATCTTCACCCAGCTTGATCTCGAATATGACTATCACCAGCGCACATCAACGAGCATGACACATGAAAGATTCTTTTAAGATGCGAGGATCATACTAGTATTTGATCATGTCATTTAGGCTCTATGATGTCTCAACTATATTCATGAGGTTGATGAATAATGCTTTAAGATCATACTTATATAATTGTTATTATTGTCTATTTAGATGATATCTTGATCTATAGCAAATTGTAGGAGAAGCATCTAGTATATTCGATGATGGTGTTCCATCTATAATAGTTAGGGGTATAAATGATAAAATGAGTCGAGTCGAGTTTTTACTTAATCAAGCTAAGTTTGTTTAAACCCTGTTAAACTCGAGCTCGACTCGATTTAAAGAAAGTCAAATTTGAGCTTGACTCGAATGCTCGAGCTCATTTCAAAAGCTCGAACTCGTTTAAAAAGTTCGATAAATTATTGAATTGATAATGTGATATATGATAATTACGACATTATGAACGGAGGCAGTTCCTGCCTTAGTCAAACTAGACTTAAACTCAAGCACGAAAAATTTTCAAGCTTGTTTATAAGCTCAATCTCGTGGCTCGTGGCTCACGAGCTCGATAACCCAATAATAGTAGCACAAACCCCGCCTTAATCAAAAGAAGTATGAATTCTCCAAAAAAAAAAAGAATGGCTTTTATCTATAATTAGTATTGGCAATAAAATAATTAATAAAAATAGAATCATCTAAAATAAATTGAATGATTATAATGAAAAACTTAGCCTACCATCTAATAATAATTAGAGAGATTGTGAATCCTCTAAAGAAAATCAACCAAAAACCCCATAAAAGTTCATTTGGTTGCTTAAGCCTAAATTTCTCATTAAAAATTAAAATTAATTTGATTGGTTGTGATTAAATATCACCATTAATTTCAAATACCACATAATTTTTTTAACTCCATTAAAAAAAGTAATTTTCAATCTTCAAAAAAATAAATAAGAATAAAATTATGAATATTATTATTTATAAATCTATTTTGAACATCCAAATCAACCCCCCAAAAAAATTACGCCTTTGACAAAACCACATTTCCTCCAAAATTATTATTCAATAACGTCCAAAAACACAACTTTGCTGCCATTGTTAACTTGAGCGGCGATGGTTGTGTTTGCAAGTTAAAAGAAAGAAGAGGAGATTAACAGTGCCAACGCGAAATCCATCATCCCCATCTGTATTTATTTAATCTTTCCTGGCTGTCCTCTTCCCAATCAGTTCCGTAATTTCACCCTCTTCTTTCCTTTTCTTTCTTTTTGATCGTAATTCATAAGCCAAGAAGGTGAGATCTTCTTCCCTTTTTCTTCTGATCACAAGTTTAGAGACAGAGCAAGCCGCTGTGAGAATCGCTGTAAAATTTTCGTCTTGATTTCTTCAAATTTCTTCTTTTATCGGATGTTAAGAAAGCTTGATTCCTCTTTTTGTTCGATGTTTGTATCCTGCAAAATTGGTCCCGAGCTGTGGGTTTAGTTGTAGGTTATCTGTCGTAGATCGGCGGATTTAGTTTTGTTCGGGGGTTGGTGGAAGCAAGTAGTTCTTGTTCTGGCCAACAGGGGCTTTGGATAATTTGGACCAGAAGAAAATTTGGGATTTTGGTTGAGGATTCCTGCATCTCCATGGCGTTCCTTTTTGTTGATAAATCTGAAGCATAGTTATGTTATCACGATCGGTTCATGTGATCTATTTTTTCTAAGTTCATGTGGTTTTTGTGTTTGTGTTTGTGCTTGGTTGTTTAGGAGAAGATCTAGGGTTTTGTGACAGTTTACTAGAAATTGACATGTAAGTTTGAAGAAGATTTTGTACTAAGTTTTTTATCCCTTTCTACTAATAAAAAACAGTATAGTTCATGAATTTTTTCTTAGATGCTGTTTGGCCACAACTAAACTTAGTAAATCTTGTAGATTTAATAAATTCTGGAGGCATTAAATCCTTAAAATTGTTTGGCATGATGAATGTTAAAATATGGTCAAATCTTAGTAAACTGTTCAAGATTTAGTATTTAAATAAGTGAGAGGAAGAGGAGGTTATAATGAGATCTGGTATGACTCTCTTAAATCCTACTTCACCTGGAATTTACTAAATCCAGGATTTAGCAATAAAAGGGAGAAAAACTTGATTTAAAAAATTGTTTGGCAAGCTAAATCTTGCAACTAGACGATGCTTTAGTCTTTGTATTTTCACGCCTTCATTGAGTGCATACAACTTAAGAAATTAGACAGAGTTTTAATATTTCAGAGGTGAAATTGTATTTTTTTTTTCTTCTTGTGTTGGCTGGTTGATCTGTAGATGAATTTTAGTGTATTTTTTATTGAGTGTGAAGTTCTAAACTTTTTGCTTCTTATGGTTTTTCCATTGGCTTGTCTGTTTTTGACACATAATAGGACACAATGGAGACGAAGGATTCATGTAGCCGACCCCACCTAGTGGGATTAAGGCTTGTTGTTGTTGTTGTTGTTGTCTGTTTTTGAATTATAAGATGCGCATTAAATTGTATGTATTATCTGAAAAGGTCGAAGTTGAGTACAAAGAATTAATTTTGTATCATTGTACAGTGTAATTGATATCATACTCAAATTATAAAGATTTTAAGCTCATCATTTGATTTGTTGGTGTTTGGGTGCTTTTTTATTATAATTTCATTGTTTATTTCCTTAAATTTTGATTTGTGCATAGACTACAGCTTAATGGAATGTTATTTTGTTTCCTGAGTGGTAGTTTGTGGCTTGTTAGCATGTGATATTGTTGCATAATCTGCAGCATTTAATGAAGAGTTGGTTAACTTTTTTTTTTTTATCAATTAAAGTTATTTGAAGTATGAAGCATTTGATATTTTTACTTTTTGGTTATTCTTAACTCTAATTAAAGACTTTGGTTTTGATCTTAAACTTCTCAAAAAAAATGAAATCTTCCTTAGTTTGTCTTTCTTAGAGAAGGAAGAAGCTAGGTAACATAAATTGCAAAATTAAATGTCTCAAAATTGAGATAATGGTCCTTATTTACTTTGATCCAGGTGATCAATCTTGATGCAAAGTATTGTATATTTGTATCCATGCCTTCTTGTGAATTTTAGCTTATTTTCTTTAGAACATCACAATCAGAATTAGCATGGTGGAATTTTCTATGCTTATAATGCATGAAATCTGAGATCATAGGTTTTGCCAATACAAACCTAAGATGAGATGCACAATAAAACATACAAAAGATGAAAATTCACAGTTTCTAAACATTTAGGCTTCGTTTGGCTAAACTTTTTTAGTGCGTTTTGCATTTGATTTTAATTTTGATACGTTTGAATAGTGTCTTTTGAAATTGCTTTTTCACCAAAGTTCCATTTTAAATTTTCAAAAAAAAAAAGACAAATAGTTTTGAATATTTTTTTAAGCCTTTCGAATCCAAAAGAAACGAAGCCTTAATGTAGCTAAGAAGTAGTCTCTTTTGATACAAAATCATACAATAGGTTTAATTCATTCCAAATAATAATATAAAATTCCTAGAATATAAAATTCCACAGGGAAATTGCACCTAAGTAGGCATCACAGCTGCTACAAATAAGGAGAGCATAAGGCTAGTTACAAAAAAATTGAGGATGAATGTAAAATTTGACAATGATCAAGATTCATATAAAAAAAGTTTCATGCAACTAATTTGACAAATCACAATCATGCGTATAATTCAATAACTAACAAGAAAAGAGGGAGAGAGAGAATAGATCATCAAAAATATCACTATCATTAACTTTTTAAAGTGAAATGTACATTTTCATGCATAGAAAAACCGTTACATTTATAAATATCAAACTTTAGGGGATTGATTTATAAATGCATAAGAATTGTGTGGTATATGTAGAAATCTTCCTTTTTTTTAATTGTATATGTATTTATGGATCTATGCCTCAATCGGAGTTGGATATTACCATGTTGAACCAGACAGATTCCATATTTCTAATGCCTTGAACCACTGATTTCTGCTCATATTATAGATGGAAGAGATCAAGTGTGGTATCTCCACCAATTCAGCCGTTATTGCAATGCAAAAGGAATGGGATGAAATTTGCTGCCCAATCTGTTTGGAACATCCTCATAATGCTTCAATCTGCATTTTAAAATTAAGAGGAAGCCTTGGAACTAGCTCTTCTGCTCCTTCTACAGAACAGCATTACCAGAGGACTGATCATCAAGCCGTCGCATCCGAATCCTTTCTCACAAATCCAATGGCAAGAAGAAACTCCATTGGGAATCAGAATGACCAGAGCCACGTTGAAAGTGATAACAGGATTGCTTCCAGCTTATCTGAGTCAATGGCAGAAAGTGACAGCAGCCAAAACATCTTGAATTGCCCCCTCTGTCGACAAACCGTATCGAGTTGGATGATTGTCAAGGAAACAAGACAGTATCTGGACCTTAAACCAAGGAGTTGCTCTAGAGAACTGTGCACATTTTCCGGCAACTACAGGGACCTGCGGCAGCATGCTAGGAGGGTTCATCCTGCAACGAGACCTGCTGATATAGATCCGTCGAGACAGAGAGCATGGCGTCGTCTGGAAAATGAGCGGGAATACGGCGATATCCTCAGTGCCATCAGATCAGCAATGCCTGGCGCCGTTGTGCTCGGCGATTACGTTATCGACAGGAGTCATGATCTGCCACGCGAGCGTGATTTTGGTGAGGATCGTGTATCATGGTTGACCACCCAACTCTTGCTTAGGGTGATTAGTAGTGGCTTTATTGGGTTGCTTGATGGGCCAAGGGGATCTTCTAGGCTTTCGAGGATGTATCGGCGATCATACAGACGCCATACCCTATGGGATCAGAATCTCCAGGGTATGCAAGAAGGTGGTGGTGGTGGTGATGATGATGGTGATGATAATGATTTGAATCCGGATGATGATATCATGATTCCGAGGCGGCGCAGAAGGTTCACAAGACCCAGACACAATGAGGAGCAACAATGATGAATGATTGATTGAAGTTTCTAATGAGCCATGTAGTATGTTCTTCTTCCAAGAAGCATGACAAAGTTGAAGGTTTTGCCTGCCGGTCGAGTTTCATGATGATTGATCGCAAGTTTGGAGACTGCGACCAAGCTATTTAGAAAGAGAATGCTTCTCAGATCTATGCGCCCCCGAAATCACCCCTGGTCGATCAAGAATCTTGATCGACCAGAGGCTAGGCAGATTTCGTGGGCGCAAGTTAGAGAAGCTTCTGTTGATAGATCAGGTGATTAGTCAGCTTGTTATGGTCATAAGATGTATGTTGATATCATGTAATATACTTTTAGAATAGTTCAGTTGTACATTGATATATATTTCTTTTGAATCATCAGTAGGCATTCTGTTGCATCACTTTACATGGCATGTCTCAACAGTGTCCATGAATGAGAAGTTGGCTACTGGAATAAGAGGGCATTTATACCTGTCTGCTGTCACCTCTATGTTGTAGACTTGAAAGTAAATTACTATGAAGAAATGTCTTGTGCATGTCAGTCATGGATTTGCTTATTTATAGGAATCTCATTATATTTTTTAGCTAATTATATATATATTTTTTCATTAATGAGCAGTGAAATTTGAGTGGCAATCATCATCATAGTGACAGTTGTAACAGTGATAACATGAGATGATTAGTAATTAAATAAATTTGTATAATTTTTTTAGTATGCTTTGTGTATTGATCTTTTTTTTATTATTTTTACTACAGATAATTTGAATTAGATGTTATTTGATTAGTAGCACTTCATACAATTAGGAGTGTAAACGAGCTTTCATGTTTAGCTTGTATTCAAAAGGATTCGAAATTTCAATGTTCGTGTTTACTCGTGTTCGAAATTGGCTCAAAATGTAATAATTTAAAAAATTTGTATGAAGAATTCGAATCTGGGATAATTTTTTACATAACAAGCTCATATTTATATATTTATATATATATAATAATAATAATAATATAATATAATATAACATAATTTTTTATTTCGAACTAAATCAAAATTGAACATAATCAAACTAATGATTGTTCATATTCAGCTCGTTTATATATAGAACTTGAAATATATGTTCATATTCAACTCATTTAATTAACGAATGAGCTAAACACGAACTATTTAACGAGCTTTACATGAACTATTTGTAAACAACAAATTTTTTTGACAACCCTACATACAATTTAATTTATAATAACTTATTTAATTATTTTTTATCTTAAATATTAGATTATATATATCTGATTGTTATCATTTAAAATAAAGAGTTTGTCTTCTAAATCAATGAAGATCATTTTTCGTGCAAAAGAAAAAAAAATTCATGTAAATTATGAATTGTTAAATTGCTTGATTCTGTCAACCTAGATATAAAAGTTCATGAAGTTCAATATTAGCAACAACACAAAAATTAAAAAGGTAACAAATTTTTTATAAAGAAATCCGAAATTGCTTCACTGAGACTTCCATCTGTAGAATCGGATCTTTGTTGACAAAGCTTTCATTAAAAAGAGAATACTTTTCATTGAAAATTTGACGCAGGATATAATTATTTAATTATAGTTCCTTTTATAGTGGTTAAGATGTGTTTTTTAATTGATTTTTGTTTGTCTTCTAAAGCGTGTTAAACAAATAATAATAATAATAATAATAATAATTCTAAGTAAGTTTCCATTAGGGTTTATCAATAAACCTTACCCAACGGTATCAATATACCCACCCCTGGTAAAGAAAAGAATTCAAGCAGCTAATTTGCTTAGATTGTCATGGAAAAAGTGCACCTACGATAAGTGGTATGATGAGAAATACATATGAAATCACATAAATACAACAAAACTGCACAGGAATCACAAAATCCTGTAAAAGTACCTCTCAATTCATTTGATTTGGATTCTGCTATGGCCTCCTGTTTTGGTCATCTGATATTGTTTCCTCAGAAGATGCATCACTATCTAAAACAACCAAATCATTGGGTACAAGGGAAGCTGGAACATCATCGCCCAATTCAGTTGTATTCTTCTGATGAGAAGCTTCGATACCTTTCGCAGGCCTTTGGCCGGCCGGAGTCTGTAGCGGTGCGGCACACAGTTTTAAGCATCCGGACTCTTCAAGGGAAGCTGATGCTTCTTCAATCTTAATGATGATGCTTGAGTTTTTGCCGGAAGCCATATTTTTCCTTTTCAGGATTCCTCGCCCCCTGAGATCTTTAGATGTGAGTGGTTCGGTGTCATTAATGGCCAAGCTTGTGGCGTTTCCAGCTGAGAAAAATGGCTGCCAAGGTAGATCACTTTGAATTGGGTGAGAGCTGCAAGCTTCTTTAAGCCAGTGAGGAAGATCTGTACCAGTAGGTAATACTGCAGGCATCTGTTGATTCACTGGTCTTTCTCTAAACTGTTTATGGAAGCCATGATCCATTTGATACATTGCCCTTGAACCAGCAGCGAAATTTTTTTGTCTTTTTGCGGATCCAGGATACGAGGACATTGACAAGAAGCTGCCTAACAAGGGACCAGTGGATGAACTGTCGCTAGTGGGTGGATAGGTTAAACCAAAAGTACTTCTAGCGGTGTTTTCCTTGCGAAGGTATACGTTTCCGAGAGAGAGTTTTGTTTCAGTAAACTGGGGATTCTCTTCAAGTGCATGAGCCTTAGCAGTAGAGTGACCTTCCAACAACAATGGAGTAGAAAATGCATTCGGATTGGAAAGCCTTTCCGGAGGAAAGAGAATGTCATTGAAAAGCTTTTTCTGTTCTTGTTCCCATTGCAATGCGAGATCTTCTGGGAACCTTGATTGCGCAAACTGCAGCTTTGGATCTCTTAAAATGGCATTCCAATTATCTAATCCATGTCTTCTCACACCAATCCAAAGAAAATCTAGCTCATCTTCTGACCATTCATTTGAATATTTCTTTGGCTTATCTAATAAAGAACCTCGCTTTCCGGTTAACACCATTTCAGCTATAGAATTTTCAGTTATATGCTTACGTTTGAACAAAGATGTATTCCCATTTGATGAAAATGGAAGTTTCCAATCATGCATATAGACGGCGTGGCTAAAATTTGAACCTGAGGGTGGCGCTGCAGTGTTCAAGTCCAACGGTATAGCAGGGTTTGAAGGTAAATAGCAGCCCAGAAAATCAGTAAAAGAAGTTGATTTCTCAATTTTAGGCTGCTTTTCACAGCTAGGATTATGCAAGTTTTCCAGTGAAAGTTCTTCTGGTAATGCGGCTAAATGATTCATAAAATCAATTCCTATGTTCTGCAACAAAAGCACAAACTGCGTTATAAAATAAATAAGCTTAATGGAAATTCATTTGTAACTTAGACTGAAAGATCAGGCCGCAATGGAAGAAATTATCAGCTATAATATAGGCTCACCTGATTATTCACAGATCGCTTGCTTGACTTGCTTGGCACCATGGAATTGAATCCTGCCCTGCAGTTGGTAAGGTTGTCCCCTATCAATGACAATGGACCTCTATCTTTCTTTTTCTCCCTTAATACGTTATCAAGGCTTTCTAACCATTCTATTTCTTTGCTTCTTGCGTCATTTTCTTCATCAAAGACAACGGAGCAGCATGGCGTCGATGAGTCTTGAGAATCCCTATGATTTTCTAGCATAACATCATTAGATTGTTTATCTGCTTCTAGATTTAGGTTGATTGGAAACACAGATGAAGGTGCAACAGGTAACTCTGGAGCAGTAACAGAGTCCCTCTTCTCTGACATATGCGTGATTGTTCTCTTCTCACAGTCGTTTGAACCTGTGATAAACTTGCTCCCAGATTCCTCGATGCTTAAAATAACGGCATTATTACCTGAGTTTGATGGTTCAGTATTTGGTGGACGAAGGTAATCTTGGACAACATAAGCCGGGTGAACTGTTTGAAATTCTTTAGATAGTTCTTCATTAGTATCCACAGCAGATACAGGAGGGATTAGAACCCCAGAACTTGTTTTTAATCTCTTCTGGCTGGCAAAGTGTGAAACTTTGTAAACTCCCTTGACTAGAAATTAGTGACAAGTTTCTAATAAAAAAAGGAATAAGCAGCTTGAGTCAAAACTACACTTACATCTTCGAACCAGTACACACATCTGCAGTATAATCTGACGAGGCATCTACCTTGACATTAGCCACCTTCATGACATTTTAAATACACATTAAATCAGAGTAGACTTTATGAAGAAAAAGGAACTTCGGCTTTAAAAAAAAGGACCAATACAACATGGTCCGAAAGTCAAAACACACATCATGTAAAGCTTAATGACTTTATCACAACAGTATAGAAGAATACACCAAGATATCTATTATGCTCATCCAATCATCTGCACCTATCAAGTTCTCTCACCCACAATTCTTAGAGATAAATTAAAATTGCAATATCACCTTTTACTTTCAAAGTTTTCTGTGATTTTGTTAGGTAGATGGTAAGTATGCTAAATGGCATTAATTGTTATCATTTACTCTAGGTATGTCAATCTTCTTTCTTTAATTTTATGTTTTTCTGTGTGTACTGTGACCTATTTTGTGATCCTCTGATGATGAAAGAGTGCACACATAAACCATCTTCCTCTTCGTTATTATGTTGAAACATTTTAGCATGTAATTCACCAAAATTGGTTTCTCATGCAGATATCTTAAGTATGATATTCTTCCACTTGTTGAATCAAATTTTTTATTTATCAAGACTGGTTTAAAAATATTGTTTCCAAATGCTAGTTCATACACATTGCGCAGTTTCAATGACTTTTAAAAAAAAATTTATTATACATCTTACTATTGTGCGAAAATGGCATATATTTCATTCATGCTAATCATCCTCCCAAATTTGAAGTCTCAAAGTGATAAATTTTAATAATAAATTCATAACCTAATTTTTATCTCAAGTGAGTTTGTTGTTTGATGGTAAATTACAATCTAGATTAGATTGTCAAATCTTTTGAGAGTAACAATCTATATCAATCTTTTTTGATAGTAACCATCTGCAATCCAAAGATCATAATTTTCATGGCATGAGTTGTAATTGTAGAAGATAGTTTTGTCTTCTATCATATGCTCCAGAGTCTATTATCAAAGTAACAATTTTCTTCTTGTCTGCATTTAGAGCAACTGATAATTTATCTTTTTAAGCAACCAAACTTATTCTAATAATGTTCCAAATAAATTTCTACTAAAATAATAAGATGCCTTCAATTTGTTGTCTAGATGATCAAAAGAGGAAGGAGAGTTGGTGAAATTTTCTTTATTCCTGGTTCTCTTTGCAAATTTTTAACCTATTAGTTCATCATGGATTTTCCACATTTTGGATCTAACATAGAGTTGCCAGGTTCTGAATCAACAAGCCCATCTCCTTCTTTTCCATAAATTGCTATGTGCACCTTTTAAGAACAAAACAAGTGAATTCAACATCATTTCTCATTACACATCCATTCTCCCTCATCGATCACATCGTGAACACCACACCTCTTAGTCATACATCTATGTTGCAACCCACTCAAGCTACAATGTCCACTAACTCGCCAACAAGAAACCCTCACCACGTCCATACATAGCTACAACAGGATACACGTCCTCACCCATGACATTGAGGAAGCCAAGAAAGATAACATGCTCTGTTGCAAGTCCCAATGCACCCTTATGCTCCATGACATGATAAAAAATATCTCGCTAGCTCCCTCCCTTCTTTATAAATAGCCATAAATACAACTGAAACAAAAGTTAAGATCAACTACTTGCTGGGAGGAATAACAAGGGTCACTGCTACAATAAAAGATATCACCATGAAGAATCAACAATCTTTGATTCAATTACAAACACTTCATGTCATTGATCATTGATCCAACCAAGCTTGAAGATCGCCTCAATCATTGATCTTTAATCCAACCTGAGGGTCCACTCTCTTATGGGCTCTTTGATTCAACATGAGGTTTCACACCTTCTGTGGGATCTTCAATCTAGTTTAAGATTCTATTCCCTTTGTGGAGTCTTTGGTTGAAGTCTAAGGAGTGTCTTCTTCTAATGTTTTCCACAAATATATATATATACTTGTAATAACCTACCCATTCCCCTCTTCCATGATCACATATAGACCAAAACTTTGCTCGACCTCCACCCTAATCGACCACCTCAGACACCCATGATGTCACCTAACAAGTCATATGATAAGTAATTGTAACTGCTCCCAGAAATTCATTTTTCACTCAAGAATTTCCTTCAACCTCCATTAAAAATAGCTATCTCAATCTTACAAGTGTCAAAGCCCTAAATAACCAAAGCAAGCTCCTGTTCTCATTTACCTTCCTCCTTAAAAGCTTCAAATGTCCATGGTCTCCTGACAATCCCCCTAATGCCTAATGCTTCCTATTTCTTATAACCCTAGCGCTCTGAACTTCGCACTTTTTCTCATCTCCTCTCACATCCCTCAACTTCATTGAGTCTTAAAGGCATTAAATTTGTAATTCTCAAGTTCGTGACATCAAGCTCAGTCTCCATGAGCTCATCTCTCTAGGTGGCCCAACCCACACTCAACCTTATTAATAAGCTTCCCTGCATTCAAGAAGAAACATATTGTCTGGCCTCTTCCTCTAAATTCACTCTAAGTAATGCTCTCATGCATAGATGCATGGAACAAAAATTAAAAATTCATTGGTTTTAAATTTGATTAGCTTGATGATCTTCATGCATTGAAAAACCAACCCGCACTTTAAAACCTTCGTGTCATTGAGTTTTTGATTTAGCCAAAGTATGAAGACCATCATGTTCTTAATCTTCAATCTAGACAAAGTTATGTCTCATTCCATCGAGATCCTTGATCCTAGATGAAGGAAATGAATGCTCGCCTTTGGCGACCATGCCTACCCAAAACTTTGTGATGACTTTGTTATCGTTAGGTAGCAATGAGTATAATCATTGTGCAACTTCAACATTGTTGGCATATCAACAAACTCTAATTAGAGGTAGATGAGAAGATATCATTATCATTAAAAACCAATAATGAGATGAGAATTTCATCAATGAAATACTTCTACCTAGGACTTACATTAAAGAACAAAAATAAAATACACAAATTATTTTTTGGCCAGAAAACCAACCACCATCTATTCAAAATATTTGAATCTTGTGAATTCTACTATACAATAATGACTGGTTTTAAGTTAATTCTATTTAGTCATATAAAACATGCAAACGCAAACGTATAAAATATATACAAAGTAATGCATAAATATTATTTGTTAGCACATTGATAGTTGTGGTCACAAAGAATGTTTTTACATTGATAGTTGTGGTCATAAAGAATCTTAAAAACAACCTGCACATCTTTAAATGATGTATGAGGAATTACAATTTTAGTATTTTAATGAGAAATATAGTATGCCAATACAACGAAGGTATGCTACTACATCTAAATGGCTGTTGAGGCATTATTCATCAAAGACATGTTTAAATGATTAAAAAAAAAAAAATACTATTCACCCTCTCTTATGATTATGAATAATTCATAAGCATATAAGTAATCCAAATAATCATGATAAGCCTTTCCAAAATCTTGACACCTACACCTACCCAACTGATCAAGCAAAAATACCAAGGACATGAGTCTGATTTTACTGATTCCTAATTGATTTACTTCTAATGAATTTTCACCATCAAATCGTTTGCATGAGATTATAAGACTCCCCCATATATGCCACTCCAGGTTCAAAACACCAACACATATGTTGAGTTGCCCTTGATTGTAAGTCCAGGTCCAATAAGCCTCTCTATTAAATAAAGTAGTTAGTTCTGATACTACAATTAAACTTTAGAATGATTAGTCAACAAGCGAATGCATATGACTTTAAGGATTCCTCATTACAACCAAAATAACCAAATTGAAATAAAGCTAATAAAATGTCAAACTAAATCAGCTAAGTATCACTTATATGGTAAAGTTGTAAGACCATTATTTAGCTTTCATCATCCACAAGGTCGTAAGTTGCGCTTCTAAGCCTTCCAATGGATGTAAGGCTCACCAATTAATTTGGATCCAATTCATTAAATAAAATTTTAAGTTTTTCAATAGATGTAAGCCTCAACTTAAACCATTATTGAGCTACATTCTATGGTACTAAGCAATAAATCAAAATCAAATCAACCCAAAACAATATATGTGCCTTAGATATGCTTCTTCAGATTAAATTAAAACTCACAGATAATTGATAATCATGCAATGCCTTTGAGCACTTATCAATCATGTCAAATACCTCTAAACCATAAACTACCTTGTGTAACTAAACTATTTAGTGAAATTGGTGCAACCAACATTCTACAAGCAAATGAGTTTATATTAGCCTCAAAAGAATATCTTTGGCATATACATCCCTCATGGGTGCTCTAGGTTGCTGATCAAACTCCCTATACGTTATGGCTTCAAGCCCTTGAAGTAGTTTAAAGATAATAAAATCATAGTGAAAGAAAAAAGTTTTAAGGAAGAAAAGAAAATGTCACTTCGAGAAATTACTAAATGAGAGTGTTACATAAGAAATTATGTTGGAAGAACATAAAAAAATATAGTGAATTATAACTTGTAGATTGATCCAATACAATGAAATGGAATTGGCTCTGAAAAGAATGAATAAAGTTAAGACTTTAGATCTAAATGTGACATCATTCAGATTTGAAGAGTTAGGGGGAGTGGGGGTGGGTTTATTATAATGATTTGCTTGACAGTTCTCTTTAATAAATTCCTGAAGACCAAAGGATGTAAAATGATTGAAGAAGAAGCATTTTAGTATGAATGCTTAAAAAAAAAAGGTGGTATTCACCATGCATTTTATTTGGTGAATCAATCGATTGTAGCTTGTTGTAGTATGCCTATTATTCTAGTTTGTTCTAATTTATGTTTAGTATTTTATTTTTCATATATGTAAAATATCTTTTGGCATTACTTTAACTAAAATGTGATTTCTATAATTTTATGTATTCAGCATGTTGACACCAACAACAATAGAGGATGCCATGAGTGAGCCCATAAATGTGAAGTTTTGAGAGTAATATTAATCAAGATCAAGCTGTTTGATTGATAACAAAATTTTAATCATGATGATGAGCATAATATGGTGAATGATAATGAGAATAATGAGGGAGATGGTAAAGGCAATGGAGATAATGTTGAAGAAGTTGATGAGAATATTGAAAATGATAATCCAACTAAAATGAAGAAAACATCATGGGTTTAGTAGGAGTTTAAATAAAACATTCTTCAAGAGGTTCAACAAAACGCATATTGTTTTCATTGCAATTAACAAATTTTCTAAAGGAAATAATGGTGCGACTACACAATTTAGAAGGAATTTAGAATGATGCACAACTAGGATTCATAGTATGGGGGGAAATTTTACATTTTAGCCAATGAAAATTAAAGTACCTACACATCCTAAACAAATCAAGAGGGAGGTATTTTGACAACATTCAAATTTTACACTACCTTTGCCGGTCCAAGTCCGTTGTGAAAAGTGGAGGGATGTGACAAGCAGTCGACAACCAGCGTAAAACTTATCGAAATAATCATGACATGAATCATTTAAAACATTGTGTTAAAGCAAGGCGTCCCACAAAGCATTTATTTGACGAATCTGATGAAAAGTGTGTAAAGGCCGTTGCCTTCGTGTAGTGTTAAATAAGCAAAGGTTCTATATTATGGGATGTGGGTAAAAGTTAGAAACTAGAATTAGGTTAGGACTTAGAATATATGTACTCTTACAGATAAATTAACTAAATTAATATATATTATGATTCATAGGAAGATAAATATTTTGTGTTCAAAAAACTAAATGGGTTGGGGAGAAGGTTAAGAAGATTGATAGTTTAGGTTTTAAACTTTGATATTCAGATAAAAATCGAATTAGAAATGACGTAGATGTGATTATATATAAAAGTTTGAAGGATAATAATATAAATATTAATAGATGTGAAGATAGAATTATAGTTTTAAAGATTATTATTGATACTAAGATTATCAATATTATAAGTTTTTATGCTTCTCAAGTAGGTTTAGATGTAGGCTCAAAAAAATTTTTTTTTTGAATGAATTAGAGGGATTAATACAAAAGATGTCTCTTAAAAAAAATATTTATTGGAGGAAATTTAGATGGATATGTTGGTAGAGTGATAAAAGATTTTAAAAATATTCATGGTGATTATGAATTTGAAGTGACTAATGAAAAATGTAAGACTATATTAGATTTTACTTTAGCCCTATTTTTTGTAGTTGCTAATACTTTATTTAAGAAAAGAGATAAATATATTATTACTTATAAAAATGAAACTAGTAAAACATAGATTGATTATTTTCTGATAACAAAAATAGATCGTTTAAATTATAAAGATTGTAAGGTTATTCTGAGTGAAAATTTAAGTACCCAACATCGATTGTTAGTTTTAGATTTTAAGATGGGTGTTGGGTACTTAAATTTTCATTTGTGAGCCCATCTAAGATTTTCACTAGTAACCAAACTTGAATCAAGCATTGATCAAGTCAATTAACCTATTTAGGCTCATTTGACCCAAAGTGACATAAAGGACCTTTTTGAGCCAAATTCTAATCCAACCCAAATTGAACTAACCAAGCTATCTAACCCTCACATCAGAGCAACAATCATCCTAGATGATCAATCACTCAAATTGGGTCAAACCAAGTCAAACCTAGCCTTTGACCAAGTCAACACTTAGCCCAAATGAAACTAAACAAAGCCAAAATTCTCTATGCCAAATTGATTGAAACCATTGATCTAAACCAATCCATAATCAATGATTGAACATGACCATCAATCGAGCCAAACCAAGCCTAATTGGCCACTTGACCTAAGTTGACCCAAATTGACCTAAAAGAAAATGGGTCAAATCTTGATCTAAGCCAAATTGATTGCAACCAATGGGTCAAATTCATTCCAAATTGATTGAACTTGACCAAAGCTTCAATTGACCAATTAGACCCAACCTAGCCCAATTGACCATGAACCCAACTTGACCTAAAAGGTCAAATCAACTTAAAATCAAACCAAATCAAAATTGATTGAAACCAAAGCTTGCAATACATTTCAAATGATCAACCAAGCCTAAACCAACCCATGACCTAACCTAATGGTCAAATGGGTCAAATTGGTCAACTTGACCCATTTGACCTAAATGAACCTAAATGAACCAAAACCAAATCTAAACCAAATTGAACCAAACCAATGATACCCATAGGCTCCAAATGATCATTTGAACTTGACCTAACCATGGTTTGACCCAATTTGACCAATTGGTCAACCTAACCCAATTTGACCCAACTTGACCTAAATGGGTCAAATTGAACCAAATCAAATCAAATGAACTCCAAATCACTTGAAATTTGGCTCAACCCATTTTTGAATCATTTCAAATCTGGCCAAATCAAAATCATGGCCAAATGACCACTTTGCCCTTAGGTCAAAGGGTATCCTATGACCAAATTCATTATTTAATCATTTCTCTCTCAAGGCCACTTGACATCCTTCCATTGGTCCACATTGGCACCAAGGGAGGTGGTGAACATGACTCAATGAGCTTGGGTCAGCCATGACCCAAGGCAAAGCCAAACTGACCTCCCCAATGTCATTTGAACACTTGGATCACCAAATGCACTCACTAGCACATGGGTATCCACTCTCCTTCACTCCAGAACCCAAAATGACCCATGTGGGGTGTTTTGCAGCTCAAACCGTGCCTCCAATCCATGCCATTGATCAAAAATGGCAAAATAACCTCTCACCGTCCGATCCAAGGAGGGGAAGATATACCCCTTCTCATTCCCACTCAAACCATAGAGAATCATTTCCTTAGAGCTAAGGAGATTCAATCGAAGCCTCCCCAAGTTTTTCCAAGCCATTCCCAAGTTCCCTCGATTTTCATTTTCGGTTTTACTCAAAGCCGAAACAGGGGAGATCAATCCTGAGCTCAACTCATCCAATTCTCAACCAAAATCAAATTAACCTTGCACACATCATCCTTGGACCTCGTCGAGCTCGATCAAGTCATTTCCCAAACCTCCAAGCCACAGGAAGCACTACTTAGATCAAGCCCGATCACCATTGAAGGGGAGCTTGGTCAACCGAACCATCTACTTCAAATCAAGACCTAATTCCTTCAACAGGGCTTCGTCGCTACTAGACGAAGCTACCTCCTCTGTTGGAAGCGTGATAGCTCAGCATGCCATTGAAACCGACCTGGGATAAATTTTGCTTGGTCCTTTGTGAAGGAAATTGTCATCCCATATCACCGTGATGCATTGCTTGTGCTTCCCAAGGTGTGGGATCATTTGATTTCATTCGAGCTCGGTGAGCGATCGAATGACGACGGAGCATCCATCTCTCGCCGCCGAGGAGAAGGATCACACATCGTCCGTTCTGCGTGATTGGAATGGTCGCGGATCGATCAATGCTAGATCTCCGTGATTATAAGTCTAAACAGGATTAATCTCTACCGTCCGATCTTTGATCGGATAGAGAAAGACGACCGCCATTGACTCAGCCGATGATGTAACAACTTAAATAACATATCCCGTCACGCCACGTGAAAAGCACGTCGCGTCAGCTGTCACGTGGCCCGACGAGATTAGGAGGGTTAATTAAGCTTAATTAATCCGATTTTAATGATGAAACTTCCAAAATTCATAACTAATGTAGAAAAATCCAAAAAATACAAATAAACACTTATTTTAAAGATAATTCAGAGAGGAATAATAAAAGATTAAAATTAATTAATTTTGAATAGTGATTTTAACTTAATTTGGGTTTTATTGAAAATATAATTAAGCTAATTACTCCCTACTTAATCAGGCAATTGACTCCAAACTTTTTGAGATCAATTAGTGAAATGACCTCTACTCCCATGATTTTCTTAAAATTTATTGCTTGATTAATTAAGAGAATTGCGTGTTTCAACCTTAATCACTCTCTTAATTAATTAAATGATTAATTAACCTATTAAATAATGATAAATTCATTAATTAAGCTTGTTAATCATCATGAAATAGTGAATGGACATAAGGAATGAGATTATGACTCCTTTTTCAATATTTTCCCCTAAGTCTATGTCATTTGGATAAACACTTAATCAATTTGCAATTAATTAATCACTTAATCACTTCATTAAATAATTCAATTAATCAAACTCAAAATTAATTCATTCCAGAGCTTAATCACTCAATTCCTGGGTAGATTCTTAGGTGATCAATAACCTAAGAGAATTCCAAAGGAAATTATAATCAAACTATAGTATGGGTTATAAAGTACTTAATCAAACCCTTTAATTAATCAATAACATGAGCCAATTGCATTAGGCCCTTTTTATTTATTAAGTGCATTGGATTTAATTTCCATGTGGTTGCATATCATATGTTGGCTCACAATCACTTGGATAATTATGTTAAAGTGATATAGATAAGGGATAATTAATGGATTTAATTCATACCTTAACTTAATCAAAAACATAAAATCAACTTAATTGTTCTAAATTAAACCAAACCAATTCACACATGGGGGAATGGGTTGGGATTAGCAAATATTTCTCACATTTCATAAGTCAAATCAAATTCAAAAATAAAAATCTCCTTAAATAATTTTGATTCATTTTAAATGATCTATAGGATTGTCCTTAAGAATTGATTAGGGTGAATGAAATCGTGTGCTTACATTACTTTATTTCTTTCCAACCATATTAAATATTATTTGTCATATGAAATCATGCATTCATCTCTTTTGAAATTTAATTAAAGAAAATATTTTCTTTTATGTCAAATTGCATGTGTTGGCTAAAACTAAGAATATGAATGACTATTATCACTATTAAATCAAAAAATTTATAAATCAAAGATTATAAATGAAGTGATGCTAGTTATAAATATTTATAAATTAGTATGTGATGATAGCATAAGATGTGTATTATGAAGTTCTTTTCCTTTCTTTAATATGGAATTCATAGATTTGCAAGTGTATAATTCATCTGAAAAGAACACAACATTTGCCTAAATCTATTCCTATGCATCTCTATATTAAGACTTAGGAAGAAACTTCATATTACACATGTAAATGTTACAACCAAATAAAACATAATCTCTTGCATGATTCTTTATCCATTTGATTCTTTTTGTACATCTACATGTATATAAAAAAAGTGATATATCAATGACATCCACATACTTTAAGAACCCTAAGTAGGTCTTGTACTTCCTAGAAAATAATGACGTCAGACTCACTTATAACTTTTATACATATGGATGTGCATTTAGTTAATGATAAAAATCCCTTTTACATAACATTACATGCATTAATGGAATATCAAATTTCAAATTACATATCTTTGCATTCATCATCAAAGTGTGTTAAGATTTGGATTGCATGTATAGGTATGCTTAAGATTATTCATATGCATGATATACATGATGGAAAGAAATGAATGAGGGTGTGTTATGTGACACTAATCCACCCTAACTAATCCTAAGAGGTCTTTCTTATTGAATATGACTATTTAGAAAGAATCTAAACTTAGTGTTAATTAAAAATACATAATAAACTATTTATTAAAGAAATTCATTAATCAATTACCTTAGAAATCACTTAAGGTAGGGATGAAAGAGATACTTTCCCTCTCTTTCTTCTCTTTTTTCTCTTTATAGCATTTAATCACTAAGTGTAGGTTCATTCAAATCAAATCAAATCACCAATTAAAATTGACAAATCAACTAAATCACCTAAACTAAAACCACCATCTAAATTGAATCTTTCATACTTAGAAAACTTCAACCTTAAAACCCTAGACATACCAAACCTTAAATGACACACACATTCTAAGTCACCATTTCTAACTCTATATTAGGCGCATTGATGTATGATTTGTTTTGTAATGTAATATTTTAGACTAGATGAGAGGTGTATGAGATAATTTATGAATTTATCTTAGCCTAATCATGTTTTCTAGGTTGTGCTTAAGAGTGCTATAATAAAAATATAAATATTTTTTGCTTTTACTTGACTAAGTATAAACCAAATTGTGACAGTGGACTTGGTTACCTTGGTGCTAAGTCTAACTCATTCATATAACAACTTAGATTGTGTGGTATGTTTAGCTAACTTTTAGTTTGCAGGTTTAGTTAGATTTACCTTTCTTATTTTGATATAAATTTTGCAATTAAGATTTGGAATAAATATTATGGGGGATTAGGATGAACATTGGTCATAAGACCAAGTCTTATGTACCATGTGATACTTTGGAGCAATTATATTCCAATCAAGCTAAAAAAAAAGAGAAAGAAAAGGAGCAAACCAAAATGAAGAAATGAAGAATGAAACATGAAGACTCCATAACATGAATTTCTTTTAATTGTAATTATTCATTTGTACTCCGGGTTATATGAGGATAGAGCTCAGCTACCCACACTTCTTTTCGGTTATATGCGGTATCACATCGCCTCTTTTTTTACTAATTTTATAAATTGATTGATGTTATATTTATGATTGCAATTGTGGATAAATGATGATTTTCCTAGTTTGTTTTGATGTTGTTGAATGGCCTGATGCATTAGCTCTTAGAAAAAATAAATTTTCTATTCAATTAATCAACTCAAAATTAAATTAAATTCATAACCTCACCCAAAAGCTTAGACATAAATCAAAATAATAAAAGATTTAACAACTCTTAACTAGATATGTATCATATCATGCAAAATCATATATTTCACTCTTATTAATGGGCTTCCACCTTGCTAAAGAAAATGGCTTGACCTTTGAGAGCCATGGTAAACACCTCCTTCTTTTGATTTTGCCCATAACCAATTTTCTCAGCAGATATAAAAAATCATATAGCGTCAACAATGTCCAAAGATCAAAATAAAATTTGACAAAATTTGCCTTAGATTAAGTCATGAATTCATGCCACTCATGATCTAGTCTCTTAGGGAGTGAGTTTAAAGACTTAATCTCCTTTTTAAATAAACAACAACCTAGCTATCTTACAAAGCATAAGACTTGCTTACATGTATTTAAAATCATAAGAGAAGTTAGTTGGTGGACACTCAAAGCAGAGGTAAGCCCAACAATCAGGTGGTTTACTCTCTCTTGTGGAGGTAAATCATATACCCATTTTGCCCTAGATTTAGGCCGTTAGATTAATATAACTTATTTCAACACAACAATCAGAAACTTAATTTGTATTATCGCTACCATCAACAACAACAAATCTACTATTGATCCACATTGCAAACATTTTATAAGTACATGAAGTTTCGAGACAAGCACCTAAACCTCCAAATTTGTGTGTTCTTGTGCTTCTTCCTCTTATTTTTGCATAGAAATTGCTTCTACCAGATGATCCAATGATGTCATTTCCTCCAGTAGCTTCCATCAGATGATCCGATGATGTCATTTTCATAACCTTGATCACCTCCTACAAAATCTTCAGTATAAGTCTTTGCTTTCTAGTATCCAAAAGATTTTAAATAGTTCTTAAATAATTTGCATCATCCTTATAACCTTATTTTTATAAATGAGGATCCACAACTTTTAATTTATAATTGACTATTATTGAATATTGATGAATGAAAATTATTGTGATGTCAATTGAGTATTCTCTCTTTAAAACTAAGTGATATGCTTGATCGCTTGAGTTTTCTTATCCCCAATCATAATATCTTTCGTTCAAGCATAAGCACTTCTTGCAATCTTTTCTATGTAGTTTATCCATATTCAAGTTCACATTTCTCATCTTATTTTTCATCATCCATATTCAAGTTCACATTACTCATCTTATTTTTCATCTTCTCTCTACTTCTTTAATGGTCATTCTACATCACACTCAAGTGTCACCAGACCACCAATACAGCACAAGGCTTGTATGATAAAGCGTAGTAAATCATTTCACTTTTCCTTATAGAGGCCAACATCCATAAGAATACATCTCTGTAGATTTTCCAAGATGATTTTGACTATAAGCATTTCCAATCAGAATGAGATTGCACTTAAATCACATTAAATGCAAAAAGTATATTAATACATGTACATCAGTGAATCAGTTTAATACAACCAACACAATCAATATGGTTTCAAAGTTGCAGGTAAAAGGCCATACAAACAGTAACAATTAGAGAGAATATTGTCCCTTTCCAAGCATTAATGTACACTATTAAATTGACAGAAAACTAAAAAAAATTAAGAGAAAATTAGCATACCTCATCTGCAACATCTGCTTGTAATGAGGGGACCACACAATTTTCAAGTAAAATAGGTCTTCCGTTAACCTGTTCCTCAATGATACACTTACGAGATGAGCCTTCAGAACTAATGTTAGCTCCTACAAGATGACTGCTAGATATGGTAGAAACACACTGTTTCTCCAATTTTCATTTTTTTGTCTGTTATCCTTTCACCTGCATCCTGTTTCGTTTTTGCTCTTCTTGAAAAAGTAATCAGTTGGGCACAGGAATGCTCCTTCAAAGCTCCAACATTACACAAAACATTATCAGTGTTATCTGAATGTACGCCCATCTTAGCACCAACTTCAGGACATCCAGAATTAAATACTCCCGGTTCGGTAGCTAAATTTACATTCAAATTGATGGGGTTACCCATTCGATCATGGACTGCCACAGGAGCAGTTGAGCTCTCTTCAGCACATGTCCTGTAAGGTGGTTCAAATTTTCTGCCTAAACCATCCATCTGAATAATATCTTTAATATTACTCTCAGATCCAAATACAGTGGGGGAGGTGGTTGCCTGCCCGGAAATATTCTCGACTTTGATGCTACTCAACACCCTGCTAGAACGAAGTACCATAGGTCCCATATCCTTTTGCTCGGTTATTCTGCATTGCCTAGTTCTTTGGTCGTTGGAACATGTTGCTGCAAAGATTCAGTGAATCCATGTCTGCCATTGTAAGTAGAGCATTGACATTTTTCCTGTGAAAGAAACGTCATAACAAAGAGGCGTGCAAAAATCAGTTCATCAGTTAAAACATTAGAAGACGTTTACATGTCAAGTAAAAGCTTAATGCATGCATTTTTTTTTTTTTTTTGGACTCATAATGCTTTAAAGACTCAGGAACCTTAGTTAAAGGTATCAAAAGTCTTCAAAATAATAATAATAATAATAATAACATAAAATAAATCCTCCAGGTAAAATAAAGTTAAGTTCAGCATATGATCTCTTAAATATTAGGTTTCTGGGAACTCGTACTTAATGTGAACATGACTAGTACGATTATTTGACATGTGAAAATAAAAGAAATTCCAAAGGTAAAATCACATGCAAAGAATACATTGAAAATGATACAAAAAAGAGCACATATCACATCCCACGGGTCCTTACTCACATCAGGATTGTCACAACCAAGGTAATAATCAGTGAAGATGGAAGACCATTTAAAGAGATTATCTACTACTTGAATGGTCATCTACACAAAAAAAAGGATTATATTCATGTCCTAACAAGTTAAACCAATTATACAAAATTGGAAATTATGATATAATTTACAGGGTGAGTTTGAGTGATTAAAATGAAGAAATTTCAAAAGCACTATGTAATAAAAGAATACGATGGAAAGTAGATGAAATAAACTATTAATTAAGATCAATTTGTGTTAAAATAAATGAAAATGAGTGAGAAATATGTATAATAAAGAAGTTGGGGAGTAGGAACACATATTGAGTTCAAAAATGGATTTAGAACGTTTAGGCGTGTAAAATATAAGGTAAAAGGCGTACTCATATGAGTGGCAGATAACCAAATGAAAAAGTTATGAAGAAAAAGTTAGAACAAAATAAGCATGATAGAGTGCAAATAAAATTTGTCCAAATTTCAGTTAAAACCTCATGCATTTGATGCCAAATAAATAGGATAAGGGAAATGATGATGAGAAGGAAGAGAAGTTCATAAGGACCCCAAGTAAGCTTACAATCTACAATGTATGTAATTTAAAAACTAACTTTATAATGCAAATATAAGTTTAAGCAATATATATATATATATATATATATATATATATATATATATATATCTCTGTGTGTGTGTGATTTTTTTTTAATATATTAGTATAAGTAACAAATTACAAATAGGTATTAAACCTATTCTGCTTAAATCATTTTTACAACATTCATAGATGTATATCTACTTAAAAGTAATCATTAATAAATAAGCATATCTTCCTCAAAAGACCCACTAATCAATTGAATATGCTAGATCATTAGAGTAATATTATTGAGCTAAAAATATGCATATCTTTTGTATATGTTTCCCATAATTTACTACGCAATATAATTAACAGTGAACTTTAAACAACTATGATAGCAATAAACCATTGTATAAAATATGTAATATATATATATATATATATATATATATATATATATATATATATATATATATGTATGAATTTAAAAGTAAATCATATGGAAAACATATTTCTATATATAATTTTAGTACTAATAAATTTTTTAAATATCCAAATTTATAGAAAAACAAATTCATATAAATTACTCGATGATTGAAAGAAACATATTGCGCAAATTGTTTGGTCCAAGTGGTCCAGCAGCTTTGGTCAGCAGAAATATCAGTGACAAAACTGATGAAATTTGTTAGTCTGCTAGATAGCATGTGGAATCAACTAAACAATCAAAATTTGAAGTGGAATCATTAATAGAAATATTACAAGTGCGTGGAACCTTCTTACTGAATGGTGATTGTTGAGTTTCCCTTGATTTGCATCACGCTCAGATTTAGGACTAGATATCCATGATGATCCCCTTTGAATATCAGGAGCCAAATTGGGTGGTTTAATGTCATGAATAAAATCAGTATGAAAAGAGAACCTTTTCCGCTTGTAAGTCAAAAGCACTTTGTCACTTGACATGCTGCTTTCAGTATCTGTCTCTTTGAATTCTGGCACTTGATGTTTACAGCTGCTTAGATCCAAAAAAAAAAGGATAGAAAAGTTGAATGTGGAATGAACTTTACGAGCAAAACTATATAAACCTTCTTATAAAATTGCAAACTTACACAATCACGAGAACTTATCCTTTTCTGTTCAAGCATAAGAGATCTACACGGTTTCCTTTGAACAATCACAGCGACTAGTTTAACCAGATAAGTATCCTAACAAACAATAAAAGCAGATTAAATGATTATACATAAAACACCTTTTTCATGAAGATTATTCATGGTTGATCTGTAGAATCCTAAAGACTTCCGGATCTATTTATAAAACTTCACTCTATGTTTCAAGTGCACCTTACTACAAGTCCTAACATTTTTTTTTTTTTTGGCTGCTCGAGGAAGAACGTTTGAACAAAAAATTGGGTTGATAGCCAAGAAAAAACCAGCCCAAACAAGTACAGCTCATATTACAGAAAAAAAATACCATAATGGCTACAAATAACCCAGCCATCAAGTGTAATTCTTGTTTAAGTAAATCAACAATGACCCAAATTTAATACAAACTAAATAAATGAGTGAACTAGTCCCAAGATGTAGAGAAATCATCCTCTGATCAAACAAATTTCCTCTTAATCGCATGCCTAACGCATTAGTAACAAATTAACCAACGTTTGGGAGTAGGTTTTACCTCTGAACCCAAATCCATTGAGGTAGAAGGAATAACAACGAGAAATCAAAAAATGATAATGTAATCCTTCTTTGCCGAAAATATTCGCCTGCGAAACTCGCCGGAGGCAGCTAGCAATAGCGGTAATGACGAGAGGACGAAAGCGCAGAAAATAAAGTTACGCATGGACAAAGCAAAGTACAGAAACTTCCTTCGCCGACCGTTTACGGTAGCTCTCAAAGCCTCGCCAGGTGAGATTCCTAACGCCAATGGCAGCCGACCGGCGATGGATAAGATAAGGGATGCGGATTCTGAGAGAAAGTAGATAGAGGAGAACAAATCCCGCCTTTGTTCAACAGCTTGCACAATCCTAGCGGACTTCCTCCCCCGCCAGTGTAACCTCCAGTCCTCCACCTCGCCTCTCTCGCCGACTCTGTCGTGGCTGGAACCGAGCGTCCGCTTCACAAGCAACGATTTTGGAGATGGTAAAGGCGTGTTCAGTGGAACTTCCCCCAGATGGCCACGAGTTTCTAAATGCTTAGTTGGGCTGGTTAGCTGATAGCGCGGCCATCGGAAACCTCCCTGGGTTAGCTTGATGTAAGGAGGTCCAGACAAACCTGTTGTTAGCCCGCGTTCAACCCAATAAAGTAAATCTTTACTGTATTTTTTTTTTAAAATAAAACTTATGATTTAACAAAATTAAATTCTAAAACAAATGCATATATATAGCAAAAATAGTTTAAGAAATTAATACATAAATAATTTCAATTAATATCAACGAATGAATAAAACGCAAAAATTTATTGAAATTTGCAATCAATAGAATGACAGATTTTCAAGTTATTATTTTTATATGCAAAAATTCTTCATTGTGGACAAAGATGTTAATGCGTTATCCATTTTCAAAATAAACTTTAAAATAATTTGGAGACTGATTTGACCGAATAAATTCACCAAAGATAAACAAAACTTTTATAATCTTAGAGAGAGAGAGAGAGAGAGAGAGAGAGATGAATTACATTCTGGCATGTGGCAATTAACAGCTCTCAAATAGTCTAAAAAAATGATCGAAATAATGTCCAAACTTACACGTGCAATGATTTTGATGGTTATCACAAAGGTGTACAGGTAGCTTGTTTTACATATAAAACTCTTGTTCTTCTTTTTCTAATCACAAAAGCATCCATATATACATATATTTTTGGGGCATTTACATAAATAGCACAAACTCTTACATATTTACAATACTAAAATTTTGATATATATATATATATATAACACCTCAATATTCAATATTACATCAAAATAGTATTTTTATTAATTTTTTGAAATAAATTAGGCCTTTTCAAGCATAGAAAAAGCACTATTTTGATAAATATCAAATTTTAAGTATTATATATATATAAATGCATAAGAATTGTGTGCTACATATGTAAATTTCCCTTCTTTTTCATCAGATTTAAGCAGCAATCACTTCATCTTTGTGGTCACCTTCAAGACAAGAGTCCCCATTTATTTTTATGACATTCTTTTCCAAGGATGGAATTACAGGAGGCCTGAATCTGTGTGTGCTGTCATCTTCAAACCCTCAGTAGTGTGGATGGTTGCACCAGTTGTCATCTCAACCTACAACATTTGGTGCACTATTTCATCAACAACTTAAAATTTTTTTTTAAAAAAATGGCTTTAGATTAGGAAGAGTTTTCCGATATTGCGAAAGATGGCCGCCATACCGAAGGCGCTCCAAGTGCCATTTCGAAGTTGAATCGTCTCACTAGCATCGCTGTTGCCACCACAGTCTAAAACAAAACAAATCATTTTATCATTTTTAGGATTGCGAAAAAAAAATCTATCACGAACAATATGTATTTAACACGTTGAAAGACTCAAATTCAACTCAATTGTTAAGCGAGTTGAAATTGAATATATATTTTAACTTTTTTAAATGAGCTAAACATAAACAAAACTATGATTAAACATATTATATAATTTAAAAGACTAGTGTGTGCATGATTGTGTATCTATATAAACACGCTTTTAATTATATATAATGTATATCATTTTTTACATTCAAGGCATGGAATTCAATCCAATGGCTGAGATGTTGGCAAAACACATATGCCTAACAAAACTAAAACAAAATATAAATTTTAGAGATAATCTAACACAAGCCAAGTTTAAACATAGCAAAAATCAAACAAGCGAAGCTCGAACATAGCCCAAGCTCTCCAAAACTTAGCTCATTTATACCCTTATCCATTTCTACCTCAACCAAGAAGATTTTTGTTGGTTGAGTTGATCTGCTTTTTCTTATGAGCTACATGAGCTCTTAGAAACATCTATCCATCAACCAATACCTTTGCCATAAAAGATATGCCAAGTGCATTATAGAGTTATTTGCATTATTCATTAAACACAAAACAGCCATATTACAATGGAATGCCGTTCAAATTTAAAATAAAATAAAATAAACAATGCAAAGCATTACCTCAAACGTTGCAAACATATCGCCAACGCATTTTCGCGGCCCTCCACCAAATGGTAGATAGCTGAAAATTTAGAATCAGTTTGTGTCAATAACTTAAAATAATATAGCTGAAAGATACTTTTAAGGAAACAAAATAGTGCACATATTTCATCTTTACTCTATCGTCATATGGACCTAACATAGCACAGTCAAATTAGGTCTCACAAAACACGTGTTGCTCATGCATGATAACTATAATCCCAAATCCACCCTCAATAGAAAGCCGTACACAGAGAATAAGGACCTTCCATTAATTGGTAATTTCTAGAATTTTCTATACTAATGAATAAGGACTAATATTAAACTTTAGGTAAATTTAGGGCTTGTTTCGATCCATGAATATTGTTCAGGATTGTCGCACAACCCCTGGTAGCGGAGGAAGCAACGCCTACCAAACGAGTTGATTATAAATTAACCATGAAACATCTTCATCCGCAAAATGTAAGATTGCAAGGCTAATTATCTCTCTCGCTCATAAGAAATTTTTTTGATTCTGGTCAACAAGATCTATGATGTTTTGCTTAAACAAGAAACAACATCATCCGCAAGCCTCATCACAATCACCTAGGTGTTGATTATGGATTTGAAAGTTCAACTGGCCAGTTCATGAAACCAAGCTAGATGGATCAAAAATGCTAATACCAACCCAGTGCCTAGCCTAGATGCAAGACTACATAAAGAGGCCAACCTATTTTGGACAATTCTCTAATCAAACCACAACTAGTCGCCCAATTGAGGATAGATCACCTGGATCCCATCCACGATTTAACTCTTAACTTGGTCCCAGTTAGAACATATAAATTATTAGCATGCTCTAACCCCTACTCAACCAACTGGATTCACTAGTCGAATTCCAGATGTTAAACACTGTTAATTTTATTTTGACAAAGTAATAAACACTGTTACCTACTCCAGCCAGTCAATGAACACAATGTGGATATTTCTCATATAGGTTGGACGCCGCACCACAAGGATTGCCTGATCTCCACAAGAACTCCCTACCATGAATATTATTAATGCTCTCATGGATAAATTGTAACATAATAGTGTATATATATATATATATATATATGTATATATAATTTATTTATTTATTTATATTTATATTTATATATTGAATCGGCAGTGTCAGTTCACAGAACTGACGCTGCAGTTATTCTACAGAAAAAATGCGGATTTCTGTAGCATGAAACCAAGTTAAATACCATCCGAGTTAAGCATACGAGCATGCTTAACTTTGGAATTTAAGAAAATTCCATCCATAATACCAGAAGATGCCTCAATGTTTAAGAGTTTAACTTCATTATACTTAAAGGGTTTCACAATCTCCCCCACTTAAGTAACTGACATCCTTGTTAGTTATGTCAACCCAAAACCATCGAGCAGGCAAATATAATATCTTTAGGCTGGTGTAATGCTTTGGTACTATTTATAACTGTAGGCTCCGAAAATTCGTCACCGATCTCTCGACAAATGAATGAAGAGAGCATGATTTAAGGTGTCAATGTAATTTTCAGAAGTCAGATGGAATAGTAAATAAGACACTACCCAGAGATTTCGTCCTCATTTGGTGAGACTTTAGATCTAGTTCCAGGTTTCCTATAGGCGCAAACACCTATAGGTGATTACCCCTCTCAATGCAGAGAGAGAACTTTCAATTAAGACTAGTCGTTAGATCGCTAAATGCATAGCATATAATAACAGCATGTAGAGTTTAAAATTTGGGGTTTAGAATTTATCAAATTCACCATTATTTAACTTAAAGTGAAGGGTTGCGTTAGATAGTCGACAACCAGTGTAAAACTTGCCGAAATAATCATAACATGAATCCTTTAAATCATTGTGTTGCTTGGGGTGTCCCTTTGCGGAGCGATGTAACGAATCTGATGAAAAAAATGTGCAAGCGCATCGGCGCCGTGCGGTGTTAAATAGCAAGGGTTCATTATACGGATGTGGGAAAGAAATTAGTCCATGAAACTAGAATTAGGTTATGATCTTAGAATATAAGTACTCTTACAAGTAAATTAATGGAATTAGTGATATTATGGTTCATAGAAAGATAAATGTTTTATGTGTTCAAGAAACTAAATGGGTTGGGGAGAAAAGGAGATTGATAGTTTAGGTTTTAAATTTTGATTTTTGGTAGAAATTAGAAATGGTGTAGGTGTGATTATAGATAAAGTTTGAAGGATAATGTTATAAATACTAATAGATGTGGAGATAGAATTATACTTTAAAGATTATTGATGATCTTAAGATTATCAATGTTATAAGTGTTTATACTCCTCAGTAGGTTTGGATGTAAAAGAAAAATTTTGTAATGAATTAGAGATTAATACAAAAGATATCTCTTGAAGAAAAAATATTTATTGGAGGAGATTTAAATGGACATGTGGTAGAGTAGTAGAAGATTTTAAAATCATTTATGGTGATTATGGATTTAGAGTGACTAATGAAGAAGGTAGGTATTAGATTTTTTCTTACATGATTACTGTTCTTATCTTTATTTAAGAAAAGAGATAAGCATATTATTACTTATAAAAATGGATTTAGTAAAACACGATTGATTATTTTCGATAAGAAAAATAGATCGTTTAGATCGTTTAGATTGTAGGTCATTCCGTGAAAGTTTAAGTCGGCTCGATTGTTAGTTTTAGATTTTAAGATGAAAGATTGTAAGAGGAAAAATAAATCAAATTATTGTCTACGATTAGATGAGACTTAAAGAAACAAATAAAAATATTTTAAGAGCGAGCTTAAGAGCTTAGAATTTGGGATGTTCATAAGGAAGTAATATTATGTGAAAAAAATAGAGTGAAATTAAGAGTTCTAAAATGTCTTGAAGAATCAAAGGAAAAAACTTGTTTTAATAAACATAGTTGATGATGAGTCGCGGTGTCTGAAAAGATAAGAAATAAGAAGCGTTGTTATAAAACTTTGTTTATATGTAAAACTTGGAGAATCGGGAAAGATATAAAATGGCGTAGAGATTAAAAGATATATGATACTGAAAAAATTTACTTTTAGTGATTTATCTGATAGATTAGATCAAAGAAGGTAAAAGATGTATGTATAAGTTAGCCAAAAAAGAAATATGAAAGTAAGACTAGTTAGTGAGGTGTATTAAGAATGAAAATAATAAAATCTTCTTAGAAAAGGATATTGAAAATAAGTGGATGAGGTATTTTGATAAACTTTTCAATGAAAGATCAAAGATTGATTTTAGCAACATTAATATCTAAACATAAATAGAATTTTATTTTTTATTATATTAGTAAATCAAGTTAGAGAAACTTTAAAGAAAATGAAATGTGGAAAAATAATAGAGCACGATGATATTCCAATAGAGTGTGAAAATGTTTAGAAAATCAAGAATTTCTTGGCTTACAAATCTTTTAATGTTATTTTAAAGTAAAAGATGTCGGATGAGTCAGAAAAGTTTGTTGGTTCTATATTTAAGAATAAAGGTGATGCACAAGAGTGTGCAAATTATAGAGAATTAAGTTAATGTAAACATTAAAATTATGGGAGAGAGTAATTGAGCATAGGTTACGATATGATACAAAAGTTTCTCACAATCACTTGGTTTCATGCAAGTAGATCTATGGATCTTATACATTTGTTAAGAGATTTGATGGACAAGTATAGAAAGTAAGGAGGATCTACATATGATATTTATTGATTTAGAAAAAGCTTATGATAAAGTTTCAAGAGATGTTCTTTGGAGAGTTAGAAGCGAGTTAATATTAATTACATTCAAGTAATTAAGGATATATGTATACTAAGTACTTGTGTCCAAACACAAGGAGGATTGACAAAATATTTTCCTATTTGGTTGGATCACATCAAGGATCGACTTTAAGCTCTTCTCTTTTTGCTTTAATTATGAATGTTCTTTAGGCATTTACGAAGATGTACCTTGGTGTATGCTTTTTTGTTGATGACATTCTTCTTATTGATAAGACTAAGAGGAGTCAAGAGAAACTTGAATTATGAAGGTTGACTTTAGAGTCTAAAGGTTTTCATTTAAGTAGATCTAAAATTGAATATATGGAGTGTAATTTTAGTTGTAGAAGTTCTAGTGGTAGTGTTGTGTTATTAGGTGAACAAGTCATTAATAAGAATGAGCAATTCAGATATTTAGGCTCTATTGTTCAAAATGATGGTGAAATAGATGGAGATGTTATTCGTAGAATTCAAGTTGGATGGTTGAAGTGGAGGAATGCATCGGCTTTGTTGTGTGATAGAAAAGTTCCACTTAAACTTAGAGAAAATTTTATAAGATGGTAGTAAGACACGATGACTTATGGTGCAAAATGTTGGCCAATAAAAAAGCATAAGACTAAGTTAAGTGTTACAAAGATGAGGATGCTCAGTGGATGAGTGACTTTACTCTTAGAGATAAAATGCGAAATGAGTATGTTGAAAAAAGTTGGAGTAGCCGATTGGCGAGATAAGATTAGAGAGTCTTAGATGGCCACATAAAGCGTCGGCCGTCGATGACGGTTAGGAGAGTAGATATCTTTATGTTAAGAAAGGTAGAGTGACTAAAAAAACTTGGTTAAGATGTATAAAAATGGCCTTAGTATATTTGAATTAAATGAGAATTTGACACATAATAGGACACAATGGAGACGAAAGATTTATGTAGCCGACCCCACTTAGTGGGATAAAGGCTTGTTGTTGTTGTTGTACCATTATTTAACTTAAAGCATATGGTTGTTGGAATGATGTCGTGCTCGATCTAGATCTATGGTTTCGTCATCCAGATCTTAGTGAGAGGAGGATATCACGAAGAATCCTTATCGGAATATGGGTTCGCTCATTCAAGAAATCCTTGTAGGACCAAGTGGTGTCTGTCAGGAGATAATCTTAAGTCCATACGACAAAAGGTTTGTGCTATCAAACATACCCTATAATTTATAACTCTAAGGGTTGAGCCATTCGAGCATCTGTATAGTTCAAGTAATATAATGGTGTCGTTTGGCGGCAACCATCATAGGACTCACGTGCGCATCATGTGTGAAACTCTTCACAAAATGCGGACAGGAACGTCACTTGCTTGAGATTATTTGAGTGAATATAGTAATTTATTTGACTTGCTCCTTGAGCTGAATTTTCTTATTGTATCAACAAATTATGGTGGATGAGTGAATGAATTATTTGCTTTAAGTATTTAAATAGTAAATTTCATTTAGTTCGGATGTATGCTCAGTTGAAATTTAGTTTTATGATGAATTAGTTTAGAGCTCAAATATCTTTTAATGATAATATCCCTTATGGTTGAAATTTTCAATCAACGCGGCCATCATCGGGGTGGTTAATTGATTGATTTGAATATATTTAAGAAACTTTGATCATTCCTATTTAGCTCACAATAGAGGATCGATCTACTAGCATGAGGTAAACTACCGGATATTTTCTTAAGTTGAATTTATAATAGATTTTTAGGTTTTATTAACTTTAGTCACAAAAGCAGAAGAAGATCCTCCTTGGAACATTCAACGTAATGTCGGGGCCCATGCGAGTGTATTTAAGAATACTTGCATAATTTTAAAATATTGAATTTGAGTTTTAATTCTATTTCAAAATATATGCAAGGGTTCAATTACATTTAAGGTAAGGTTTAATATTTTCATTTATCAATTATACTTCAATTTCCCTTTGAGTTTTGATTCAAGCTTGTTTATGTAAGTCATGATATTTTAAACGATTTTCATTTAAATTTGTTTAGAATCAATTTCGAAAATCCAGATTCAGAGTATTCGTAGCATTAGTACGCCAGCTGTTTTGGCTTACTCGGTACGTCCTAATGAGTGTAGCGAGCGGTGTCTCGCGATACTACAATCGTGTCATCATACCCACTATGCCCTAATGGGCATTAGCGGGGTCTTCAATCACATGCATAAAGAAGCACAAGCATATATGCAATTCAAATCATTCAAATTTCACATCAGGCTTTTTTTGGCTTGTTGATATAATAAGCGTATGGCGATCTTCTTCAAGACTGCGTAAAAGAGATATATATACAATTTCTTTTACACATTCAAGCATCTCTCTACCTTCACCAACGTGATAATAATTTTGCATGAGTTACGAGGATTGAATAAGAGATATTAGAGTGTTGATTATTTGGATTGAATAGGTGAAGGAAATGTTGGAAACCTAGAGAAGAACCCGTCTAATGATGGTGTTCTTTCTCAATTTTCGTCATTTGCAAAAAAGAAAAGAGGGGTTGTTTTATGAGGGTAGTGAAAATAGGAACTTGAGAAGAACACTTTGAGGTGTTGCTTCTCGGTTTTGTCGTTTAAGGAAAGAGGGTTGTTTCTGAGGGTAGTAGAAAGGCAGAAACTTAGAAAGAACCCTAATGAAGGTGTTGCTTCTGGTTTATCATTTCAAGGAAGGAAAGAGGCTTTGGCTGAGGGTAGTGGAAATGCAACACAGAAAAATCACTAATGTGGTGTTGCTTCTCGGTTTCCATCGTTTGCAAAGAAGAAAAGATGGGTTGTTTGGCTACAGGGGTAGTGGAAACGCCGGAAACCTAGAGAAGAACCCGCCTAAATGATAATGTTGCTTCTCAGTTTTCATCATTTGTAAGGAAGGAAAGAGGGGATGTTTGGCTGCAAGAATAGTGGACAGAGAACCAGAGAAAATAATAGTGTTGCAGTTGAATATTAGCTTGCCTGCTGTGAAAAAAGCCATTGACATTTGGTTTTCGATGCTAATCTGCTATGAAAGGATCTACATCACCAAGATCAGCAACTAGAGGTTCTAAATCTGAGGGTTCCTCATCATCTGGAGCAAAATAGGTAGGGAAAGGAAGCAATGAGGCTTCTGGTTTCTTGTACACAACATATTTAATGAAAACAAAGTTTCCTTCAGCACTAGGAACCAGGCCCTTAACCCACATCAAATTTCTTAGAGGATCTAACTTGTAAACCCATACATTCTTCACAGTGCATTGCTTTCCACCCATACATCCAACCATTTTTCTTTCGTTGAAAACCTTTCTAGGAGCATCTCTTTGGCCGATGGAATCTCCTGCTCTGTGCGCAAATGATGTACCGTGTGATGCTGGTCCTCCGCTAAAACCATGTCTTTTCATCACGCCCTGGAAACCTTTATCCCGAGTGATCCCAATTACATCCACATATTGGTCTGGCATAAAATGTCGAATCGTTATTGGGGTACCAACAAGGAGAAGAGCATCCTCGACAGGGAACTCCTTCAGCTTCCCTCTTGAGGGCGCTTGGGCTCTAAAATGCCCAACTTCGTTTTCTTAAATGTTTCTTTTGGACTACACCCTGCACAGCGATCCCCTCCTTCTCGGTCTTCACTGGGAAACAATGCTATCGTCGACCAGATGAGATCGACATCATTGTCCTCGGTATGGCCTGATGCGACCAGTTTTTGGCGGCCTCAATCTCATATCCGTTAAGAGGCTCAGCTTAAGCTTGATGAATTAGTGGCTGTGGTAAATTAAGCGAATCACGGGAGATAAAGCTTCTAGAAAAAAGAAACATAGCTTGTGAAAGCGAGGGAAGACACTAGTACATGGCAGCAGTGATACTCTCTCAGCGGTTAGGATTCCGGCATTATGATATAGTGGTGGAAGAGGGTGGAGATGGCGATGCAAAAATACTATGGTAAAACGGATGAGAAGGGTTAAGCGGGGAGCGGATGAGAGAGGTTTGAGGTGGGATAGATCAGGATTAGGAGGTGGTGTCAGTCTGATGAAACGAGGGGTAGAGTGAAAGAATAGCGGAAGATTACTTGCGGCAGAGGGGACAGGAGCGGGTGTTTGAAGGACGAGAGAGATTCGGTTTTTTGCAGAAATTTTTTTCCCTGCCTTCTTGTCTTGGGAGGTAAAAAATAGGGGACTATGACTCTTAATTGCATATTAGTTACTTTCCTTATGAGTTTAGGTGGGATTTTCAAAATTTGAGCGTAATTTCGAATGAAATTAAGGAGTGTTTATGAAAAGAATATAATCTGATCATTAATCCCTATTCATGTGAAAATTCTGATTTAATCATTTAATAATTAAAATTAAATCGAACTTTGTTTAATTAAATTGGATGTTTGATTTCCACAATTTCACGTCAAAAATTTTGTGAATCTTGCCGAAATCAAACCCACATAATATGGCTATCGTTTCTAGATAAATTTCGACGTTCCAAATTCAACGGCGTAATCCGTTTTGCAATTGGAGGCCGTTTGATTAAAATCGGCGTCGAATCAAGTCAATTTTGGTTCAAAGTTGCGCGTCGTCTTAGCCGACATTCAGCCGGACTCGTCCGAATTGGTGAGACGGTCTCATTTGATAGGTTTTGGCGTTTCGGCTAACGGCCGATCAATTTTGACGGAGGTTTTTCGTGCAACCCCGATATCGGTATGCGTAGCGCCGACATTTCCTTCTTGATGGGTCGACCGTTGAATTATGCAATATGTATATTTTGATCAATTTCGACGTTCCGAACGCGATGGCGAAGTTCGTTCGTCGATCGGAGATCATTTCGACTAGTTTTGACGACGTCGAGTGTATTTCAGCTTTGATTTGCGCATCGTCGCATCCGAAGTTCGTCGAATTCGGCTCGTGAGCTCGACTTGGCTGATGGGAGCATACATGTAGGTCAACAAATGCCCTCCAACAAATATGGTGCGCGTATAAAATGGATTATGTTTGTTACAAACTAGTTGACCATACAAGACTTGACCTGATTTGTCTTTATTGACTCATCAAATAGGAAGAGGGATATATTCGGTCATAAGCTTAACGCTTTAATAGGCTTGAAAAAGATCTCATTTTAGCGGTTTATGTCTTTAATCCTCCTTTTTCCTTAGCTTCGTGCTTAGTAGGCTTGGTGAAGAAAGAATTTTATTTATTTTGTGATTTAATTTCCTTCTACCCTAGCTTCGAGCTTGATGGACTTGATGAAGGATTGGCTCTGATTTGTCTAACTTGACTTGTCAGGAGAGTATACATACATTCGGTCCTTCGCTTATTGCTTTGGTGGACTTCTTGAAAGATTAACCTGATTTGTCGGAATTGACTTGTCAGGAGAATGTGCATACTTTCAGTCCTTTGCTTGTTGCTTTGATGGACTTATTGAAGGATTAACCTGATTTGTCGGAATTGACTTGTCAGGAGAATGTGCATACCTTTGGTCCCTTGCTTATTGCTTTGGTGGACTTGTTGAAGGATTAACTTGATTTGTCGGAATTGACTTGTCAAGGGAATGTGCATACATTCGGTCCTTTGCTTGTTACTTTAGCGGGCTTGTTGAAGGGTTAACTTGATTTTCAGAATTGACTTGTTAGTAGAATGTGCATACCTTCGGTCATTTGCTCGTTGCTTTGGTGGACTTATTGAAGGATTAACTTGATTTGTAGGAATTGACTTGTCACGAGAATGTACATACATTCGGTCCTTTGCTTGTTGCTTTTGGCGGACTTGTTGAAGAATACGAGCTGGCGACCTAGTCTTCAAGATGAGCGTTAGGTCTATAACAAGAAGTCGTCAGTCCAACAGTTGGTGTTTTAGTGGACTGGTTGGCTATAAAGTTCTCTTAGTTTGTGAGCTTTTACGAACTCAAGATAGCTTCTTGTATGATTCTTTGCTTTGTCGGACTTGTTGAAGAAGTTATATAGGTTTATGCTTTGTGGTTACTTAGACCTCTCCTCAGATCCTCTCTTGATTCGTCAATCAATTGAAAAAAATTCTCCAGATCTGGATCGTTTAAATTTACTGAGTTGGATCAGCTTTGGAAGATAGATAGCTCTAGCCTTCAAAGTTGTCTTCTAGATGCTCTGAGTGAACGTGACTTTTCCTATTATTCGCATAGCCACCTGTGACCTAAACAAATATAATTATAAATGTTATTTGGAGATTTCAGTACGAGTAGTGATGTCAACCCAAAATAGACATAAGTGCTTTTCTAATATAAAAATTTAAAAATGCTTCCTGCCTGACAGGGGAATTTTCGAGCTAAGATAAAGAGGTACTTATTTCTCTTTTTCTATCAATTATAAGAGTAGATGAGACTTATTGTCAATCACCACATATGTATACTTTCATCTTGGGATATCGGAAAAAGGCACGATATCAAACTAAATAAATATATATAAAAAAAATGCCCGTCTTGCAGGGGGAATTTCATGGCAACTCGAAAATGCGTTCTCGTAATGCAAAAGAATTTTTGAGTGCTATTTCATGTATATATATACTATGAGAACTCATGAATATAATGTTTATTCAATTATGCAATCATGTGCACTCAGACATGATATTTCTTGAGATAACGACCATTGATGGGTGACATAGGTCGTCGACCACTCGAATCAACAAGCTGGTAGGCTCATCCTTCGTATACATTCTCTATAATGTAAGGCCTTCGCAATTAGCTTCAAATTTACAACCGATTCTTTTGTGAGGGATTATCGGTCTTCTCAACACCAAGACCAACTCTCCTCTTTGAAAAGTTCGAGGACGCACTGTTCCATCGAAGGCTTTAGACATTCTTGCTCGATAGATTTCTAAGCTTTGTTGGGCTTGAAGTCTAATTTTGTCAAGCGTGTCAAGCTCTTCCATCCGTAAACATGTGTTCTCCTCTTGAGTGAGATTATACTGGATGGCTACTCGAAGTAATGGTAGTTCAACTTCTAGTGACAAAACTACTTCGACTCCAAAAGTTAAAGCATAAGGAGTGGCTTTGGTTGGCGTCTTGTAAGTAGTTCTATATGTCCATAACGCCTCGAGCATTTTGATGCGCCAGTCTCTTTTATTCCTCGTGAGGATCTTTTTGAGTAGCTTGATCAGTGTTTTATTAAAAGCTTATGCCAAACCATTGGTTCTTGGATTATAAATTGATGAATATCGTCAATCGATTTTGTATCGATCAGCAAATTTATAGATCTTTGCACTCTTGAATGCTAGTTCATTGTCTGAAATAACTCATCGTGGTATACCAAATCTATAGACAACATTATGAGTGAAGAAGTCGACGACTCGATCAACGGTAACCTCTTTAAACGGAGCTGCCTTGGCCCACTTGGAAAAATAGTCGGTTGCTGCTAAGATGAAGCGATGACCTGCTAACGATGGTGGATCAATAGGTATGATTATATCTGTTCCCCAACACTCAAACGGCCAAGATGCGACCATTGGATGCAGTGGTTCGGAGGTTGATGAATGAGATTCCCTTTGACATGCATTCATGGCACCTTTTAGCATGATCAATACAATCTTTCACCATCGATGACCAATAATATCATATTCTTTTGATTTTTGCTGTCATTTTAGGACGATTGATGAATTTCAGACATAACTTTGTTGGCTTCATCCGTTCTTAAGCATCGCAACCACATTTGTTCAAAGGATCTATAGTACAATGTATCGTTAACATAGGCATATCGTAGGATCTCTTTCGTAATTTGCATGGCTAGTGATTTATTGCTCGGCAATTTACTTTCCTTGAAATAATTGATGAAGGGTTATCTCTAATCACCAGGCTCTTCCACTATGAAAGCTTCCCATGATTTCTTTATAGTACTTTTTGAGTTTTTCTTCCTCTTGTACTTGTTGTTCTTTGGGAGAATGAGAATCTATTTGAATTGCTTCCTGCTGGCTTGAGTTTGATGTCCCCTCCACCTGCGGAGAATATGGATTTATTGGCTGTAAAACTCGACGGGTGAAGACTTCTATCAACACATGCTCGTCGTTCATTGTTGTCATCTCTTTGGCTAATTTAGCTAAGCAGTCTGCTTTGCTATTTCTGGATCGAGAAACTCGAGTCAATGTAACATTTGAAATTTGTCATTAGCTTCGAGGCTAACATGATAATAACTCAAGTTTAGTGATCTTATAGATTCAAAACTTGATTGATGATCATGAGAGTCTCCAAAACTTGCAAATTTTGGATACCTATAGCTTCTTCAAGACTTCAAAGCCTCATACTCGGCTTCATTATTGGTTCAAGGTTCAGTCAAGCCATATGAATGTCTTATAATGCCTCTTTCTGGTGTTATGAATACGGGGTCAATACCGGCTCGCGCCTTGGGTAGGTTTGGAGATTGTGCTGGCTTAATCGATGATGCTCCATCAAAATACATCTCCCAGATCTGTAGTTTTTCTCTTTCATTAATAGATAGAATCTGCTCATCAGGCAAGTCATCATTAAGAGGTGAGTCAACTGGAATATGATGCACAACAAGGAAGTTTGTCAAGATTTGTCCCTTCACTGCTTTTTGAGGTACGTACCTAATATCAAATTGTAATAAGAGTACTGCTCATCGAGCTAAACGACCTGTCAATGTTGATCTCGTCATCAAGAACTTCAGCGGATCAACATTTGAGATTAGTGTGATTATATGAGAAAGCATGTAATGGCGGCTTCACTGCAAATATCGGTGAGACAATGCCTCTATTGGAGAGTAGCGTGCACTTTACTACTAATCTTGTGATGTAATATGCATTTTCTTTATTTTCTCAATTGTGTTGTGCAAGTAAACCCCGAGAGACTCCTCTAAGGCTGCGGTGTATAAAATAAGAAGTTTCCCTGGGATAGGAGCTGCTAGAATTGGCGAATTGAGTAGATACTTTTTAATTCTCTCAAATGCTTCTAGGCATTCCTCGCCCCATTTAAATTGAGCGTTCTTTTACATTAGCTTTGCAAAAGGTTGGCATCTTCTTGATAGTTTTGATATGAAACGCCGAATAAATGAGAGTTGTCCTTGTAAAGAGCGGAGCTGGCGAAAGTTTTTCGGTGGAGGCATCTCCACGATCGCCTTGATTTTGTTAAGGTCAATCTCAATTCCTCTGTCTTACAACATATCCCATAAATTTTCTTAAGGAAACCCCAAAAGCACACTCGAGAGGATTCATCTTAAGATCGTACTTTCTGATCCTTTCAAAAACAATCCTTAAATCTGCAAGGTGATCTTTTCAATCAATGCTTTTAACGACGAGGTCATCAACATAGCATTCTACCTTCTAATGAATCAACTCGTCAAAGATGCGTGTCATGTGACCTCGATATATAACCGACATTCTTGAGCGGTATAACTATAATAAATATCAATGGGTGTTACGATGATGTATGTTTCTCATCTTCATGAGCCATTTTGATCTGATTATGCCCCGATGATCCATCCATAAAGGAGAACATGTCATAATTGGTGGTGTTATCCACTAGCAATTCTGACACAGGGAACGAAAAATCGTCTTTTAGACATCTGACCATTCTTCTTCTTCTGAGAACGATATTGCTATCAAATCTACTTCTCCATGAATGAAACCGCTTCAATTAGCTTTTTTGTTTCTGACCACTTGTTCTTCAACATCCGACCTCATTTTTCAGAGCTTGTTTATTGAATTGAATGAATTAATAGCTAGCGAACTGCCACATCAGGGGATAAGTTAGGTATCTCAAAATATGTCCAAGCAAAGCACTCCCTGAATTCACAAAGCAATGCTTTTATTCCTTCAACCTTATCGTCAAGTAGAAAGGCACTAACGAAGGTTGGACGGGGTTCTTCTTCAATCCCTAAATTAATTTCTTTTTACTTGTCCATGGTAGACGTCTGCCCACCATCTTCAAGTTCTTCAGGTGCCGGTTTAGTTTCTACTTCCCCATCAATCGCGGGAACAACTTTATAAAAGACATCTTTATTTTTAATTTCGATTCCAATCTCACTTTCGATCACTGTATAACAAGTATTCCATTGATGATACTTTTGTTGGATGTATCCAAGACCCTTAGCGGTATAATTATCACTTCTTCGAGAGGTCTGTGGACTCTTTGAACTCCATAAGTTATCAAAGAAGAGAGCTCGTCATCTATCAGTCCCAACATTGATTCCAAGTTTGTGCATCATCCTTCGGATTTTTGGAGAATAGTATCTCTGCATTCTTGTGGGTATCATCTCTTCAGACTCTGAATACTGAATAAGCCATTCAGAATCATAGTGTTGACATTCCTCAGATCTATAGAATGAAGTTCTCAATCTGTTGCTCCCAAGTAATGGAGGTACATAAAAGGTTTTTAGTTCTTCAATATTGTGAACATCACATGATGTAACTTCTTTGAAATATCGTGGAGGAACTGGTGTAACTACGAATGAATAGTTTGATACTAATAAATTAGCAACTCTTCTAGAAAAAACACATTGAACTTCACTTGCATAGATGGACTCAAAATCATAATCAAAATCGAAGTAATTTATCTCATTTGCTTTTGTTGAAGGCTCACAATTTTCCTTGAGTTTAATTGGAATATCTTCTTCTCCTTCTGTATCACTACCCAAATGAGGAACGTGCCTCTTCAGCTTTGGTGATATGTCATAAATTTTAGAGTGATTTAATACAGCCTTCTTTCCTCCTTTTCGCTCTTTCTCTTCTTTGGATTGCTTTGTAATTTTTGAAGTTGAAGCTGTAGATTGTTGAGGCTTACTTTCTTTTGAAAGAAAATACTTTGCATCCTCATAAATTTTCGCCTCATAAACTGTAAATGGCTGAATAGTGTCAAGAATCTTGTGTTCTCTTATATACTTCATACATTGATGTAAAGTAGACGGAACTATACCATATTAATTGAGCCAAGGACGGCCTAATAGAGCTTTGAATGAGGTGTTGGCATCTATCACATGAAATTTAGCCTAGGTATAGAGTTCTCCAAACCTAAGCGGTAGAATGAAAGATCTGAGAGTCCTCTGCCCCATTTCATTGAAGCCATGGACCATCAATTTATCTCGTTCAAGATGCTGAATGTCTAGGGACAACCCCCTAAGTGTTCTCAGACTCATAAGATTTATTGATGAACTTGGGCCAATTAGAATTCGATTAATCATACTTCCATCACTTTTTGTAGCTACATATAATGGACGATTGTGTTTCGTTGTCCCGAGCATAAGATCTTCTGAGAAAGTGATCATCGGGAGATCTTGAGCTTGCAAAACTTCAGTAATGCGTCGTTCAGCAAAATAAGTTTCATATCACTCTGGATCTTTAAGAACTTGAATTAGCGTTTCTCGAAGGTCCTTCGACATCAAGAGAGCCTCGTACACACTCGGTTGTGCAGAGATCTTTCTCATATACAATATTATATTATAATCAATTCCTCCACTCAAATTTGCTTTCTTCTTGGGGTCTTTAGGGATGATATCTTCATTAATTTCAATATTTTTGTCTTCATTTCTGATTTTGTGTTTATTGGATGACCCTTTCCTTAATGAAAGTGATAGTATCTTACCACTCCTTAGTTGCACTTGGACTGCTTTATTTGGCTCAGACTCTTCAAATGAGGTTGCTCCCTCAGAGTCACCATCTACCAAGGGATGCGATGCTTCAGAGTCACTACCAAGCTTCAAACGGCTCATTTGGGATGTCTTTGAAGGCTCGACTCATCTTCGTTAGAAAAATAAGTCTTCTTCTCTTACATTTTTTCCATCAAGCAGATGTTATGGGCTTAGGAGTTTTCCTGCTTGGCGTGACAAACTTCTTGAATTTGTTTTTACATAGTATATTTTTCAAAGCTGCTTCATTCCAACTATCCAGGCATGGATCACAGGTACTCGCCGCAAATAACTTCGACGTTTCTCTAGCAAGTCTTCATTACTATTTCCTTCTTTATTGATGATTCAAGTCGACATGTAATCAAAATCGATAGTCTTTCTTATCGGTTGATGATACTCATCTAGATTATTGATGATCTTTTGAGTTATAGTTCTCTTCTTGATCTACTTTTTCTTAGCCGACTTTTTTGATTTATGAGGTTTACGTTTAGCTGATTGTTCCTCGTGTTGTGATGAAGTAGCCTTATCAAAATGTGAGAAGCTAAAATGCTTGGTTTAGGTATTTCTTTTAAGTCCAATATAAGTTAAAGTGGTGATTTTCACTTAACACTAAGAACATCTTTTAACTGCTTCAGCATTTTTACGGTCTTCTTAGAGATTATTGTCTCTCATTACTCTTCTTGTATTACTTTTCCTTTTGCTTTATCTTTCATCGATGATATTGAAGTGGACGTAACCACTCTGGCAGATTCTCTTTTAGGATGAACGAGGACACTATTAGACAATGTGAATTCAGCCTTTCTATATTTTTTTCTCCAGCCAATCCTTGAAAACATAGCAACCTTCAATCGAGTGGCTAATTACCCGATGATATGGACAATATTTTGGATTGTCAGTTTGACCTGACTCTTTGGGTCTTTTGGATTGCAATTCTAATCACTTTAAGCTTGGTGGAATAACAGCCACACTCTCCCTCTTGAAAGAGTATTCCTTACTCATTTTGTCTTTTAGAGATGTGCACTGCTCATCATCTCTCATTAATTGCTTTGATTGAGAGTTAGCTTCCCCTTTCATCCATATAAACGGGCTGTTTCCCTTTATCAACATTATAAGTTGTTCGCTTTCCACTGCTCGAGTTGTAGAAGGTTGTATGAGACTCATTCCTCCTTGACTCTGAGAATTTATTCTTCTTTAATTTTTCTTAGTGACCGTCAGGTTTTGAGCGATTCGACTTTTCAAACTTTGTCACTCAGTCCAATAACTCTTGAAATGTTGAGATAGAGGCCATACATAGATATGGTGTCATCTTATCATCGATATTACCCATCAACAATTGGATTGAATGTTCCTATTCTAGCTACTGTTCACATTTCATGCTCATGTTTTGCCAACGTGAAATATATTTAGTCACTAACTAGTCTTTCCTTCTTCGTTCCAAGGCGAGATCAGCAATTGTAATCTTTTCAATTGCACTGGTGAATCTCTTGACAACATCATTTCTAATTCAGCAAAAGTTTTGACCAAGTCATTAGACAATTCAGTGCATTCAGCGGTTGAAGTTAACTACCGGCGGAATATCGCATCATTGCCCCTATTACATGTTGCTTTGAATTGCATCAAGTGTTGTCGGGTTCCCGGTGCCATTGAATGATTGAATTTGAATTTGAATAACCCTTAGGGTATGTCACTTGTATGATTACTCATCGGGTATGGCGACCTTTGCGTACCAATTTTTTACTGGTTGGCAACAATGGACTTTGATCTTTTCATTTATAATTTTCAATTGAATTTGTCACGGGCTCAAATATGTTAGCACATCTTGAGGGATGGGTTGAAAAGCTAGTGATTGACTTCATTTCTCCCCGGTGCATTATGTGCTCCGAGCTTGAAACGAGTGTGGTGGATCAGATGTAGCATTAGTGTGGGATGGTTGTGGTGGAGTAGATCGCGATGTTGCATTTCTCTACATCATCTGTAGCATCACATTCATTTGTGCCATCATTTGGTTCATCTTCACATTTAACTGGATGATCTCCCTATCATTTGGCTTCATCTGTCGTTGCATTCGTTTCTGCATTTGGCTAATGTGATAGTGTCGGCAAAGAGAGAGTTATCTTCTTCTCTTTCTAGTTTTTCTTCCTCTTCATCACCTGAGGATGTGCTTGAACTCCCCCTTTGTTTACTCAAGAGTTGGTTCTTCAATATGAATAGGAGGCGTGGTTCCACGCTGTCTATGTTGGTGTTGTCGTGCACTAGATGGTTCTCCAATGTGCTATACCACATACACTACTTCCACTTCCATAATATCTTCATCATATTCTTCATCTTCTTATAATTTGACTTCAGAACGTCTCCTCTAGTGAAATTTTGGCTCTAGATTCGAGACAAACCTCCCTTCAACCGGAGGGCTACGATCAAAATCAACCTTCTTTCGTGGATATTCAGTTGATCGGCGATGGGATTCCCTAAAATGTTCACCTGGGTGTCGACCATCCCGTGATTCATCATCATAAGATTTCTTCTTTTGAACCCATTTTTATCAGTTCTTATGATTGGCGAATTTTCAGGAGTGCAAACCAGATGTCACGCATCTTTCTTTATTTTCAACAGTTTCTCTTCGGGGCATTGGCCTCCAAACTTGCTTATCCTTCTGTCGGGACCTTTCGAAAGCAGATTCTCTGACATATGATCTGGGTGTCACGCTTCGAAGCTCACCGTATGGGATTTGCTCGAATCAATCACGAGCTCTCACAACAGGTGGTAGTCTACCAGATGAAGTATTATCAGCTTCAATCATTACAGGCCTTTGGACTCTTCTTTTCATTAGGCCTGTTTCCTTGGCAACTTTCAGCACTCGATGCACTCTAGCAGATAAGGTTTCAGGAATTTTCTTTTGGGGCATTGGAGCTTGACGTAGTGGTGGATCTCAAAAAGATTGTTTCAGCTCACCAGTAGAGCTATTCCTCTTTACCCATTTTAGGTTCTTGAATTTATTAGGTGGGAACTCACTTCGGTTAGGCTAACTGCATAACAGGTTGTTCAGATAGTAATTGTTGAGCTCTTAGTTCGGCATTCATCCTTCTTCTCTGTCTTCTTGTTAATTTTTCTCCAGATGAGGAAGCTTCATGATCATGCTTCCCTGGCACGAAAGGTTCAATTGACAAAGTGGTGTTTACAGGCATAACTGAGACTTTCTGCTCAACAACAGTTCTCTTCATAGTCATAGTGTCAGAATATCCCAATCTTTGAAACACAGAAGCTCTCTTTTGTGGAGCTTAAGCAGTAACTACTTCAGTAAACTTTCTCTGTTGCACGGGCTGATGTGCACAACGTGCAGATGTATCCTGGATTGATGTGACATGAGCTTTAGCTGCAATTGCTAGAAAGTCCACACTACCAAATTGAATGGTAGCTCCAACATCTCCCGTGTTGATGATAGCATTAACTAGACGGATGTTAAACCCACGGCCCAGCTTCACAACGAATGGAGTGTTCTGAAGATCCACCTGTGCAAATGAAAGATGAGGATCAATAATCAGAAATAAATATTCTACCCCATACTTTCAAAATGCAGATACTGATAAATAAAACATATTCAAAAGAAAATTTTAAACAAATCATACTTTGTTCATTAAAGATTTTATTTTATGACTAAATTTTAGTTTTCATTACTTATACTCCTATTATATATTTGGTAGTCGATGGAAAGAGAAACATGTCACAAATTGATCTGTGGACTCAAAATTCAGAATCTCGACAAATGAATGAAGAGAGTATGATTTAAGATGTCGGTGTAATTTTCAGATGGCAGATGAAATAGTAAATAAGCCACTACCCAAAAATTTCATCCTCATTTAATGAGAACTTTAGAACTGCTTCCAGGTTTCCTATAAGCGTAAGCACCTATAGTTAATTACCCCTCTCAATGCAGAAAAAGAACTTTCAATTAAGGCTAGTCGTTAAATGGCAAAATGCATAGCGTATAGTGGCAACATGTGGAGTTTAAAATTTTGGGTTTAGAATTTATGAAATTCATCATTATTTAACTTAAAGCGTATGATTGGTGGAATAATGATGTGTCTAACTAGTAGTTCCGTCGTCCCATTATCTGGTCCTAATCTACTTAGTAGGAGAATGGTCGACCCGACGGCAGAAGGATCCTTATCGACGCGCATGGTTACGTCATCCAAAAAATCTTTGTAGACTTGGGTGGTGTTTATCAGAGAGACAATCTTAAGTCCTTACGACAAAAGGCTTTTGTATCAAACATACCATATAATTCATAACTCAAAGGCGGTTATTAGGGATCTGGCATCATTAGTAATATAATGATGTCGTTTGGCGACAACCACCCGATCAGAGGACTTTGGTCGTAACCGCATCATGTGTGAAGCCTACTGGCCAAACCACGCAGACAGAGGACACGGGTCACGTCCTTACTGACATGAGATTATTTGAGTCTGAATATAGTAATTTATTTACTTGACATTAGCTCCTTTGTGAGCTAGAATTTTCTTAATTTGTCATCCCCAACAAACGATGGTGGATGAGTGAATGAATTATTTGCTTTAAGTATTTAAATAGTAAATTTCATTTAATTAGGATGTATGCCTAGTTGAAATTTAATTTTATGATAAATTAGTTTAGAGCTCAAATATCTTTTAATGATAATATTCCCTTAGGTTGAGATTTTCAATCAACGATGCCATCATCGGGGTGGTTAATTGATTGATTTGAATATATTTAAAAGCTTTAGATCTTGTCAACTCTGTTTAGCTCACAGAGAGGATCAGTCTACTATACAATTAGCTAACGTTATGTGGAAAAAATATCAGTGAAATTAAAGTTCTTTAAAGATGTGCTTGGAGAATCAAGGAAAAGCTTCTTTTAATAAGAATAGTTGGTGGTGAGTCGAATGTGCAAAAATATATAAGAAATCGAGTTGTTATAAAACTTGGTTTTAGATGTAAAACCCGAAAATTGGGAAAGATATAAAATAGTAGAGATTAAGAAAATAATATATGATGCAAAAAAAAATTTAGTGATTTATCTGATAGATTAGATCTGAAAGAAGGTGAAAGATGTATGTATAAGTTAGCCAAAAGATAGAGAAGTAAAGACATATTAGTGAGGATATTAAGAATGAAAATAATAAAGTGTTTTCTTAGAAAAGATATGAAAATAGGTGAATGAGGTATTTTGATAAACTTTTCAATGAAAGATCCGAAGAATGATTGATTTTAGAACCTTAATACTAAAAATAGAATTTCATTTTTATCGTCAGATAGTAAATCTGAAGTTAGTGAAGCTTTAAAGAAAATGAAATGTGGAAAGCGATCCGATAATATTTCAATAGATGTGTGAAAATGTTTAGAAGATCAAGGAATTTCTTCTTACAAATCTTTTTAATGTTATTTTAAAGACTAAAAGATGTCGGATGAGTAGAAAGAGTTTGTTGGTTCTATATTTAAGAATAAAGGTGATGCACAAGAGTGTGCAAATTATAGAGGAATTAAGTTAATGTGCCATACATTAAAATTATGGGAGAGAGTAATTGAGCATAGGTTTGATGTGATACATAAGTTTCTGTCTTGATTTCATGTCGTAGATCTACTATGGATGCTATACATTTGTTAAGAGGTTTGATGGAGAAGCATACTGAAAAGTAAGAAGGATTTACATATGATATTTATTGATTTAGGAAAACTTATGATAAAGTCTCGAGATGTTCTTTGGAGAGTTCTAACGAAAGGAGTTAATATTGGTTATATTCAAGTCATTAAGGATATGTATATACTACATTTGTGTCCAAACACAAGGAGGATTGACAAAATATTTTCCTATTTCGGTTGTATTACATCAAGGATCAACATTAAGCCCTTATCTTTTTACTTTAGTTATGGATATTTTACGAGGCATTTACAAGAAGATGTACCTTGGTGTATGCTCGATGACATTCTTCTTGTTGATAAGACTAGAGGGAGTCCAACGAAACTTGAATTATGGAGGTCAACTTTAGTCTAAAGGTTTTCGTTTAAGTAGATCTAAACCAATATATGGAGTGTAATTTTAGTTGTAGAAGTTTTAGTGATAGTGTTGTGACTTTGGTGATCAAGTCATTAATAAGAGTGAGCAATTGAGATATTTAGGCTCTATTGTTCAAAATGATGGTGAAATAGATGGAGATGTTATTAGTAGAATTCAAGTTGGATGGTTGAAGTGGAGGAATGCATCGGCTATTATGTGATAGAAAAGTTCCACTTAAACTTAAGGAAAAATTTTATAAGATGGTGACCCGATGACTTATGGTGCAGAATGTTGGCAAAAAGAAGCATAAGTTAAGTGTTATAGATGAGGATGCTCGTGGATGAGTGGCTTTACTCTTAGAGATAGAATACAAAATGAGTATGTTGGAAAAAGTTGGAGTAGCTCAGGTGGTAGATAAGATTAGGAGAGTCGCTTAGATGGTTTGCCACATAAAGCGCGTCGTCCATGACTGGAGAGTAGATGCATTAGATTTTTTTATGTTAAGAAAGGTTGAGGTAGACCAAAAGACTTGGTTAAGATGTATAAAAATGATCTTAGTATACTTGAATTAAATGAGAATTTGATAATAGAGACCAATGGAGCGAAGGATTCATGTAGCCGACCCCACCTAGTGGGATTAAGGCTTGTTGTTATTGTTGTTGTTGTTGTATTAACCCGGATCCAGTCTAAGACTAAACCGGGAAGCAACCCGCGCGGCATTCTCAAACACTTGAATATAAACATTCAGCATAGTGTCGGAGCCCATGTGAGTGTATTTAAGAATACTTGCATAAGTTTAAAATATTGAATTTGAGTTTTAATTCTATTTCATAATATATGCAAGGGTTCAATTGCATTTCAAGTAAGATTTAATATTTTCATTTATCACTTATACTTCAATTTCCCTTTGAGTTTTCATTCAAGCTTGTTTATGTAAGTCATTGTGTTTTAAACGATTTTCATTTAAATTTGTTTAAGTCAATTTCGGACGAAAATCGAACATTTCAATATTCATTTATCTCGTGGCACATCTAAGCTTTTGGTTTAATAGCGCCTAATAAGCGTGGGTGTCTTGACACCACAGTCGTGTCTTCATACCCACTATGCCCTAATGGGCATTAGCAGGGTCTTCGATCACCTACATAAAGAAGCACAAGCACATATGCAATTCCCCCAACCTTTTTTTAGTCAAAATTTAATCAAAATTTTTAGCTACATGTCTTATCACTATGCCTAATGGGCATTAACGGTCTTCAAACTGCATAAAGAAAGCAAAGATATACAATTTTTATTACACATACAAGTACCTCCTTACTTTCACCAACAACAACAATAATAATTTTGCATGAGTTGTGCTACCAGGGATTGAATAGGAGATATTAAAGTGTTGATTATTTGGATTGAATTGGTGGAGAAAATATTAGAAACCTAGAGAAGAACCCGCCTGATGACGGTGTTCTTTCTCGATTTCCGTCATTTTCAAAAAAGAAAAGAGGGGTTGTTTGGCTGCGGGGTAGTGAAAACGTCGAAACCTAGAGAAGAACCCGCCTAATGACGGTGTTGCTTCTCGGTTTCCATCGTTTGCAAGGAAGGAAAGAGGGGTTGTTTAGCTGCAGGGGTAGTAAAAACGCCGAAAACCAAGAGAAGAATCTGCTAATAATGACGTTGATTCTCGATTTTCGTCATTTGCAAAGAAGGAAAGAGGGTTGTTTGTCAGAGATAGTGAAAATCGAAACCTGAAGAACCCTAATAATGACTTCCGGTTTCCGTCGTTTGCAAGGAAGGAAAGAGGAGTTGTTTGGCACCAGGGGTAGTGGAAACGCCGGAAACATAGAAAAGAACCCGCCTAATGACGATGTTGCTTCTCGATTTTCATCGTTTGCAAGGAAGGAAATAGGAGATGTTTGGCTGCAAGAATAGTGGAGATGCCGGAAACCTAGAGAAAAACTCGCCTAATGACAGTGTTGCTGTTGAATATTAGTTTGTTGCTGCTGCTCCTGAGCAAAAGCCATTGCAGCATTTGGTTTTCAGTAATCTGATGATATGCTGCTATGAAAGGATCTACATCACCAAGATCAGCAACTAGAGGTTCTACATCTGAGGGTTCCTCATCATCTGGAGCAAAATAGGTAGGGAAGGGAAGCAATGAGGCTTCGGGTTTTCTTGTACACAGCATCTTTAATGAAAACAAAGTTTCCTTCAGCACCAGGAACCTGGCCCTTAACCCACATCAAATTTCTTACAGGATCTATCTTGTAAACCCATACATTCTTCATAGTGCATTGCTTTCCACCCATACGTCCAGCCATTTTTCTTTCCTTAAAAACCTTTCCAAGGGCATCTCTTTGGCCGGTGGAACCTCCTGCTCGATGCGCCAATGATGTACCGTGTGATGCTGGTCCTCCGCTAAAACCATGTCTTTTCATCGCGCCCTGGAAACCTTTATCTCGAGTGATCCCAATTACATCCACATATTGGCCTGGCATAAAATGTCGAACCGTTATTGGGGTACCAACAAGGAGAAGAGCATCCTCAGTCACAGGGAACTCCTTCAGCTTCCTCTTGAGGGGAACGCCTTAGGCTCTAAAATGCCCAACTTCAGGTTTTCTCAGATGTTTCTTTTTTTGACCTGCACCAATCTGCAAGGCGACGATCCCCTCCTTCTCCGGGGTTTTCACTTGGGAAACAATGTTATCGTCCAGCCACAGGATCGAGATCGCATCATTGTCCTCGGTATGGCCTCAATGATGCGACCAGTTTTTGGCGGCCTCAATCTCATATCCGGTTAAGAGAGGCTCGGCGCTTAAGCTTCGGTGAATTAATTGTCCTGGTAGAATTAGGTGGATGCGGGAGATAAGGCTTCTAGAAGAAGCAAACATGGCTTGTGAAGAAGCGAGAGGAAGACACTAGTACATGCCAACGGTGATATATCGCGGTTAGGATTCCGCATTAGCATGATATAGTGGGCAGAAGAGGGTGGAAATGAGCGATGCAAAAATACCTATGGAAAACGGATGAGAGAGGGCTAAACGGGAGAGCGGATGAGAGAGGTTCGGTGGGAAGAATCGGGATTAGGAGGTGGTGTGCGAGTGCAATGAACGGAGGTAGAGTGAAAGAACAACAGAAGATTACCTGCGGCAGAGGGGACAGGAGCGGGTGTTTGAAGGACGAGAGTGGTTCAGTTTTTTGCAAAAAAAATTTTCCCTGCCTCCTTGTCTTGGGAGAGAAAAAATAGGGGATTAGGACACTTAATTGCATATTAGTTACTTTCCTTATGAGTTTAGGCAGGATTTTCAAAATTTGAGCATAATTTTGAAAAATTAAGGAGTGTTTATGGAAAGAGTATAATCTGATCATTAATCCCTATTCATGTGAAAATTCTGATTTAATCATTTAATAATTAAAATTAAATTGAACTTTGTTTAATTAAATTGGATGTTTAATTTCCACAATATCACATCAATATTTTTGTGAATCTTGCCGAAATCAAACCCACATAATATGGGTATCGTTTCTAAATAAATTCAACGTTCCAGATTCAACGACGTAATCTATTTTGCGATCGGAGATCGTTTGATTAAAGTCGGCGTCGAATCAAGTCAATTTTGGTTCAAAGTTGTGTGTCGTTGCTTTCGACCGCTCGACATTCGCGTAGACTCGTCCGGATTAGGCGTGGACAATCTCATTTGATAGGTTTCGCGTTTCGACGCTAACAGCGCGATTAATTTTGCGAACTGAGGCCGTTTGGGCATTATCGCAGCTTCCCGACCTCGATATGCGCGTAGGCGCATCGACGGATTTCCTTCTTGATGGGTCGACCGTCGAATTATGCAATATGTATATTTTGATCAATTTCGACGTTCCGAACGTAATGGCGAAGTCCGTTCGTCGATCGGAGATCATTTCGACTAGTTTGACGTCAAGTGTATTTCAGCTTCGATTTGCGCGTCGTCGCATCCGAAGTTCGTCGAATTCGGTTCGTGAGCTCAACTTGACTGATGGAACATACATGTAGGTCAACAATAACAACCAAAAATCTTAACTATCGAGATATTGTCTACTTTGACCTAATGGCCTCACGGTTTTGTCTTGTTGATGTAATTTCCTGGGAGATCACCCATCTCAAGAGTGTTCTCATGCGAGCACACTTAACTTTGGAATTCTAAAAATACCAACCATTACACCAAAAGGTGCCTCAATGTTTAATTGTTTAGCTTCTTTATACTTAATGGGGTTTCACATTGAAAGTTTAATGCATATTTTCAATGATTAAATAAATATCAAATAAATAAATGTATAAGTCAATCAAGGAGTCACCCCTTATGATACTAACTGGAGACACTATTGTACCAACGTGCATACAAAATAAAAATAAAAAATTTGAAAATGAAAAATGAAAAAAAAATTGTATCGTAAAAGGTACAAATTTCTAGATGATGCTCATAAGACTTCATAAAATGAAAAGTAAATGTTTAAATATTTATTTAATGAAATGTTAATGTGGAATCATATTTTTTTTAAAACAGCATGCATGATAGAGCACATGCATAAAAAAATTTAGTATTCAGTAGAATTATAAATATTTACTAAGTTGTAGTATAACTTAACATATTGTTTAATGCTTATTACAAGAAAAAGGTTCTTTTAAGTTAAATAGTTGATAGAAGATAGTACATTTACAAAAAAAAAGAGGAGCAAATAAAAATAGATAAAAAATACTTTATCTTGTACTAAGTTACTTTACTAAGATTGCTAATTATAACTGAATATTTTTATGTGTTCAAATGTTGCAATAGAAATCTTGTAATTTAGTAGCTCTATGCTATTTGGACAATTATTGTGGAATGTTATGAATATTAAAATAGTATAACTCTACCATATGACCGTCCATTCCTATCTTAAAAATTCTAAACTCTTGGGCCAGTTTGTGACATGAATAGACTTAATAGTCATTTGCCTGAATGATGTGTCGCATTGCATCTAATCATTTCTTATCCCATCACGTGGTCCATTATGCCTACGATTTCTAAAACTAGTTGTCCGTCTCCTTGATCAAGTTGTTTACATGATTCAATGGCATCATTATATAGCTATATCCCAAGCCTCATTATTCCCCAATGATTAAACCAATGTGTTGCGAACTATAAAATGCACCTGATAAGATTGAAATCCATTATTTGCCAATATTAACTTAAAATCAATCAATTCAATAGGATTTTGACTTAGACTTATGAACTATCCTTGGACAATACAACCGATGATTATTGATGGGAATCCTCTACTCATATTGGGTTGGCTATCTTCATTAATTAAGGGTCTGTTTGGGGTAGTTATAGTTTTTAAAAAAGCTGGTTGTAAAACTACTGTGAGGAAAGCATTTTTTATAAAGCTAATATATATGTTACAAATAGTTTTCTTTTTGAAAAATTCAAATAACAACTTTCTGATAACCAATACACTCTAATAGCTCTGGTTCTCAAAAGCAGCTTTTTACCTCAAAACTTTCTAAAAAACAACCTGAAAGCTGGTAGCCAAACATAGCTGTGATTGCGTTCTAGTTGTTTTCTGAAAATCAAAACAACCAGAAAGCTATCTCAAACGCACCATAAGTAGATCAAGATCTATGATAACTCAAGATAATAAAATCATAGGATTTGATTAACTATCATCATTAGCTTCCATCCACTCTAAGCCATTACAAACATATTTTTCTCACTAATATAAATTGTTGCCAGTAAAATAAAATATTATATTAAGCATGTAAAATAGTTTTTAATTGGTAAGGCTTTTTCACGATAAAGAGAGATAATTAACTATATGGGCTTGTGGATAAGCGCAAGCCAGATCATAAAATTCTTGCAAGAGTGCAAAATCTGTTTTTTAATATCAAATATGCATAAAAAAAGGATAAAAAATCACTCAGATATGATCAAGAGTCTGCTAAGAATGTTATAACAAAACTAAAAGAATAAATTAAGAAATTATAATATTAAAAAGATGATTTGAATGACGTCTATTGAAAATAGACCTAAATAATTTAGATTTGTAAAGAAATTATAGAAAATGAGCCATTGGACAATAAGATAAAATAATTATAAGACGTTTAGAAAGGAGAGCAAATAGACCTAAGATTACATGGATAATAACTATACAAATAACTTGTGAAGAATATGTTAACTCCATAGATAGCAATCAATAAGAATAAACAAAAAAAAAATGGATTTATATAGCTGACCCCAAATATTTGGGACAAGGCAAATGACGATGATGATCTTTCGTAGATTCATCCAAATTTAGTCTCTCTTGATTTTATTATTCTTTTGCTTATTTTTATTCATAGAAATCAATGCCTCTTTTATAGATTTGGTAATCAAAATACTTATTTGAAAATTTAAAGCCTACTGATTAACAAGCAAAATCTTCCATTAAATCAATTTGATTGTGCAACAAAACCAAACAAAGCGCACATATAACCATGATATTCTTGTTTTAAAGCATAAACTAAAATCCTATGATGATTATTTTCATCACATTATAAACTCGTGTTAAGAATATCAATCTCATCATACAAAATCATTCCTAAAAATCAAGGGCCCTTTTATAGATGTGGTAGTTAAAGAACTTATTTAAAAATTAAAGTAGTTTAATGATTAACAAGCAAAATCTCTAATTGAATCAAATTTGGTTGTACAACACAACCAAATAAAGCACGCATATAACCATGATAATCTTGTTTTAAAGCATAAACTAAAATCCTTGATGAGTATGTTCATCACATTATAAACTCACGGCGAGAATACCAATATCATCAAATATCTTAGCTCCAAGAAAAGCTTATAGATGATAATAATATCCCCTTCAATGATGCAATACAGTTCTCAAAAACTTGGATCACATCTTGCTAGTTCTAAAGCAAAGAGCCGCCAATAGATCTTGTGCCATCTTGAGTTTGAATTTGCACAAGTTGCACTTTATCCACAGTGACTTTGAGTGTAAAGATAACTTTACCAACTCTAATTCAACACTTCCTCCTTACCTCCATTGTTAGGATTCACTAGTAGCCTCCATGTCATCCGCCACTTCCCACAAATTTAGCCCAATACATATGACATGATGAAAGCCTTCAAAGTGATATAATTAGTGTTTCCAACTTGGGAATACCAAAATGCGAAGTGATATCAGTGTTCAATTCTATGACCATATTCTTAAGTCTTGAACAAAATCCACATACTAGTACACAAGCAAATTACAAGAGAGGAAAAGCATAAGTTAGAGACATGAGTTGAAAAGATCACCACACACAAGCAACATGCTCTTCTACCATATTGAAAAGATCAAAAGAATGAGTTTGCCTAGGATCAAATTAATCAACACAAAAAATTTTGACTTGGTCAATTATTCAAAAGGAGAACCAAAAATCTATCTCATGTGAAAACTTAAATCAAGAAGTTGCCTAGAATTGAATAGATAACAAAATAGAGGACTCCTAGGTTTTGAATAAATCCCAAAAGAGGAAACTTATTGTGCAGCATTCCCAAGCAAATTAAAAAGAAAAGAACTATTCTCCTTTTAAGCAAACAGAGAAGTCATACTGTCGAGGCCATGTAAGAATTCATATGTGGAAAAGGGTTTGCAAGAAAACTAATGGAAGAACAAAAATAGGACTAAGAAACTAAAAATAGGAGGAATAGAAACTAGTATATTCTTAATGATTTTCCTCAATTAGGAAGTGACTCTTCTCCTTCAGAAAATCAAACTTGGTGGATAAGAAATTCGTTAGAAAAAACTAATAAAATAGAATCAAATCCACATTGAATAAAGAAAAGATAGGGAGAATATTTGTTTCAGAAAAATTTGAAGAACAATTTATTTTAAGGAGGCATGAATCTCAACATAATCCTTCTTTGTGGTTAAAAATTAAATAAGGGATCAGATAATTTCTTGAAGTTAGAAAATATGTTCTTAAAAGCAACTCATTTTCTAGATCCTATCATTTATTGAAAGTAGTAAGAAATCACTACAAGTTTTAAACTCTACAAACATTTTCAAAATCTCTCAAAATTGATGATTTTATTTTCATATACAAAATGACTGAAAGAAAAATCACCATTGCCTAAATAATATGTCTATCTACAAGCAAATAAATAAGCCATAAGAGAAAGTTGAGAAAACAAGAATTACAGGAGGAAATGTAATTTCTTCATGTAGCTTTTTGTTCAAACACTTAGCACAACATAACCTATGACAAAAATGTTCCTATGAAGAATTTTAAATACAGGAATAAAACTGAAGATATTAAATACTGTGTGCCAAGATTTTATACCTAAAATTCTGATTCACTTCATTTGGATTTGGCCCATCAATAGGCCATCTTTCAGGATTGAAACTTTCAGCATCCGTCCAATGCAAAGGAGAACGGTGGATGTTCCACACAGAAATAAATATATCTTCACCTCTGCCATTCAAATCAACAAAACGCAATGTTGTGATTAAAGATTTTCTACAAGAAAGGCAAACAAAAAATAGTAGTCAATATAACTGCATTCATGGTTTCATAGTATATGCATGAGACAATCTCCTTTAAAATAGCCTCATAGCTTTTTCTTTTTCTTTTTTCTTTTTTCTTTTTTTGCTATAACTGCTTAGTAGGCAAGAGAATGCAAAAGAAATCTTATTGCAAATAGTCAGTAGAAAATTAATCAAACATGATAAAAAAGAAATCTAAGGATATTAAATCTTTATTAATCATTGATTTTATAAAGCTACATAGTTATAACAAAAGATGACAGTATTCTGAAAGTAGATGTTTAACACTTACCGGTATATTAGCACTCTTTTTATGTATTGTCAACACTTACGAGTTATGAGTACAGTAAGAAATGACAGATAAAAGTTATAATAAAATTTCATTTTCATTATCAAATTACTTTGCAGTCCTAGGAATGCTTTCCTAAATGCTGATGGAAACTCCAGCGTCAAATGAAACCAAGGTTTCAACCACAGTTACCCACAAAGCAATTTTTGCTCCCCAAAAAAGAAAAATAGAATTTTATTGGGCCACTTTGGCTAAAAACACAAGCCTCAGTAAAATCCCAGATTTTATGGGATGGTTTTTGAGAAGTATATTATTGTTATTACCAATTTGCTTTCATCAATTAGACTTCCTAATAACTCAGTTCACATGATACACATAGTCTGCATGTATGGACATAAGTAGAATACTTCTAAAGGCCATACGTTACTGTGGAAGTCAAGTTCGCAGGCCAAGGAAGTTATACCATCGATATGAGAAAAATCTATAAGTTGACGGCCATACAGGTTGCACAAAAATTAACCTCTTAGGAACCAGCTAAGAAATGTCTATAAATTCTTGGCAACAGGAAAGCCATCCAATAGGTGCGTAGGATTGGTTGGAACTATTAAACAAGAATGAAAGAACAATAGATGAAGATAGGCAAGACAAGCATCCATATATAGGTTTATCTCAAAACAGAAAAAATAAAAAGAAAAAAAAATTAGACTACGCCCGAATTGATGCAACCTTTCCTAAAAGTAGTTTCATAAATAAAAAGAGCCATTACCGTTTGATGGGATATTTCCCTAGTTGATCAGCCTCAATAGAGCGCCGAATCAGTACAGGCGGCTGTGGATATAGCCTCATAGACTGCAAGTTGCAAATGATCAACAAACTGTGTTTCAAATGTGAATGAATTACACATTGATCTGTAACTGCCATTCTTATTAAAGAAATGATAAGAACTTACTTCATTAATCACACGAGTGGTGTACTTCAACTTTTTCATGTCTTCAATAGTTGGAAAGCGATCCCCCAAAACAGAATCAACCTAAGCACTCGGACCAAACAGCATATGAAAAATAAGGGGGTGGATATCAATCTCAAACCTGCAAATTAAAATGCTTGAAGCACCAACCTCTTCTTGGAGTTTGGCAACAACCTTAGGTTCCTGAAAAATAAAAATGGTTCCATCCGTCATTCACTGGTGTTCGATGACCATTCACACAAGCAACCATTTTATTGGTGAGAACTTCATAAAGAAACCATATTCAAATCTTTCCTCATACATCCAGATGAAGTAGATTTTACCCTTCTATTGATAACATTTTCTATGGATGAAATCCCTTTAATTATTGGACACACTTAACTTGATAAGATTCCACACGATTAATAAATTTATCAGCATGCTCTTGTGGAGTGAGCAACATAAAAGAATCTTCAAAATAACTATTTTGAAAGGAACTCAGTAATAAGATACAATAGAGGAAAAACTTAAAGGGTAATAAGAAAAAGAGATGAGTGCATGCATCAATGGGAAGGCAGGAGGTAATAAAGAGCTAGAAATGTAGGCATGAATCCCATGACAGTGTCCTACAACAAGGATAGAGTGGTTGGAAAGAAGAGAGAATCACACAAGAAGCTAGGATCACCAAAGCATGCCTTTGTATGCATCTTTCTAGGTTTATCAGAAAAACTAAATTGGGTTATTTTGTGTTTTTTTACGCAGGGAATTCCACCAAAATGTCCATACATGTCTTTCTTGATGTGAAGGAAACTATGATAACTCATCTAGTGGCTCTCCGCACCACCCATAGACATCTTTCTTGAGTTGGTGGGGTACAAAATTTTGTTTATAGGGACATATACACTATCAAAACACACCATTCTTGACATTATAAGCAGGCCCTACATCCTACTCAAAATCCCCTACGTGAGAGTGATACAAATGCACTGCCAAAATTTTACACAAAGTCCACTTAAAAAGTAAAACAAAACAATTTTCAAGCCAAAATTAAATGAACAAAACTAAAAATAATAAGTGAGACAAAATGAAAACTCAAAATATACAAGTAGCAACATAAAAATAATAAAAAATGAACAAAATTAATAGACACACAGACTTTGATAGCTCACCAATGAATGAATGGAAGCAAAATAATATGTAAGACACCTCATTTATAGATATGGATTCTCCCCCACGATACCCAACAACATGGTTGTGCATGCCAAATATGAACGAGATATTATTTTGGCTACTCATCCAAACATCATGTCACAACATAAGTGAACCTGAAAATGAATAGAAAATGAACCCTGCTAATACACGTTGAAAAACATGCCAGAGTGTTCCAAAGGCTTGCACGATACAAAATGCAACTAAATAAACTTAATTAAGAAATTATGCATGAATTTCGACAAAAGTAGTGTCACCAACAGAAGAGTGAAAAAATTCCATGGCAGTGAGGAGGTAACTACATAGATAGGTTCGGAGGAGAGAAGGCCGTTAGGGTGACTAAAATAGAAAAAGGACTTTTAAATTGCTAGGACAAACAAAGGGAGAGGAGTTTTACATGGAAAGGAATAAAAACCTACTACATCGAGCTACTATTTATAGAATAAGAAAATATAATCCTAAAACGTTTTAACAGATATATTATTTTTTCTTTGATTTAAGCCTCCTAGTAAGACAATAATCCTTACATCACTTAGCTAGTCACCCCTCCAAAGAAGACTATGATTTGAATTTCTCCCTCCTTATCTCCATAACTTTAGGTGTTGTAGTTGGTGTAGCCTTTGGGGATCTTGAATTCTTCTTGTACTTCTTATGCGTCCATGCACCAAAACTTATGAATCCTAAAAGTTTCAGTCTATTAGTATTGTCCTTCAAGTACGTTCTAGTACTCTTGACTAAATGATAAAACAACCGGCCATTGATGTTATGTACAACTTAGGATTAATAGAAGTGTTATTTAGACCAAATAAAAAAATTCACTGCACAGGTCCGGCATAACTACATCAAAAGTGGAACAATGGCTCCACATGGAGGCTTCAAATTGTGCATATCTTATGCATCCTATGCAAAACATAAAAAGGAAATATTTATTGGTAGTACAACCAGATGTCCTTCAAAGAACATGCGCTCTCCTCTACCTAACCCCAAAACAACTGGAAATATCTTCTAGATGAAGCTAAGATCACTTTTTCTATACAAACAACAAATTAATCACATTGTAGCTGCAGGAATATAAAATCACAACACTACCTTGGAAAGAAGATAAAAAGTCCATGTAAGCACTGCCGCAGATGTTTCATGCCCAGCTATTAGCAATGTCATCAAATCATCACGGAACTGCTTACTAGAAACCTATCATGCAAGTTTAACGATGTACATTATAAAAAATTGTTAATGCGTATCACAAAGGACTAATAATGTATACTTTGTCACATCATACATCATCTCCTGATGCCAATAAAAAGTGTAGAATGCTAGGATCCTCCTCATTCATGTACTCATCGTGAAATTGCAACTTTTCTTCATCAACCATTCTCTGCATATAACCAATACAAAGGTGATTTAGTATTGCAAAGCAGTATTAGTTCGAATCTTACATATTTGCATATGTACTTTTGAAATCATGAGACTATTTCTGCCATTATCAGTCAAGAATTTGGCCAAAGAAATCCCACACACATGCAAACAGTTAAACAGTATGCACCATCTTTGAGGCAACCAAATAGCCCATTCTGAAGTACATGCAATGACATCATGTTAAAATTGTAGCTGATAAAAGAAAATTGCATGCTTAGAAATCATATACATTAAGTCTAATTCTTGGTTGTGATGGTTTAACTTATAATCTCACAAATCATGTGGTATAAAAAATACTAGTCCTCATGTGTGCTTAATTCATGGAGCAAAGCACTTTACTTATCGTAAACAAGAAAACTATTAATTCCATACCTAACAAAGTTGAGTTGTTGAGATGATCATCATCATGTTAGGATAATAGCAATGAGCAAAAACACAAAGATGAGAAATCAAATGCAGCAAATGCACATTGTTATGCCAAAAAATTGTGTTTCAATGACACCCACCTGTATCTACAATCACATAAGAAAATGAATAATTCATTAAGCTTTAAAAGAATATACTGAGAGATTACACCTTAAATAAAATTGGAAATAAAGACAGAAATATCACTTTGTTTATGTAGTGTCTTACTGATTGAGAGATAATGGAGATAGTTACTACGAAGATGTGAGTTAAACGTAGAGGAGAAAACATTATAATTGATAGTTACACTCTTCCTTTTTTTGTTTCATAAATCCAAATGAGAGTTTCTTTTGTCATGGCAGAAGGCTTCTTCTCTTGATGGATTTAAAAACCAATAACACCTATTTCTTCCGAGTCTAAATGAGCTCAGATCAAGCTTCAGAAGCATAGTTGAAAATTTCAAGACATTAATTGAATGGTCAAATAATCTCTAAATATAGCATGCTTATAGTCGAATCGAGCGGCTCGACGAGAGAAAACTAACGAGCTCAAAATCAATCAAATCGAAAGTCATTAAAGCACTTAAATCATCAAGAAATCATCTATAATTAAGGGATTTAATATAGACTATTTGATGGAGTGTTTTAGGATTTTAACTAAAGTTATCAAAATACCCCTCTCAAAATATTATAAATAAAACTTCATTCTCATCTAGAAAGGGAGAAAGAGAAGAGGCTTAGAAGAGAGAGAGAAGAAGATAAAGCTAAGCACATCAACATCATCATCTCATTAAATACCAATAATGATGATAGTTACATACCACCATACAATTATTATAATTTAATTCAAATGTTATTATTGTATGACTTTTGTATGGTCATAACTTTGTGACCTTCTCTCCTCCATCCTAGGAGAAGAGTGAAATTTATAACTCAAAATACATAGGGGACTATTTGAACTAGGCAAGGCCATCTGATTTTTTCCCCTATTCTTCAGGTTTTTCATGCAAAAATTTTGATGTTTCTCGTACTCTCTCTAACTATTTATGTGTATGATTTATATGTATGATGGATCTTTATGCAAAGCTAAGACTTAAAGATTTGCATTCTGCCGCCGTGAATTTTCTGGCATGCAACAATTATCAACAAATTGTCTTGCAAGTAAGGTAAAAATTGCAAGACAAGAACAAAAAATAAATAAATAAATAAATAAATATTGAAAAAAAAAGGTAAAAAAATGCAAGACAAGAACACAGTATAAGTGCTCATCATACACATTGTTCCAACGTAGAAAAGAAAATGTCAAAATGTTGTTTCAGTGTGACGAGAGAATTTTATACCTCGAGAAGGTAGACCTATGCATATTTTTTTAAGCGTGTGGGTTTCAAGACTCTTTTATCACAGTACATTGATCATGCACACTTTTCAAAGCATGATGGGAATGCCTGGGAATGCCTAACACTCCCATAGATGCCCTCTACACAAGGGAGACACTAGGAAGTTGTCCAAATGAACAATGAATCAACTCATATGGGACATTTAAAAAAGCCACTTTATGCACAAATACGATAAAATGTGATAATAAAATACAAGTTAAAAATGAAAAAGATTTTTAAAAATACCATATAAGACATATTAAAAGAATAAAATCAAATACAAAGAAAACTTACAAGGAACTAGTAAGCTTTTCAAAAAACACAAGAAGAGTATCTACACTCAAAACTTTCAGAACCATGAAACAAATGAACTGGAACGGTAAAATGAATTAAGGAGACTTCCCACTTGAAAGATGAAAATTGATTCCCATGGAGCCCATTGTGGTAAAATCTAAGCAAATACAAACAATATGATGACATTTTCAATACATGTGAAGAATTTTAAATCACTAAAAATATCATCGAATCCACAATACATACACGCAAATGGATAGAAGGCATTCTTTGAAAATCACAAATAAGATGTTTGCACACATCCTAATGACAAAATATAAGTGCAAATAATAAAATTAGGAGAATTTCAAAACTTACACGACCTTCATGAGGTAATATCTAACTCATATAATACCTCAAAATTCATATAAGTATAATTGAAAAGTATGCAAGAACATTATATAAGTGAACCGAAAAGCATATAAATGCATTATACAAGTGTATTGAAAGATGTGTACATCATCAAAATTGAGCTTGTACACATTTGCTCTAACCAACAAACAAAGCGCTCAAACATAAAGTTTAAGAACATTATACAAGCTAAAAATGCAATAAATTCAAATTTTTCCTCACTTTGAGAACCATGCAACTTTTCTTGAAAAATTAAACAATCACTTTGAAATTCATAAGATTGCTCTCAAGTCCAAACTCTTCATTAACACAATGCTTGAGTTTTCAAGTGAGCCACCTTGAATAAAGGGCAAGGTTGCAAGTCCCACTTTTTCAATCTAATCATCCTCCTCACGGGGACTAGAGTGCACAAGATTGATCTACCCTGATAAAACGTCCATGCTACAAATGCAAAACATTCATAATTGAAAGAATGATTTCAATTCCTACCCTCAATGCCAATTAAGTATTTTCCAATCAAGCACTCAATTGCAAGCATCAAAAAGATATCTTGTTTTATAACACATAAGTCTTTTAAAGCCTTTGTAAAGAAAACTCATTCTTCAAAATGAAAATTCTTAGCACCATCATGCTTATTTCAATCCATAGACTCATTCCACCACACAAGGGGAGAAAACCGATAGAGTTTATAATATAATAAATGTTTAAATGAACTCAAGTTATATGCAAACCTTAACCCAATCCCCTGCAAATAGAAAGTAGACTCAACAAGTTTCACAGCAGTCAAGTCTGATAATTTAAAGCATTCTGATGATGGTTGTGATAACAAAAAACTCAACCTGAGGGGACTTTCTTTTCAAAATACATTCAAATCCTAATACAAATTATTTTAGGCTCAAATTAAGATTAAACATCAAAAGTTCAAAAGAAATATAAGATTGAAGAATATTCAAAAAAATTTATCACTTAACGTTAAGAGTCGATGATATATTAAGCATATCTATATAATCAATCTCAAAATGTTTCATGACAGTAAACTGTGTGGTTTTGCGACTAATGGTACCAAAAAAGGAAGAGGTTATGAACAAGGCCCTTTGATCAAATGGTTCGCAATGAAATGCATCATTAGATTACAATAATGATCGGAACCTATAAGTTCCACAACGGCTTAAATCTCTAAAGCAATAAATCATGGGATACACTTGATGGAGCTCAAAACCATCTACTAGCTAAGGTCTTATTAGATAAACCTTCAAATCCATAAGGTTTCATTAAACCACATAACTTATGATTGTTTATTAGAATCATTCAATCAAGTTTAATCAACTATCCCCTTTGACTAAATAAACAAAAGTTCTTGACAACAAACAGAATCATGAGATCTTAATCAAATTTGTCATCATTTCCCAACCATCCATTTAGGCTAAAGTGTTAAATTTCTCAATCTAAAAGTTAAATTATTGATATTGCACATAAGCATTTAGTGCCTAAATGATTACTGATCAAGAATTCTCTCCCATTATCAAAATGACTAGTTAACCATAGAAGATTGTATCTTAAGAAACTTAAACTAGGTCTTAAAGTCCTCATAGAATGAGGTAGAAATATTTGGATGGTGTTTTATCCATAAATTAATTGATCTTCTAAAAATTTGACCTAGAAGTAACACAAATAAAACTTTTTTCGGAAGAATCGAGTGTGAATTTTTTAAGCCCACTTATAATGTATATATATTTGTATGTATGTATGTGTGTGTCTATATATATATATATATATATATATATATATATATATATATATATATATATATATATATATATATATTATAATTATTTTAAATATGAACTTAATTAAATATCAACATGAAATGAAACTCAAAAATAAAATCTTAAATAAAGAACCAAATTAGTCTCAAAACTATTTAGAAAGACCACTTTAGTCCCCTCACTATAAAAAAATGGCCAATTCAATCCCAGCATCCAAACTAACAATTTAGGTTTTTAAAATGAGGATAATTTTAAATTTTATATTTTCTTATTATTTTTTTAAGTATCTCTAATTTCCTACTTTTTTTGTACAACAATAATCACATTTAGTGAGCTTATATTATATCCATGCAAACACTAACGCAAGTTATACTTTTATGATACATAAATAAATTTATTTTTTTTATTATTTTGATTTCATTATAATGAAAGACATTTTTTTTGTTACAAAGTCTTAAAATTGTAAAACTATTGCAGTGATTTTATTGGAATAATCTTTCTGCAAATAGAATAAAAAATATTTTAATATATTTAATTGTTTTTGCTAAATTATTAAATGAAGTTAAAAAAATAAAGAACAGCTATCATGTTTGCTCTTATCGAAATCATTATTTTAAAATAATTTTTTTTTAATAAAGTATATATTTAAAATCTTTAATTATTCACATTAATACTTTTTAGGCTAAAATATGAACATAACAAATCTCCTGTTTTACAATTAATATGAGCATAAGAAAATGTTTTTAAGATGACAAAATAAGATTAAATCTAGCCTGAGTAATGAAGTTCTTGTGAGCATGGCCTTTAAGCAAATCAAAATAATAATTTAAATAGAATCAATTGACATAGACTGCATTATATATCTAAAGTACTTAATGCAATGCAAACTTTTTGTTATTACAAAAAAAATTAAACTAAAAGAAATGATTGTTACATCTTATTACTTGACATGACTCACGACTACACATTCATTCATGCTCTCTGTGTCATTGAATGCTCATGTGCCTCACTTAGCAAAATGCTAGTTTGTGTATGCCTTGCTTCTAAGCTTTGTTCACACACACCTCGTATCATAGTTGCCACTTCACCTGCTCGGCGTAGTGGTTGCCTCACCTGCTCACATCTCATGACTTAAGCTATAGGTAAAATTTAAATTTCAAAATTACTCCATCCTTCCATTACTTCATCATTTACCATTTGAAAGTCTAATTTAGAGGGTGGGACTAAATTGATCTCTTTTTTTTAATGGTTACAAAACTAAATTTGTCCATATAGATAGTTTGAGACTGTTTTGGTCAATCTAAATAGTTTAGGACCATTTCAATTCTACTTCTATACTCATATTAAATATTTCTGCATATTTTTATATTTTTAACTTTATATTGAATGTATTTAAAAGCAAATAACACTATTTTAACTATTTAAAATTTATTTAGTTTATATTACATTTTAAAAAGATTGTGGAAGAGCATGACACTCAAAATTCATTAAAACAATTCGTCCATTTAATAAATATCCAATAAACTCGATTATTTTTCCTTATGATATTCTCCAAATGTCACTCTTAATTAAGCCATTTATAAGTACAATTATTCTTAAAGGCACAAGATAAAAATATTAAATTAAAATACTATTTAATTTTAATAAAAATTTGATGATGTGCACTTTCGGCATGTGCAGTTTTAATATCAATAATAGATATCTAAAATATTCTCGTGGCCATTCATATCTTGAGATAATTTTGTAAAAATAAAAATTGGCTCTATATATATATATATATATATAACACCTTACATACTGCTATCAGATCATCAAGAGTATCATTGATCAACTTAAGAGCTTTTGTGACCTTCTGCTGTCTAGGAGAGAGATCTTTCCATATTGGGATTTCCCAAGTTGGTATTGGAGAAGTACTTCGCTGCTCTGCTTCTCTCAAGACAGTGTAAACAGCCTAAATATCACATATAAATATAATATTAGATAAAACATGCAGTAAACGTGGTGCAAAGACAAAAGTTCAAAAAGCAAATAAACTTTACCTCCACTATTCCATTGTCTAGTGATAAAGAATCAAAATCATAGTTGAAAACAGCCTTCCCAATGACATCTAAGGTCAACCTTGAGAAGAGTGACTCCATCTCTACATCTTCTCCATCTGATGAAGCTCTATCCAACTTCTCACAAAGTCTATATGAAGCTCGCCCAAAAAGGTTAATCATGGCAGCCACGAACTGTTGATAACACAAAATTTACAGTATTGACTGGTCATGGACAATAAAATGAAGTACATAAGCTAACTACAAATTTTGCAGCACACTGGGCTTAGGTTCTGCAACAAAACCGCGAACTTGTACTAAGACTTGCAGCACCTTCTTATGCAACGCAGGAACAATTGCTCTTCTCCGGACCCGCCATATCTCAAAATCAGCTGGGATCAATCCTTTTCCCATGACAAAGTCCAGAATCTCGGCTAGAATACCCTTTAAAATTATAGGGCGGGGCATCAGCTAAGAAACTATTTTTTTTCTCAGAAAACAGGGAAGATGAAACCAAAGGAGAGCCAGGAAGAAGACTACCTTGGAGTAAGCTTTGCAGTTATCCTTAAGAATGTGTTTAGCGATTTCAGGGTCAGAAACAATCAAAAATGACTGTTACAATACGAAATCAGAAACAGCCCGTCACAGAATATTCGTAATTGTTCGAAAAAAAATAGCATCAAGTCTACCTTGGGCCCAAAGGTGAGACGAAAGATACCGCCATAGATAAGATAAAGCTCAAAAAGGGGAATGAAGAAGGCCTGCCCTCCCACGGCCTTGAATGATCCCTTGGCCTGAGGAATCGCCATACACTCACCATCATCGCCGCCGCCGCCGCCGCCGCCCCAATTTTACCAACAGCTCCCCTAAGAACTTTCCAGCTGGCCCAATCTTCGAAAGCCCAGTGCTCAGCATTGAGACCAATCTTATTCGTTTCACCATTTCAACGAGAGAACTCATAAACACTAATACACTGAAATAAAAAAAGACGAGAAAAAGGAAAAGAACGAAAACGAACCCAGGTTTCTGCACGGTGAACTCCCCGGAGGCTATACGGGCAGCAAGATCGGACCGCCGCTTCTCTTCCAGAATTCTCTCCACCTCCTTGACGGCCAAGTCCTCGGTGTCTCTTCCTCTTGGCCCACCATTGGAGGATAAGGATGAGAAGCAACGAATAGAGCGGATAGAGCAGCCAGCTGTTGGCGCAGTAACTCCGGATTGCCAAAATGGCGCAGAAGAAAGAAAGCTAGTCCTTCGAGATCCAGAAGACTGGAAAGCTGCTGAAGATGACGAGTAGGAGAAGAAATTGGCCGCGGCAGCGGCCATTGTCTACGCTCCTTGCTTTGCTCGAACTGCGTAGAGAGTTTTGGTCTCTCTCTCTCTCTCTCTCTCTCTCTGGCGTTATCGGCTTCTCTTTTTCAAAACATTCGTGGCTTCGGAAAACATCATCACGCACAGTCACACCATATACGATTTAGTTGTTTTTTCTTTTATTTGATTATATTATTTTAATAAAAATTAATAATTTAATTATGAAATATTTACAAATCATCATAATATATATATATATATATATATATATATATATATATATATATATATATTTATTTATTTATTTATTTATTTATTTATATTTAATCATCTTCTTTATTTTTTAAATGAGAATTTTATAAAAATAAAAATATAAGTTAAACTTTTATTATAAATTTTAATATTTTAAAATTAATTTGAAAATTAAAATTAAAGATGATTAATTTATAAATATAAAAAATAGATGATTGTGCAAATAAATTTTTTTTAATTATATAAAAATAATAATATTTAACATACAAAATATGTATAATAAAAAAATAACATTTAAATTTAAAATATATCATAATATCTTAAAATAAATTTTTCTTAATATAATTATTTTTCATAGTAGGAATACAATCATTCATAATGGCAAACTGACAGTATAAATTTATAAAATAATTATTATTTTAAAAGCATGCAACTAATATAATATGCTACAATTAAAAAAAGAAGTAAATCATATTACAATTTATTTTCCACAGCTTCCCCGTATTCATTGGATACATTAACCAAAGCTTGAGAGACTCATTGACATTCATTTTCGCAAGTTGACGATAAGGGACGCAAAACAAGGGCCACTTAGATTTACTTTTATTTTTATTATATTATTATTATTATTATTATTAAAGACCTACCTTAAATTAAGGAGCTGTTTGATTTGCAGTTAGATCTGATGTAGAGTAGTTCATCTTTTTCTTTTGTTGTTTGGATGGAAAAAAAGTAAATAGTTAATAATTTTTGGCGTTGAAATTCTGTATTAAAACATTTGAATATTTGGCTTAATCTGTATTATCTTGGCTGCAATATATTCATCAAATTTATAAGTGGTTCATCACCATTTATATTAATCATTGCGTGCTTATTATATGCATTATATCATTCATGTGGTAATATTATTCAATTGCCATGCGTATATGCTTAAAATTACTCAATTATATATCGTAATATATATTTGGCTCATAATTAAATATATATTAGCATTGTTACTGCCCACGTCGTCATTAATATGTATTATCAATATTTTGCGTATATCCCATCGTCGCCAAAATTCACGTGCGTCCAATTGATTCTTTCACATTTGTCGTAAATAAAATCTGAAGTCGTGGTTTAATCTAAATAATCTTTTCTGTGTCAATTACCCAGGATTTTATCTGCGTTAAATCTGATGGCTTCAAGTCTTTGCAACAAAGTGATTAAAGATCTGATTGAGAGTTGTGACAGTTATAACTGTATGAAAAAATAGTAAAAATAGATGAAATTGCTACAAAACAATTTGATATATAAGAAGCTAATTTTCAAAATATCAAATAGTAACTTTTAGATGTCACTATATTTTCAAAATATCAAATTTAAAAAATATAACTTTTTCATCATAAATTTTTTAAAATGCAACCACACTGCAATTTGTCAAACACCTGAAATTATATGATTCAAACCACACAGCAAAGAACGATGCCCCATACACACTCTTAAATACTACAAACAATTAATATATAAAAGTGATGGTAATACAATTTAAATTAAATATCTTTTCACAATAAAATTATTTATATTTTTGGAATAGGTATCCACCCAACACCCCACACATCTTGTGGGTGGGATGCCACTGTGACTAATCTCGCCATTATTAGCGTGTTACTTATTTTCCCATTCGCATAGCGCCTCCCGCGGAGAGAATCAGAGGGTTCGATCGTCAGCTAAGAGACGGTGGGTAAATTATTTATATTTATTATCTAACATCTAAATAAAATTATTATATTACGAACAAAGTTGTCTTTAACTTTCAATTAAATTTCATTTTAAATATTTTTTATACTGATGTATGTGCATGCGTGAATATATATAAATGTATACAAAAATTTGACTTTTTAAGTTCCTTAATTATTTATTTGCTAGCAAAATTATTTTTTAAAAAAATGATATTGGTGAAAATAGAAATAAAAATGAATTTGTTCGATAATGATAAATAATTTTTTGTTTAAGGTTTTATCGATCATAGTGAATTTTTTCAAAATATTGGATATATTGAATAGATATATTTAAACTCCTATGTATTTATATACATTTTAGAATTAAATGTATTTAAGTAATATTATTTAGTGTCTGCCTAATAATCATTTAGATTAATTGGGCATTCTAGAATATATTTTATTGGTGAAGTTCCTCTTTTCAGCTGCATTCATGGAATATATTCTCAATGTGACTGTAAGAAGAATAAATTTTAAAATTTAAAATTATAAAGGTGGTTTATGATCACTTTTGTTATTTATTTATTTATTTTATATTTTTATTTTATTAATATTTTTAATTTAAAATGAATTTTTTGTGATAATAATTATTTTTGAATATACTCAAAATACCTGATAATTCTATTTGTTTTTAAAAATAAAAAATAAAACACTTTAAAAATACACCAAAGGCCTATTTATGATCAATTTTATTTTTAAATGTATGTTATTTAATTTGTTTTTCAAGTGTTTCTAATTTTATTCTAAAAGCATGTTTATTTAATATATTTTTTAAGTATTTCTAATTTTACTTTTCAAAGTTAATCACATTATTTTAAAATTTATTAAAAAAATTATTTAGATGTTTTGAGTGTTTTAAAAATCAACAATCACTATCAAATAAATTTTATTTCAAAGTAAAATATAAAATATAAAAGTGATGTCAAAAACCCCTAAGTGCTTTTTTTTTATATTTTTAAATCATGTTTCTTCAACATATTTTTTGTGTTTTATTTTTATTCTTAAAATAAGCTACTATGCTATTAAAATATTCAAAATAACTCTTAAAAGGTTTGAATATTATTAAAAGCAACTATCACCATCACCATCAAGCATAGTTTATATTCAATCAAAATATAAACAAAATAAAATAAAAAATAATAATAATAAGTAATATATTTTTAAAAATAATATCATAATAAAAATAAAAAAATACAAAATAAAATAGATCCCAAACAAGCCTTAAGAAAAATAGATTTATTTTTATTCATTTCAATGGAACTTTATATTTAAATATTTGAATGATATAATAATTTAAAGCAAAGAGTCTACACTTCTTTCCCACCACCATGATAGAAGTCAAACTCTTTTTCAAACTCAATGCTAGTGATCTAATATTTTGGATGATTTAAATACATTTTCAATTAAATGAAATATATTTTCATTTTAAAAAATATGTAAATAGAAGTAGATATATAATAAAAATAAAATAAAATATTTAGACTAAAAAATTAAAATATTACTTCTTAATATGTTGTTAAAATTGATATTATGTTAGAAGAAAAATTATGTTTTTTTTTTCCTTTTGACATGTATGCTATTAAAACTAGTTTTTATACTAACATTATACTCAATAAAGTAAGACATAATAATAAAAAAATATTATTTTTTTAATTATTTATATTTTAATATAAAAATTGCTTTATGTTTGTAAATGTTATGAAAAATAATTTAAAATAAAACTTAGAAAATCGATTAGCTATTGTGGTCTTGATATGGTGCTACCCACCTCACCATGAGGGTTTACATCAAATACAGATTTCTGATAGTCATGAACTTAGTTATAACCCAAACAAACAGTTCATATAGTTAATATAATATACATTATAATACATGCAAAAAAAAATTTATGTTACTATTTATTTAAATTGTCAATTAAAGTTTGATTTGAGCATATTAGGAATTTGATCATTAAAAAACATTGATTTTAAATTCTATTGGACAAAAAAAATTTCTTCTCAATTTAAACTAAATTTTCTAGAACTCAACTCTATATAACCATATTAGAAGTTTTTGAAATGATAAAAAAAACCTTAGGCTACGTTTGGGACAACTTTTTAGCTGCTTTGCATTTTAAGAAAGTAAATCAATTTCATTTAGTTACCAGCTTTTTGGCTGCTTTTTAGAAAGTTTTGTGGTGAAAAAGCTATTATGAGAATGAGATGTGTTAGAATGTGGTTATTCTTAAAAAAACGATTTTTTGAATTTTTTTAAAATAAAAATATTTATAACATACACATCTCTATTAATTTTTTATAATGGCATGCATATTTTCAACCATAGGAAATATGCTATATTTATAAATATCAAACTTTATGTGTTAGAATGTAAATGCATAGGAATTATGTGCTATATAGATATAATATAATGATATGTGAAACACAAAATTATTATTGAAACTCAAAATTTGGTTGATAGTAGTCCAAACTCTATTGTCATCTTGGAATTAGTTTTCTTGATCCAAATATATTATATATATATATATATATATATATATATATATATATATATATATATATATATATATATATATATATATATATATATATATAAAGTCATCTAACTATGCACAAATCTTGATGTAATTTTGACATCTCAAGACAGACAAATATTTAAGACAAAAAAAAATGCATTGATTCTTTAACAAAATATTATTTTTACCAAATTTATTAATAAAGCAAGTGTCATTTTGATACTAACATGACCAACCTAATATCATTCTATTTTGAGTTCATAAAGAGCCAAGACTTTTAAAATAATGGAGAAAGAGATCTATTTTAATCATTCAATGAAGCTTCATGCTATATAGTCAAAATATATTTTAAAATTAAAAAAATTATAGAATTCCTTAAATTTTGCTTGAGAAAAAAATATATGAAGAGAATATGTGCATAAAAAATGACTATTAAGGGGTGGTTGGATTGGCTTTAAAGGAAATATTGTGTAAAGTAAAAAATAATAATTTTTTTGTAATATTTTTAGGGGCTATTTGGTATGGTTTGTGTTGTAAAGTAAACACATAATACTTTAGAATTTAGGTGTTTGGTTTGCTACATTTTCAAATGCAATGTATTTTATTAATGTATTTTCAATTCATTTTCTAGTTCATTTTTATGTTTTCAAAATTTATTCAAAATGAGCAATTTTAAATACAGAATTCTTCTTGTCACCCATAGTCGCCCACGGTGATAGCCCACTTCCTTCCTATTACCACTCTCTAGCCACTCACTGTCGTCATTAGTTATCCATCATTGTTTCTAACTGTTCGTTGTCGTCATTGGCCAATCATTACACTACTGGCTGCCTGCCCCATAATTTACTTTACATTGCTTAGCTTGACCAAACAAAACAAACAAATCCCTACATTTATGGCATTTTCAATTAAATAATATATTCTAATGCATGAATTTAATTTTACATTTCATTCCATTTAAACAACATTTCTTTTTAAGCCAAGCAATTGGCCATAATGACTGGGCTAGCATTAGGTAGAGGTTGAGGATGGTGATAGCGATAGCTGGTGGTAGGCGGTGGTGGGAGTGAGCAAGTTGTGATACTAGTTGAGGATGACTCGAACAACAAATGATTTGAATTGTATTTAAAATTTGTTTGAATTGAATGGATTACAAATGCATAAAAAATGAAATAAATGATAAGTTTGAAATTTATTAATGAAATATATTGCATCGGAAATACATCGAACTAAATAAATGTATTTCTAAAATGCATGAATTTACTTTACACTACAAATAAAAGCCGGACAAATAACCCTTGACAAGAATTGCTATTTTTAGAAAATAATATAAATTGCTGAAATTAAAGAAATATGTCAAATATTTAATTTATTAAGAATAATATGCCTAATTTTTTGATTTAGGCTAAAATATTTTAAATTTTGAATTATGAAATACTTATGTTTGACACTGGCTTGATTGAATTTCAAATAAGGTTTAGACAATGATCAAATTATTTTTCCACTATCTTTGATTTAATGTTTTTGACCATATTTAAATTTTATTTAAAACCATAGCCTAACCATATTTGAATAAGTTTCATCAAGTGAATATAGTTTGAATTTGGGTAAAAGAAGGTGTGACTGTTAGATTATTATTCATTTTTTTTCTAAAAAGTGTTCTAACATAGTTCAATTAAACTGTAAAAAATGATTATAATATTGTAAACTATATGGCTAATATATTAAAGTGCAATCACAACATGATCATAATAAAATTCATTTTAAAGTACATGAAATGATTAATATAATAAACAATGCAATTTAATTGTGAAATTCATAAGCTATAAAATTATATATATAACACAGCATATATAAATTTTAAAATAATATAAATTGAATTAATAAAATAATTAATATTGTTATCAAAATAATAAATTTATCCATAAATTTACACATAAATAGGCATAAAATATTTATATGAGATCAAGTATAATCTTAGTAATATTTTTATTTAAAATCAAGTATATAATGTATTATATTGCATGAACCTCATAGTAAACACTACAGCTAATATGTAAAGCAATCATTATTGAGAATTTTGAATGTGGGCTCACATATAAATTTAATTATACTTTTGATACTCCAAAATACTAGTCAAGCCAAATCTTGATGTAAGCGATATGATTTTGAGTCAAAGCAGATAGATGACTTAAAATATCATTGGAATCTTTGGGACGTGATTAAATCCCAAGCAGTCTCAATATGGAATGTTTATAGTCAAATCGAAATCTCGGAATGGATCTAATGAGCCTAAGATCTCATAATTCATTTTGCATCCAAATTCTCAAAATATATCAAATGATCAAGAAATCATCTTGGCGTCGATCGAGGGAGTGCAGCTTGTGAATTTAAAGAATGCCTCCTCCATCTATAAATAGGTCATTCCTCAAAGGGGTCAAGTGAAAGAAGAAGAAGAGTTAAACAAGTAAAGAAGAGAGAAGGAGCAGAACAGGAAGAAAAGGAAGAGTCAAGCAAGAAAAGGAAGAGTCAGCAAAGGAAGAAGAGAAAAGTCAGAGCAAGAAGAAGAGGAAGAGTCAAAGGAAGAAAATGAAGAGTCAAGGAAGAAAAGGAAGAGTCAAGCGAGGAAGAGGAAAAGCAGTGAGGAGGAAGAGGAAAAGAAGTGAGGAGGAAGAGAGCTCAAGCAAGATCCTCAAGATCGCACCAACAGATCGCACTCCCCGACATCAACCACCACCAGGTCGTCCATTTGTACCTGTTAATATATCCCCTTATTCCCGATCAATTTACCTATTGCTTATCTTCTCTAATCAGTTCTCGGAGGACTTTGTACTCTGAAATAAATATAGTGGAAGCTTTTGGAGCGTGGTTTCCCTCTTTTGAGGTTTTTTACGTTAAAATTGAGGTGTCTCTTGCTGCTCTTTAATTACTGTGTGTCTTTGGACTTTGAAAGGCTAAAGGCGTAAACTTTCACTCTGCGGTTTTCTAGCATGCAACTTTTGCTATCTTATTTTTAAAACATTAATTTTTTGATCAAATAAAGATTAACTATTTTTTTAGCTTTTGAGGTATCTTATTAATTTTGTATGGAATTATTATGTGTACAGACGGGATATTTTATTTTATTTTTATGATGGACTGAAATAAAATGAGATATACTCAATTATAAATAGGGTCATGGTCCTCATTCTAAAGAGAGTAGTTCTTATTTTTTTACTCCATTATCGTGAAAATGAGTCTCTCTCGAAACGCTTTAGAAGTGGAAGGCCAAAATTCCATTAGCTTTTCCATAGATTCAGATACACTACCGATTAAATCTTCTTGATGATTTGACAAGAGATGCAAAATAAATTTATTCTATCTTCATATCTTTCCAACAAGTGATATCAGAGCTAGTTATCATGTTGAATCATTGAGAAATATATTTCTCTTAATCTTTTATATTGAGTATTTGAAAATTTCAGATCAAAGTATATAATTCAAATTTTTGTGCAAATCATTTTGTCTTGGACATAAAAAATCGATATCCTTTAGATCATTTTTAAAATTTTTGATTTTGAGCAAAAGGACATAGCCAAATTTTTTGTTTTATATTTTGATTGTAATTTCAATTTTCATATAATCAATATATTTATTTTCATGATTATAGTCATATTTTGAGAAATAAAATTCATACTCAATCCTATCAATTTGATTCAATCGTGTTTTATCTTCCAATTTGATTCAATCCAAGAAGTTGCAGAATTGCAGAATATCATGACAAAAAAGGTTTTATTATTTTATGATAATTAAATCAATATTTACGTTGGTAGCTGATTATTATATTTAAATTTTCAGTTTTATAAATATTTATATTTAAAGTCTTAAACGGCTATACAACACTTCAAATTAAGACTTTGAATAGTGAACGTTTTAATTTATTTCATTTATAGTCATCACAATATGAACCGTTCCACCTACCTAATATTTATTTTTGATCGGTCATGCATTTACCCGAAAACAAATGCCTTTAGTTAATATCAATTTTAAGCTTGCATGTGTTTTCTTTATATGCAATTAACCCTAAATAGATTGTTAAACTCTTTTTTTATATTAAAGTAACAATAATCATGTAGCAGTACTTTTAGTCTTTCATTTAATCCTCTGAATTCAAGTAATGATTTTATTTTGTCTTATGCAATTAACTCATGTTTATTGTAAATGAATTAAATGATATTCATATAATATAGATTAAATATAATTGATGGGCCTATAATATAAATAAAATAAAGTCCAAATTCGAGTATTATAATCCAAGTTATATATTATATATAAATAGTTTATATATTTCTAATTAATTATTTGATTGTACACTTCTTTATTCTTATATTCAATATCTCTATTTGAAAATTTCATGATATAATTTGCATATTCTTATAATAGAAAATAGCTAGGTTAATTAGTATAGATTTAAACTAGCTGTTTTGAATAAAACAGTTGTTGGAGTGTGTCGTGTTTTAATTTTTTTATTTTGTTGAAGTTATTATTAAATGTCGTGATCATAATATAATGGTTTCATTTAGTGGCAACACGATTAGGGCTGTTGTAGCTACGTATATCAGCTCTTCTTAAATTATCAGAATAGGACAGTCCTTCGATATGAGATTGATTAAGAGTGAACATAATAAAACACTTGATTTGACTTTGGCTCCTTTGTGAGCTAGAATTTTCTTAATTTATCACATTTAACAAACATTTACGAAAGATGGATTGAGTTAGATTTTGCTTTAAATTTTTAAAGATTTAATTTCATTTAATCATTTAGAGCTTAGCAATTTGTTAAATTTTGCATTTATATTGATAATTAATTTAGATTAATTTGATTTGAACTTGCAAGAGCATTTTGATGGCAAGTATCTCATTCGGTTAAAATCACCATTCAACACAGCCATCATCAGGGTAGATTGATTGCTTGATCATTTAATTTATTATTTCAAATCCTATCGACTCTATTAGTTTAATAATATGGATCTCTACTTATCGTATATGAAACTTACCGGATATTTAAAGTTGAATTTCATAGTATTATTATTAGATTTTTTTAGGTTTTGTTAACGGTCCCAAGATCAAAGGAAGCTCCAACGCATCCTCGAATTAAGTTTAAGTATTAGTAGTGTCGGGGCATCTGGATGTTTAATAATTAGATAGTTTTATTTCTGATTGATTTTATATTCTCATTTGACTCAACTTAGCTACATGTCTTTTAACATTAAAATTTCGACTTTAAATTTCTAATGACACAAATTTATAATTTTGATAATTTCATATAATTAATGAAATCATTGATTTTTGAAAATCATAATTAGAAAGAAATTCTTTTTATTGAAGGAAGTTATATGATTTTTATAAAATTTAATTTAGTATCGTTTTCTATCTGATTGTACAAAGAGTTGCAGATCTGGTAGCATTAAAGGCATTTTAAATTGTTCTAGTAGTTTACTAGACCCCTTGGAAATAATATTTGATTGTTTCTCTTTTTTATTTTTATTCAAAGGTGTCTAATCTTTGAACCTTCAATAGATTTTCATTTATATATGTTAACAATCCGCGAACTCATTAAGAGCTCTATTCAATTTCTCATTGATTCAATTCAAGTATTTAATAAGACAAATAGTATGCTTCAAATATTTTCCAAATATTCCTTGAATATGCCTATTTGCAATCTTTCAATTTTATTAGGGATCTCCTATGGATTCTTTGATTTTCTTCAATTTATTTGGATGTATTTGAAGAATATATCTTAATTCCAAAGAGTTTTCTTATGCTTCAATTTGACGTTCAGTAGATTCTTACTTCATTTAACATCTAATATGATTCTTAAATTGTTCAATTAGTTTTATAATTACTTATTTGTGAATTTAATACTTTGAGCATTTAATAAGAGGCTATATTCACATAAACAAACATCAACTCCAATATCTCTAACTTCACATTAGGTTTCATATTTATTTAATAACTAGACTTCAAATTTATCTTAAATCTCTTGTGAGTTTCGATTTATATATCACAAGAATTCAAGTTTATTTCAAGTTTTATAAGTTTACATGAATTTGATCTCTATTTTCTTATTTGAAATATGATTTGCAATTTTATTTGTACTCAAATCTTTTTTAAAATTAATTTTCAGTTCATTTATATTAATTTCCAATTCATTTATTTAGGACTTTATTTTTATATTTAACATAATGTTAAATCTTTTTTTTATTAAGTCCCAAAAATTTGATAAAATTTGAAGATTTTGGATTTACGTCATCCATAAGCTACATCGAGCTTGTTTTGGCCATCACGCTCAATAGCATCGGTTGGTGTTTTTAAACAATGGTAGAATTTGATCAGTTGTTGGCGTATCAATGTGAAGCGTAAGAGAAATACAATGCAATATATACACATTCCAAACCCCTTTTTCCTGTTTAAGTCCAAAATTTCAGTCAAAATTTCAATAGCGTTTCAACATAGGGGTATGACATATATAGTTTACTCACGCCTGTGAAAGCGTAGTGGCGGTATTGAAACTCTCGATTTTAAATCTCTCACTCGATGCATGTGAGGCACCTGAGAAAAAGCAAATGCATAGATATACACAATCCCCACACACATAATTACACTCCTACACATCTACAGATTATACTTATACAGATCCACGGATCATATTTTAAACTTTAGTTTGCTGTTTTGGAGGAGGGAAAGAGGGAAAAGGGGAGTCAATCAAAGGAGGAGTTCAGTACGTGTTTGCTGGAGTGGTGATGTGAATTAGGAGAAACACAAAGTGGAGGAGAAGTTGGTAACTCGGCATGCAGGAAACAGAGAAGACGAGCACTTAGTTGCTGTGTAGGCTTCAAACCGAGGGAAGGAGGTGACGAGAAGGTTGAGACAAAGAGAGAGTGAGGGATTCGTTCACTCAGTGCTACATGTCTGGCCGACGGGACGGATGAGAGATGGAGAGATAGCCAGCGGATAGGATCTCGTTTGGACAAACACTATAGCACAGAGATGAGCTTTTCGTGTGGCTGGGAGGAGGCGGACGCCATTCGAGACGGACAATAGGGAGGTTCGTTCGGCTATTGGGTGAGATGGATGGAGGGATAACGAGAAAATTTGGAGCCGAGCCAACATGGAAGGGAGAGGGACGAAAATCTGAGAGGGAAGGAAATCGGGGAGGGAAAGGAGATCGGAGGAAGAAAGAGAACTTACGATTTGGCTTGCGTGCGGCATGGACGAGAGGGAAAGAAGGTGAGGGAACCGTTCGGTTGGACCAAGAAGAGCTCGAAGCGTTGCGGTTGAGGGAAGAAATAGAGCCGAGAGGGGGGAACGATTACTCGGCTGGGAGGCGGCGGGATCGGTTAATGGACTTCCAACGCAAAGGGGGTGGAGGAAGTCAAAGCCATGCGTTCTTTCTATTGGGCTCGCGCGATAAGAGGGATCGGGTCGTGCGTTTAGTCGGCCGTGAATAGGAAAATTAGGTCTAATTTTGGCTTATTAAGAATAAATAGGCATTTTAAATTAATTTACTATGTGTTTAATTAATCTTGATATGAATTTTACGTCGACATTAATATAGGGTTAATATATATGTTAATTCAAGATTATTCCGATATTCTGGACGCAACGACGTCATCTATTTCACGATCGAAGGTCATTTGGTTCAAGTCAGTGTCAAATCGGGTAGATTTGACTTAAAATGATCGTCCCGCATCAATACTCGACATTCAAGCGACTTGTAAATTGAGTCTTAATAGATTTTGACATTTTGAAACTAATGTTGCAATCAATTTCATGAACGGAGGTCGTTTGGGTAATGTCGCAACCTCTTGACCTCGATATATGCGTAAACCGTTCATGGCTTGATCTGTTGATTATTAGGTTATTCACTATTTATATTCTGATCAATTTTACTGTTATGAACCTAATGGCAAAATCTATTCGTCGATCGGAGATTATTTCGATTTTGCGTTGAGTGTATTTCGGTCTGTTGCTTTTACGATCATTTGATTATGTAGACTCATCTGAATTGAGTGTGGACAGTCATTTGACAAGTTTTAATATTTCAAATCCAACGCCACAACCAATTTTATGAGCGAATTCGTTTAGAACGTCGTGTAGTTTTCTTCGATATATCATCGACATTGTGGTTGATCACTTGATCGGTTGATCATTAGATTATGCAATTTATATATTCTGAACAATTTCGATGTTCTGAATGTGATGATGAAGTCCGTTTGTCGATCGGAGGTCATTTGGGCTGATTTATACGATATTTGGTGCATCTCAACTCCGATTTACGAGTTGTTACATCAAAGGTCCGTCAATTTTGGATTTTGAGCTTGACTCGACTAATGTATCACACTTGGAGGTCAACAAATGTCCCCCAAAAAATATGATTGGCGCATGAAGCGATTCACATTTGTTAAAAATTAGTTGACCCTTTGGGCTGGCCATAAAACTTGGATCATTTCAGCTTCAATTGCAATAGCTTATTGAGCTTTAATAGGATTCATCATTAGTATGATGTCTTATATTTAGATGAGCTAAACAGCTAGATTACTCGATTTGTCCCGATTGACTTGTCAGATTAAGAGTTTTTTCTACTATCTACTCTCTACTTCAATGGGTTTGTTGAAGATCTCTTTCTTCTATATTGTTGCAGATTTGAGTTTCCTCCGACTCTAGCTTCGTGTCTAGTCGGGTTTGATGAAGGAATTGGTTTGCTTGCTTTGAGATTTGAAATTCCTTCTATCCTAGCTTTAAGCTTGATGGATTTAATGAAGGAATGACCTAATTTGTCCACATTGGCTTGTCAGGAAGTGTACGTATATCTTCAGCCCTATGTTTGCTACTTTGATGGATTTGTTGAAGGATGTGTACAAATGACCTAGCCTTACAGCTTATATTAGGTCTATAATATCGAGTTATCAGCCTAGCAATGTGTGTTTTAATAAATTGAATAACTAACAAATTCCTTTAGTTCGACCATCGGCTTTGTAGGAACTATGGAATTATGTCATCGGTCCTATACTTTCTGCTTTGATGGACTTGATGAGGAGATTGACTTTGATCTGTGCTTTGTGCTTGAGCAGATCATTTGAGAATATATTGAAATATCACCCTACAAGCAATATAAAGATTGACTTGAGGCAGCTCTGAATTGAGAGTTTTCTCGGATTGTCTTGGTTTATCGATCAAGTAGAAAGATCTCTTGGATTATGGTTGTTTGTGATCTTTGAGCTAGATCTGGCTTGAGATTGAACAGCTATCATAGTTGGACTGATGAGCACGGGGTTCTTTCACTACAGCCTTTTCTTACGACTTGTTGAGTGAGGAGAGCATCAATAACTCGGTCATTTATATTTGTTGAATTCGATCTTTAGAACCTACTCGAGTTTTCGACTTAAGCTGTGATGGGTTGGTGATTTGGTCATAAGACTGATGAACGGGGGCTCTTTCACTAGGCCTTTTTTACGGCTTATTGAGTGAGAAGAGCGTCAGCAACTCGGCCATTTGTGGGCTTATTGAGTTCGACCTTTAAACACATTTGTGTCCTAGACTTGAAGATGTAGAGATTGATGCTTTTTCAACTCAATTGATTGAAGATTCCAAAATTGGGAGTTCTTCTAACTTGATCTTTAGAATTTGGCGAATCTAGAAGATAAACTTTTGGTATTTAGGGCTGTCTTTTTATGCGTAGAAACAGGTTTTTTTATTCCTGCAAGAACTTGCAACTTAAAAATAATAATTATGGATATATTCAAAGATTTCGGCGTAAAGCTCGATGTCAACCTGAATAAGATTATATTTGAGGATCTCGTCTTATAACACGATTTCAACTTGGCTAAATATAGAAAAATGCCCCCTGTCTTGTAGGAGAAATTCTAAAGTACTTCGAAAAGTTCTAAAATAATGTAAGAAAATATATCAATGTATGAGTTGATACATTTGATCTTAAGAGAGTTTTAACATGTAACATTTATTTCATTTATATATAGAAATCTAAAATGCCCCCTATGTAATAGGAGAATTTTTCACGAAAAGTTTTTTCATCTTGAGTAAGTATATTTATTTAGGGATCTCAGCATGAAGCACGATGTCGACCTAAATAGATATACTAAAAAAATGTCCTTATCTTATAGGAGAAGTTCTATTGTACCTCGAGAATGTATTTATCATATATAATATTTTTTCAAGTATCAACTATTAATTGGCGGCATTGATCTTTCACCCTTCAGGTCAATGAATTAGTATGTCACTCCTTGATACAATGTTTTGATGTCCAAAGGGCTCTCCCAACCAGGCTCAAATTTGCCATCAAATTTTTTATTAGGAAAAACTGATCTTCTCAGCACCAAGACCAATTCCCCTTTTTGGAATGTTTGAGATTGCACTGTATAGTCAAAATCCATAGACATCTTTTCTCGATAAACTTTCAGATTTTGATGAGCTTGCAATCTAACTTCATCAAGCACGTCGAGTTTCTCCATTCTCAAATGAGCATTTTGATCTTCTGTTAGATTGTATTGGATGGCTACTCAAAGTCAAAGCAACTCAACTTCAAGCGGAAGGACCGCCTCGGTTCCAAATACTAATGAATAAGGAGTGACTTTAGTCGACGTCTTATAAGTAGTTTGATATGCTCATAATGTCTCTATTAGTTTGGTATGTTATTCTTTCTTATTTTTAGTAAGAATCTTCTTGAACAGCTTAACTAATGTCTTATTGATAGCTTCTGCCAAACTATTTTACCTTGGATTATAGATTGAAGAATATTGCTAATCTATTTTATGCCGATTGACGAACCTATAAACCTCAGTACTTTTAAAAACTGTGCCATTATCAAACATTATTTGGCGTGACACTCCAAATCTATAGACCATATTATGCTTGAAGAAATTAATCACTCGATCGATACTTCTTTAAATGGGGTAGCCCACTTGGAAATAATCGATCATTTGTTTGGATGAAGCGGTGTCTAGCTGATGACGGTGGATCAATCGGATCAATTACACCTGTACCCCAACATTCAAATTGCGAGGATGCTATTGTTGGGTATAATGAATTTGGAGGTTGGTGGATTATATTCCCATGTACTTGGCATTCATGACACCTCTTAGCATGATTGATACAGTCTCTCATCATAGATGACCAACAATAACTCATCCTTTTGATCTTTAGTGCCATCTTGGGACTGATTGATGTGCACCACAAAGTCCTTCATGAACTTCAATCATCACTTTGCTATGTTCATCTGCATTTAGGCATCGTAGCCATATTTGTTCAAAGGATCTACGATATAAAGTGTTGTTGATGAAAGCATAGCGTAACATTCTCTTCTCGATTTGAGTCATTAATTTATTATTTGGTAATTTACCTTCTTTAAAGTAGTCGATAAAGGGTTGCCTCTAATCATGTGGCTCTTTTATAATAAAGGCTTCTCACTACTTTTCTGAAATAATATCATGCTTAGCTTTTCTTGGTATAACTTCTTATTTATTTTAGAAAGAATGAGGAGCAACTTGAGTCGCATCCTACTGGGTCAAATTTGATAACCCCTCTACCTGCGGGATTGGTACTTTGCGTTGGCTCTAGAATATGTCGAGTAAATATCTCGATCATGACATAATCACCATTCATACTTACCATTTCCACAGCTATTTTGCTAAGCAGTTTGCTTCGCTATTCTCAGATCGAGAGACTCGAGTTAATGTGACATTTGATATTTGCTTCATAAGCTCAAGAGCTTGCTTGTGGTAGAAAGCTAACTCAAGCTTGTTAATTTTATAGATGTCAAGTACTTGATTTATAATAAGCTGAGAATCACCGAAAATATGCAAGTTATGAATGCCTATGAAAATAACTTCTTCAAGACCTGCCACTAACGCTTCAAACTCTGCTTCATTATTAGTTCTTGGCTCGATCAACCCATATGATCATCTCATTATCCCTCCTTCTAGTGTTATGAAGACGATGTTGATTGCTACTCTTGCCTTTGGGAGATTTGGAGGTTGGATTTGTTTGATCGATGAAGCTTCATCAAAGTATATTTCTCAAATTTGTGATTTTTCGCTTTCATGAATGGGCATAACTTGCTCATCAGACAAATAGTTGTTAATATAAGAGTTCACAGGGTTAGGATGTGAAGCGAGAAAATCTACTAAGATTTGCCCCTTTACTGCTTTCTGCGAAACATATGTGATATCAAATTATAAAAGCAATACTGCCCATCTTGCCAAGTGACCTGTCAACGCTGGTCTTGTCATCAAGTACTTCAGCGGATCAATCCTTGAGATGGGGGTATTCTTGTGAGATAACATATAGTGATGAAGCTTTTGGACTGCAAAGATCATTGCTAAATAATATTTCTTTATTGAAGAGTATCTCATTTCTGCTCCTATCAGTCTCCGACTAATATAATAAAGAACATTTTCTTTACTTTCTTCATTAGGTTGTGTCAATAATGCTCCAAGGGATTCTTCTAATACAGCTGTGCATAAAATGAGGGGCTTCCCAAGAGTAGGCGCAACAAGGATTGATGGATTTAACATGTAGCTTTTAATGCTATGGAAAGCTTCTTGACACTCCTTATCCCATTTGAATAGGGCATCCTTCTTTATCAACTTTGAAAATGATTGACAACATCCTGATAGATTTGATATAAATTGAAGGATGAATACAAGCTATCCTTGTAAAGAATATAGCTAACACAAACTCTTGGTGGAGACATCTCTACAATTGCCTTGATTTTAACAGGATCAATTTTAATTTCTCTGCGACGTACAATATACCCAAAGAATTTTTCAGAGATACCCCGAAAAGACATTTTAGAGGATTCATCTTGAGATCATATTTTCTGATTCTCTCCAATATAATTCTCAAGTCTTCAAAGTGATTTCATGATTTAAACTATTTACTACCAAATCGTCAACATAACACTCCACCTTTTGATGAATTAACTCATCAAAAATATGCATCATGATTTTTTTGGTATGTAACTCCAGCATTCTTCAAACCAAAAGGCATGATTGTGTAAAAATATATACCAATTGGCATCCTGAATGATGCATGTCTTTCATCTTTAGGTTCCATCTTGATTTGATTATATCTTGATGATCCATCCATGAATGAGAATATGTCATAGTTGAAAGTATTATCCACTAGTAGTTCTGACATTGGAAGCGGAAAGTTATCTTTTGGACATACTTTATTTAGGTCTCGGAAGTTAATGCAGACATGGATTTGGCCATTCTTCTTCTTAACTGGGATAATGTTGCGTATCCAATCTGCATACTTCTCCTCCCGGATGAAGGCTGCTTTAATTAGCTTCTTAGTTTATGCAATTACCTATTTTTCAATCTCTAATCTCATTCGCCTAGGAGCTTGCAGTGTATCGATTTAATGGTAAGTTTATGAAGCTATATATGAGGGATAAGCGACATTTTGAATATGTCTAGACAAAGCAATCCCTGAATTCACAAAGTAGCATTTTTAGCTCTTCAACTTTCACATCAGGTAGAAGGGCACTGACGAAAGTTGGACATGGATCATCCTGAGGTCCTAGGTTGATTTCTTTGAGTTCATTCATAGTAGCTGCTTGTCTACCATCTTCAAGTTCTTTAGGCGCAGGCTTGGCTTCTACTTCATCATTATTTGTAAGAAGAATTTCATGGAAATCAACTTCCTTGTCACTATTAGTTTCGATCTCAGCTTCTATTATATTATAACAAATTTTATTTTGACGAGATTTGTGAATGAACCCAAGACCTTTAGTGATAAACTTATCACTTCTTCATGATGCTTGAGGACTTCTTTGACTCCACATCATGTTAAAGTTTTGAGTTCTATGTTTAGTAGTTTCAATATAAATTCTCAGCTTATGCATCATTCTTCATAATTTCTGTGGATAATATATTGGTATTCTTGTTGGCACTATCTCATCAGAATTTTCATGTTGAGTAGACCGATCAAAATTGTGAGGCCGAGTCTCTTCAAATTTGTAAAATAGAGTTCTTGTTCCACCACTCTCACTCAACGGCGGCACATAGGATGTTATCAATTTTTCAATATTATGGACCTCCAGTAGAGTGATTTCTTTGAAGTAATGTTGAGGGATTGATATAATTTTGAGTGAGTCATCTGACTCTGCTAAGTGAGCTATCCTTCTTGATGCGACCTTCTGAATCCTATTTCTATAAGTAGATTCAAAGTCATAGTCTGAATTAGAATCTCTTATTTCATACTATGGCTTTCTTGAAAGTTTATAAGTTCTCATAAGTTTGATAGGAATATTTTCTTCTTCTTGTGTATCACTTCCTAAATGAGGAACTGATCTTCTTGATTTAGATGTAGAATCAACTGCTTTAAGTGGAGTCAGTATTGCCTTCTTTCTTCCTTTTGTTTTTGTTCATTCACCTTATAAAGTTACTTTTTTGTTCCTAAATTGGATGCTAACGCCTCAAGAGATTTTATTGCCTTAGGCTCTTTAGGGAAGAAATATTTTGCATCTTCATAGATCTTTACTTCATGAACGAGAATGATTGAAGGTTGTTAGGAATTCTGAACTCTTCTCCATCTTTTAGATACTTCATACACCGATGCATAGTTGATGGGATCATGCCATACTCATGCAACCATAGCCGACCCAAAAGAGCTATAAACGAAGTATCAACGTCGATTATATGAAACTTAGCTTCTGCATATAAATCCTGAAACTTGAGCTGGAGAATAAAAGAACCCAGGGTTTAGAATATTATAATCTATTTTTTCAGAGGTCTTTTGACAGTCGCATACACACTCAGCTGGGTAGGGATCTTTCTTAAGTGTAATAGAATATTATAATATATATTTTTGCTTAATTTAGGCTTTAGTTTAGAATATTTGGGAATGATATCTTTGTTGACTTCAATTTGTTTTCCTTCATCTTTGTTTGAATTCCCCTTCTTTGATGATGGTGCTAAGACTTTACCACTTCTCAACTGAACTTGAATCACCTTATCATGCTCAGATTCCTCTAAAGAAGTAGTTTCTTCAAATTCACTTCTTATTATGAAAGATTGATCAAAAGAGTTAACTTTTCAACTTTATATATTTCATATGTGATATTGTTGATGAGTCTGATTGTTCTCCGTCTGAAAAATATAAATTTTCATCTGAACAGTTATCTTCTTGTTGAGTCATTAGACAAAATTCAGATGTTAACTTCTTAGGCACTTCTTGCTTTCCCAATAAGATTTTGATGGGGTGGTCGAGTTTGTCTAACTACCATTGTCATTTTGGAGTAACTGATGTTGAAGAACATCTGATATCACATAAATGATTCGGCATATCTCTACTAGGAAAGATTCACCAATATCTTCTTCATCTAATTCAATAATATGAAGTTTAGGCATAAAGTCTGTAAGCTTAAATGGTTGTCTTGTCAGTTGGTGATACTCCTTTAAATTGTTAATAATCTTTTAAGTTACAGTCTTATTCTTACTCTTCTTTTTCTTAGTTGGCTTCTTTGATTTATAAGGCCTATGTTTAGTAGACTGCTCCTCATGCTGTGATGAAATAGCCTTATCAAAATGTCATTGAGAAGCCCAAATACTTGGCTTAGGCATTTCTTTTAAGTCCAATATTTATTCAAGTGGTGATTTTCACTTAACACTTGGGATACTTTTTAGCTGCTTCAATATTTTCACGGTCTTCTTAGAGACTACCATTTTCCATTCTTCAATCTGAATTAATTTTTCTATCTTTTTGTCTTTAATGGATGACACAGAAGAGGATGTAATCATCCTTATAGACTCTTTTTTTGGGTTGACTAGAACACTACCAAATAATGTAAATTCACCTCGTCGATACTTCCTTCCTAGCCAATCTTTGAAGCCATAATAATTTTCAATAGGATGGCTGATCATCCGATGATAATGACAGTAATTTGGATTATTCACTTGATCAACTTCTTCAAGTTTTTTAATTTTTGGTAATTGTAGATCAGCTTTGACTGCTTGCCTAAATAATTTAGCCGCACTGTCCCTTCTAAAGGAATATTCTTTGTTCATCTTTTTCTTAAGAGAAGATCGCATTCACTCATCATTTCTTGTTGCTTTTTTTTATGCTCTCCACCACATGAAAAAGTCTGAGATTTATCATGCCTCTCAATACCAATTTTGGCTTTGGATTATAATTGACAAGCTTCTTTCTCCTATCATCATTATACATTGATTATTTTTCTTTATCCACATTATAGATTACTCGTTTTCACCATTTGAACTATAGAAAGTGGCATGAGTTTCATTTCTTCTTGAGTTTGAAGGTTTGATTCTCTTTAATTTATCTGTATAGATTTCAAACTTAGGGCGATTTAACTTTTCAAATTTGGCCACCTTATCGAGCAAGTCTTGGAATATTGTAATTGATGCCATACATAAAAATAGTGTCATTTTATCATCCATATTGTCCATTAACAATTGGATCACATGTTCTTCCTCCAACTGTTATTCACATTTCATGCTTAGGTTACACCAACGAGTTACGAATTTTGTCACTGACTCATCTTTTCTATTTTTTAACAAGGCAAGGTCAGCGATCGTTATCTTCTCGGTTACACTGGCATACCTTTTCACGAACATTGTCTCTAGCTCGGTAAAGGTTTTGACCGAATCATTCGGTAGTTCTGTGTACCACTCGAAAATAATTGAAATCAAGCTGTTGATAAACTGGTGGAAGAGTAGCGCATCATTCCCTCCAATGTTACCACAAGTAGCCTTGAATTGGGCTAAATGTTATTTTGGATTACCATATCCACTGAAAATGTTAAATTTCAGTACTGAGTAACCTTTCGGGCATGACACTTGATCATATTCAGTTGGGTAAGGGCGACACTTACTCATCAATTTTTCAGTCTACTCTGAAGCTATAACTGTCTTTATCTTTTCATTAATTATTATTTCTAGTTGAGCAACTGTCACTATTCCTGGTGCACTAGCCACATTCTGAATTACAAGTTGAAGAGCTAGTTGATTAACCTCACTTCTCTCTTCAGGTATAACATATATTATAGGAACCTGAGGTATTAGAGTGACTGGTGGCATATAGGTTGTATTATTAGCTACCTATTGATTAACATATGAAATAGGTGCTACATTTAATGTGATATTTTTCTACAATATATCCATCATAATATTCATTTGTGCCACCATGTCATTCATTTTGGCACCACTGTGAAATCTCTTTATCTTTGACTTCCATTTGACGTTGCATTTATCTTTGCTCTATAGCTAGTACCATTACATCAACCAATACGCTCTTCTTCCTCCACTTCTTATGTTATTGCTCATCCCTTCTTGAGGAAGAACTTGGTCCTTCTCTTGTGCATTTGGGGATAGTTGTTGCTTGTGAATAGATTATAAAAGTGTGTATCAGGCTGATCATTTCCTGGTTCAACTATATAAACAGCTTCAACACCCATGATCTATTTCTCATTTTGATCTTCTTCTTCTTCCTCTTTAGTAGAGATTAGTAATCTATCTTCTACTTGCTTCTATGAATACTATCTTTCATAAACATCGAATTCAGGTTCAAGCTTCCTAGATTCATGTTATTGATGATGCTGAGCAGAAAGTTCATCTGTGTCTCTGACTATATAGATGACTTCCACTTCCATAGTGTCCTCTTCATTATCTTCTTCTTGCAGATGATTTTTTGATTGACGTTTCAAGTGGATCTCGGTTGTACAAACACTTTTCCATTAAGGGCGATCAAGTCAACCTTCTCTTGTGGGGGTGAATCTCATCGATGATGGGACCCCCTAAAGAATTTTCCAGGGTGTCGACCATCATGTCTTTTGTCCGTGATATCCCTTCGTTTAGGTATCCACTTCTGATGAGTTATTTTTGAGGTAGATTTTTGAATATGTGCATCATATCTCACATCTCTTTCCTTCTTCAGAATTTTATTACGGGGCCTTGGCCTCCATACCTGCTTACCCTTTCATCGGGACCTTTCGGTAGCGAGTTCTTGGACACGCGATCCAAGTGTCATGCTCTGGTGCTCAACGCGTGAAGCATACTTGGCTCGATGAGTAGTTACCATAAGAGGTGGCAACCTCCTTAGTGGGCCTTCAGTATTTTCAATCAATGCAAGCCTTTGAAACTTTCTTTTCATTAAGCCTCTATCCTTGGCTACTTTAAGGACGTTGTGTATTATAGCAGACAGTGTTTCAGGTTGTCTCCTCTGTGGTGGTGGAGCTTGACGTTGTTGAGTCCAGAAAGACTGCTAGACCTCACCAGTAGAGCTATTTCTTTTTACCTATTTTAGATTATTAAAGTTGTTATGGGTAGAAATACTCACTTATGGTGGCAATATCTTTATTCAGTGGGTCAATCAAATGGGATTTGTTTAGCCCTTAACTCAGCATTTCTTCTTCTTCTTTGACTTCTAAGTAATTTTCTTTATGATGAGGAAGATTCAAAGTCATGTCTTCCAGGTACAAAGGTTTCAGTTGGTGAAGCAATTGTATCATGATGCATCAATAACATAGTTTTCCCATTGATGATTACTTTTCATCATGGGGGATTCAGATTGACCTAATCTTTCAAATATTGAAGTTATGTATCAAGAGAACTCCTTAATATGGGTTGATTGCTGAATTTGTTGGCGAGCATGATGAATAGGAGCTTTAGTAAACTGAGGCCTTCCATTATGACCTCAGACGAGTGCACCACGGGTGGGTACTTCAGGAGTTGGAGCTATGATAACTAGGAAATTCAAGCTACCAAATTGAATAGTAACTCTAACATCTCCTGTGTTGATGATGGGTGTTAGTAGATGTTTTACACATGCTAGCTAAGAGTGAAAGGAGTGCTCTGTAGATCTATTCTATAAAAGTGAAAGATGAGGATTAGTAATTAGTAATTATTATTTTATCCCATACTTTCAAAATACAAAGGTACTATAATACAAAATAATAGTGTAATAAAAATATACTCTACAGAATAATTCATTTGACATAAAGTCTCATGCATTAGTTACTTGAATTTATTGCACATTTAAATCACCATTTTTCTTTATTTTGAATTTTTAAATATTTTGTTGCTACTATAGCATGTATATGACTAGACAAAGATGGAAAGAGAATCATATCCCCAACGAAGTCGCCAGAAATCTGTGGGCTCTGAAAATTTGCCATCGACCTCTCGATAATGAAGAGAGTATAGTTTAAAATATCGGTGTAATTTTTAGAAGGCAGATAAAATAGTAGATAAGACACTACCCAGAGATTTTTCCCTCATTTTGCGAGGACTTTAATATCGGTTCCAGTTTCTATGAGCCTATAGTTAATTACCCCTCAATAAGTGAGATAGAACTTTCAATTAAAGGTCATCGTTAAATTGCGTCATAAATAAGCATGTGGAGTTTTAGAATTTATGAAATTCATCATTATTAGCTTAAATGGTTGAGGAATGATGACGATCTAGATCCCATGGTTTGATCATCCTTGTCCCTACTACTTAGTCGAGGAGGTAGTCGATGACCAAGGATCCTTATCAGATAGATTATCGTCAAGAAATTTTTGTATACTTGTGGTGTTTGTCTAAGGAGACAATCTTAGTCATTAGTGAGGGCTTTTTTTTAATATCGGTGTATCCTATGATTCATAACTCAAAGGAGCCATTTGGGAAGACTCTATGATCGTGATCATGATATAATAGTTTCATTTGGCGACAGATTAGGACTCGGTTGTAACTACATCATATCAGCTCTTGGCCAACATGATGAGGACACGCCACATCCTTACTGACATGAGATTGATTGAGAGTGCACATAGTAGAATACTTGATTTAATTTTGGCTCCTTCTTAAGCTAGAGTTTTTTAATTTGTCACATTTAACAAACAGTTACGGAAGGTGGATTGAGTTATATTTTGCTTTAAATTTTTAAAGATTGAATTTAATTTAATCATTTAGAGCTTAACGATTTGTTAAATTTTGTATTTATATTGATAATTAATTTAGATTAATTTGATTTGAACTTGCAAGAGCATTTTGATGGCAAGTATCCCCTCCGGTTGAAATCACCATTAAACATAGCCATCATCACGGTAGATTGATTGCTTGATCATTTAATTTATTATTTCAGATCATGTCGACTCTATTAGTTTAATAATAGAGGATGAGATCTACTATCATATGACATAATTAATTTCTTAGATATTTCAGTAAGTTGAATTTCTTATAGTATTATTATTGATTTTTTTAGGTTACATTGTCTGGACGGTCTAAGAACTAGCAGGAAGTAGCTGTAACATTACCTTAAGTTTAAACATTCATCGTGTGTAATCGGTGTATTTAATAATTGAATAGTTTATTTCTAAATCATGAGATTAATTTTATGTTCTCATTTGACTCCAACTTAGCCTGTGCAGTCTTTTTAGACATTAAAATTTACACTTTAAATTTCTATGTCTCAGCATATACAGAAATTTATAACTTAGGTAATTTCATCTAATTAATGAAATCATTGATTTTTGAAAATTATAATTAGAATGAAATTCCTTTATTTTTTTAATTGAAGGAAACTATATGATTTTTGTAGAATTTAATTTAGTATTATTTTTTGTCTACTTGTACAAAGAGTTACAAATCCGATGACATTGAATGCATTTTAAATTGTTCTAGTAGTTTACTAGACCCATTGGAAATAATATTTGATTGTTTCTCCTTTTTTATTCAAAGTTGTCTAATCTTTGAACCTTCAATAGATTCTCATATATATCTATTAGCAATCCTCGAACTCATTAAGTGCTCTATTCAATTTCTCCTTGATTCAATTCAAGTATGTAATATGAAAAATAACATGCTTCAAATATTTTCCAAGAATTCAGTGAATATGCTTATTTGCAAACTTTCAATTTCATTAGGGATTTCCTATGGATTCTTTGATTTTCTTCAATTTATTTGGATGTATTTGAAGAATATATCTTAATTTCAAGGATTTCTTTTATGCTTCAATTTAACGTTCAATAAATTCTTACTTCATTTAACATCTAATATGATTCTTCAATTATTTAATTAGTTTTATGATTACTTATTTGTGAATTTAATACTTTGAGTATTCAATAAGATGCTCTATTCACATGAACAAACATCAACTCCAATATCCCCAACTTATCTTTCTATTTATTTAATAAATGGACTTTATTTATCTTAGTTCTGTGAGTTGTTTATGTCTAAAATTGTTTATTTTAAGTTTTATAGGTTAAGCATTTGATCTCTATTTTTCTTTATTTGAAATATGATTTTCAATTTATTTGTACTTAAGTTTTTTTTTTTCAAATTCATTTCTAATTCATTTTATATTTAATTTGCAATTTTCTTTAGACTTTATATTTTATAACATAATGTTAAATCATTATTTTTTGTTAAGTCAAAAAATTTGTGAAATTTTAGATCTTAGATATTATTTATTAAACTAACTATTTTTATACATAGACGATGAAGCGTATTGGTGTTTAAAGAAATGAAATTTTAATTGTTATGCCATGAATAATTTTGATTATTGCGTAAGAAAAATGAATGCATGCAATATATACACATTCCAACCCCTCTTTTTTGTTTAAGTCCAAAATTGCAATCAAAATTTTGGCATTTTCGACATAATATTTTATTTCATCTCTCGATGAAATGCGATATTTAAAGCCAGATTTTATCTTGTTTATGAGTATTGAAATCAAATTTAGAAAAGCAAATGCACAGATATACACAATCCCCACACACATAATTACACTCCTACACATCCACGGATCATATTTTAAACTTTTGGTTTGTTGTTTTTGAGGAGAGAAAGAGGGAAAAGGAGAGTGAATCAAAGGAGGAGTTTGCTGCGTGCTTGTTGGAGTGGTGATGTAAATTAGGAGAAACACAAAGTTGAGGAGAAGTTGGTAGCTGAGTATGCTGGAAACAGAGAAGACAAGAGCACTTAGGGGTTGTTTGGTTGAGTGTATTTGGAATGCATATACTTTTAAATATTTCAAGTATTTAGTTATAAGTAAAATAAAATTTCAGCGTAATATAATGTATTTTAAATATATCAGAAAGATAAATTTTCGTGTATTTGAAATTCGAGATGGATGAGAGATGGAAAAATAGCGGGCGGATATGATCTCGTTTGGACAGACACTGTAGCATAGAGACGAGCTTTTCGTGTTGCTGGGAGGAGGTGGGCGCCATTCGAGATGGACAAAAGGGAGGTTTGTTCGACTATTAAGAGAGATGGATGGAGGGATAAGGAGAAAGTCGGGAGATGAGCCAACATGGAAGGGAGAGGGAAGGAAATCGGAGAGGGAAAGGAGATCGGAGGAAGAAGGAGAACTTACGGTTTGGCTTGCGTGCGGCTTGGACGAGAGGGGGAGAAGGTGAGGGAAGCGTTCGGTTCGACCAAGAAGAGCTCAAAGCCTTGCGGTTGAGGGAAGAGATAGAGCCGACAAGGGGGAACGATTGCTCGGCTGGGAGGAGGCGGGATCGGTTGATGGACTTCGAACGCAAAGGAGGTGGAGGAAGTCAAAGCCTTGCGTTCCTTTTGTTGGGCTCGCGTGAGAAGTGGGACCGGGTTGTATGTTTAGTCGGCCGTGAATAGGGAAATTAGGGTTAATTTTGGGTTATTAAGCATAAATAAACATTTTAAATTAATTTCTTAAACGTTTAATTAATCTTGATATGAATTTTATGCCGATATTAATATAGAATATATATATATATATATATATATATATATATATATATATATATATATATATATATATATATATATATATATATTGATTTTGATATTGATCTCCGTGATGTTTCAGTTTGATTAGTTTAATCAGTATATTTCTTAAAAATACATTTCGCACATATTATTTAAATAAATCGGATTAATCACGAATAATACTTCTTATTAGATTTTTTGAAATTAATGTCATGATCATTTACTTGTTTGGATATCAAATCATTCTCGATATGTATGAGATTCTTTAATTATATATTAGATACTATCTTATTTTTAAACCTATCAATTTTATTTATAGCTATTATCTACGCTCCTTGCTTTGCTCGAACTGCCTAGAGAGTTTTAGTCTCTCTCTCTCTCTCTCTCTCGGGCGTTACCGGCTTCTCTTTTTCAAAACATTCGTGGCTTCGGAAAACATCACGCACAGTCACACAATATATGATTTAGTTGTTTTATTATTATTATTATTATTATATTATTATTATTATTATTATTATTATTATTTTAATATAAATAATTTAATTATGAGATATTTATAAATCAATCACATATATATATATATATATATATATATATATATATATATATATATATATATATATATATATATATATATATATTATTTTACAATTTAATCATCTTCATATTTTTTTAACTAGGAGACTCATATATTTATATATATTATGACTAAATTATTAAAAAATTTATAAAAAAGAAAAATATTGATTAAATTTTTGTTATGAATTTCAATATTTTAAAGTAAATTTGAAAAATTAAGATTGAAGATGATTAATTTATAAATATAGAAAAATATGATGATTTTATATATTTTTAATTATATAAAAATAATATTTAATATACAAAATATGTATAATAAAAATAATAACATTTAAATTCAAAATATATCATAATATCTTAAAATAAATTTTTTTAATATAATTATTTTTTATAATATGAATACAATCATTTATAAATGACAGTAGAAATTTATAAAATTATTATTATTTTTAAAATATGCAACTAAAATAATATGTTAGAATAAAAAAAAATTACATTATAATTTATTTTCTACAGCTTCTCCGTATTCATTGGATACATTAACCAAAGCTTGAGACTCATTGCCTTTCATTTTCGCAAGTTGACGATAAGGGGCACCCACTCGGCAAAACAAGGGCCACTTAAGATTATTATTATTATTATTATTATTATTAGAGAACTATCTTAAACTAAGTGATTAAGGATCTATTTGCGATATCTATAATTATATAAAAAAAGTAGGTGAAAATGCTGCAAAAGAATTTAGAATATAAAAAATTATAGTAAATATTATAATTTTTTTTTTCAAAAGGTCAAATCTTAACTTTCTATATGCCACTATACTTAGAGTGCGATTAGAACTTTTGATCTTTATTTTTTGAAAGTAAGCAATTTCATTTAGTTATTTTTAATTTATTTTTTAGAAAATTTTGTGATAAAAAAATTATTTTGAAAATAAGAGGTGTTAGAATATGGTGATTATTAGAAAGCGCCTTTTTGAATTTTTCAAAAAGATAAATATTGACAACACACATAGTACTTTTTTCAAAAAGTTATTTTCTACATTTCTATAAACTTTTAAAATCTTTTACATCAACGGACTCTTAACAAGTGATTAAGTTTCTACTACAAATTTTTTAAAATGTAGCCCCACTGTAGTTTATCAAACGCTTAAAATTATATGATTTGAACCACACCGTAGACAGAACGCCTCCCCATACGCATTGTTAAATACTTCGAACAATTAATATATAAGAGTGATCGTAATATAATTTAAATTAAATAATTTTTACAACAAATTATTAATATTTAATATCTAACGTCCAAATCAAATTATTATATTACGAACAAAAGTTATCTTTAACTTTCAATTAAGTGCTCGTTTGGTGTAACTGCAGCTTTTTTAGAAACTTTAAAAGAAGGTGGCGAAATCTTCTTCTTTGATTTGTGTTCTTTGGAAAACTATTAATCTGGTCTCATTTGTTTGTCAGAAATATTTGAAATATTCTTTATTATGCATATAAAATTTGAATAAATTTAAACAGAATGAATAAAATATGATAAGCGATACCTATATAGTAGTCCTAATAAATTATATTAACAGATTACACATCACTTAATAAATAATATTACCTAATTAATAATAGTAATATTAAAAATAAAAGTACAAGAAGTAGTACGATCAGAATATTAAGTCTAATTTCTTGTTCATCAAATCTTTAAATTTTTTTTTTACATCATACTCTCTTAAGATTTATCACTATTCGACTGTCACTCATATTCGTTAATCCATCCAAGTAGTAATCATCTCCTGCTCTATTTCTCGACAACTAAAAAATCTTCTCCCATAATTTCCTTCTATAAGTGAATACATAACATCAGAAACCACAAATATTAATCGCTTCTAGACTTAGTAGAGCTCCTTGAACTCATATTTCTTGATAAAGTAAATTGTGTAAGCAATAAAAATATTAATATGAGTATTGGTCACATTATAAACTATTTTTCAACTGACAATGAAACGACAAAATATTTATTAAGAAAAATAGAAGGGTTACAATTATTAACAAAAAAAATAGTAATTTGGTTAAGTAAAATTACTTAACCATTGCAAGGCTTTGCCGTATAGAAATGTCTGCAAGAAGCTCAGAAAAGATTTGTTCACAAAGTTTAAAGTTATGTTTTGTAAAATCCTTTCATTGAAGTCAACAACAAGAACATAAAGAAGTATTAAATTTTTGTAAAATTACATATGAAAATATTAGGTCCAACTCTAAGGACAACAAGCATAAAATATCATAGGCATCACAGTCTTCATCATACATGAATATTCTAGGATAACATAAAGCTCAGTAACATGTATATCTTTTGATTATAATGATAATGACATGAGCTTATAGAAAAAGAAGTTTATTAAATTCTAATTAAAATCATTTGCAAGCATTTAATAACAAAAGACACATAGAGTGCTTGAAACTCCTATCAACACAAGATCTTAGAAGGGGATAGATGTATACTGTAATGAGGATTTAACACAAGGCCATAGTTTATAAAGAAGGCAATCAAACCATTACTCCTATGTTCACTCTCTTGCTTCCAAGCAGTCAATATTGTCAGTATATCAACAAAAATCATTACACAGTAATTTCCCATAACACCTAAATACTTTGAACGTTTCTTACTAGTCTTAATCATGGCTTATAAAATCACCTAGGTACTTTATCGAGTGCAATATTTGCACAGATAAAATAATTTGGAACTCAAGCACCTAAGCATATCTCCTCCTCTAAAGACAAAGAAATAAAATTAGCCCAACATAAATCAACCTTATTAGAAAACATTATCTTGTATATAGGACTCCATTAAATCTTGAGATACAATATAAGTCATGCACAAAATCAGTCAGGGTAACTTCTTGATATTACTAAATACTATTTGCTCAACCGTGCAATCCTCAGCATTCTAGTCTCCATGTATTTAGGGGAAAACGGCATGAACAACTTATTGATTCATAACAGCCCCTTCAAGTAGAAAACATTATCAACAGGGTCACCATAAGCAACAAAATAATACATTAACTGAACAAAACTTGCATGGACCAAATTAACATTGTCAACAAGCCCGAACTGAAGATCAAATTTTTCACAGAGAGGTTTGAGAATGATTTCCTCTCTACCTCATGGGCACTTAGCACAAAATAATCTCTCACCTGTTTAAATAATAAATGCTCAAAGGAGAGATCAAATACGACGAGCTTCAAAGATTTGTCGGAAATGGATGCTTACCTTCACAAACGACGGAAGACGGCAAAAGAAATATTAGAAAGAAGAAAGTCGGCAAAAGACAGATACGGAAGAAGGAGAACAAAGCCCTGGACTCTCAGATCCAACAATGGGAGAACAGAAAGAGCACGGGCACGGGAGAACAGAAAGAGCACTGGTCCGGGAGAGCAGAAAGAGCACGGCACGGGCGAACATAACGGGCCGTGGGGGTAGTTTAGATAAATTTTTTTCCCCTGCCGCGGGTAGCTCCCTTCGATCCACGCTTGAGCTTCGCGGCAGCTTCACGATAGATTTCCTACACTTTGCGGAAACAAACGGCCGAGCGGCGTGGTTCGACCCGTGCCGCGGATGGAACGGGGCCCCAAATGGGCCCTAAATTTCATTTTAAAATTTTTGTACTGGTGTATGTACATGCGTGCATATATATAAATGTATACAAAAATTTGACTTTATAAGTCCCTAAATTATTTGCTTGCTAAAAGAAATTATTATTATTTAAATGATATTGGGGAATATAGAAAAAAAAATGTAGGAGAATGATCAAGGCTTTGTCTCTTGCTTCAAGTTTTTAATTAATATATTTAATCAAATCGAATCATTCGGATCGATTCTGTTCAACCATTTACGAAAAAAGTTCCTATATATATATATATATATATATATATATATATATATATATATATATATATATATATATATATATATATATATATACATAATCTTATTTTTTTATTATTAATATATTTTTTGTTCAATTATGATAAATAAAATTGTTTAATGTTTTATCGATCATAGTGGTTTTTTTTAAATATTGGATATATTGAATAGATATATTTAAACTCTTATGTATTTATATGCATATTAGAATTATATGTATTTAGGGTTTGTTTAATTGCATGAATTTTAGGTGTAAAGTAAAGTAAATATAGGGGTTTTAATTTTTTGGGTATTTGACATGGTGCAAAATAAAATTTTCAAGGAAATGTAATATATTTAGAAAACATTACAAAGGTCATTTTTTGTGTATTTGAAATTCGTTCGATTTGAGCGAATTTCAAATACATCGGCCAGTATAAAGTGTTATGGCTGCTGCTCACAACCTCAAGAATACTTTTTATTATATTTATTTTACCATAAAAACTAATGTATTTATAGAATTTTCAACCAAATAATCATAAAGTAATTCAAATACACTACATTTTTTTTTACAATGTATTCCTTTTTCAGGCAACTAAACATAAGGCTATCTGCCTAATATTCTTTTAGATTAATTGGACATTCTAGAAAATATTTTATTGGTGAAGTTACTCTTTTCAGCTGTATTCTTGGAATCTATTCTCAATGTGACTAAGTGAGTAGGAAAAAATAAATTTTAAAATTTAAAATTTTAAAGGTGATTTGGGATCACTTTTGTTATTTTTATTTTTTTATAATTTTATTTTATTTATATTTTAATTTAAAAGAAATTTATTTGTAATAATAATTATTTTTGAAAATACTCAAAATACTTAATAATTATATTTGTTTTTTAAATAAAAAATAAAAAACACTTAAAAATACACCAAAGACCTCTTTAGTATCAATTTTATTTTTATTTCTATATTGTTTTTAAAAGTATGTTATTTAATTTGTTTTTCAAGTGTTTCTAATTTTTATTTCAAAAGCATATGCAAAGGAAACTCTTTTTTTAATAAAAAAGTTGGTGGTGGAGTAAGAGTGTGGAAGAAAAAAATAAGAAATATGAATCATTGTTAGAAAATTTGATTTAGATGTACAAATTTGGAGATTTGGGAAATGTATAAAGTGGCTTGCAGAGATTCTAAGAAAATAATATATGGTGCAAAAAATTTAGCTTTTAGTGATTTATACAGATTAGATAGACAAAGAAGATGTTAAGCCCAACCAAAGAAATAAGAGAAGTAAAGGCCTAGTTCAAGTGGAGTGTATTAAGGATGAAAATAATATTGAAAATAGGTGGATGAGATATTTTGATAAACTTTTCAATGAAAAATCTGAAAGTACGATTGATTTTAGTAACCTTCTTTAAAGAAAATGAAATGTGAAAAAACAGTAGGACTTGATGATATTCCAATAGAAGTGTGGAAATGTTTAGGAGATCAAGGAATTTCTTGGCTTACAAATCTTTTTGATGTTATTTTAAAGACTAAAAAGATGCCACATTAGTGGAGGAAGAGTTTGTTGGTTCCTATATTTAAGAATAAAGGCGACACAGAAGAGTGTGCAAATTATAGAGGAATTAAGTTAATGTGTCGTACATTAAAATTATGGGAGAGAGTAATTGACCATAGGTTACTATGTGATACAAAAGTTTCTCACAATCAATTTGGTTTCATGCCAGGTAGATCTACTATGGATGCTATACATTTGTTAAGAGGTTTGATGGAGAAGTATAGAGAAAGTAAGGAGGATCTACATATGATATTTATTGATTTAGAGAAAGCTTATGATAAAGTTTCAAGAGATGTTCTTTGGAGAGTTCTAGAATAGAAATGAGTTAATATTGGTTATATTCAAGTCATTAAGGATATGTATACTAGAGCTATTACTTGTGTCCAAACACAAGGATGATTGACTAAATATTTTCTTATTTCAGTTGGATTACATCAAGGATCAGCTTTAAGCCCTTATCTTTTTTTTTTTCTTTGATTATGGATGTTCTTACTAGGCATTTACAGGATGATGTACCTTGGTGTATGGTTTTTGTTGATGACATTCTTCTTGTTGATAAGACTAGAGAGGGAGTCCAAGAGAAACTTGAATTATGGAGGTCAACATTAGAGTATAAAGGATTTTGTTTAAGTAGATTTAAAACTGAATATATGGAGTGTAATTTTAGTTGTAGAAGTTCTAGTGGTTGTGTTGTGATATTAGGTGAACAAGTCATTAATAAGAGAGATCTTATTTTAGCTCTATTGTTCAAAATGATAGTGAAATAGATGGAGTTATTAGTAGAATTCAAGTTGGATGGTTGAAGTGGATGAATGCATCTGGCCTGTTGTGTGATAGAAATGTTCCACTTAAACTTAAGGGAAAATTTTATAAGATGGTGGTAAGACCGCAATGACTTATAAGAATGTTGGCCAATAAAAGAAGCATAAGACTAAGTTATGTGTTACGAGATGAGGATGCTCAGGTGGAAGAGTGGCTTTAATCTTAGAGATAAAATGCGAAATGAGTATATTCGGGAAAAAGTTATAGTAGCTCCAGTGGCAGAGAAGATTAGAGAAAGTCACCTTAGATGGTTTGACCACATAAAACGTCGACTATCTGATGACCCGGTTAGGAGAGTAGGTGCATTAGATTTGCCTTATGTTAAGAAAGGTCGAGGTAGACCTAAAAAGACTTGGTCTAGATGTATAAAAAATGACCTTAGTATATTTGAATTAAATGAGAATTTGACACATAATAGGACACAATGTAGACAAATGATTCATGTAGCTGACCCCACTTAGTGGGATAAAGGTTTGTTGTTGTTGTTGTTGTTGTTGTTGTCTTTTTTATTTTTTTAAAATTAATCACATTATTTTCAAATCTATTAAAAATTATTTGGATGTTTTGAATGTTTTAAAAAATAACATTCACTATCAAATATATTTTATTTCAAGATAAAATAAAAATAATAAAAGTGATCTCAAAAAGCCCCTAAGTGCTTGTTTAAGATCAATTTTATTTTCTTTTATTTTCTGTTTTTATTTTTTTTAATATTTTTAAATCCATGTTTCTTGAACATATTTTTGTGTTTTATTTTTTAAAAAAATAAGCTACAATACTATTAAAATATTCAAAATAACTCTTAAAAAATTTGAATATTATTAAAAGCAACTATCACCATTCACCATCAAGCATATTTTATATTCAATCATAACGTAAATAAAATAAAAATAAAATTAAAAACTAAAAATAAAAGTAATCTCACACAATCTCTAAATAAATATATTTTTAAAAATAACATCATAATAAAAATAAAAAATACAAAATAAAATAGATCCCAAACAAGCCTTAAAAAAATAGTTATATTTTTATTCATTTCAATGGAACTTTATATTTAAATATTTGAATATGATAATAATTTAAAGCAAAAAGAGTCTACACTCCTTTCCCCAATATATATATATATATATATATATATATATATAGCATGAAGCGAATACAAACTAATCTTAAATTCCTTTCCCACCAGCATGTTGCCAAGTGTGATGCCATTATTTGGCTTCATTCCAAAAACAAAAGAAAATTTTATATATATATATATATATATATATATGCCAAGTCATATACTTAGAATTAATTTGAAAAATATTATATTTTTTATTTAATGAATTTAAAATCATATTTTTAACTATTATATATTTTAAAATATTATAAAAATTGATTCATTCTTTGACTAGTATATTATGTATATGATGCTTTTTGTACTAATGGATGTGATGCTCATATTCCAACAAATCCTCTCATATAAGAAAACATGATAGCGATCAAACTCTTTTTAAAATTCAATGCTAGTGATCTAATATTTTGGATGATTTAAATATATTTTCAATTAAATGAAATATATTTTCATTTTAAAAAAATATGTAAATAGAAGTAGATATATAATAAAAATAAAATAAAATAATTAGACTAAAAAATTAAAATATTACTTCTTAATATGTTGTTAAAATTGATATTATGTTAGAAGAAAAAATAATGTTGTTTTTCTTCTTTTGACATGTATGCTATTAAAACTAGTTTTGATACTAACACTATACTCAATAAAGTAAGACATAATAAAAAAACTATTATTTTTTTAATTATTTATATTTTAATATAAAAATTGCTTTATGTTTGTAAATGTTATGAAAAATAATTTAAAATAAAACTTAGAAAATCGATTAGCTATTGTGGTCTTGATATGGTGCTACCCACCTCACCATGAGGGTTTACATCAAATACAGATTTCTGATAGTCATGAACTTAGTTATAACCCAAACAAACAGTTCATATATTTAATATAATATACATTATAATACATGCAAAAAAAAATTATGTTAATATTTATTTAACTTGTCAATTAAAGTTTGATTTGAGCATATTAGGAATTTGATCATTAAAAAACATTGATTTTAAATTCTATTGGACAAAAAAATTTTCATATCAATTTAAACTAAATTTTCTAGAACTCAACTCTATATAACCATATTAGAAGTTTTTGAAATGATAAAAAAAATTTAGGCTACGTTTGGGATAACTTTTTAGCTACTTTGCTTTTTAAGAAAGTAGTTAGAAAGTAAATCAATTTCATTTGTCGCTTTTTTAAAAGTTTATAAAAGTTATTACAGAATGAGAGTTAGAATGTAAAAAATTATTTTTTAAATTTTTTAAAAATAAAAATATTTATAACATACATATCTCTATTAATTTTTTTATAATGGCATGCATATTTTTAACCATAGGAAATATGCTATATTTATAAATATCAAACTTTATGTGTTAGAATGTAAATGCATAGGAATTATGTGCTATATAGATATAATATAATGATACGTGAAATTGAAACTCAAAATTTGGTTGATAGTAGTCCAAACTCTATTGTCATCTTGAAATTAGTTTTCTTCGATCCAAATATATTATATATATTAATATATCACAAAAAAAGTCATCTAACTATGCACAAATCTTGATGTAATTTTGACATCTCAAGACACCCAAATATTTAAGACAAAAAAAAATACATTGATTCTTTAACAAAATATTATTTTTACCAAATTTATTAATAAAGCAAGTATCATTTTGATACTAACATGACCAACCTAATATCATTCTATTTTGAGTTCATAAAGAGCCAAGACTTTTAAAATAATGGTGAAAAGAGATCTATTTTAATCATTCAATGAAGCTTCATGCTATATAGTCAAAATATATTTTAAAATTAAAAAAATTTATAGAATTCCTTAAATTTTGCTTGAGAAAAAAATATATGAAGAGAATATGTGCATAAAAAATGACTATTAAGGGGTGGTTGGATTGGCTTTAAAGGAAATATTGTGTAAAGTAAAAAATAATAATTTTTTTGTAATATTTTTAGGGGCTATTTGGTATGGTTTGTGTTGTAAAGTAAACACATAATACTTTAGAATTTAGGTGTTTGGTTTGCTACATTTTCAAATGCAATGTATTTTATTAATGTATTTTCAATTCATTTTCTAGTTCATTTTTTATGTTTTCAAAATTTATTCAAAATGAGCAATTTTTAAATACACTGTAAATTCTTCACTGTCACCGGTAGTCGCTGCCCCACGGTGATAGCCCACTTTCGCTAGTCGGCCAGCTCTACCACTTCTCTAGCCACTCACTATCGTCATTAGTTATTGTCGCCATTGGCCAATCATTACACTACTGGCTGTCTGTCCCATAATTTACTTTACATTGCTTAGCTTGGACTAACAAAACAAACAAATCCCTACATTTATGACATTTTCAATTAAATAATATATTCTAATGCATGACTTTAATTTTACATTTCATTCCATTTAAACAACATTTCTTTTTAAGACAATCAATTGGCCCCTTGGATTTGGTTGAAAATACTGCAAATGTAGAAAATTATTATAATTTTTTTTAATTTAGTAAACTAAGGTAATGCAAAGTAAAATGATGTTGGGATAATAATGGGGCTAGAGTAGTCGAGGATGGTGATAGCGATAAGCGGTGGTAGGCGGTGGTAGTGAGCAAGTTGTGATACTAGTTGAGGATGACTCGAACAACAATTGATTTGAATTGTATTTAAAATTTGTTAGAATTGAATGAATTACAAATGCATAAAAAATGAAATAGATGATAAGTTTGAAATTTATTAATGAAATTTATTGCATTGGAAACACATCAAACTAAATAAATGTATTTCTAAAATGCATGAATTTACTTTACACTACAAATAAAATCCGGACAAATAACCCTTGACAAGAATTGCTATTTTTAAAACATAATATAAATTGCTGAAATTAAAGAAATATGTCAAATATTTAAGTTATTAAGAATAATATGCCTAATTTTTTGATTTAGGCTAAAATATTTTAAATTTTGAATTATGAAATACTTATGTTTGACACTGGCTCGATTGAATTTTAAATAAGGTTCAGACAATGATCAAATTATTTTTCCACTATCTTTGATTTAATGTTTTGACCATATTTAAATTTTATTAAAACCATAGCCTAATCATATTTGAATAAGTTTCATCAAGTGAATATAGTTTGAATTTGGGTAAAAGAAGGTGTGACTGTTAGATTATTATTCAATTTTTTCTAAAAAGTGTTCTAACATAGTTCAATTAAACTTTAAAAAATGATTATAATATTTAGACTATATATGGCTAATGTATTAAAGTGCAATCACAACATGATCATAATAAAATTCATTTTAAAGTACATGAAATGATTAATATAATAAACAATGCAATTTAATTGTGAAATTCATAAGCTATAAAATTATATGTATAACACAACATATATAAATTTTAAAATAATATAAATTGAATTAATAAAATAATTAATATTGTTATTGATATGGAAAATTTCCTTTGGCACGAATCTTGGCGTAAAGCAAATTGTGAATCAAAGAGAATCAGCGTTTATTATCAATCGACTCTTAAACATGGAAGTTTATAATAAATCGTCTTGTGGAGAATCTCAAGCAAGATATCATAATTATATCATTTGAGCATTCAAATACACAAAATACATCATATGATCAAGGGGATCATTTTGTGGATGAAAAGTAATGCGTTTTGCATGTATTCTGAGATGATTCCTCCGTATAAATGATTCATTTATGAGGGAGACAAGCAGAGGAGAGAACTCAAAGATCCTCCAATTGATCGTGTACTGACTTCCATCCGTTTCTGCCGCCGCCGCCGTAGTTGATCCTATCTCTTGGTCACATTGATGACCTACCAATGATTATTCGCATTCTACCATGATTGTTCTGCATTCTGCAGTGATTGTTCTCATTTCTGCAATTGTTCTCGATTTGCTGCTCGCCTTATTCGTTAGTCTACTGTTTATACATCGTTCGCATAATTTGTTTGTTTCTTTTAATCTGATAATCCCTTGAATCTTACTCTCAACAGATACATGGAAGTTTTTTTTTAGATCTGATTTTTTTATCTTTTGAGATTTTTCACGTAAAAAATTCTGAGTTTTCTTGTTACTCTTTAAATCTTGTGTGTGTCTTTGGATTTCCTGTGAAGGAAAAACTTTACTCTACATTTGGTTTTAGCAACTTATCAAAATAATAAATTTATCCATAAATTTACACATAAATGCATAAAATATTTATATGAGATCAAGTATAATCTTATTTTATTTAAATCAAGTATATAATGTATTATATTTCATAAACCTCATAGTAAACACTACAGCTAATATGTAAAGCAATCATTGTTGAGAATTTTAAATGTAAGCTCACATATAAATTTAATTATACATTAGGTGCTATCTTATTTTTAAGTTTATTATTTTTTTGATCAAATAAAGATTAACTATTTTTTGGCTTTTGAGGTATCTTATATTTTGTATGGAATTATCATGTATACAGACGTGACATTTTATTTTATTTTTATGATGAACTGAAATAAAATGAGATATACTCAATTATAAATAGAATTCTATCATTAAAGTAGTTTTATTTTTTTCTCGCATTTCTTGATGAATTCTCTCTCTCTCTCTCTCAAGAATAATGCTTTAGAAGTGGAAGGCCAAAATTCCCGTATTAGCTTTTTCATGGATTCATGTATGCTTCTGATTAAATTTTCTTGATGATTTGACATGAGATCTATGCAAGATAAATTTATTTTATCTTCATATATTTCCAACAAGTTGTATCAGTGCTAGTTATCATGTTGAATAATTGAAAAATAGATTTCTCTTAATCTTTCATATTGAGTATTTGAAAATTTTAGATCAAAGTATATAATTCAATTTTTTGTGCAAATCATTTTTTGTCTTACATAAAGAATCGATATCCTTTAGATCATTTTTAAAATTTTGATTTTGAGCAAAAGGATATAGAAATTTTTGTTTTATATTTTATCATTGTTCGCGTTTAAAACCAATTGCGGTAGAGTAAAATTTTTAAATTTAGCATTAAATCGGCCACATGTATTTAAGAGTGAACAATAAAACTCAATAATAAAACCAAAAACCACCTAGCCCTAAAATTATGTATCACTTTTAGCGATCTTCCGAATCGGATTAATTATATGAAAGGACAGTTCTTTATAACAACAATGTTACGATGTTGTGATGATGTTGGCGACAATGTTCGATAATGTTGTGATAGTGGTCGGTGATGATCCAGCTTCGGCGACTCGGCTTGGCGATGGCGTGGTTAACCGTCAGTGGTAACGATTGTGCTTGGAGGATCTTTTGAGCTCTCTTCTCTCTCTTCATCTCCTCGTATGAGGAATGATGGTATTTATAGATTGGAGAATTAAGTCTCAAAATACATGTAAAATTTGAACCACTCCTTTCCATTGAATGATCATATGATTCTTGATCATATAATGTATTTTGTGTATTTAAATGCTCAAATAAAGTTGTAAGATCTTTAGCTTGTTAAATAAGAAGCGCCGATTTGACTATAAACACTCAATATTTGAGCTTTTAGAAATTTAACTGTCTCAAAGTTTCATGGTATTTTAAGTGCTCGATCTTGACTTTGATTATTGCTTGCTTTTGGCATCAAGATTCGTGCTTCGGTAGAGGAATTTTAATTATTTTCTCCATTTTGGATGACATTATCAATCAAAAAATATATAATACTGAAAATAAATTCTTCAAAAAGAATTTGAGGATCCATTAACTACATTTTGAGAAACAGATCTTCATGGAGCACTTTATATTCTGAGTTGATCAAATATGCATCATGTAGGTATCGCTGGATGCTAGATTCCGTCCTCAATAGAACTCATGATGAGATATTTCTATGAAGCGGCATGAGCGTCTTGTATTAATGCATTGATTGAATCTTGATGGGCACGGATCGCAGGCAAGCGGCAGTTATCGCTGATTTGAAAACAGGCGGATCACGCATTAAATTCATATGATCAAATAGGCCAAAAGATCATCATTATGAAACAGCAGAGGTCATATCATCGGGTCAATTTTTTGGAATAAAGAACCGGATTGGTGCGCCATCGGCATTTTTTAGATGAAGGGATTTCTTATGGCCGTGAGCGCCTGGCGTCATGTGAACGATGACAAGAACTCGAATAATTTTGATGATTTCAGAGGTTTCATTTTAGGATTTTACTTTGTATAAGTCTATCCAAAAAAGAGAAGACACTTCTCTTCTTCTTGAGAGAAGGTCGTTTGAAAGAAGCGTCAGTGGTTTATTTGAGCTCATTTTCCTGAAAGAGGCGTTGACTATCCTGTCGGATGACCGGGTTTGAGGTCAAGACCATAGTTTCTGAGACTCTAGTTTTCTCTCAAAAGAAGCGTTGGATCCTTGTCGGACCGGCTTTGGAGGCGATCAAGACACACTAGTTCATCTAGGCTCGGTTTTCTCTCGAAAGAGGCGTTATATCCTTGTAGAATCGGGTTTAGGCGATCAAGACCCGTAGTTCATATGGCGACTCGATTTTCGAAAGAGGCATTTATTTGTGGACCGGCCGATTGGATGATCAAGAGAAATGCAGAATTACAATGCTCGAAGATGGAAACAGCTGGTCAGCGAGGATTTTCAGCAACGATAATTAATGGCCGCAAACCGCAAGCGATAATTAGCCAGCGTCTAGCGGCAGTATCAAATGTATTGCCGGCCGGAGAATTTACAATAATGCCGAAGAATAGTCAATGCCGAAGTCGATAAATGATACCGGCGATAGTGTGGTAGTGGCTTAAAGTAGTTGCAGCTAGCCCTCTATTGTTGAGTAAATATGTAATTAGCGATAATTGATGCTATCGTCGATTAGCCGGATAGCCGGCACAATGGTGATAATACAAAATTCCGCGATGTTAACTGCCGTGATATTAGTCATAAATATAGTAGTTAGCCAAAAATTAATAGCGCAACAGATTGTCACGGAAGATTGAAAATAGTTGCATGTCAGCACGATAGTGGTGAAGAAGGTTACCAGATGATCAAAGATTCAGCGATGGATCAACAATTAAATGGTAGTCAACAGCGGTAGATTATAATGATTGGCCAACGAAATGGTCAGCGGCGTGTTCGATTTAAATCGGTCGTCTAATCACGATCCGGCAACAATGGTGATATTTGACCTATCCGAGTTGTTTGTGACTTCGATCGTTCATATATGGAAGAGGTTGAATGAATCCTCCAGATTTTTGAAATATCAAGGTTGTTTTCAGTGTGACTCATGATGTTAACTGTATGGAAGAGGTTAATTAATCCGGCGAGATTTTGACCCATCGAGGTTGTTTGTCGAGTGTTCATGTTAACATGTGGAAGAATGATCCTAGGATTTTGACTCATCGAGTTGTTTGTCAGTGTTACAATGATGTTAACCGTATGGAAGAGGTTGAATTAGATAAAGCTAGATTTTTTATATCGAGGTTGTTTGTAGAGTGTATTCGATGGCGTTAACACGTATGGAAGAGGTTGAATTGAATCTGAAGATTTTTATCGAGGTTGTTTGTCTGTTACGATGGCGTCTTTGTATGGAAGAGGTTGAATTGAATTTGAGGATTTTGACTATTCGAGGTTGTTTGTCGAGTGTTGCGATGGCTTAACGTGTGGAAGAGGTTGAATTGAATCCGTGAGATTTTTGACTATCGAGGTTGTTTGTCGAGTCTTTTCGATGGCGCTTTATGGAAGAGGTCGATGAATCCTAGATTTTGACTTTCGAGGTTGTTTGTCGAGTACCTGACATTAAACTGTATGGAAGAGGTCAATCCAAGGATTTTGACTATCAGAGGTTGCTTATCGGTGTTATGGCGTTAACTTTGTATGGAAGAGGATTAGAAGTTACCTTTTGACCTATCGTAGATTATTTGTCGAGAGTCTTTGCTCGATGATGTTAATCTGTGGAAGATTAAATCCACCAGACCTTTGACCCATCTAGGTTATTTGTCAAATCTTCGATGCGTTAACTTGTATGGAAGAGGTCGTGAAATCCAGGACCTTTTGACCCATCAGGTTGTTTGTCGAGTCTTTCTTCGATGGCGTTAACATGTGGAAGAATCGATTAAAACATCCATTTATGGTTTAGTTTGCTCCTTAACCTTGGCCTTGTTTTTCCATGAGTATGATTGGAAAATCATAATTTGCCAAGTATTTTTCTTCTCAATGTTAAAATATCCTCCAACTTTAACTTGTTTATGGGATAGTAATCAATTAGATGCTTATCATGGGTGATCTTCGAGATTGAGGTTGGTTAACAGTCAGAAGGAACAAAGTTTGATGAATCTTCATTCTTTGCGCTCTTTAAAAGCTTGAAATGATCCACTCGATGGTGGTTTTGATCTTGTTGGAAACTTGGTCATCATTAAGATGAAATAATGAATAAATGTCAGTGACGTCTTGATCCTTGGTGAGTAAAAGTTTTTAGCAGTTAAATGGACACACATATTTAAGAGTGAACAATAAAAACTAGAATTTTACGTGGAAAATCTCGAAAGAGGGAAAAACCAATTTGGTGCTTCCACTATGTATTTTTGAGTACAAGATCTTCCGTACAAGATTACAATTGTATATGAAAAGGGACAATTGAAATGTTACGATGATGTTGGAGATGTTCGGCGATGTTGACGGCAATGTTGGCGGAATGTTGGCGATGATATGACGATAATGTGCGATGGAATTGATGATGATGGCCGATTGATGGTTGATAATGGCATGTGGTATCGATGGCGGTGGCGGTGGTTACAACCGTCAGAGTATGATTGTGCTTGGAGAATCTTTCTTTTCTCTCTCTTGTCCCCTGAGGAATGAGAATTTATAGGTGGAGGTAGCGTCTCAGAATACATGCAAAATCGAACCACTCCTCTCCATTGGGCGGTCATGATGATTCCTGATCATATGATGTATTTTGTATATTTGAATGCTCAAATAAAGTAATTCTAAGATCTTTAGCTTGTTGGGCTCATCGAGATCGATTGACTATAAACCTCCATATTTGAGAGCTTTTAAAAAAAACGATGTCTCAAAGTTTGATGATATTTTAAGTCTTGATCCTATTTAATTTCGATTAGCTTTGATCGATTAATTGCTTAGAAAATTTTTGATCATATCAATCATAATTTCAATTTTCATATAATCGATATATTTATTTTCATGAATATGATCATATTTTGAGAAATAAAATTCATACTCAATCCTATGAATTTGATTCAATCATGTTTTATCTTCCAATTTGATTCAATCCTAGAAGTTGCAGAATTGCAGAATATCATGACAAAAAAAAAAGTTGTATTATTGTTAAGATAATTAAATCAATATTTACGTTGGTAGTTTATTATTACATTTAGTTTTTCAGTTTTATAAACATTTATATTTAAAGTCATAAACGGCTATACAATGCTTCAAATTAAGACTTTGAATAGTGAATGTTTTAGTTTATTTCATTTATAGTCATCACAATATGAACCGTTCCACCTGCCTAATATTTATTTCTGATCGGTCATGCATTTACATGAAAACAAATGCCTTCGGTTAATATAAATTTCAAGCTTGCATATGTTTGCTTTATATGCAATTAACCCTAAATAGTTTTTTAAACATTTTTTTTATATTAAAGTAACAATACTCATGTTGCGATACTTTTATTCTTCCATTTAATCCTCTGAATTCAAGCTATGATTTTATTTTATTTTATGCAATTAACTCATGTTTAGTGTAAATGAATTAAATGAGATAATATATATTAAATATAATTGACGTGCTTATAATATAAATGAAATAAAGCCCAAATTCGAGTATTATAATCCAAGTTATATATTATATATAAATAGTTTATATAATTCTAATTAATTATTTGAATGTACACTTCTCTATTGTTACATTCAATATTTCTAATTACAAATTTCATGATATAATTTGCATGTTCTTATAATAGAAAACAGCTAGGATAACTAGTATAAATTTAAACTACCTGCTTTGAATAACACAGTTGTTGAAGTGATATTTATATTCATTGTTTTGAAATAATTTGTCACCAAAGTGGCCTCTATTATTTCAGTTTATTTAATTTTAAAATTTATGAATATTAGTTAAAGATTATATTTAAATCTATGCGAAAAATATATGGCCCAAAGAAAGATTATTTTTTTAGATTTTTGTCGATATAAAATATATGATAAATTTATATTAATCATACAATATGTCGATCTAAATATAGCATATCGTTAGTAGATTTTATTATCATATTTAACTATAATTTTAAGAACATTTACAAATTATTATTTTTTGTCCAAAGTTTAAATTATAATGTTGTGTTAGGTATCTTATATGTATATTTATTTTTATCAATCATGCATTTTGTTGATATTTTTGTTTATATTATATATGCATAAGAAAATGACAATGTTATTAATTGTGAGTATTTTTGTTCTTTTCAGTTAATATTTCTTCTTTATCTATCAATTTCAATAACATTCTAGTGTTTAATGATACTAACTTTAAGAAATGAAAAGCGTAATATTCTTGGGTGTATAGATCTTGATCTTTATTGATCGCCTCTTCTTGTATAAGACTATGAATAAAGGGCTAACTTTGAAAATGGAGGCGTTAATATATATAAGTCTTATGATCATGAAATTTCATTCCGTAAATCATAAGAGGTAATGCCAAGATAATGTGCTAAAAAATTTATAAGTCAAATAGCAGATCATTTCATTAGTTCTAAAAAGGTCGAATCGAGTACTATTCTTCATAAACTTATTTCAATATGGTATAAATGCAATGAAAACATAAGGGAGTATATTATGGAGATATCTAATTTTGTTACTAGACTTAAAGCACTAAAATTAGAGATGTCTGATGGTATTCTTGTGCACTTAGTTTTGATCTATTTTCCTACACAATTTAACCCTTTTAAGATAAGTTATAATACTCAAAATAAAAAATATTCTCTTAATGAGCTCATTACTCAATGTATGCAAGAGCAAGAGAGATTGTAACATGACAAAATAGAATGTGCTCACTTAGCTACTTTCTTTCGTAGCATTATTACTAAAAGAAAAAAGGACTTATACAGACAAAGGAGTTGCAGACAAAGAGACTTTACAACAAAAAGTGTAATAGAAATAAGATAATATTGTTTTTTTTTTTTTGCAATAAGACTGATTATGTGAAAAAGCATTGTCTCAAGTATGCAAATTGGCTCGTGAAAAGGGTAAACTTCTTAGTTTTGTTTGTTCTAAAGTTAATTTATCCTTAGTATCAAATCACATTTGGTGGATAGATACATGTACAACTACTCACATAAGTATGACTATGCATGGTTGTCTAAGTAGACGAATATCAACTGATGCTAAAAAATTCATCTATATGAGAAATGTCAATAAAACTCATGTTCAAGCAATATGCTTATATAAATTATATCTAGAATATAGTTATATTTTAAATTTATATGAGACTTTTTATGTACCATCGTTTAGACAAAATTTAATTTTTTATTTTTATTTGGACAAATCTGATTATTCTTGTTCATTTTGGAAATGAAAAATTTAATCTCTTTCAGTATTCAAATATTATTGATACTTATTTTTTGATTGATAATCTATATAAATTAGACATTTTTGCTACACAAATTAATAAAATCTTACGTGCAAACAATTTTGGAACAAAGCAAAAAATAATGAATAAGAATACATATATGTTATTGCATAAGCGTTTAGGACATATTTCTAAACATAAAATTAAAAGACTTGTGTCAAAAGAATTCTTGATTATCTTGATTTTTTAGATGATAAACTCTGTATATGATGTATCAAGGGAAACAAATAAATATCAAGAAAGTCAGTACTAATAGTAGTTTAAGCGTATTGAAATTAATTCATATTGATATTTGTGGTCCATTCCCTACAGCTACTTGAAATGGACAATAATATTTCATTACTTTCATAGATGATTATTCTAGTTATGGGTACTTATACTTGATTTATGAGAAGTCATAGTCACTACTCATTAGACGTATTCAAAATTTTTAAGATAGAAATTGAAAATCAACTTGGAAATAAAATAAAAACAGTCAAATCTGATCGTGGTGGTGAATACAATTGCAAATATGATGGATCAGGTGAACAACATTCAAGCCTTTTGCCAAATATTTAGCAGAATGTGGCATCGTTCCTCAATACACCATGGTAGGGACTCCAAGTCAAAATGGTATAGCTGAGAGACAAAATCCGTCCCTTATGGATATGATTAGAAGTATGATAAATCATTATTCTTACTAGAATCACTTTGGGTAGAAGCCTTAAAGACTGTCATTTACATCCTTAATAGAGTTCCAAGTAAAGTCGTAGCTAAAACCTCATATGAATTATGGAAGCTAATATGAATCTTCATGTCAGGATGTCAGGTTAGTGACCATATAATGAAAGAAAGTTGGACTCAAAAATTATTAGCTGATATTTTATTGGATACTCAGAAAGGTTGAAGGGTTTTAAGTTTTATGACTCTTCAAATAAATCTTTTTTTGAGATAGACAATGGTAAATTTATTGAAGAAGTTGAATATGATGAGAGTAATAAACCTAGGAATTTTATATTTGAAGAATAATTTATTACTCTTCCTGCAGTTATAATAGAAATGAAAAGATAAATTTACTTGATCTTATTCAAGTTATAAATACAGATAATCAAAATATTCTTGAGTTAACTCCTACTCATAATGAGGAATCACAACAACCTCAAATTGAAGTGTCATTAAGAAAATCCACTAGGGAGGAGATGTAATTTGAGATGATTATATGCTATCTCAAGAATATGAGTTTGACATTGGATTACAAAGTGATCAAATCTCTTGTAGTCAAGTCAAACAAAGTGTCAACTCGCATAAATGAATAGAAGTCTTTGAGGATGAGATGAAATCAATGAAAGAAAATGATGTTTGGGATCTTCTTGAATTGCCTAAATCAGTAAAACACATTGATTATAAATGGATTTTTAAAACCAAATGGAATTCAAAAGGCAATGTTGAAAGATATAAAACACGTCTAGTTGCTAAAGATTTCATTCAAAAGGAATACATTGATTATAAAGAGACTTTCTCTCAAGTTTTATTCGAATGACTCTTTTAGAATCATTATGACACTAGTAGCTTATTATGATTTAGAGTTACATCAGATGGATGTAAAGACTGTATTTCTCAATGGTGACATTGAAGGAATTATATATATGATGCAACCAAAAAATTTTCAATCTTCTGATTCAAAACACATAGTATGCAAATTGAAGAAATCTATCTATGGTTTAAAGCAAGCTTCCCATCAATGGTATAAGAAATTTGATCAAGTGATTATATCTTTTGGTTTTAAAGAAAATAATGTTGATCAATGCATTTATCAAAAAATCAATGGGAGTAAATTCATCACCTAAGTGCTATATGTTGATGATATTCTACTAGCAAGTAGTGATATAGACCTTTTGCATGAAGCCAAGAAATTTCTTTCAAATAAATTTAAAATAAAAGATCTTGGGAATGCATCTTTTGTGTTGAGTATACAAATTCATCGAGATGGTTCTCGTGGTATACTTGGTTTATCACAAACGACATATATCGATAAAGTACTTAGTAGATTTGGCATGAAAGATTGTGCACCAAAGATGCACTCATTGCTAAAGGTGATAAATTTAATTTGCTTCAATGTCCAAGAAATGAACTTGAAAAGAAAGAGATGGAAAAGATTCATTATGCATCTGGTAGGGAGTCTTATGTATGCTCAAGTTTGTACGTGTTCGGATATTGCATACATTGTTGAAATGCTTGATAGATACTTAAGTAACCCAGAAATGAATCATTGGAATGTAGTAAAATGGGTTATGTGGTATCTGAAGAGAACAAAAGACTTTATGCTCACATATCAGAGATCATATCATTTGGAGATCGTGGGGTACTCTGATTCTGATTTTGCCGATTGCTTCGATAGTAGAAGATTAATTTCAGGTTATATTTTTTTATTAGCTAGAGGAGTTATATCTTGGAAAAGTATTAAATAATCACTCATAGCTTCTTCCACTATGGAAGTAGAATTTATAGCTTGTTATGAAGCATCAAATCAATGAATATGGTTGTAGAAATTTATCATTGGGCTAAATATTTTTTATGGAATAGATAGGCTATTAAAACTAAATTGTGATAAAAGAGCTGCTGAGTTATATTCAAAAAATAATCGGAGTTCATCAAAATCAATGTATATTGAGATAGCGTTTCTTGTTGTAAAAAAAAGAGTTTAGAGTTCTCAAATATCTATTGAACATATTAGTACAAACTTTATGATTGCAGATCCATATAAAAGGTTTACCTTTTAAAGTATTTTATGAGCATGTGGCTCATATGAGAGTGATTTACTTTGATGATATGCTAATATAGTGAGAATTTGCTTATGATGTTCAATGATTGCAATATATTTTTCTGATCAAAATAAAGAATTATTATTATCTTACAGTTGAAAACTCTGAAATAAAGTTATGTAGTTTCAATTGCAGTTTAGCATAAATAAATGAAACTATATTTATAACTCTTTTGAGTTATAATATAGGATAAGTTGGAAATATACATGATATATGATCACATTACATAAAATTTTTATGCTATACATCCATACTTGATCTATGTCATTAATCATATTGATTTAGTGATCACTGATGGGTCATATTATAGAAACATTATAATAAAGATCACTTTAGCTCTATGTCAATATTATTAATGGACAAGATTATCTAAAGATATTCTTCTTTAGAGATAACAAATATTGAACTCTTAAAGTATTTAATAATGTATAATTGTCAAGCAATATATATAGTCTAAATGGGAGATTGTTGAGAATTTTAAATGTGAGCTCACATATAAATTTAATTATATATTAGGTGCTATCTCATTCTTAAGCCTATTAATTTTGTGATCAAATAAAGATTAATTATTTTTTTAGCTTTTAAGGTATCTTATTAATTTTGTATGGAATTATCATGTGTAGAGATCAGACATTTTATTTTATTTTTATGATGGACTGAAATAAAATGAGATGTACTTAAGCATAAATAAGATCATGGTCCCCATTCTAAAGATGTTAGTTTTATTTTTTCCTCACATCCCATCTTGAGTGAAAAGAAGTCTCTCTCTCTCTCTCTCTCAGGAACACCGCTTTAGAAGTGGAAGGCCAAAATTATCATATTAGCTTTTCCATGGATTCAAGTACGCTTCTAATTAAATCTTCTTGGTGATTTGACATGAGATCCGGGCAATATAAATTTATTTTATCTTCATATATTTCCAACAATCATAAGACCATATGTACAAACACTATTCAAATTTTCTTAAATTCTTAATTGAATAACTTATTATAGGCTTGAGAGCCTTATCCACTTTGCCTCACATGCATTTCAAATGAGATTTAGAGAAAATAGTTTCTTATTAATTGTCAAATAAATTTGACAACTTGAGCAAATAAAAGAAGCACTTACAAAATGAGTTCATTGTTGCTTTCACTATTTACATTATAATATCAAATAGGTTAAAGTAATACAACCTTATGGACATCATAGAAGTGAGCTAACTTTTGGAGTGAGCCCTTAACTTCCTCATCAGAGATCTAGGACTCTTATAGACATTAAGAGTTCCTTAAGACACTTCTAGTGATTAGATGAACACTTAACCTAACCTTAGAGACTTAGAAGAGTTAGCCATAGGAATAGGTTATGCCTTAGAGATTTAGGAGGACTTGCCTACCTATAGCCTAAACCCAATCCTTGCTTCCTTATTTCAAACCAAACCTCAAATTCAAATCCAAATTCCAAAATCAAATCCAACTTTAATTGAAATCCAAGATTAAATTCAAACTCCAAATCCTTTCATAAGCCCTTTGGTTTTATCTTATGGATTTAGGCTTAACCAAATTCAAATCAACCCCAATCCAATTGATTTTCTCAATTATCAAATTCAATTTCAAATCAAATCCCAATCCAAATTCCAAATCAACTCCAAATGATTGAAACCCACAATTAAGTACAAATTCCAAAATCTCTTCCTAGCCATATGAACCACCTTCATATGCTTAGTCAAAACTCCTTCAAACCAACTCAAGCTTGGTTGATTTCTTTATAAATTAATCATTCCTTCATTTATATTCACAAATATAAATGAATTCCATATTCAAACTATTCAAACCAAATCAAAATAAATCAAGCCAAATCAATTCTCAAGTCAAGCTTTATGAACCCACCTCCATAAGCTTAACCAAAATTGCTCCCAAATCACTCCAAACTCAAGTGATTTTCTCATAACTCATTTATATCTTCATTTATATTCACAAATATAAATGAAATATAAATTTAAATGGTCCAAACCAAGCCCAAATCAAATCAAATTTCCAATTTTAGCCATTTTAGCCAAATTCTTGAACTTAGCTAAATGGTATCCAAATCAACTCAAAACTCATGGATTTACTCATGATTCAATCATTATTACAATCAATGACCCAAATATAAACATAAACCACCATTATCAAACCAAACTCAAGTCAACCCAAGTCAAACCCATGTTGACCCTTTTGACTTGAAAATTATCATATGAACCAAAACCCATATAGCTCCAAACCACTTCCAAATAGATTTATATTTCAATCATAAGCTCATGTATGAGTTCAACTAAACTTGAATCAAACCATGATCAAGCCAATCAACCCATTTAGGCTTACTTGACCCAAAGTGACATAAAGAATCTTTTTTGAGCCAAGTTCTAATCTAACCTAAATTAGATTGAACCAAGTCCATCTAAATCTTCAATCATGATCAACAATCATCATAGGGTGATCAATTGCATTGATTTGGGTCAAACCTAGCCTTTGACCAAGTCAACATTTAGCCCAAATGAAACCCAAACTAACCAAAATCCATTATATTCCAAATTGATTAAAACTATTGACTCAAACTCATTCATAATCAATGATTGAACATGACAAAACCCTCGCTTGAGCCAAACTAAGCCTAGTTGGCCATTTGACCCAAGTTGACCCAAAATGACCTAAAAAGCCAAAATGGGTCAAATCATGATTTGATCCAAATTGATTACAACCAATGGCTCAAGTTATTTCCAAATCACTTGTTGAACTTGACCAAAACCATAATTGAGCCCAAGTTGATCAATTAGTCAACTTGACCCAACCTAGCCCAAATTGGCCTAAAGGGTCAAATTAGCCAAAATTCAAATTAAATCCAAATTAAACCAAACCAAAGCATACAATCATTTTCAATTGACCAATTGAACTTAACTCAATACTTAACCCAACTCAATTTGGTCAAATTGGTCAACATAACCAATTTGACTCTTTTGAATCCAAATGATCTAAATCCAAGCCTAGGCCAAACCAATCCAAACTAATTGAACCAAAATATCCAATTCATCATATGAAGCTAACCTAAGCATTGGTTTGGCCCAATCTGACCAATTGGTCAACTTGACCCATCATAGCCCAAATTGAACTCATTTGACCAATCTAAGCCAAACAACTCAAATCTAAGTTATGGGACTTGTAGGTTGATCTAACTCAACCTAAACTCACCCTAGGTCAGCCCAAGACTTCCCCAAAAGCTAAGTGGGTCCCACCCAAGGGGATTATCTATCAAACCATGATATTTAATCCTCAAAACTAATGGATCCAAGGTAAGTCAACTCTCCCATCCCCATGATAGCCCCTTTACACTCAAAAGAACCTTCCCATGACCCACCTAGCCCACTACCCTAGCGGACCTTTGGGAGGTGAGTTGACTCATCTCCCAACCCAAACCCACCCATTGGATCCAAGCCCTTGTAACCCTTGCAGTAGATCCATGATAGCCTATCACCCTAGCATCCCAACCGACCATGATGGAGACAAGTCCAACGATGGTGAACTAGCGTGCATGCTACCATTCTACAATAGCAAGAGGGTATACCCCTCAATTTGAGCTGCCATCCACATACATCGAGAGAGTCCCTGCCACTCAAGCCCCTCAGAGTGATCCTAAGCATCCTCAGGCCCTCCTCGATCAGCATTTCCCATTCCCAACCAAAGACAAAATAAGACATCCCAATCCCGAGCAATACTCCCTCATTTTACAATCAAACTCAAATTCCTCTTACCCACACACATAATTAACCCGAGTCATTTCCCGAGCTCCCAAGTGGCTGGAGGTGCGACTTCAATCAAAGTTGAATCTCCTATGTGCGTGAGATGGTCAATCGAGCATTCCATACTAAATCAAGCCTAGACTTCTTCAACAGGGCCTCACCTCAACTAGAAGAAATAACCTCCGACGACCCACCACTGGACATTAGCTTCGGTGAGATAATTTTGCAAATCGAGCCTTGTATCCAAAAATGAGTTGGTCTTTTTCAAAGTAAATTCAACGTCATGTGAATTTGACCGTTGGATGTGTGCGCCTCTCTTCCTCGAAGGTGTGAGATGAATTTGGAGGCAAGCCGAGCTCGGATCTAATGGGGAAAGACGGATGATATTCATCTTTTGCCACTCACGAACAGGAAAAATCACGAGCCATCCGTTCCACGTGATTGGAATGAACGACTCTGATTAGATCTTAAGTTAGATCCCCTATGTGCTTTCCTAAGCGTGGATCACCATCGATCTTATCGATCCCACCTGAAAGTGTGTCCATCGCCACCGAAATGTCGGGATGTGATAACTTAAATAGCCAATCTCATCAAGCCACGTGGAAAGCGTTGCGTCAGCGCCACGTGGCTCAATGGGATTTAGGGCTGAATTAGGCTATTTGAATTATTTTTTAAGGCTGGAACTTCCTAAATTCATAACTAATTATAGAAAAATCTTAAAAAATATAAACTTTGGCTCATTTCAAAGATATTCTAGAGTAGAATCTAGAAAAATAATTATTAATTGATTTTGAATAATGATTTTGGCTTAATTAAGATTTAAATAAAATTTAATTAGCTTAATTATCCCTTAATTAAGCATCCAATTAATCTCAAATTTTTTGTGAATGTATAGAAAGATGTCCTCTGCCTCCCTTATTTTTCTGGGATTTTATTGGTTGATTAATTAGAAAAATTAATTGAGTAAGACTTAATCACTCTCTTAATTTAATTAGTGATAATTATTGAATGAACATTAGTTTAATTAATTATTTAAGCCTAATTACCTTTGTGGAACAGTGAGGGAACTTATGAGTGTAATTGGGATATTTTTTATAATTCATTTCCTAAATTTCCTTCACTTTTTAGAATTAGCTTAATTAATTATTAATGGGATAATTAATTGCTTAATTAATTAATTAATCTCCAAGACAAAAATCAAAGCCTAATGAAGTGTTTAAAATGGCTTAAGGATTGAGGCCTTGTCCTTGATCCCTTTCCCTAATCTAATTTCATCATTCTAATCAAAATGTAATCAAAGAATCCAATCACCTAATTAACAAGCTTGATTTAACTCAATTTAAAATGCACCTCATACCTAAGCAACCTTTAATTGATCTTGGGTAGCTCTTTGGGTGTTTAATAATCAAGGTGAGAGATAATGAAATTATGGTTAGCTCACATGTGTGAGAAAACCATAAAATAGTTAAGTGAGATCCCTTAAGTCTAATTAATTATTAATCATAATTGTATTAGGCCCCTTTCATTTCTTAGAGCATTGTAAATTTACTTTTCATGTGGTTGCATATCATATTGGCTTATTATTAATTAGTTAATTAACTTAAGGTGATATAGGTAAGGGTTAATTAATTTACTTAATTCATACCTTAACCTAATTAAAATATAAAATCAACCTAAAGATTCTTCATTAAACAAAATTAGTTCACACATGGGGAATTGGATTAGGATTAACAAACCTCTTTTTTTATTTTGTAAATCAAATCAAACTCAAAGTTAAAAATGTCCTTAAAGAATTATGGTTTATTTTAAATTGCCTCATTTAATGTGATTATCCTTAGGAATTAATTAGGATGAATGTGATCATGTGCTTATATTCCTTTATTTCTTTCCAATCATGTTAAATATTGCTTGCCATGTAAAATCATGCATTCATTTCTTTCAAAATTAAACGAAAATAGTTTCTTTTATGTCAAATTACATGTGTTGACTTAAATTAAAATAGGTGTGGTTATTATCACTATTAAATCAAAAGCTATTTTCAATAGCCCATAAATCAATTATAATAATATGAAGTGATGTTAATTACAAGTATTTATAAGTTTGCATGTGTTAATAATATAAGGTATGTAATATGAAGTTCTCTTTCTCTACCTTACATGGATTTACATGAGATTTATAAATGTATAGTTCATTTGAAAAGAACACAACTTTTGCCTAAATCTATTCCTATGCATCTCCATATTAAGACCCAGGAAGAATTTCATATCACATATATAAATCATATATTCAAATCAAATATGACTTCTTGCATGACTTCTTATTCTTGTGGTTCTTTTTGTACATTCATATGTATCTAAGAAAAGTGGTATATTAGTCTGGACACCCCGGGACTGTGAGGCTTTAAATAGCTATAAGTAGGTTTTGTACCTTACACCCTTGTTGTAGAAAATAATGGCAACGTACTCACTTAGAACTCTTATACATATGTATGTATGATGTGGCCAATGAATAAGAATCATAAATCGAACACAACTTTTGCATGGGTTCTTCATATCCTTATAGTTACTTATATATCTACATGTATTTAAGAAAAGTGGTATACACTCAGCTGAGGCTTTAAGTAGTCCTAAGTAGGTTCTGGTGCAAAAAAATTATGGTGATGTACTCACTTAAAACTTTTATACATGTGAATGTGTACTTAGCTAATAGATGAAAAATCTCTCTTTTCTATCAAAAAGACATGCATTCATAATTTAACCAAAATGAAATATTGAAATTCCAAACACATTTCTTTTCATTCATCATTTAAGTGTGATAAAACATACATTGTATGTATAGGTGTGATTAGGATTTAATCATATGCATGATGTACATGATGGAAAGAAATGAATGAATATGTGTTATGTAATAGTAATTCATTCTAATTAATCTTAAGATGCCTTTCTTATTGAATAATGCCATTTAGGGTGAACCTAAACTTAGGGTTAATCAAAACATGTAATAAGCCATTAACTAAAAAGAATTGATCAACTTGCTTTAGAAATGACTTAGGGTAGGGATGAAAGAGGGGTTCCCTCTCTTTCTTCTCTTTATAACACTTAGTTGTTTAGTGTAAACCATATGAAACAAAAGAAAATATTAAGTAAAATCTCCAAATCAATTAAATTACTTAAAGAGAAATGAATCCTTTATAAACTAAATCTTTCACACTTAGTAAAATTATAACTCTAAAGCTTAGTCAGAACATACCACACAAGCCTTGATGCACACACTTTATACTAAGCTACCACTTCTAGCTTTATGTCAGGGCGGTGTATGGTTTGATGTATGCTTATTTTGTGATGTATTATTTTAGACTAGATGTTAGGGTGTGCGTGTGTACCGATTATTTATTAGCCTAATATGTCTTATGTAGTGGTGCTTAAGAATAAAAAATATAAATAATTTTTACTGTGCAGGTTGCTTATACCCCTAATCATAGCACAAGTTAGGATAGGTGGACTTGGTTACTCATGTGTGGGGTGCTAAGTCCAAATTATTCATATAACTGCTTAGGTTGTATGGTGTGTTTAGTTAATATTTATTTTGCAAGTGCAGCTAGTTTTACTTTCCTTCTCTTATATAATCTTGCATTAGGATTAGGATAAGTGTTATGAGAGATTAGTTTGAGCATTGGTTATAAGGCAAAGTCTTATGTATCATGTGATGCCTTTGGAGCAATCACATCCAAATCAAGATAAAAATAAGAAAGAAATGGAATAAATCAAATGAAGATATTAAAGAAGAAAGAAGCAAAGAAGAAAGAATGAAGAATGAAAACTCCCCATAACACTTATCATTTTATAATTATAATTATTCTTTCATTATGATGGGATGTATAAGAGTAGAGCTTGACTACCCACATTTCTTTTCTAAGTTATACTGAAGATCTCGATCGACCTTTTATTCTTTTATATAACTTTATAGAATTGTTTGATATTTTATTTAGCTTGTGCATTAGAAAATAATATGCCTCTTCATAGTTTCTTTATGATTGGTGATTATTGTATGGCCTGGATGCGATTAGGCTCCTAGGATACAAATAAATTTTTTACCCAATTAACAACTCATAACTAAAATTCCTAAAATAACTCATAATCTCACATAAAATCCTAGGCATTAAATCAAGATAATAAAATATTTAATAACTGCTTAGATGATTGTATGTTTAATATCTGCATAACCATTTTGTTTTACTCTTGTTAAGAGAGGGCTTTCATCTTTGCTAGATACAAATGGACTTAACCTTTTAGAGCCTATGATAGAAGAACACATCTTTTTCTTTTGATTTGGCCCATAACCAACCTCTCATGCATTTAGGCATATAAAATTCTATAGCTTGTCTCAAAATAAAGAGTCCCAAATTAAACAAAATTTGATAAAAATTTACATTAGATTTAAGTCATTATTCATACCCCTCATACTTTAGTCTCTTAGGGAGTGGGTTTAAGAACTTAGTTTCTTTTCTAAATAAATAAACAGACCTAATTCCATTTAAAATTTTCAAATCCCGCTCAACTTAATTTGGAAGAGCAATTAAGCTACAATTAAGCCTCTCAAATCCCATAATTCCTTCCTTTTTATTCCCCTAACCGAAGGGATTGAAAAAATGCTATCTTCCTCTTGCCCCATGGGTTCAATTGAAAGAGCCTTTCATCCCTCTCTCTTTCTCCCATTCTCTCTTTCTCTCACACCCGACACAACTCCCATCTTTTTTCTGCGGCACATCAAGTGCTGTAATTCTTCAGCACCGCTCTCTCTCAGCGTGGCCCCGCCGCTCTCCTTTATGCTGAGGAGACCAAGTGGCTCATCCGCCAACACCTCGTCTCCCTCGTCAAAACTTTCCAGTCACTCCACACTCCAACCCCAAAGATAAGAAGAGCACATGACAAATCTACAATGGTGGTGGTGGATTTGGGAGAACTCTGGAGGAGGGCTTCGACCCCAAGCATTGGATCAATGTTGCGCTTGATTCCACACTCTGTGATCCCATCCCTTTTTGGATATGGGGGAGAATCCTTGTTCATCTGTGGAGAAGATTGCTGATGACCTAGATTGCAAGGGAAGTGATGCTCTACGCCACATCCCCTATGCTTACCGCGAGGCTATCCACCTTTGAGATGAAGCTCAAGCCCTCGATCTGTCGTCTCCTCCATTCTTCTTAAACTTAAGAAGGCAGAAGGATGTAGTAGGCTTGACATAGTTGAGTGCAAGTGTTGAAGATGTCTTAGCTAGTGGAGATCTTCCACGGGTTGTAGAAACTTTGGAAAATATGAGACAGTGCTTGTCAGCTGTTGACGAGGTTGCGGAATTTGCTAATGTGATTAAGCAGTTGGAAGTTTTGGAAGATCGGCTGGAGAAAATGGTTCAACCGTGCTTATTAGATGCTTTTACACATCTTAAGGTTGAAGCTGTATAAGAATTAAGATAAATCCTTATTTTAATTGGAAGATACAAGTCATTAGAGCTACACCACACTAAAATGCATGTAAAACCCTTAAAAAAGCTCTTCGAAGACTTTGAATCGAGGCAACGAATCAATAAGCATGAAATTGAGAAGCATGGTGAAAGATGCTCTAGCATTGTAGATTCTATAACAAATTCATCCATCCAATCGCAACCCAATAGCCGCTGACTCCTCCCTCATACCAGCACACTCGCCATCCCTTTTTGCAACCTAGAGTATAGCCGAGGGGCAACTCTACCATCAGGTAGGTTCCTCTCGACAACCACTCTTTTTTACAGCCGAGAGGCACCTCCATCATCAGATGGATTCCCCCCAGCACTATCCCTTGTAGCTATTTCATATCCCCTCGTTGATTGGAGTCCAATTCCCTTTGCTACATCCGAGAAAGAACTCACATCGTGCGGGTTCCTCTTGATCTTCTCCTCTTCCTTTCCTCCTTTCCCAATTTCCTACTCTGATCATTCCCTTTACCTCAGCCAAGAAGTAGTTTTTGGCATCTTTCCCACCTATTTAACTCAAATAATCAATCCGATAATCTCTCCTATTCAATTCCTTATAGTTGAACTCATGCAAAATTATTATTGTCGCTAATTATGGAAGTATAAAAATGTATGAATGTGTATATGTATATGCATATATTTGTCTTTATGCAGGTTTGAAAGCCTAGTCATGCTCATGAGGGCGTGACGAGATGAAAATTGGTCGTGGTGTCGCAAGACACTGCTCGCTATGCTCATCAGGGCGTACCGAGTAAGCCAAAATTGTTAGATGTTGCTCCTCCTATGCCGAAATACTGCCAAAATTTTGACTAAATCTGGGACTAGAAAAAGGGGGGAGAAGAATATTTGCACATATATATTTTCTTTTATGCAAGTGATTGAAGGCCCCGTTATGCTCATCAGGGAGTAATAGGATTGAAATTCAGCCTAGGTGTTTCAAAACACCAATCGTCACACTCATCAGGGCATGATGAGTAAGCCAAAATAATTCTGATGTAGCCCCTTATGCGGAAATGATGTCAGAATACTGCCGAAACTCTACCCAATTTTACATTGACAAAAAACTCAAATAAATTAATTTAAATTAAAAATTCTAAGCTAATTTAAAATTTTAATTTGAGTTTGCTAAATTTTGAAGTAAACAAAATTATCGAAATTTGAATCCAACTAAAATCAAGAATTAGTCAATTATTTTCAAATGAATAAACCTCTCTCACTCAATATTAGAATTATCTTGGATTTCACATTGAGATAATCAATAGAAAATTTCAATCAGTTTTAAGATTGCAATATCTAAAATATATATATATACCTCGATCATGATTGAAATGAGTTGGATATTTTGGTGATAAACATAAGCTTAGCACTTCAATACCTCATTTCAATTGATGTGAAAGATGATCTGATTGAATATCTAATCAAAGCACAAGAAATCCCTTAGAACTAAGTTATAATCTTCAAATATAATTTACTCTAAATAAATTAAAGAAAATAAAAGAATCCATAGGAGATCCCTAATGAAATTGAAAGATTGCAAACAAGCATGTTCAAGGAATTCTCGAAAATATTTGAAGCATGCTATTTGTCTTCTTAAATACTTGCATTGAATTAAGAAAAAAATTAAATAGAGCTCTTAATGAGTTCGAGGATTGTTAATAAACATAAATGAGAATCTATATTGAAGGTTCAAAGATTAGACAACTTTGAATAAAAAAAAAGAAACAATCAAATATTATTTCTAAGGGGTCTAGTAAACTACTAGAATAATCTAAAACACCTTTAATGCCACCGGATTCACAACACATAGTACAAGCGAACAAAAGCCGTTTATTAAGGCTTCAATTAAACCCTTGCATAAATTATGAACTAGGATTAAAACTCAAATTCAATGTTTCAAAACTATGCAAGCATTCTTAAATATACCCGCATGGGCCCCGACACATATACCAAGAATCTAAACTTTGTGTCTGAGGATGCTGCGTGGTTTTAAAAAAAAGTGAAAGAATGATGAAATTGATTCAATCTTTTATGACTTTATCCATGTAAAATAATGAATGTCTTCATATGCTAAATCAAGTCAATGAAAGATATAAGTATTCAACTCCATAGAATATAATCACAATAGATCAAATCCTCTATATTTATAATAAGAATTGATAAGGTCTATCCCGATGATGGTGCGTTGATTAAAAATCTCAATCAAAGGAGATATTATCATCAAAAGATGCTTGAGCTCTAAACTAATTTATCTTAAAACTAAATTTCAAAGTAAATTTCTGAACTAAATAAAATTTATTATTTAAATGCTTAAAGCAAATAATTCATCCACTAATCCACCAACGTTTGTTGGGAATGACAGATTAAGAAAACTCTAGCTCACAAAAGAGCTAATGTCTAGTCAAATAAATCACTATATTTAAACTCAAATAATCTCATGCTTGTAAGGACATGGCGTCCTCTGTCCATGGTTTGGTAGCTCCACATATGATGATTCGACCATAGTCCTATTCGTGGTTGCGGCCAAATGATACTATTATATTACGATCACGACTGTATCTCGTATGCTCCCCAATGGCTCAGCCATTTGAGTTATGAATCATAGGATATATTTGATAGGAACAAAGATTTTTTGTTAGCTAAGGTAGACTTAATCCTATCTCCTTAGACAAACACCACCCTAGGTCTACAAAGATTTCTTGGATGACGTAACCTATGTGTTGCTCATAAGGATCTTTCAACCAGGTTAGGTTGACTACCTCCTCTGACTAAGTAGACTAGGGATTGTGATAGCGCGAGATGATGAAACTATGGGATCTAGATTGAGCATGTCATCATTCTCCTAACCATCCGCTTTAAGTTAAAATGATGAATTTCATAAATTCTAAATTTTAAAGTCCACATCTCTACTATACTCATTAAGCGACTAACTAGCCATTGAAAGTTCTCTCTCAGTATTGAGAGGGGTAATTAACTATAGGTGTTTGTGCCTATAAAAAACCTGAAACCAAATCTAAAGTCCTCATAAAATGAGGGTGAAATCTCTGGGGTAGTATCTTATCTACTATTCCATTTGCTTCTGAAAATTACATTGACATTTAAACCATACTTTCTTCATTTGTGGAAGGTCAATGGTGAATTTTTGGAGCCCACAGATTTATGGCCACTTGACTGGGGACATGTTTCTCTTTCCATCTTTGGCTAGTCAAATTTGAGCTATAGTAGTGGAGTATAAGTAATCAAAATTAAAATTTAGTCATAAAATAAAATCTTTAATGAACATTATATTTTGTTGAGTATGATGTTATTTGCTTGAAATTTTCTTTTGAATTCGTTGTTTTATTTCTGTCCTGCTGTATCTCTGCATTTTGAAAATATGGGGTAGAATATTTATTTCTGATTATTGATTCCCATCTTTCATTTGTATAGATGGATCTTCAGAGCACTCCATTTGTTGTAAAGTTGAGCTGCGGGTCTAACATCCGTATAGCTAATGCTATCATCAATATTAGAGATGCTGGAGCTACCATTCAATTTGGTAGTGTTGACTATGGTGTTAATTTTGAGATTCATTTATGTGTGTATATGTGAGGAGACACCACACAGATCTATGAGGATGTACTTATTGAGGTGATCTGGTACTACATTAAGGAATGATGTACTGTCTTGAGAGATAGAAGTCACCATCCTATGATGGATATAATCACCTAATAAGACTCCTAAGGTATGATGGGTCTTCGAATATACTAGAGATTTTCCCTACTTTACATGAAAAATTAAGTAGGGTTTATTTAAATTGGGTTCATTAAGTTCCCTATGGGGAAAATCCCCCATAGTTTATTACATTATAAGGAATGAGATTCCTTAGGAATACTCTCAATTAAGGTAAATGATCATTGTCTTCAAAGATTTCAAAGATAGGACTATCAAATAATTAGTTATTTTTGAAAAGTTAAATGGGGTTGATCAAAAGGAAGACATTATTATCAAAACCAAAGGAAGATAAGTAGGGGATGCTCATGATACTAGGAAACCTAGTGAGCATCCTAAACTACCTATAGTTGGCCTTTACATTTTTGAAATTGAAGAGAATTATATGTTTGAGTTAGATTTTTATTAGAAATCTAGGACTTACAATTCCACAATATAAGATTGTAAAAATGCCTAAGAGATGAGAATTTATACTTGTAGTCCCTGAAGGGAAATATCAACCTCGGATCCTAAATCTAGGGAGCTTTGGCGAGGGCCAAAGCACGACTTAAATATAAGACAAAAATTGGTATATGGTTTACCTCCACAAGAGAGAATAAACCACTCGATTGTTGGAATTACAACTGCATGGGGTGGCCAACTAACTCCTCCTACTATTTTAAATACATATATACAAGTCTTATGTTTTGTAAGATAACTAGGCTGTTGTTCATTTAGAAATGAGACTAAGTCCTTAAACACACTCCCTAAGAGACTAGATCATGAAGGGTATGAATAATGACTTAAATCTAATGCAGATTTTGTTAAGTTTTATTTTAATGTTTGGACATTTTTATTTGACACATGCTATGAGATTTTATATGCCTAATGCATGAGAAAATAGTTATGGGCCAAAATAAGAAAGAAGGAGGTGCATTTCCACCATGGCTCTCAAAGGTCAAGCCATTTTCTTCGACAAAGGTGGAAACCCTCCATTGGCAAGAGTGATTTATGATTTATGCATGATGTGAGACATACAACATCTAGCTAAGGGGTTGCTAAATCTTTTATTATCTTTATTTATGTCCTAGGCTTTAGGTGGGGTTATGAATTGCTTAGTTTAATTTTGAATTGATTAATTGGATAGAAAATTTAATTTTTTCTAAGAGCCTAATCACATCCAGGTCATTCAACAATCATCAAATAATTAAGAAACTAGGATGATCATGCCATCCTAATTGTGTAATCATAGAAAAAACATCAATTAATTTATAAAATTAGAGCAAAAGAATAAGAGGTTGGTGGGTCCCACCTCACAACCCAAAAAAGAAAAATGGGTGGCCGAGCTCCACCCTTATACAAATTGGATTACAAATGAATAATTACAATTAAAAGAAATTTATGTTATGAGAGTCTTCATTCTTCACTCTTCATAACTTCATTTTGATTTGCTTATTTTCTTTCTTCCTTTTGGCTTGATTGGAATATGGTTGCTCCAAAGGCATCACATGGTGCATAAGACTTGGTCTTATGACCAATGTTCATTCTAATCCCCCATAACATTCATTCCAAACCTTAATTGAAAAATTTACATCAAAAATGAGAAAGGTAAATCTAACTAAACCTACAAAATAAAGGTTAGCTAAACATACCACATAACCCAAGCAGTTATATGAATAATTTAGACTTAGCACCCCACACATGGGTAACCAAGCCCACCTGTCCTAGTTTGGGTTATGCTTAGGGGTATAAGTAACCTGCATAATAAAAATCATTTATATTTTTATTACAATGTCCCATAAGCAAAACTCCCTACAGAAGACATAATTAGGCTAAGATTGCCCTATCATCCAGTTTATGCACATATACCGTAACATCTAGTCTAAAATTTTACACCACAAAATAAAATCATACATCAAACCATGCACCGCCCTAACGTAGAGCTAAAATGGTGACTTAGTCTAGCATGTGTGTCATTTAGGGTTTGTGTGGCATGTCCTAGCTGAGCTTTAAGGTTGGAGTTTTCTAAGTGTGAAAGATTCAATTTATATGGTGGTTTTAGTTTAAGTGATTTAGTTGACTTGCCAATTTTAGTTGGTGATTTGATTTGATTTGAATGAACCTACACTTAGTGACTAAATGTTATAAAGAGAAGAAAGAGAGAGAACAATCTCTTTTATCCCTACCTTAAGGCATTTTAAGTTAGATTCATTAATGAATTTTCTTTAGTGAATGATTTATTATGTATTTTTAATTAATTCTAAGTTTAGATTTACTCTAAATAGTCTTATTCAATAAGACAAGCATCTTAGGATTAGTTAAGGTGGATTGCTATCACGTAACACACACCCATTCATTTCTTTCCACCATGTATACCATGCATATGAATAATCTTAAGCATACCTACAGGCAATGCAAATCTTAGCACACTTTGATGATGAATGCAAAGGGATGTGGTTTGAAAATTTGGATATTCCTTGAATGCATGTCTTTGTTATGTAGAAAGAGGGACTCTTTTATCCATTTAGCTAAATTCACATCCACATGTATAAAATTTATAAGTGAGTATAAGCCATTATTTTTACACCAAGGGTATAAAGTACAAGACCTACCTGGGGCTACTTAAAGCCTCGCATCCCCGGGATGTCCAGACTGATATACCACTTTTCTTAAATACATATAAATGTGCAAAAAGAACCAAATGGATGAAGAATCGTGCAAGAGATTATGTTTGATTTGGTTGTACAATTTATATGTGTAACATGAAGGTCTTTCCTAAGTCCTAATATAAAGATACATAAGAGTGTTGTGTCTTTTCAAATGAACTATACACTTATAAATCCTATGTGAATCCATATTAAGAGAAAGAAAGAGAGGTTCATAATACACATCTTATGCTATCATCACATAAAAGCTTATAATTATTTATAACTAGCATCACTTCATTTATAATTTTTGATTTATGAGTTTTTAAAATAAGTTTTGGTTTAATAGGGATAATAGCCACTCATATTCTTAATTTTAGCCAACACATGTAATTTGACATAAAGGAAACATTTTCTTTAATTAATTTTTAAAAGAAATGAATGCATGATTTTATATGGCAAACAATATTTAACATGATTGGAAAGAAATAAAAGAATGTAAGCACATGACTTCATTCACCCTTATTAATTCCTAAGGACAATCCTATAAAATAAGATTATTTAAAATGAATCAAAATTCTTTAAGGAGATTTTTATTTTTGAATTTGATTTAACTTAAGAAATGTGACAAAGGTTTGCCAGTCCTAACTCATTCCCCATGTGTGAATTGGTTTGGTTTAATTTAGAATAATTAGGTTGATTTTAGGTTTGATTAGGTTAAGGTATGAATTAAATACATTAATTACCCATTACCTACACCACTTTAACATAATTCTCTAAGTAATTATGAGCCAACATATGATATGCAATCACATGGGAAATAAATCAGCAATGCACCTAAGAAATGAAGGGGCTAATGCAATTGGCTCATAATTATTGGTTAATTAAGCTAAAGGGTTTGATTAAGTACTTTTATAACCCTCATACACATGTAGTTTGATTATAATTTCCTTTGGAATCCTCTTGGTTATTGAAAACCTAAGAATCTACCCAAGAATTGAATTATTAAATTCTAGAATGATTTAATTTTGAGCTTGAATAATTGAATTATTTAATGAAGTGATTAAACCATTGATTATTTACAACTTAATTAAGTGTTTATCCAAATGAAATAGACTTAGGGGTAAAGATTTAGAAAAGAAGTCCTAATCTCATTCCCTAAGTCCATTCACTATTTCATGATGATTAGCAAGCTTAATTAATGAATTTATCACTGCTTAATATGTTAATTAATCATTTAATTAATTAAGAAAGTGATTAGGGATGAAATAAGCAATTATCCTAATTAATTAAGCAATAAATTTCAAGAAAATCATGGGAGGCAGAGGTCATCCCACTAATTAACCTCAAAATGTTTGGGGGTTAATTGCTGGATTAATTAGAGAGTAATTAGGTTAATTATATTTCTAATAAAATTTAAATTGAGTTAAAATCATTATTCAAAATTAATTAATTTTAATTTTATATTATTCTCCTCTAGATTATCTTTAAAATAAACCCGAGTTTGTATTTTTTGAATTTTTCTAAATTAGTTATGAATTTTGAAAGTTTCACCATTAAAATTGGATTAATTAGGTCTAATTAAACCCCTAATCCCGTTGGGCCACGTGGCGGTTGACACGACTCGCTTTCCACGTAGCGCGACGGGATATGTTATTTAAGTTATCACATCCGACTGAGTCATTTAGGCGGATCTATCTCTTGGCCATCCATCTAAGATGGTGATTAATTAATCGTGGTTTGGCTTATAATCAGGATCTAATGGGATCTAATCGATGATCACATAGAATGGATGGTCTATGATCTATCTCCTCCTGAGTGGCAAGAGATGATCCCATTCGCTCGATCACGAACTTCAATGGAGCTCAAATTCATCCCACACCTTGGAACAAGCATCATCAGATTGGAGATCACATGACTTCACACTTTCTTTCACAAAGAACTAAGCAAATTTTATTCTAAGGTCAGTTTCAAAGGCATACCTTGCCGGAGGTTATCACCGATGCTTCTAACGGAGGACATAGCATCTAGTAGAGACGAAACTCTGTTGAAATAATTAGGTCTTGATTTAAAGTAGATGGTTCGATTGATTAAGCTCCCCTTGATGGGCTTGATCAAGTAGTGTTATTCTTGTGGCTTGGAGGCTTAGGAATGACTTGATGAGCTTCGATGAGATCCAAGGATGATGTGTGCAAGGTTAATTTGATTTTGGTGGAGAATTGGATGAGTTGAGCTGATTGATCTCCCAATTTTAGTTTGAGTAAAATGGAAATCAATGGAACTTGAGAATGGCTTGGAAAAGGTTGGGGAGGCTTTGATTGAATCTCCTTAGCTCCGAGGAAATGATTCCCTGTGGTTTGAGTGAGAATGAGAGGGAGTATATCCTCCCCTCCTTGGATTAGATGGTGAGAGGCTGTTTTTCCATTTTTGATCAATGGCATGGATTGGAGACATAGTTTGAGCTGCAAAACAGCCCACATGGGTCATTTTGGGTAGTGGAGTTAAGGAGAGTGGTTGCATGTGCTAGGTGAGTGCATTTTGAGTTCCAAGTGCTCAAATGCTATTGGTGAGGTCAGTTTGGACTTGTCTTGGGTCAGGCTGACCCAAGCTCATTGGGTCATGTTCACCACCTTCCTTGGTACCCATGTGGACTAATGGAATGATGCTAAGTTGCCTTGAGAGAGAAATGACCAAATTCCAAGTGAATTTGGTCATAGTATACCCTTTGACCTAAGGGCAAAGTGGTCATTTGGCTATGATTTTGATTTGGGAAGATTTGAAATGATTCAAAAATGGGTTGGGCCAAATTTCAAGTGATTTGGAGTTCATTTTATTTGATTTAGTTCAATTTGATCCATTTAGGTCAAGTTGGGTTAGGTTGACCAATTGGTCAAATTGGGCCAAACCTTGGGTTATGTCAAATTCAAATGATCATTTGGAGCCTATGGGTATCATTGGTTTGGTTCAATTTGGTTTAGATTTGTTTTTGCTTCATTTAGCTTCATTTGGGTAAAATTGGTCAAGTTGACCAATTTGACCCATTTGACCCAATTGGGTTAGGTCATGGGTTGGTTTAGGCTTGGTTGATCATTTGAAATGTATTGCAAGCTTTAGTTTCAATCAATTTTGATTTGGTTTGATTTCAAGTTGATTTGATCTTTTAGGTTAAGTTGGGTTAATGGTCAATTGGGCTAGGTTGGGTCTAATTGGTCAATTGAGCTTTAAAGTTCAACAATCAATTTGGAATGAATTTTACCCATTGGTTGCAATCAATTTGGCTTAGATCAAGATTTGACCTATTTTGACTTTTTAGGTCAATTTGGGTTAACTTATGTTAAGTGCCCAATTTGGCTTGGTTTGGCTAAATTGATGGTTTGATCATATTCAATCATTGATTATGGATTAGTTTAGATCAATGGTTTTAATCAATTTGGCTTATAGTGAATTTTGGCTTATTTAGATTTCATTTGGGCTAAGTGTTCACATGGTCAAATGCTATGTTTGACTTTAGTTTGACCCAATTTGAGTGATTGATTATTCTAAGATGATTGTTGATCACAATGTGAGGCTTAGATGGGCTTAGCTCAATCCAATTTAGGTTGGATTAGAATTTGGCTCAAAAAGGTCCTTTAGGTCACTTTGGGTCAAGTGAGCCTAAATGGATCGATTGGCTTGATCAAGGCTTGATTCAAGTTTGGTTGATCTCACATATGGACTTATGATGGAAATATAAATCCAATTACAAGTGATTTGGTGTCAAATGAGTTTTGATTCATTTGATAATTTCAAGTCAAAAGGATGAACATGGGTTTGATTTGGGTTAGTTTGATTTTGGTTTGGTGATTATAGTTTATGTTTACATTTGGGCATGTGATTGAAGGAGTGATTGTTTGAAGAAAATCAAGGGTTTGGATTGATTTGAAAATGATTTGGCTAAGTTCAAGGACTTGGCTTGAAAGATGAAAATTAGATTTTTGTTTGACTTTGGGTTTAGTTTTGATTGTTTGAATTTATATTTCATTTATATTTATGAATATAAATAAGAATATAAATGGTTATGAGAAAATCTTTTGAGTTTAGAATGATTTGGATTTGGTTTATCAAAAGGGCTTAGGAAAGGTTTTGAGATTTGAATTCAATCATGGGTTTTGATCATTTGATTTGGAATTAATTTATGATTTGAGAAAATCAATTGAGTTAGAATTGATGTGAGATTTAATTTGAGAAAATCAATTGATTTGAAGGAGGGAGGCAAGGATTAGGTTCAAACTATAGGGTTGGCAAGTTCTTCTAATACTCCTAAGGCATAACCTATTCCTATGGTTGACCCCTCTAAGTCTCTAGGGTTAGGTTAAGTATTCACCTAGTCACTAGACGTATCTTAAGATTGAGGAACTATTAGTGTTTAGAGGAGTCCTATGTATAAGATAGAGAAATTAAAAGCTCACTCCAAAAGTGAGGTCAACATTGACTATCCATCAATTGTAGTTAAAGCTAATGTCATGTCAATTCAGGCACGTCGTATACATCAGCCCGTGCAACAGAGAAAATTTAGTGAAGTAGTTACTGCTAAAGCTCCCCAAAGAGAGGTTTTGTGTTTCAAAGATTGGGATATTTTGACACTCTGACTATGAAGAGAACTGTTGTAGGGTAGAAAGTCTCAGTCATGCCTATAAACACCACTCTGTCAATTGAACCTTTTATACCAGGAAAGCATGATCATGAAGCTTCCACGTCTAGAGGAAAACTAACAAGAAGGCAGATAAGAAGGGTGAATAACAAACTACGAGCTCAACAACTATTGTTTAAACAACATGCTATGCAATTAGCATCAAACGAAGTGAGTATTCCCACCCAGAATAAATTTGAGAACCTGAAATAGGTAAAAAGGAATAGCTCTACTGGTGAGCTGAAATAATCTTTTTGAGATCCAACATTTGTCATCACTCGAGAAAGAAAAATCAAACCTTATCCACTAAAGTGAGTCAAGGCCTATGATGATTGAGGCTAATAATGTTTCATTTGGTAGATTATCACCTGTTGTGAGAGCTCATGATCGATTCAAGCAAATCTCGTACGATGAGCATCGAAGCATGACACCCAGACCATATGTCAGGGAAACCACTTTCGAAAGGTCTCGACGGAAGGGCAAGCAAGCTTGGAGGCCAAAGTCCCGAAGACAAACTATTGAAAATAAAAAAGAGGTGTGACATCTGGTTCACACTCCCAAAACCTACCAATGATAAGAACTAACAAAAATGGGTTCAAAAGAAGAAATCTTATGATGATGAATTACAGGATGGTCGACACCTAGGTGAACATTCCAAGGAATCCCATCATTGGTCAACAAATCTCCATGAAAGATAGTTGACTTTTATCATAGCCCTCTTATTGAAGAGAGGTTTGTCTCGAATCCATAGCAGAAATTCATTAGAGGAGTCATTCTAAAGTTAAATTACAAAAAGATGAAGAATATGATGATGATACTATGAAAGTGGAAGTAGTGTATGTGGTACGGCACGTTGGAGAACCATTTAGTGCATGACAACACCAACATAGACGGCGTGGAGCTACACCTTCTATTCATATTGAAGAACTTGCTCTTGAGCAAATAAAAGGAGGAGCTTCAAGCACATCCTTAGGTGATGAAGAGGATGAAGAACTGGAAAGAGAAGAAGATAACTCTCTCTTTGCCGACACTACCACATTAATCCAAATGCAGAAATGAATGCAACGATAGATGAAGGCAAAGGATAGGAGATCATCCAGTTAAATGCAAAGATGAACTAAATGATGACACAAATATATGTGATTCTATAGATGATGCAGAGAAATGTGGTAGCAGTGCCAACATCTACTCTACCTGCCAACCATCTGATAGTTAATTCTTTATTTGTTGATCCACTAGTTGACTTAATACCTCAAGCTTCTGGAACACAAAATACAACCAAGGGGAGAAATGAAGTCAATCAGCTAGCTTCTCAACCCATCCCTCAAGATGTGCCTAACATATCTAGGCTCGTGACAACAGCTTAATTGGAAACAATTATAAATTAAAAGATCAAAGGTGTCATTTCTGCTGACCAGGAAGAAAAATTGGTAAGCAAATGTCGTCCATACTCGATGGAGTATGATCAAGTGACATAACCTAAGGGTTATTTAGTGCCTAAATTCAATACATTCAATGGCACTAGGAACCCCAGACAACACCTGGCGCAGTGCAAAGCATCATGTGGCAATATAGAAGGCAATGATGCACTACTATTCCACTAGTTCATTAGTAGTTTAACCTCAACTGCTTTTGAATGGTATTTGAATTATAACTTATTCAAGACTTTTTTGCTGAATTAGAGATGATGTTCTCAAGAGATTGTCATTAAGCAAAAAGATTACAATTCGACCTCGCAGAGCGAAGAAAGATGAGTTAGTGACTAAATATATTTTACGTTGGCAAAATATGAGCATGAAATGTGAACAATAGCTAGAAGAGGAACATGTAATCCAATTATTGATGGGTAACATTGATGATAAGATGACACCATATTTATGTATGGCCTCTAGCTCAACATTTCAAGAGTTATTAGACCGAGTTGCAAAGTTTGAAAAGCTGAATCATTAAAAACTTGAGGGTCACTTAGAAAAGCTAAAGAAGAATAAATTCTCAGGCTCAAGGAGGAATGAGTCTCATATAACCTCCTACAGCTCAAGCAGTGGAAAGCTAGCAACTTATAATGTTGATAAAGAAAAGCAACCTCATGGATGAAAGGGGAAAACAATCAATTCAAAGCAAAGAGATTATGAGTGCTCATCTCTAAAGATAAGAATAAGAATATACTCTTTTAAGAGGGAAAGTGTGGCTAAGTTATTTCACCAATCACTTAAAGCAAGATTAGAAGTGCCATAATCTAAAAGACCAAAGAGTTAGGTCAAACTGATAATCCAAAATATTGTCCATATCATTGGGTGATTAGCCACTCGATTGAAGATCACTGTCTTTAAGGATTGGTTAGAGAGAAAATATAGAAAGGGTGAATTCACATTGTCTGATAGTGTTCTCGTTCATCCTAAAAGAGAATCTTATTAGTTACGTCCACTTAGCATTGATGAAAGAGAAAGTAAAGAAAAGTAATACAAGAAGAGCAATGGGAGATAGTAGTCTAAGAAAGACAAAATTAAAGCGCTAAAAGATGTCCCTAGTGTTAAGTGGAAATCACCACTTGAACCTATATTAAACTTAAAAGAAATGCCTAAACCAAGCATTTTAGCTTCTCAGCATCATTTTCATAAGGCTACTTCATCACAAGCGCCTAAACGTAGACCTCTTTAAACGGCTAAGAAAAGAAGATCAAGAAGAGAACTATAACTCAAAAGATCATCAATAATCTAGAAGTATCATCAACCGATGAGACATGATTATCGACTTCTGTGATTACATGTCGAAAAATGAAGAAGGAAATAGTAATGAAGCCTTGCTTCCTAGAGAAATGTGTCGAGTTATTTCTGTGGTGTCAAACAACCCCAATATGATCCATGCTTGGATAATTGGAATCAAGCAGCTTTAAAAAAATGCAATATGTGAAAATGAATTCAAGAAGTTTGTCTCTTTAAGCAGGAGAACTCTAAGCCCATAACATCAAAGTCATGCATGATGGTAACAAAGAAGAGAAGAAGACTTATGTTTTCCTAACGAGGATGAGTCTGAGCCATCAAAGACATCCCAAATGGGTCACTTGAAGCTTGGAAGTGACTCTGAAGCATCCGCACAATCCTCTGGGGTAGATGGTGACTCCGAAGGAGCTACCTCATCTGAAGAGTCTGAGCTAAATAAAGTTGTCCAAGTACAACTATGGAGTGGTAAGATACTACCACCTCCATTAAGGAAAGGGTCATCTAATAAGCACAAAATCATAAATGAAGACAAAAATATTGAAGTTAATGAAGATATCATCCCTAAAGACCTAAGAAGAAAGCAAATTCATGTGGAGGACTCGATTATAATATCCTATCACATCTGAGAAAGATCCCTGCATAACTGAGTGTGTACGAGGCTCTCTTGATGTCAAAGGACCTTCAAGAAACGCTGATTCAAGCTCTTAAAGATCTAGAGATATATGAACCTTATTTTGTTGAATGACGCATGACAAAAGTTTTGCAAGCTCAAGATCTCCTATGATCACTTTTTTTGAAGAATATCTTATGCTCGAGACAATGGAACACAATCGCCCATTATATGTAGCTGCAGAAAGTAATGGAATTATGATCAATCGAATTCTAATTGACCCAGGTTCATCAATAAATCTTATGAGTCTATGAGCACTTAAGGGGGTTGTCCCTAGACATTCAGCACCTTGGACGAGATAAATTGATGGTCCATGGCTTCAATGAAATGGGGGGTAGAGGACTCTCAGATCTTTCATTCTACCACTTAGGTTTGGAGAACTCTATACCCAAGCTAAATTTCATGTGATAGATATGACACCTCATTCAAAGCTCTATTAGGCTATCCTTGGCTCCATGAATGTGGTATGGTTCCGTCTACTCTACATCAATGTATGAAGTATATAAGAAACGGAGCAGAACACAAGATTCTTGGTACTATTCAGCCATTTACAGTTCATGAGATGAAAATTTATGAGGATGTAAAGTATTTTCTTTCAAAAGAAAGTAAGCCTCAGCAATCTACAACTCCAACTTCATAAATTACAAATCAACCCAATGAAGAGAAAGAGTGAAAAGGAGGAAAGAAGGCTGCATTAAATCTCTCTAAAACTTATGACATATCACCAAAGCTGAAGAGGCATGTTCCTCATTTGGCGGTGATCTGAAGGAGAAGAAGATATTCTAGTTGAACTCAAGGAGAAATGTGAGCCTTCAACAAAAGCAAATGAGATAAATTACTCTGATTCTAATTATGATTTTGAGTCCATCTATGCAAGTGAAGTTCAATGTGTCTCTTCTAGAAGGGTTGCTAACCTATTAGTATCGAATGATTCATTCATAGTTACACCGGTTCCTCCCCGATATTTCAAAGAAGTCACATCACATGATGTTCACAACATTGAGAAATAAAAGATCTTTTATGTACCTCCACTACATGTGAGCAACAGATTGGGAACTTCATTCTATGTAGATCTGAGGAATGTCAACACTATGATTCTAAATGGCTTATTCAAGATCGAGTCAAGAGATGGTACCCACCAGAATGCCGAGATACTATCCTCCAAAAATTTGAAGAATGATGCACAAACTTGAAATCAATGTTGGAACTGATAGATGGTGAGCTCTCTTCTTTGATACTTTATGGAGTTCAATGAGTCCACAGACCTTTCGAAGAAGCGATAATTATACTACCAAGGGCCTTGGATACATCCAACAAAATCATTGTCAAAGGAACACTTCCTATACAGTAATCAAAAATGAGATTGAAATCAAAATTGAAAATGAAGATTCCTTTTATGAAGTTGTTCTCACACTTGATGGGGAAGTAGAAGCCAAACTAATACTTGAAGAACTTGAAGATGGTGGGCAGATGTCCACCATCAGTGAGTTGAAAGAAATTAATTTGGGGACTGAAGAAGAACCCCGTCCAACCTTCGTTAGTGCCCTTCTACCTGATGATAAGGTTGAAGGAATAAAAGTATTGCTTCATGAATTCAGGGACTGCTTTGCTTGGATATATTCTGAGATGCCTGGCTTATCTCTAATGTGGCAATTCACAAGCTAGCTATCAATTCTGATTCAAATCGGTCAAACAAGCTCCTAGAAGAATGAGGCTAGATGTTGAAGAACAAGTGGTCACAAAAACCAAAAAAGCTAATTGAAGCAGGTTTCATTCGCAAGGAGAAATATGTAGATTGGATAGCTAATATCGTTCCTATAAAGAAGAAGAATGGTCATATTCGAGTATGCATTGACTTTGAGATCTAAATAAAGCATGCCCAAAAGATGATTTCCCGCTCTCTATATCAGAATTGCTAGTGGATAATGCCTCCAACTATGACATGTTCTCATTTATGGGTGGATCATCAGGCTATAATCAGATCAAGATGGCTCGAAGATGAGAAACATGCATCATTTAGAACACCAATTGGTATTTATTGTTACACAGTCATGCCATTCAGATTGAAGAATGTCGAGCTACATCGAGAGTACGCATCTTGATGAGTTGATTCATCAAGGTAATGCTTGTTGATGACCTCATTGTTAAAAGCATTGATAAAAAAGATCACCTTGAAGATTTAAGGATTATTTTTGAAAGGATCAGAAGGTACGATCTCAAGATGAATCCTCTCAAGTGTGCTTTTGGGGTTTCCTTAGGAAAATTTCTTGGATATGTTGTAAGACATAAAGGAATTGAGATTGACCCTAACAAAATCAAGGCGATGGAGATGCCTCCACCGAAGAACCTTTGCTAGCTTTGCTCTTTATAAGGATAACTCACATTCATTTAGCATTTCATATCAAACCTGTCAGAAAGATGCCAACCTTTTGTGAAGCTAATGAAAAAGAACACTCCATTCAAATGGGATGAGGAATGCCAAGTCCACTAAAATCTCATTCATCAACCTCTAAATCCACTGCATCCAATGGTCGCATCTTGGCCGTTTGAGTGTCGGAAAATAGATATAATCAGACCTATTGATCCACCATCGTCACTAGGTCATCGCTTTATCTTAGTAGCAACTGACTATTTTTCTAAGTGGGCCGAAGCAGCTCTATTTAAAGAGGTTACTGCTAATTGAGTTGTCGACTTCTTCACTCATAATATTATTTATAGATTTGGTATACCAGGACGAGTTATCTCAAATAATGGCCCTGCATTCAAGAGTGCAAAGATCTATAAATTTGCTGATCGATATAAAATCGATTGGCAATATTCATCAATTTATAATCCAAGAGCTAATGGTTTGGCAGAAGATTTTAATAAAAAATTGATCAAGCTACTCAAAAAGATCCTCATGAGGAATAAAAGATAGTGACACATCAAAATGCTCGAGGCATTATGGGCATATATAACCACTTACAAGACGCCAACTAAAGCCACTCCTTATGCTTTAACTTTTAGAGTCGAAGAAATTTTGCCACTAGCATTTGAACTACCATCACTTCGAGTAGCCATCCAGTATAATCTCACTCAAGAGGAGAACACACATTTATGGATGGAAGAGCTTGACATGCTCGACAAAATTAGACTTCAAGCCCAACAAAGCTTAGAAATCTATCGAGCAAGAATGTCTAAAGCCTTCGATGGAACAGTGTGTCCTCAAACTTTTCAAAAAGTAGAGTTGGTCTTAGTGCTAAGAAGATTGATAATCCATCATAAAAGAATCAGTGATAAATTTGAAGCTAATTGGGAAGGCCCTTACATTATAGAGAAGGTATGAAGGAGGAGCCTACCAGCTTGTTGATTCAAATGGTCGATGGCTTATGCCACCCATTAATGATCGTTATCTCAAGAAGTATCATGTTTGAATGCACATGATTGCATGATTGGATAAACATTGTATTCATGACTCCTCATATTATATATATATATATATATATATATATATATATATATATATATATATATGAAATATCAAAATTCTCTTATATTGCGAGAATGCATTTTTGAGTTGCGATGAAATTCCCCCTGCAAGATAGGGGCATTTTTATATATTTATTTAGGTTGATATCGTGCCTTTTTCCGATATCCCAAGATGAAAGTATACATACATGGTGATTGACAATAAGTCTCATCTACTCTTATAATTGCTATAAAAATAAATACAATCTTCATCTTAGCTCAAAATCCTCCATGGGCAGGGGCATTTTTAAAATTTTTATATTAGAAAGGCAATTATGTCTATTTTGAGTTGACATCACGTCTTGTGCTGGGATCTCCAAATAATATTTAAAGTTATATTTATTTAAGTTGCAGGTGACTATGCGGGTAATAAGTAAGATTACGTCAACTCAGGACATGCAGAAGACAACTTCAAAGGCTAGAGGTTCACCTCCCAAACTCATCAAAGTTTGAAAGATCAAGAGAAAGAGCTTCCGTTTATCGGTCGATAAGCTCAAATATGGACTAGTCACTCAACAAGGGACAAAAGAAGGCCATAGTGAAGAAGTCCCTGCCTATCTGCCTAATGGCTATAGCTATCCATTCTTTAAAGCGAATCCAACTAAACAAATTCAAGCAAATCCATATTCTAAGAATCTTTCTAGTTGATCAATGAATCAAGGAAAAAATATGAGGAGGAGGTCCTCGATTCAAGATAGGCTCAAACCGAGATCTATATTAACAAATAAGTTAGTATTCTAATCTTGTTTGAGTAATCACAAAACAAACTTATACAACTTCTTCAAGTCCAATAAGCAAGGCCGCAAAGAAGAAGCCATCTTGAAGTTCATAAAAGCTCATAGTTCAAGAATTTTGTAGTTAGTCCATTAAAACATTACTCTGTCTTAAATGCTAATTCATCGGTTCGCATCCTTCAACAAGTCTGCCAAAAAAAATAAGCAAAGGACTGATGGTATGCACATTCTCCTGACAAGTCAATTCGGACGAATGAGGTTAATCTTTCAACAAGTCCACCAAAGCAATAAGAAAATGACCGAAGGTATGCACATCCTCCTGACAAGTCAATTCAAACAAATTAAGTTAATCCTTCAATATGTCCACCAAAGCAATAAGCAAAGGATTGAAGGTATTCATCCTGACAAGTCAAGTTAAACAAATCAGGTCAATGCTTCATCAAGTCCGTCAAGATCGAAGCTAGGCAGAAGGAACCTAAATCATAAAATAAATAAAATTCTTCCTTCACCAAACTCAGAAGCAAAAAAAGGAGGATTAAATATACAAACCACTAAGATGAGACCTTCAACAAGCCCATCAAAGCATTAAGCTTATGGGAAGATATCTCTCTTCCTACTTGATGAGTCAATAAAGATAAATCATGTATAATCTTATATGGTCAACTAGTTTGCAACAAATATGGTTTTCTTCATTCAAGCATCATATTTGTTGGGGGGCATTTGTTGACCTATAAACAACTTACATATGCTTAATTAGGCAAATATGTTGAAATCGGCCAAATTAGATGCAACATCGCGCAAATCAGAACTGAAATGCATTAGATGTAACTAAAACTAATTGAAATGTCCTCTGATCGATGAACAAACTTTATCATCATGTTTATAACATCAAAATTGATTAAAATATATATTTTGCACAATCGATTCGATCAAAAAAAGATAGCGCTTGACTTGCATCAATTGAAGCTGCGATAATGTCCAAATGGCCTCCGTTTGTGAAATTGATCATGTTGTTAGTGTTGAAATGTCAAAACCTATCAAATGAGGCTATACGCACTCAATTCGAACGTGTCTATGTGAATGTCGATTGGTCGAAAGTGATAGTGCACAATCTTGTACCAAAATCAACTTGATTTGGCACCGACTTTAATCAAACGGCCTCCGATCATGAAATAGATTATGCCATTAAATCTGAAACATCAAATTTGCCTAAAAATGTCATCTATATTGCATGAGATTAATTTTGATGAATTTTTCATGTAAATATGGCCATGAAAATAACTAAATTTAGATATCTATTTTGATATTGATCAAATCTGATTTTTGATGTTCGTATTATTTTAGAATTAATTCAAAGAAATCTGGGTATGAATTGCTTTCAAAATAGACCTAATTCCATTCAAAAATTTTAAATCCTGCTCAACTTAATTTGGAAGAGAAATTAAGCTGCAAATAAGCTATCAAATCCGATAATTCCTTCCTTATTATTCCCCTAACCGAAGGGATTGAAAAAAAAAACTATCTTCCTCCTGCCCTAAGAGTTCGATCGAGCCTTTTGTCCCTCTCTCTTTCTCCCATTCTCTCTTTCTCCCACACCCGGCGCAACTCCTGTCTTTTTTCTGTGTCACAGCAAGTGCTGAAAGTCTTCAGCACTGCTCTCTCTCAGCAAGGCCCCGCTGCTCTCCTTTATGCCTAGGAGACCAAGTGGCTCATCCGCCAACACCTCGTCTCCCTCGTCAAAACTTACCAGTCACTCTGCACTCCAACCCTAAAGCTAGGAAGAGCATAACACAAATCTACAATGGTGGTGGTAGGTTTGGGAGAATTCTTAGAGGAGGGCTTTGACCCCAAGCGCTGGATCAATGTTGCGCTTGATTCACGGCACCCCTAGGATCCCATCGATCACTTCCATTTGGATCTAAAGGAGAACCTCCGTTCATATGCGGAGAAGATTGTCGATGCCCTCGAGCATGAGGGAAGTGACGCTCTACGCCGCATCACCTACGCTTGTTGTGAGGCTGTCCACCTCGCGACGAAGCTCATGCCCCTTCAATCCATCGTCACATCCATTCTTCTTAAGCTCATGAAGGCAGAAGGATGCAATAGGCTTGACATAGTTGAGTGCAAGTGTTGGAGATGTCTTCGCCAGTGGAGATCTTCCACGGGCTATAGAAACTTTGGAAAATATGAGACAATGCTTGTCAGCTGTTGGTGAGGTTGCGAAATTTGCTAATGTGAGAAAGCAGTTGGAAGTTTTGGAAGACCGGCTGGAGGAAATGGTTCAGCCACACTTATCAGATGCTTTTACACATCGTAAGGTTGAAGATATACAAGAATTAAGATAAATCCTTGTTTGAATTATAAGATACAAGTCATTAGATCTACACCACACTAAAATGCATGTAAAACCCTTAAAAAGCTCTAGGAAGACTTTGAATCGAGGCAACGAATCAACAAGCATGAAATTGAGATGCATGGTGAAAGATGCTCAAGAATTGCAGATTCTACAATAAATTCATCCCTCGATAGCAACCCAACAACCGACTCCTCCCTCATTCCTAGTAGCACACTCGCCATCCCTTTCTTTGACCTAAGTATAGGTCCATCGCAAGCAGTTCTCTGAAACCACTCTTTTTTAAATCCGAGGCACCCACAGATGGTTCCTCAACTATCCCTATACTATTTCATATCCTCTTTTGATTGAGTCCATTCCCTCATAGAAAGAACTCCATCATCAGGTAGGTTCCTCTTGATTTCCGGCATCTTCCTCTTCCTTTGCCTTCCACTCGGCATACATTTCCCAATTTTCTACTCCAATCATTCCCTTTGCCGCTACCAAGAGGTAAATCTGTCATCAAGAGGGGTTCCTCTCGGTTTTCGGGATCTTCCCCACCTATTCAACTTAATTAATCAATCTGATAATCTAATTCAATTCCTTTTAGCCGAACTCATGCAAAATTATTATTGTCGCTGATTGTGGATGTATAAAAATGTATGAATGTTTATATGTATATGCATATATTTGTCTTTATGTAGGTTTAAAGTCTCATTATTGAGCATGAGAGATATCGGCATGGTGTTCTGAGACATGCTCACTTCTTTCATTAAGTTATGCAAGTAAGCCAAAATTGTTAGATCGCTCCTATGCGAAATGTTGTTGAAATTTTATTCTCACATAAAAAAAAGGGGAGAAGAATATTTAACACACACACACACACACACAGACATATATATATATATATGCTTTTATGCAGTGATTAAAAGCTTATGCTCGTCGTAAAGGAATTGAAATTTAGAGTCTTTTAAAACAATACCATCACGCTCATCAGGCAATGGGTAGCAAAATAATTTGATGTATATCACGAGAATGACATCTTGTCAAAACTCTGCCAAATTTTACATTGACAAAAAACTCAAATAAATTAATTTTAATTGAAAGTTTTAAGCTAATTTTAAAATTTAATTTGAGTTTGCTAAATTTTGAAGTGAACAAAATTATCAAAATTTGAATCCAACCGAAATCAAGAATTAGTCAACTATTCTTAAATGAATAATCACTCAATATTCAAATTATCTTGGATTTCACATTGAGATAATCAAAAGAAAATTCAATCATTTTTAAGATTGAAACATGCAATATCTAGAAATATATTCACATACTCAATCATGAAGTGATTGATATAAGTTGGATATTTTGGTGATAAACATAAGCTTAGCACTTCAATACCTCATTTCAAATGATGTGAAAGATGATATGATTGAATATCTAATAAAAGCACAAGAAATCCCTTAGAATTAAGATATAGTCTTCAAATATAATTCACTCCATATAAGTTGAAGAAAATCAAAGAATCCATAGGAGATCCCTAATGAAATTGAAAGATTGCAAATAGGAATGTTCAATGAATTCTTGGAAAATATTTCAAGGATGTTATTTATCTTATTAAATACTTGCATTGAATCAAGAAAAAAATTGAATAGAGCTCTTAATGAGTTTGAGGATTGTTAACAAACATAAATGAGAATCTCTTGAAGGTTCAAAGATTAGACAACTTTAAATAAAAAAAGAAACAATCAAATATTATTTCTAAGGGATCTAGTAAACTACTAGAACAATTTAAAATGCTTTTAATGCCACCAGATTCGCAACACATCGTACAAGCAAACATAAGGTGTTAATTAAGGCTTCAATTGTACCCTTGCATATATTACAAAGTAGGATTAAAACTCAAATTCAATGTTTCAAAACTATGCAAGCATTCTTAAATATACCCGCATGGGCCCAACACCTATACCAAGCATCTAAAGTTTGTGTCGGAGGATGCTGCACGGGTTTTAAAAAAAGGGGGAAGAATGATGAAATCGATTCAATCTTTTATGACTATATGCATATAAACTAATGAATGTCTTCATATGCTAAATCAAGTCAATGAAAGATATAAGTATTCAACTCCATAAAATATGATCATAATAGATCTAATCCTTTATATTTGAAATAAGAGTTGATAAGGTCTACCCGGATGTTAGCTGCATTGATAAAAAATCTCAATCGGAGAGGATATTATCATCAAAAGATGCTTGCTTAAGCTCTAAACTAATTCATCTTAAAACTAAACTTTAGCTAAATAAATATCTGAAATAAATGAAATTCATTATTTAAATGCTTAAAACAAATAATTCTTCCACTCATCCATTATCGTTTGTTGGGGATGACAAATTAAGAAAACTCTAGCTCACAAAGGAGCTATTGTTGAGTCAAATAAATCACTATATTCAAACTCAAGTAATCTCATGCCAGTAGGGACGTGGCCCATGTCCTCTGTCCTCATGGTTTGGCCAGTAGGCTCCATATATGACGCGGTTATAACCAGAGTCCTCTGATCGGGTGGTTGCAGTCAAATGACACCATTATATTACAGTCACGACTATAGCCCATATATTCCCCAATGGCTCAGCCCTTTGAGTTATAAATCATAGGGTATATTTGATATCATTTAAGATAGACTTAAGCTTATCTCCTTAGATAAACACCAGTCTACAAGGATTTCTTGACGCCATGTATTCTTGATAAAGATCCTTTGGTCAGGTTGGGTCAACTACATCCTCTGATTAAGTAAACTAGGGACCGCGATAGCCCAGGATGACGGAATCATGGGATCTACATCGGGCACGTCATCATTCTCCCAATCATCGAATTTAAGTTAAAATGATGAATTTCATAAATTTTAAATTTTAAACTCCATGTGCTGCTACTATACGCTACACATTAAGAGACCTAATGACTAGCCTTAATCAAAAGTTTTCTCTTAGCATTGAGAGGGGTAATTAACTATAGGTGCTTTTATAGGAAACTTGGAACCATATCTAAAGTCCTCGCAAAATGAGGGAGAAATATTTGGGTAGTGTTTTATCTACTATTACATCTACCTTCTGAAAATTACACCGACATTTAAATCATACTCTCTTCATTTGCGAGAGGTTGGTTATGAATTTTAGAGCCCACAAGACTATCTTTTCTTTCATTAACACTTAGCTTATTTTATTCTTAAGAAAAGTTAGCCAACATCCTTTAGATTTTAGTACCTCACTCTGTGTAGGTCTTGAAACTTCTATTGGGTTCCCCATTAGGTAAAAATAAAATTTATCAATGAGGGGAGAGATAATAAAAATTTTGAACCTCCTCACTACTGGCTTGGTGAGGCACTCACATTTGTTGAATGAAGATTCTATTTTCAAATCATAACATAAAATTGAAACTCCACTCAAAATATTTCATAGAGTTGGAGTTTCTCGCTTTTTAAAATCAAGAAATAACATACATGGCGTCAAAGCATATTATTGAAATCTATTTAACATATTCAAGATTTGTTAAATAAATTTTCCCTCTATTTTAAAATCTTATTTGACATGCCATGTTTGTCAAAATAAAGAGAGCACATCAAATACATATGGTTCCCACTGAACATATCAAGGTTGTTAAGTGAGGATATCATTTTCATATACACTTGATTCCCACTTAACATATCAAGGTTATTAAGTGAGGATCTCATTTTCAAATGCATTTGATTCCCACTTAACATATTAAAGTTGTTAAGAGAGAATCATATCTTCATATACATTTGATTCTCACTTAACATATCAAAGTTGTTAAGTGAGAATCACATTTTCATATACATTTGATTCCCACTTAACATATCAAGCTTGTTAAGTGAGGATCTCATTTTTATATGCATTTGATTCCCACTTAACATATCAAAGTTGTTAAGTAAGAATCACATTTTCATATACATTTGATTCCCACTTATCATATAAAGGTTGTTAAGTGAGGATCTCATTTTCATATACACTTGATTCTCACTTAACATATCAAGGTTGTTAAGTGAGGATCATATTTTCAAATACATTTGTTTCCCACTTAACATCAAAGTAGTTAAGTGAAAATCACATTTTTAAATACATTTGATTCCCATAACATATTGTTGACCTCATTTTTAGAATGAGGTCTCAACCCCTCCATCTTAGACATAGGACTTCTCTTAGACTTTAAGAGTTCCTTAATCTTAAGATACATCTAGTGATTAGGTGGACACTCAACATAGCCCTAGAGACTTAGAAGAGTTAGTTATATGAATAGGTTATGCCTTAGGGGTGTTAGAAGATTTGCCTACCTTATAGCTTGAACCAAATCCTCACTTCCTTCTTCCAAGTCAAAGGAAGAAGGGAGAGTGTTAGGAGCTTGAACCAAATCCTCAATTCAAATAAAGCCTAATTCAATTAAGTAAGGGAGACTGTTAGGAGCCATTCTTGAGTGATCCTAAGCTCTCGAGAAGGATATTTGAATTGGCCATTCTCGATTTTCCTTAAGTGAAAACAGGGGAGCTCCATTGATTTGCAAACTTTCTCCACACTCCAATTCAACCAAATTGCCTTTGCACACTCTACCAGAGGGTCAAGTTGAACTTGCCCAAGCTCTCTCTCAACTTCCAAAGGCAAAGGGAGATCTACTTCAATCAAAGCCACAAGGAAGCTAAGGAGGATTGGTCTATAAAGCTATCCACTCAACCTCAAGAGCTAAAACTTTCACCACAGCTTCTTCTCAACTAGATGAAACTCCTCCAAGGGAATCAAGGGCCAGTGATCACCTTCGGCGAGGTTAGACATTTTTCGATCACTAAACTCCATGTGTGTTGGTCCTTTGTGAAAGAAATGTTAATGACATGATATTTCAACCGTTAGATGTGCTTACCTTTAGGGTTAGATGGTGTGTGCAAAATTTCATCCCAATATGAGCTCGGATCAAGGCCTAGAACATGGACAGTCTCCATGGATCACAGGCTTTAGTAGGGATAGATCTCTGGCCATCCACCTGAGCATTTTGGATGGACGGCCGACATTAAATCCTATTTTATATCCTAATTTTATCCTCTAAATTGATAAATCCCCGTTCGATCCTTGATCGAGTGGATACCAAAAGTCGCGCTCCTGCGATAAGATTTTAAGTTACCACCCGGTGTGGTGTAAAGCATCACAGTTGCTTGCATGGAGCGCTGATTGGATTAAGGGATTAATTAAGTTTTAAATAATTCCAATTAATCTTCTAAACTTCAAAAATTTATATCTTACTAAAGAAAAACCATAAAAGTATGAGGTAAATTGCCACTAAAAGATAATTGAATCTAGAATATTCTAAAATTGGTTTTAATGGATTTTGGATATTGTCTCTTTTTTTTATTGAAATCTTAATTTTCTAATTACTCCTAATTAATTGATTAATCTCAAACTTCTTGAGTATATTTTGGGGCATGACTTCTGCCTCCCCTAATTTTCTTGGGATTTATTAGTGGCTTAATTGGAGAAATTACAAATTCATTTCCTAATTACCTCCTTTTTGTAATTAAAGATAATTAAGGGTTTGATTAGTGTTTTAATCCCTTATTGAAGTTGATTATGGTCTGATTCAGCGAATGGGAGGTTTAGGGAATAAATTTGGAGCATTTCCCTTAAGTTATTTCTTAAACCCCATTTTTCTTTCTTAATCCTCTCTTAATTAAGGGATAATTCACTAATTACCCTCATAATTAATTTCTAAAAATTCTAAAACTTTCCATAACTTAATTAATACTTTGGATAGATGCTTAGGTGTTCAAGAGCTTAAGTTGAATTAAGGAAATCAAAACTCAACTCATATGTGTGAGGGGTGTTTTGAAATTACTTAAGTTAAATCCCTTAGTTTAATTAATCATTAATCATGAGCTAAATTACATTAGCCCCTTTCTTCCAAGGTGCATTGCAAATTTAAATTCCTCATCTTATTGGCTCATAATTATTTAATTAATGCTAAGGTGGTGTAAAGGATAATAATTAACATGTTTAATTCAACCTAATCAAAATATAAAATGAATCTAATCATCTAAAAATTAAACAAAATATCAACACATGTGGGAATGGGTTAAGAACAAACAATTCATATTTTCAAAATTAAATCAAATTCAAAATCAAACAAAAATCATATTAAATAAACTTTGATTTACTTTAAGCTCTCTTATTTCATAAGATTGTCTTTAGGATTTAATTCAAGTGAATGTGTTTACATGCTTTCATTGCTTTAGTTCTTCCCCAACATGCTAAATATGTATGTCATATGGATTTATGCATCCATGCTTTTCAAAAATCAAATTTAAAATGAAAATGTTTCCTTTATGTCAAATTTCATGTGTTGGCTAAAGTAAGAATATGAGTGGCTATTATCACTATTAAATTCAAATTATTTTCAAAATATATGAATCAATTATCAAAACTAAAAGTGTTGTACTTATATCTTATTTATAAGTTTGCATGTGAGTAAAATATAAGGATGTGCTTAGTGTAGGTTTTCCTTCTCTTCTCTTATAGTATAGTTTTGAATAGGATTTGGCAAGATGTATGGTTCATTTGAAAAGAACCTAACACTTTGCTAGTTCCATATCCTATTCATTCCTATACTATCACTTAAGAAGGATACTTATGTGTTTACCTCATTTTTAGAATGAGCTATCAACACCTCCATCTTAGACATAGGATTTCTCTTAGACTTTAAGAGTTCTTAGTCTTAAGACACATCTAGTGATTAGGTGGACACTCAACCTAACCCTAGAAGACTTAGAAGGGTTAGCCATTGGAATAGGTCATGCCTTAGGGGTGTTAGGAAAATTTTCCTACCCTTAGCATGAACCATTCCTCACTTTCTTCCTTCAAGTCAAACTCCAAATCAATCTCATTTGATTTTCTCCAAACTTAAATCAATTCCATGATTGAAATCCATGATTGAAATCTATGATTGAAACTCATGATCAAAATCCATCAAAATTCCTAAGTCCAAATTTTCCTAAGTCCTTAATCCTCTCTTAAGGACTTAGCCAAAATCATGATCAAAACCAAATCAAATATTTGAGATTTTCTCATGATTTATTTATATTCTCATTTATTCATATATAAATGAAATATAAATTCAAACCAATCAACCTAAATCCAAAATTCAAAATAAATTCATTGAAATTTTCCTAACTCCATTTAATTTTCCATTAATGGACTTAGCCAAAATCAACTCTAAACCAAATCAAACTCATGGGATTTTCTCAAAACTCATTTAGATTCTCATTTATATTCGCATATATAAATAAAATAATAATACAAATTCATCAAATCAAACCCAAAAATTAAATTCTAATTTAAAAATTTCCTTAAATCCTTTAAATTCCCTTTAATGGATTTAACCCAAATCATGATCAAACCTATTCAAACTCATGGGATTTTCTCAAAACTCATTTATATTCATATTTATATTCTTATATATAAATGAAATATAAATATAAATCAATCAAATCAAATCCAAAAATTAAATTCCAATTTAAAAATTTCCTATAGTCCTTTAAATCCTTCTTAATGGACTTAGCCTAAATCATGATTAAACCACTTCAAATCATTAAAATTTTCTCATGATCCATTTATATTCTCATTTATATTCACATATGTAAATGAAATATAAATTCAAATAATCAAAACCTAATCCATAAATCAAACTCAAATCAACTCAAAAATCAAACCCCAAATCCTTTCATATTCTTCCTTTGAATATGAATCAAAACCTATTTGACTTCACTTGGAAATAGATTTATATTTCAATCATAAGTCCATATACAAGATCAATCCAAGCTCAAATCGCTTTGACCATTTGACCCATTAGGCTCACTAAAGTGACCTAAAGTACCCTTATGAGCCAAATTCTAATCCTAACCAAATTGGATTGAACCAAACTCATATATCCTCTCATCATGATCAACAATCATCATGGATGATCAATCAATCAAATTGGGTCAAACCAAGTCAAACCTAAGGGTTGACCAAGTCAACACTTAACCCAAAATGAAACCTAACATAGCCAAATTCCACCATAGGCCAAATTGATTGAAACCATTGATCTAAGTTCACTCATGACCTATGTTTGAACTTGACCAAGCCAACATTTGAGCCTAACCTAGCCCAATTGGCTACTTGACCCAAGTTGACCCATTTTGACCTAAAGGGTCAAAATGTGTCAAAACTTGATCTAAGCCAAATTGATCCAAACCAATGGGTCAAGTTCATTCCAAATCACTTGTGAACTTGACCAAAGCCTCCAATTGGCCAACTAGACCTAACCTAGCCCAATTGACCTTAGACCCAACATGACCTAAAGGGGTCATGTTGAGCCAAATTTGAACATAACCAAAATTGATTGGAAACAAAGATACCAATCCACCCCATATGACTAACCTAACCTAAACCTACCCTTGACCTACCTCAAATAGGTCAAATGGGTCAAATAGGTCAACTTGACCCATTTGACCTAAATGAAGTCATATGAGCCAAATTCAAAACTATACCAAATTGAATCAAACCAAAGCCACCAAAACATTTCAAATGGTCATATGAACTTGACCCAACCCTTGGTTTGACCTAATTTGACCAATTGGTCAACTCTAAGTTGACCCATTTTGACCTAAATGGGTCAACATGAGCCAAACCCTATCAAATGAATTCCAAATCTCAATGAAACTTGGCCAAACCTAGTTTCTCCACATACCCAACACAAAGTGAAAAAAAAATAGAAAATGACCATCCTACCCCTAGGCCATAGAACAAATTTTGGCTTAATCCATGGGTAATTTGGTCATACCCTCTTCACATTCACTTGAGGCTTTCCTAAAAGCTCAAGGGGACCTAATGAAGAGTGGTGCACCCAACCCAATGGGTTTGGTCAGCCCAATTGGTCCCTAGACCAAACCCGACCCCATGGGTCAAAACCAAATTCAAACTCCTCTCCCACTCAAATTCAAGCACATGGGAGGTTGACAATCCACTCCTTGGCTCAAACCACCATGTGCACACTCCAACCAAACAAACTCCCAATATGATCAATTGGATCAAAATGGCAATGTCTGCCATCCGATCCTTCAAGGGGAGATATACTCCCCCTAACAAACTCAAATTCATCACCCACAATTGAGTACTGAGAGACTTAGAGCCAAGTGAGAGAGTGATCCCTTCCTCCAAGAGCTCTGCCATTTCCCCATTTCTTGATTTTGAAAAAGGGAAAGGAAACTTTCTCTTCACACTCCATCCAATTGCTCTGCATACTCCATCAAGGAGCTCGAGTGCACCCAAGCTTCCTTTGAGTTCCCACAAGCAAGGAAGAGAATTGATCAAAGTCAGTTAGCTGAGGAATTGGTCCATACATCAATCCACTCAACCTCAACTCAAGCTCATACTCTCAACACGCTCTTAATCAAAGCGGGAATCGTGGATCCCCTCCTGAGGTATGGGATTTTGACCATTAAACTCAGGTGGTGTGGAGCTTTGTGAAAGAAATTTTAATCCATGGATTTTGACTTGGATTTACCGCTTTAGCTTTAGATGGTGTGGGTTGAATTTGGTTTGAATCTTAGATCAATCTTCCCTTGATCATGGATGGTCTCATGATCAAGGGAAGAACTTGGGAGATCTCACCATCCATCACATTTTGGATGGATAGAGATAATTCGCACGTAGATATCTTATCTATTTTAAACCAGGAGATCTCGTCCCGATCTTTGATCGGACGAGGATCAAATACCGCCATTTGGGATTTGATAACTTAAGCCCTCACATGTGACGTAAAGCTGCAACCACCACCGCCATATCACCGTGAGCTAGGGGATTAGTTAAAATTTTAATTAATCTAATTAACCTGATCTTCTAAAATTCATAACTCCCTCTAGAAAATTCAAAAAAAATATGAAATAAATCCTATGGAAAGATAATTCAACCTAGAATATTTTAAAATTAAATTCAATGGGTTTTAAATTATAATTTTCTCAATTTTAAAAAATTATTTGCTAATTACTTAATTAAGCCTTGATTAATTAAATTTCTTGGTATTTTTAGTGATTTCTCTCCTAATTTTCTTGGGATAAGGTTTGATTAGAAGAATTGCATATGGATTTCTAATTACCTTTATAATTAAGATAATTAGGTGATTAGTGATTTTAATCATTAGGGTTGATTAAGGTAAATCCAGTAGAGTAATTTTTGAATTTTTTCCTAAGCTATTCTCTAAACCCCTTTTCTCTCCTTAATCTCTTAATTAAGGGTTAATTCAATTATCCCCTTAATTTCTAAAAATTCTAAAACTTCAGAACTTAATTAATCTAATTTTGGGTAGATTAGGTGTTTAATAGCCTAAGTTCAATTAAGAAATTAAAACCCAATTCATATATATGAAAGGGTGAAATTACTTAAGCTAAACCCCTTAGCTTAATTAACTTTAATTGAGCCAAATTGCATTAGGCCTTTTCTTATTAGGTGCATTGCAAATTTAAATTCTTGTGAGTTTTATGTCATCATTCTCATAATTATTTGGTTAATTATTCTAAGGTGGTGTAGGTTAATTAAGTTACTTAATTCATACCTTAATTAATAAAAATGGATCTAATTATTAAAAAATTAAAACAAATATGTGGGAATGGGTTAGAACAGCAAACTCTCTTTTCAAAATTAAATCAAACTTCAAACTAAACAAAAAATCACATTGAATTCATTTGATTTATTTTAAACTTTCTTATTCCATAAGAATGTCTTTAGGATTTAAGTGAAGTGAATTTTATTTTGTTGATTTCATTGCTTTAATCTTTCCCAACATGTTAAATTTGTATGTCATGTATTCATTCATATTTTCAAATTCAAATTTAAAATGAAATTGTTTACTTTATGTCAAATTTGCATGTGTTGGCTAAAGTAGAAATATGAGTGGCTATTATCACTACTAAATCAAATTATTTTCAAAACATATAAATCAAATATCAAATCTGAAAGTATGCTACTTATACTTTAATTATAGTTTGCATGTGAAAGATTATAAAGGATGTTTATCATAGGTTTCCTTTCTCTTTTATGTTGGTATAGTTTTGAATAGAATTTGGAGATATATTCATTTGAAAAGACCTAACACTCACCTAATTCCATATCCTATTCATCTCTATGCTACCACTTAAGAAGGTCATATACTTGCATACATAAATTGCATAAACAAAATGAATCCATTAATGCAACTTTTGCATTCTTCTTTTCCATTTCATTTTTTTATACATATATTTTGTATTTAAGGAAAATATTATGACAACCCCAGGTGACTTTAAGTAGCCCTAAGTAGGTTTTATACTTATACTTTTAACAATGTATATTACTTATGCTTTCTTACTTTTATGTGTATGTGAAAATTTGATAAAGAAACTTTTCTATTTAAGAAAATCATGCATCTAATCTTCTAAATTTCCTTAAATGAATTATAGCATCATAAAACATAAATATTAAACATCTCATGTATATATATATGCTTAGGTCCATCCATATGCATGTTATACATGTTGGGAAAGAAATGAAGTAATGTGTTATGTGAATTTTGATTCATTTTATTTAATCTTAAAATTTTCTTTTGAATAGTTTGTTTAGAGTTTATCTAAACTTAGGATTAATTAAAAGATTTAATCAAAATATTCACTAAATGAAACTAAAATGTGAACCTACTTTATTTTTAGAAGGAAAGAGAAGTTCTCTCTTTCCCCTTCATATAACTTAGTAATTAATTGGATCCACTTAACAAAATCAAACATGAAATAAATCAACCCAAAATAATTAAACAACTTAAATGAAACCCTCCTCTAAGTTGAACATCTTCACACTTAGAAAATTTGAACCTAAAGATAGCATACAAACCTTCAAAGCACACACATTAGCCTAAGTCACCATTTCTAGCTTTAGGTTAGGTCATGGTTTGATTTTTTTATTTTGTGATATATTTTTTAGGATGTTAGGTGTATGCTTAGAATGAATGGGATGCTCTAGAAACATTCTTTTCTATAGATTGCTTAAGCTATCATAAATAAAAATATAAATACTTTTGCTTGTAGGTGCTTTATACAAGCATAATAAAACATGTGTGTGATAAGTCCAATATACATGCTTGAGATTTGTGTGGATTATTTTAGCACCTATTTTGTGGTGTTAGTTAGATTTATTCTTCCTTTTCATGTAAATTTGTGCAATTAGATTTTGAATGATTTGGGATTAGATGAGCATCATAAGATCCTATCTATTATATGAAGCAATTCCACCTTCCATCCATCCAAAAGAAAGAAGAAAGAAGAAAAGAAAAAATAGAAAAGAAGAAGAAAGAAGAAATAAAGCTTGAAGACCTCCATAACAATGAGTTCCTTGCTTAATTGTAATGTAATTCATTTGTAATCTGGGTTGTAGGGTAGAGCTCGGCCACCATATTTGATATTTTTGTGGTGGTGCCCACCACAATGGCCTTTTATTCTTTTTAACTTTATAAATTGATTGATTTATTTAGCTTGTGCATTAAGTGGCATATTTTTTCCTAGTTTTCTTGCTTTATGTATGGGATGTGGATTAGGCTCTTTAGAGAAAAATAAATCTTTTACCCAGCTTAACAACTAAAAATAAAAATTAAATAACTCATAACCTCACATAAAGCTTATGTTTAAAATCAAGATAAAAGAATTAGCAACTCCTTAGCTAAATGAGTATTTCTTTTGTAATATCATGCATAAATGCATCTTATTTCACTCTTGATTGGAGGGCTTCCACTTCTAGAATTGCTTGACCTTGAGAGCGTGGTGGAAACACATCCTCCTCTCATGATTTTGGCCCATAATCATTTCTCATGCATTAGCATATGAATCCTATTAGAAGTCAAAATGATTGTCCAAAAAATAAAATAAAATGAAATTTAAATTACATTAGATTTAGTCATTTGAAGCATGTCCTTTACATGATCTAGTCTCTAGGAGTGAGTTTAAGACTTAGTCTTTCTAAATAACAAATAATATCTTGCTTAAGCATAGACTTTCCTACATGTGTTTAAAATCATATAAGGAGTTAGTTAGCCACCCAGCATTGTAAGTCCAAGTTTTCTCTTTGTTGGAGGCAAACCATACCCATTTTTCTTAGATTTAGGTTATGTTTTCCGCCAAAGCTCCTAGATAGATTAGGGCCTAAGCATAAATCTCACCTCATTTCTTAATCTTGTTATGAATTTAAGTCCAAATTCTAAAAAAATTCAACTCAAACAAACTAAATCATTTTTAAAAATAAAAGCCCAACCATAGATAGTTTGAGATGCTCCAGTTTCTAGCATCATGAACATCCTACATCCCTTTGGCTTCAATAATAATCTCTGATCAATCATTTGATCTTAAAAAATAAACCAATAATTGATAGTCTTTCCTATTAAAATCTTGAAACAATCATTTCTTATGTTTTCCTAAGAATCATTCCTTGGGATGTTAATTAACTTGCCCTCAGAGGGAACTTAATGAACCCATTTAAAATAAACTTTTACTTTTCATGTAAAAATAGGAAGAATCTAGTACATTTGAAGACCCAACATAGAGTCCTTAGAGGTGATTAGCCCATTAAATAGTGACTTCTCTTCTTTCAAGATAGTACACTTATTCTTTGATGACATAATCAATAAGTACATCTATGGATCTACCATCTAAAAGATAAATTTCTAGGTATCTTTCTCTTTCTAAAAATTTGGACATATTTAAAAATTTTCACCATGATTTTCTAATACTGGATGGTTCCTCTCTCTCCATCTTTGGTAAATGATCATTGTCTTTGAGTGATAGTTGTTTGGTAAAATCAAGACTCTCCTTATTTCTTCACTATTTTCATTTCATTCTGTGAGTTATAACATCTTGGTTTTAGACCAATCTTCTTAAAACTTTCTCCAATGGGTAAAATGAAAATCTAATAAAAAAAAAACATCATAGACTCTTTATAATCTTTATGATAAAGAAAGGTTCATTCTAAATAACATTAAATCTTTTCCTCTTTTTCTTTTCATAAAAGCACTCTTTCTTTGCACATAATAATTTTTTCACAAATCTTTTAAATCACCCTCATAATTATTGTAATTTTACATGAAATCTTCAAAATAAAAATAACAATCATTTCTAAAAGCACAAATGAACATCTTTCCATCAATTCACTTTGATGAAGATTTCATTTTCAAAAATAAAATGAACAATCATCTTTCTAAAATCAAAAATCAAAAAATTTTCCAAAAGCACAAATGAACATCTTCATTTCAAATCACTTTGAGGAAGATTACATTCCCAAAAATAAAATGAACAATCATTTTTCCAAGAATTAAAATTTTCAAAAAGCACACATGAACCTTTCCATTCAATACACCCACACTTATTCAATGGAAGTTTCATTTTCAAACAAAATTAAAATTTTCAAAAACACAAATGAATATCTTCCATCAATTCACTTTGATGACGATTTCATTTTCAAAATAAAATGAACAATCATCTTTCCAAAAATTAAAATTTTCAAAAAGCACACATGAACCTTTCCATTCAATACACCCACACTTATTGAATGGAAGTTTCATTTTCAAACAAAATTAAACTTTTCAAAAGCACAAATGAACATCTTCCATCAATTCACTTTGATGAAGATTTCATTTTCAAAATAAAATGAACAATCATCTTTCCAAAAATTAAATTTTTTTTAAAAAGCACACATGAACCTTTCCACTCACACCTATTGAATGGAAGTTTCATCTTCAAAACAAAACTAAATTTTTCAAAAGCACATATGAACATCCTCATTTAATATACTCAAATTTATTGAATGAAGATTTCATTCTCAAATAAAAATAAAATCATTTGAAACCCCACTTAAACATATCTCACATATGATTAAGTTGTAAATCCCTCTTTCAAAAAAAAAGCAATAATCACACACAAAACAAAAATTTTCATATTTCAAAAATAAGATTGACCTCCATTCCAACATACCCAAATTTATTGAATGGAAGTCCTCTTTCAAAATTAAAATAACAATCATATTTTAAAATTCAAAACATTTGAACTTCATTTAGCATACCAAATTTGTTAAAATGAAGTTTCCAAATTCAAAATCAAAATTTTTTTAATATTTGAACACTTTTAACATACCCAAATTTGTTAAGTGAAGTCTCCAAATCAAAATCAAAATTTCAAAACACATTTGGAACTTCATTTAACATACCCAAATTTGTTAAGTGAAGTTCCAAGTCCAAATCCAAAATCAAAATCAATCATATTTAAAAATTTTCAAACACATTTGGAACTCATTTAACATACCCAAATTTGTTAAGTGAAGTTCCAAATTCAAAATTCAAAAAATATTCAAACACATTTGGAACTTCATTTAACATACCCAAATTTGTTAAGTGAAGTCTCCAAGTCCAAAATCAAAATCAACAATCATAGTTTAAAATTTTCAAACACATTTTGGAATCTCATTTAGCATACTCAAATTTGCTAAGTGAAGTCTCCAAATTCAAAATTCACAAAACATTCAAACACATTTGAACTTCATTTAACATACCCAAATTTGTTAAGTGAAGTCTCCAAGTCCAAAATCAAAATCAAAATCAAAATCATTTTAAAAATTTTTAACACATTTTGGAACTTCATTTAACATACCAAATTTGTTAAGAAGTCTCCAAATCCAAAATCAAAATTTCAAAACACATTTGGAACTTCATTTAACATACCCAAATTTGTTAAGTGAAGTCTCCAAAAATCAAAATTTTCAAACATTTTGGAACTTCATTTAACATACCCAAATTTGTTAAGTGAAGTCTCCAAATCCGAGAGTCAAAATTTTCAAACACATTTGGAACTTCATTTAACATACCCAAATTTGTTAAGTGAAGTTTCCAAATCGAAAATCAAAATTTTCAAACACATTTGAACTTCATTTAGCATACTCAAATTTGTGAAGTTCCAAATCCAAAATCAAAATTCTTCAAACAACACACTTTGTAACTTTATTTAAAATACCCAAATTTGTTAAGTGAAGTTTCCAAATCCAAAATCAAAAATCAACAATCAAAATTCTAAATTCTAAACACATTTTGGAACTTCATTTAACATACCCAAATTTGTTAAGTGAAGTTTCCAAATCCAAAATCAAAATTTTTCAAAACACATTTTGGAACTTCATTTAGCATACTCAAATTTGTTAAGTGAAGTTTCCAAATTCAAAATCAAAATTTTCAAAACACATTTTGGAACTTCATTTAACATACTCAAATTTGTTAAGTGAAGTCTCCAAACCCAAAATCAAAATTTTCAAACATATTTTTGGAACTTCATTTAGCATACCAAATTTGCTAAGTGAAGTTTCCAAAGTCAAAACAAAAATTTCAAACACTTTTGAACTTTCTTAGCATACCAAATTTGCTAAGGAGAAGTTTCCATTTTCAAAACCAAAATAAATCAAAATTTTAAACACATTTTGAATTTCATTTAGCATACTCAAATTTGCTAAGTGAAATTTCCATTTCACAAAACCAAGTGACTTCATCTCTAGCATACCAAATTTGCTAAAGGAAAGTCTCCACTTTCAATCAAATCAAAACAAAAATAAAACACTTAGGATTTTCTTAGCATACCTAAATTTGCTAAGAATCCTATTTTCAAAAATCAAACAAAACACACTTAGATTCTTCACTTAGCATACCTAAATTTGCTAAGTAAGAATTCTAAATTTTCCAAAATCAAAACAAAATTCACAAAAAGAAATAATCACTTTCAAAATACTTTACTTAGCATACCTAAATTTTCTAAGTAAGTTAAATTCCCATAAAAAAATCAAACAAAAACAAAATCATTTGACCCTTACTTTAACATACCCAAATTTGTTAAAGGAAAGGGTCCTCAAATCAAAAATTCAAATTCAAAACAAACATGAACCTATGGAAGCATCCTTATCAAAAAATTTTGAATCCATATTTCAACATACCTAAATTTGTTGAAGTTGGATTCATATTCAAATTCCTCTTTCAATCAATCTTCTCAAATCCATTTGAACCCCACTTAACACTTCCAAGTTGTTGGATGTGGGTTCAAAATTTTAAATTCAAAATTAAAAAAAAATCTATAAAGACAAAATTGATACAAGTTCATTTCATTGATCTTACAAAGTAAGCTTCAATTAGAGTTGTCAAATGGCTTCTAAGTTTGTCTTTACCTTCCCCATGGTATGGATTTGCTTTAGATCAGTGACTTCCCCGACCATACCCACCTGATTCACTTTGGTCAGGGATTTGAAGAAGCCAGGATTACTTGTGAGGGCATTCCTCTCACTACAGTTAGTAGACCAAGGATAAGGTGGTCCATCGATTGACTTACATGATGTCTTCACAAGAGGAAAGCTAGACATCATCACCAAAGAAGTAGCCAGTGCCTCACCCCATGGTTCTCATGTTGCCCCTGCTAGCACCATCTCATACCCTCCAAGGGTAAGGCTCCTGGTCTCGGCTTGCCTCCCTACATTTGAGTATGGGTCTAGCTCACTCCTCCCATCCTACCCACACTAAAAAAAGCATGATCAAGCAGATCACACTGATAGAGGAGATGGAGATAGCAGCCGCCTGCCATGGATGAGTTCCCATTGTTCACTTCACCACCGGTTATAGAAACCACCCATCCTCTCTATTGTGACAAAGAGGATGTTGGAGGATCCATTCACCTCCTCCAATGGTGCATTTCAGCCAAGGAGGAGGTCATATGCCGCCTCAATCTATCTTATGCAGGGTATACATGGATGCTGAGGGTACTGCTTGATCTGATCCATCATCCCCCAGCAGGGAGGTGATTCATCGGAGAGGGCCGTGAGGCCCATACAACACATTACCAAGAGGAGAGAGGTTCCAGCTAATCGCTTTGATTGATTTTCCAGCTCGGCGTGCTACCAGTGCTAACCATACCGATAGTATTCTTCAGGGACTAGCCACCAAAGGAGGGTTCATAGAGTGGTGTCTCCACCCCACCACTCTACCCCTCGCCCGCCATCGCCAGTACAGGTTACAACATCTCCCATTCCATCTAAGGCCATGAAGGCATCCGGAAAAATGCACCCTGGTGATCCGCTATAGGGGATCCTACCCTCTACACACCATTGGTGTGGGTCAAGCTCTCGCTTGACCTTCACCCTGGTGGTGGAAGGAGTGGAGACCCAAGCATCGTGGTCCCTTCTTCACCAACTCCACATAGGATGTGGAGATGGTGATAGTATTTCAGATATTCCGATGATAAGCACTGGGTAGTGGAACATCCTAGGATTGTTCCCCTCATACCAAGAAGAAGTGTGTCATTCATCCAATGAGTACATACGGATTGACTCTCCAAAGTGTTGGTGCCTCATTACATGATGATCACACTCGAAAGATATTTGTACTATTGACCATCATTCTTAGATGAGATAGTGGCACATTATTTCATGGAAAAAGGAGATTTTGGGTATGATTTATGAAGAGAGAGTCACCATCAATGAAGATGACTTGTTGGGAGACTCGCTTCTACACATGGTGACACTAGAGGATCTCTTCGTGGAACAACAAGCCATGGAAGGTGATGAGGTTGATGGGAAGACATCAGAATCAGCCCAACACCTCCCATCGTAGGATGATGACATTGATAGGATGCATAGTGACTTGTTAGTTAAGGCTAAAAACAAGCCCTTTAGTTCATCCTACTATCCGACATCACTGAGTTAGTGCATGGACCCACCAAGACTCTACCTCCCATTGAGCAGTAGCACTAGTATAGGAAGGTAGTGGAAAGTACCTCCATACAAGAAAAAAGATATAAAATCCATGGTTGAGCAAGTGAAGGAAGCTTTGGCTCAAGCCCGGGAGGATCATTGGTGGTAGACCCTACCTGAGGAAGATGCTATCCAATATCCCAAGGGTTTCTTGCCCTTCCTTCAAAAGCTTTGATGGCGGAAACCCAAGGCATATACACATTTCGTGGCCGTTGTTGCAATGTCAGTGATGCTTTTTTTTTGCCTCTTCAAGATATGATTGCTGATTGGTATGAACTACCCAATGGTTCAAGAAAGATATTCTGAGTTAGAGCAACTCTTCATCAAGAGATTTGGAGCTCAAAGGGTTAATATAGTGATCTCATTGTAGCATAACAATGAGTCCCCTTGATTATATTCTCGATGGTGTAACCCGAGTATGAAGTGTGAACCAGCATTCAACATCATGCCATTGAGATTCTCTTGAAGAATATCCATGGCCCGTCATTCATGCTTAAGGGCTTCACTATCAAGACATTTGAGAAGCTAATCAACAAGGTGGCTAGTCTACAAGGAGAGGCCAAAAGTTGCCTTTTCAAGATTAATTGCTGTAAGCCCCAAAAGGTCTAAGAAGAAACTGAGTAGTATGGTTGACAAGGACAGAGATCGAGAGACCATGACCTCAACAGCCTCTCCACCTCCTTTGCCACCATCGAGGCCTACCTCCAAACCTCCATGGCCAAAGATAACCACCTAGCCATACCAAGAATGACGGCATGTCATACCACCGTAGTAGCTATGGTCCACCTACTTTTAGATAAGTTAAACAAACCTTATTCTTTTAAGAGGGAGGTAATCAGAAAATCTTTAAGAATCTCTTAAAGAAACCTGATTTAGCTACCCAGAGAGACCGGAGGAAGTAGCAAAAGTCATGATCCAAACTTTTGCCCTTACCACCAGATGCTAGCCATTTTGGAGGATTGCTTCACATTCAAGGACCGGCTTGAACACAGTTTCAAAATCGGTGTTGTAGTTATCCCAAAGGCATACCTTGTGGAATAACCTTCCAATTCTATTAGGGTAATCCTTGGGGATACATGTGATCCTACCAAAACTAAAGAAGGTTGGATATTTCTTATCAAAACCTCTAAGAAGATAGTCCGTAAGATCAAGAAGCTTTCCTCAGGTGCTGAGTCCCAAACCTCCAACACCAAGAAGGTTTGCAAGTTGTTAGCCAACTCTAGAAAGGGGAGCTCAAGAGAAAGAGATGTGTCCCTGGATAGCTTTAGCAGCCACCCATGTCCAATCTCCAACTCCCACCACAGTGACTTCTTCCATTTCGCTATTTCTTTCTATTTCTTCTACTAGTAGAACTCTTGTATGGATATAAGGGCATCAAATCCTTACTCCACTCACTTTACTTGATTTTTTTACCCTCCAAATAATTCCAAGAAATTGAAGAATAAAGCTAGTTTGAATTATATATGTATCACTTCGATGGGTTTCTTCTTCTATTCTAACGATAACTCTTCAAGTCTAAATAACTATAATAATTTGATCTTCCTTTTCATCGAGTTGACTTCCAACTCAACACTGTTCACCTCTTGAGATAGACTTGGAATCATCCATTCTGAGGGTCCCATAGGAGAAGTTAGGTGAGCCTCAAGTGTGTAGAACCTTCCACCACCTTGCCTCAAGAGATCACCAAGTCAACCTCATAGTGGCAAGGTTCTACCTCTAGGTAGCACCTCAAGATAGAGGAAATAAGTCATTGGTAGAAGATCGAGAAGCCCTTCCACAGATGCTCCACCCTTGGATATGCTTGATGGAAGACCAAGAAGGTGGACTACAATGTCCCTTTCTCATCTAAGAAAGTTGCCATCTAAGCTAAGCATATATGATGCCCTTGTCTTATCCAAAGAGAGATGAGAATCACTAATCAAGGCTCTCCTTGATCCAGAAATATGCTTAGTCATGACCGCTAGAGGAAGCACATTATGCAAAAGAAGCCCAAGGGATCACCTTCAGATGAAGACCTTCTTCGGGACTTGGAGCACAACCATCCTACATCACAAATGACATGGACAGTTCACCGCCAGGTTCTCGTGGATAGTGCATCGAAACATTATGAGTCTAAAGATTTGCCTATTTGAAGATCAACATCTCCACACTGGAGATCGGATGATGTTGAGAGGATTCAATGATCAAGGTGAGCTTTAGGTTCTATAGTGTTACCTTTGGAGATAGGATTGGAAGACAAGCCAAGTTCTACATCATTGATTTGAATACTTCATTCACGCTTTGCTTGGTAGGCCTTGGATACATCAACAAGATCATTCCATCCTCCCTTCATCAGTGCATCAAGTTCAGAAAAGATGGAATTGAATATTGAGTCAACAGTGATAAAAATTCATTTTTAGTTAGAGAGGTTGAGATTTATGAGGATGTGACCTACTATATTCCTCAAACACACCCTTTCTCGTAAACTTGAAAATATAAGTCACATCTATCACATTCCACCCAGTCATCACATGTGGGTATATGGCTCAACCTCCACCAGTGAGAGGTAGAGTAGAAATAGAGGTAGCTGAGGTGGGAGACCCCTAGTTGGCCTTCACCACAGAGGTCGTGGTTCGTCATGTGAGTACCCTACTATTCACATATTTGGAATCCACTGAGGATGAGTCTAATGTGATTAGTATACCAACCTCTCAGGTTCCATTGAGGTGACTTTCATCCAGTGATGAAGAGTGCCTCCAAGCAAAGCAAAGTATTCAATCTGGTTTATGTGAAACTATTAGGAGTTGGGAACCTTAGCTCTAACCTCACTTACCCTCTAAAGTTGAAGGTTTAGTAGTTAAGGAAGTCCCTAAGTCTTCCAATGACATGTAAGAGGTTCTTTTGGGATCATCCTCCAAGTCCCAAAGTGATGTTGGAAGGATACTTTAAAGAATTAATGGAATTACCTGATTTTACCGCCTTGTGTTCAAAATCTTATACAAAGGTTTAGCCCTCACACATGGTCCAAGTCGGTACTTGAAAAAGCTATGGAACAATAAGGGAAGCACAATCAAGAAAGGACTAGATTGATATAGTGGGTCAAGTTGATGATGACATTATTGCTTGTTGTTACCAACCATTTGAGTCTGATAGTTCTTCTCACATCCCAACTCTTATGAGAATGTGTGTTTAGAAACCTTAGATGATCCAAATGATCTTCAAGTCAAGGATACCTGAATTTGAAGAAGAAATTCATTCAACAATGGACAAGCTTAAAGAAATCAACCTCGATAGAAGAAAATCCTCAACGTACATTGTTTGAATGAAGAAACCAATGACTTAGTTAGGCTATTGACCGAAGTTTAAAGACTTATGGAGTTATGAAGAAATGCGATTATCCCCAATGTAGCAGCCACAAGCTAGCAATAGATACTAACGTTACCCTATTAAGCAAGCTCCTAGACAAATGCGATTAGAAATTGAACAATGTCATTTCAAGTCAAGAAATTGATCGATGTGGTTTCATCGAGAAGAAAAATATCCTTAGTTAGCGGTCATCCCAATTAAGAAGAAGAATGGCCAAATTCACATTTGCATTGATTTTAGGGACTTAAACAAGGCATGTCCTAAGGATGAGTTTCCTCTTCCTATACCAAAATTAATGGTGGACATTGCCTCATCTCATGCCTTTTCTTTCATGGATGGGTCATCCGCTATAACCAAATCAAGATCTCAAGATGAAAGAAACACACTTTGATCAAAATCTTCTGTTATAGGGTCATGCCTTTGGCCTTAAAAATACTGGTGCTACATACCAACGAGCCATGACTCAGATCTTCAATGAACTCATCTTCATCACAGTGTTACGTTGATGATCTAGTCAAGAGTAAAGAAAAGGAAGACCACCTCTTTGACTTGAGAGTATTTTTTTTTAAATAAGATAATATAACCTGAATCCTAAGTGCATTGAGTAGCTTCAGGAAATTCCTTGGTTTGTTGGGGAATAGAGAAATAGATCAAAAGACAAAAGCTATCTTAGAAATGCCACCTCTAAGAGTTTAACTCAAGAATCTTTATGGATGAAGGGTATTTCAAGAAGATATTGATGCAAGATGGATGAAAAGATAAAAGATGATACGCCAAGTCAGCCGCCAATGAGGGGAAAGGATAACACGCCTACTACTCATCAAATCCATCCTCATCAAGCAAACTATCCACCTATTAAAAACATTGCCTAGCTTTGATCTTTTGCCTCCCAAAGCTACAACACTATATGCTTTTCATAAGGTGAACTTGATCTCTGATAAACTAGTATCTCTCATGACACCACCAATGCTATTTGGATGTTTGGCATGGTCCATGATACTCATTGATATTGACTCACATCCTCCAGAGATAAAGGACAAGCACAGAGATTTCTTAGCAAAGACACCCACTTCGCCGATTTTAGTGATGATCTCCCCAATGAACAAATCATGAACTTAGGGGAGGCAACCAATGGGGGAGATGTATTTTGATGGTGCCGCTTTTCTTAAAGGTGAAGCACCATGATCTATTCTCCTAAAAGTGTGGGTAGAATAGTTCTTTTAACTCCAAACCATAATGTGATGAGATTCTCATACTATCTTTCCAACCCCTACACCAACAATGAAGCCGAGTATGAGGCTTTGATTGTCGGTTCTAGAGTTAGCCATCACTAGTGTCAAGAGCATCAACATCTTTGGGATTCGCTATCATCAACCGATTGTCGTCCAAGGTTCTCAAACCCAAGCTTTCACCATGAGTATACCATGAAGTCTACAAATTCTAAAGTTACCATCTACAAGGTTCTCCGAAAAGAATGCAATAAATAGATGCTTCAAACTTGCAAAGAATTGGCATGTCCAAGATGAGTCCATTTCAATAAGGGTCCAAAATAGATAAGTCTTCCTTATTGATTGAACTCATCGAGAGACTTTCTTGAAGGGGAGGTTGTTGTTGCCAAAATGGACAAGGAGTCGATTGGAGGCAACCGCTCATAGATTACTTGAACACCAAAACTACCTCAAGAAAATCACAAGCCCATGTGTGAAATAGAGCTCTCCTATGCTCTTATTTGATGGCACCTATATCGCCGGCCCCTTTGACCAAATGTGGTTACATTGTTTAGACAAACATGAAGGCATTGTAATCAGGTACATGCGTGTCTATGGAGCTCATCAATCACCCAAAGATGAAGATGAAGATCAAGAGACTAGATACTACCTTCGATGATCACATCATGGATATAGTAGAAGATGCCATCAATGTCGTGTGGTCCTCCACCAACCACCCAACATTCTACACCTTCATTAGCCTCATGGCCATTTGAGTGTTGGGGTACGACATTATGGGTTAATCGATCCTCCTTCTTCCAAGGGTCATCTCATTCTACCGACTACTTTTCCAAGTGGAAGCCATCCCACAGAGGTCACAAATGTAATGTGCTTCAATTTTTTAGGAACCATATCGTATATAGGTTCGTGCCTCGATGAATTATATCCAATAATGGTACTGCATTCAAAAGCATAAAGATCAAGCCAGAAGACATGTATAGATTGAGATACTCCACCATCTACTACCTGAGCAAATGGCTTAGAAGCATTCAAAACTCTCATCCAGATATTGAAAAAAGACTCTTGATGATAACAAACGATAGTGGATGAGCTTGGTTGAAGCTTGTGAGCCTACCACCACATTCAACTCACTTAGTCTACCCCATTTTCCTTAGTGTATGGGTCAAGCCATTCTTCCTTTAGAAGTTCAACTCCCATCACTAAGGATAGCATTGGGTAACAAGATCACTAGAACAGAATGCAAAGTTATTAGAAGAGCTCAAGGTTTGGAGAGGCATCATGCAAAACTCGAGTTGTACAAAGGCCAAAATGATTCAAGCTCAACAAAGTTGTCCACTAGGTCTTTCAAAGTAGAGAACTTGTGTTAGTCCTAAGGAGACCAATTGTTGCCCGTCAAAAGATGGGAGGCAAGTTTGAACCCACTTGGGAAGGCTCCAATGTCATAGAGAAGGCCTACCAAGGAGGATCTTATCAGCTTATTGATTGTAAAGGGGAACACCTGATGCTTCCAATTAATGGGCTCTATCTAAAGAAATATTACCCATGAAATAAATCATGTTTGAAAATAATCATTAATAAAAGAACAAAAATTTGATTCCATTCATCAAATCTTCTTCTCAAGTGTTGTTGTTTGTCTTGTGAATCCCATGACGTGTTTAGGTAGTGTAAGAGTCCCCTGGCATCCTATCCCTCTTCATCACAAACACAAATCCCTCTATTAGAATAGGTGTAAGAGAACCCAAGAGGCATCCTATTTGATTAGCACAAGTTAGGTGTAAGAGAACCCAAGTCCTTTCTTAGTGGAATCTTGCCATCCTGGCACCATTTCATCAAACCCTCTAGTGTGTTTATGATAGTGTAAGAGGCATATCCTTTTTTTAACACATGCACAAAACAAACACAAATCTTTTATCTCGACTATTTTGATGTGGAGCAAGCCCCATGCACTCACTCATTAGTCGCTTAGATTAGTCTACATGCTACCTGCTAAGATGTCACCCCAATGGTCATTTGTTGGAAGATGTGAGTCCCCATTTTCTTCCTAACTTGACATTACAAACCAACGAGTTTGTTAGTATGGTAAACTTCACCACCTAGTTACCTCATGTTGACTTTGCTTAAGAAGATGTGAGTCCCCTGTTTTCTTCTTACCATGTTTGAGTTATAAGTCCCAATGAATTCCTCAATAGTTCACCCTAGTGGATATAGCAATAGTTGATAAGATTATCCCATTTCACATAGAGGATGAGCCCCAGCTTTCTTCCTTCGATTGTTGCAAACCTGGGCACCAGTTGGTTGATGTTGCTATGTCGACAACTCACCCATGAGTATACCACCTTGTGAGATATGAGTCCCGAAGCTTTCTCCTGAGTTGGACAAATACCTATTGATATATGACTAGCCATGTCATCTTCCGTGGTGTTGATTAAGCCCTGACCCATCCTGTGCACTCTATTTGGATCAAGTCCTGCACCCCATTTAGACACTACCTTACTGATTGACAGCCCCTTTCCTAGTAGCCACCCTGGTTGGAGAATTTATTCAGGATGTGCATATTCTCCTTGGTTCAAGAAATCTAGAAAGGTCTCAAGCTCCTTCTCCTTGATCCTCAAAACCAATAGTCCAAGATAAATACATAAACAAATAAAATAAAATAAATATAAAGATATAATTGAATTCTTTCTAGTGATTCAAGCCCCAGGGATTTGTTCCAAAGCAGATCACCCCATCTTTTTAGAAGATGTGAGTCCTGCTTTCCTTAAATTGATCATTGTAAACCAAAAGATACTCCTTTGGTCGATAATTACTCAAGCTCCCTTGGTTTAGTAAATCAGACATGTCAAATAGCTCCTTCTCGCTTGATCCATCGCAAACCAATGGATATAAAAAAATTTAAAATAAATTAATCTTTCTATAGATTAAGTCCCCTGCGCATTCAATCCTATGGTTCAATTTGTTGCCCAAAGCAACCAATCACCAATGGTTCTTTCTATGGAAGATGAGTCCCCGCTTTTAATTGACCATTGCAAATAAAGGCACTCCTTTGGTTGGATAGTTCATCTTGGTAAACTACTCCCTTGGATTGTAAATGAGTTAGTTTAGCTCTTCTTTGATCCATCGCAAACTAATGGAATCCATCAAAATACAAAATTAGAAAAATGAAATTAACCTTTGACTTTTGAGTTGATTTAAGTCCCCCAGCGGCATTCACTCAATAGTCACCTAGTCGGTTTGATTTGTTGCCAACCGATCACCTGTGGTTCTTATTTTGGAAGATGTGAGACCCTGTGCTTTCTTCCTAACTTGGCCATTGCAAATCGAAAGGCATCTCCTTTGGTTGGATAGTCCTGCTATGTGTCTAATAGACTACTCCCTTTGAATTGGTAAATATGAGTTAAGTCTAGGCCTCCACGGCCCCTACTCAATGCAGTTCATTGCAAACCAATAGGATTCATCATAAATCAAAATAATCTAAAAAATGAAATCTATCTTTGGCTATTCTTGAGTTAATCTAAGTTCCCCAATGGCATTCACTCAATAGTCCTAGGTTCAATCATTGCAATAAATTACCCCAAAGAATGGTCCCTAGGAGGATGTAAGTCTACTATGCTTTCTTCCTAGATGCCTACTATACCAAAGGCATCCCTTTGGTTGGCTAGTCCTACTATGTGTTTAGTAGACTACCCCTTTGGATTGGTAAATGAAGTTAGTAGCCTGTGGCTCTACTCAGTGATCCATCAAAACCAACATTCATCTCAAAATCTAAAAATGTGAAACAAAAAAATCCAATGAAATAAAGAAATAAACAAAACAATCAATCAATCTAAAGCAAATTCTCTTAATTCTCCTCAGTGAGATGCAAATCTTTCTAGTCCCCCAGCGGATCTAGAATTCTAATCCCTTAGTGAATTTCACAACTCATCCCTTGTGGATGACTTGAACTTGCCTCCTTAGTGGAGAGTTCACTTTTCTATCCCCCATGGAGTCTAAATAAAAATAAATTAAATAAATAATAAATGAAAATGAATTCAACCCTCTTCCCCAAGGGAACTCAAATCAAACCTGTCATCCCCTTGTGGATGATTTGAACTTCCCAATGGAAGGTTCACACTCATCCCAGTGATTTCTCCTCTCTCTTATCTGACATAAGTAGAGCCATATTGCATTAGCTCTGGATTCTTTCTACCCCTTGAAGATTTGATTATGCTAATACTTGTGATCTTTGGTGTTGTTATTTTCAGCCAATACTTCATGCAAATCCATGTCACACCACCTATTCCTTTGTTGACCTCATTTAGAATGAGCTCTCAACACCTCCATCAGACAAAGGATTCTCTAGACTTTAAGAGTTTCTTAGTCTTAAGACACATCTAGTGATTAGGTGGACACTCAACCCAACCCTAGAATCTAGAAAATCAAGAATTCATGCCTTGTTAAAATTTTACCCTTAGCTGAACCATTCCTCACTTTCCTTCATTCAAGTCAAACCCAAATCAATCTCATTTGATTTTCTCATTAAATCATATATTGAAATATGATTGAAATCATATAAATCATCAAAAAATTCAAATCCATATTTTCCAAGTCCTTAATTCTTAATCTTAACCAAAATTGATCAAACCAAACCAAATATGAGATTTTCTCATGATTCATTTATATTCTCATTTATATTCACATATAAATGAAATATAAATAAATCAATCAACCAAACTAAAAAAATTCAAAATTTTAAAATTTTCCAAGTCCTTTAATTTTCTTAATGGACTAGCCAAAAAATCATGATTAAATTTCAAATCATGAAATTTTCTCATGATCATTTATATTCTCATTTATATTCACATATATAAATGAAATATAAATACAAATCAATCAAATCAAACCAAAATTAAATCAATTTAAAATTCTTAAATCCTTTAAATTCCTTTAATGGATTTAACCCAAATCATGATCAAATCTATTCAAATCAAATTAAACTCATTTATATTCACATTTATATTCTCATATAAATGAAATATAAATCAAATCAATCAAATCCAAAAAAAAATTAAATTCTAATTTAAAAAATTTCCTTAAGTCCTTAAATCCTTCTTAATGAACTTAGCATAAATCATGATTAAACCACTTCAAATCATTGAAATTTTCTCATGATCCATTTATATTCTCATTTATATTCACATAAGTGAATTGAAAATATAAATTCAAATAATCAAAACCTAATCCATAAATCAAATGCAAATCAACTCAAAAATTAAATCCCAAATCCTTTCATATTCTTCCCTTGAATCAATCAAATTGGGTCAAACTAAGTCAAACCTAAGGGTTGACCAAGCCAACACTTAACCCAAAATGAAACCTAACATAGCCAAATTCCACCATAGGCCAAATTGATTGAAACCATTGATCTAAGTTCACTCATGACCTATGTTTGAACTTGACCAAGCCAACATTTGAGCCTAACCTAACCCAATTGGCCACTTGATCCAAGTTGACCCATTTGACCTGAAAAGTTAAAATGTGTCAAAACTTGATCTAAGCCAAATTGATCCAAACCAATGGGTCAAGTTCATTCCAAATCACTTGTGAACTTGACCAAAGCCTCAATTGGCCAACTAGACCCAACCTAGCCAATTGACCTTAGACCCAACTTGACCTAAAGGGGTCATGTTGAGCCAATTGAACTTAACCAAAATTGATTGAAAACAAATATACCGATCCACTCCATATGACTAACCTAACCTAAACCTACCCTTGACCTACCCGAAATAGGTCAACTTGATCCATTTGATCTAAATGAAGTCATATGAGCCAAATTGAAAACTAAATCAAATTGAACCAAACCAAAGCCACCAAAACATTTCAAATGGTCATATGAACTTGACCCAACCCTTGGTTTGACCCAATTTGACCAATTGGTCAAATTGACCCAAGTTGACCCATTTTGACCTAAATGGGTCAACATGAGCCAAACCCTATCAAATGGATTCCAAATCCAAACTTGGCCAAACCTAGTTTCTCCATATACGCAACATACCTAAAGTGAAAAATTAGCAAAATGACCATTCTACCCCTAGTTCATAGAACAAATTTTGGCTTTATCCATGGGTAATTTGGTCATACCCTCTTCACATTTGCTTGAGGCTTTCCTAAAAGCTCAAGGGGACCTAGTGAAGAGTGGTGCACCCAACCCAATGGGTTGGTCACCCCAGTCCCTAGACCAAACCCCACTCAAAATGCCAAATTTAAAATCCCTCTCCCACTCAAATTAAAGCACATGGGAGGTTGGCAAGCAACTCCTTGGCTCAAACCGACCATGTGCATGCTCAAAATAGCCAAAACAAAGTCCTCAATATGATCAATTGGATAAAAATGGTACAATGGCTTACGACCGTCTAATCCTTCAAGGGGGAGATATACTCCCTCTAAACAAACTCAAATCCATCATTCCTCTATTCGATTGAGTACTAGACTGACTTAGGAGCCATCAGAGAGTGATCCCTAGCCTCCTAGAGGTTGCCATTTCCTTATTTCTCATTTGAACAAAGGAAAATGGGGAGCTCAATGATTCTTGAATTCCTCTCACTCAATTTCCATCCAATTGCTCTTGCATACTTCATCAAGGAGCTGTCAAGAACCCAAGCTTCTTGAGTTCCCACAACAAGTAAGAGTCAATTGATCCCGCAAGCTAGCTAAGGAGGAGTTGGTCCATACATCAATCCACTCAACCTCAAGTGCTCATATTTCAACATACCATCTCAACTAAGAAGCTTCTCCGAGGAATCGAAGCGGATCACCGTGAGGTATGGGATTTTTTGACCATTAAACACAATATGTGTGGATGAAAGAAATTTTAATCCCATGGATTTTGACCTGGATTTACCGCTTTAGCTTTAGATGTGGGGGAATTTGGTTTGAATCCAAGCAAGCGGATCTTCCCTTGATCATGGACGGTCTTATTGATCAAAGGGAAGAACTTGAATCCATCCACCATTTTGGATGGACGCCAGATAATTCCCACATTTAGATATTTTATCTATTTTAAAATGGGAGATCTCTTCGCCCAATCTTTGATCGATGGAGATCAAATGTCGCCGCCACCATTTGGGATTTGACAACTTAAGTAACCCCCTCATGGCGCGATGCGTGTAAAGCACGCTGACCGCCACCGCCATGCGTCACACCGTGAGCTAGGGGATTACTTAAATTGTTTTAATTAATCCTAATTAACCTAGGGATCTTCTGAAATTCATAATTCCCTCTAAAAAATTTATAAAAATATGAAACAAAATCCTATGGAAAGATAATTCAACCTAAAATATTTTAAAATTAATTTCAATGGGTTTTGAATTATGTTTCTCTTGATTTTGGTTTGGAAAATTTATTTTTATTTACTTTTAATTAAGCCTCATTAATCCCAAATTTCTTGGGTATATTTTAGGGATGACTCTCGCCACCCCTAATTTTCTTGGGATTTATTGAAGGCTTAAGAATTGCATATGGATTTCTAATTACCTCCTTATGTATTAAGGATAATTAGGTATGATTAGTGGTTTTAATCCATGATTAGGATTGATTAAGGTCAAATCCAATAGAAGATTTAGGAATAATTTTGGGGCATTTTCCAAGCTATTCCCTAAACCCCTTTTCTCCCTTAATCTCCTCTTAATTATGGTTAATTCATTATTATCCCCAAATTAACTTCTAAAAAATTCTGAAACTTCAGAACTTAATTAATCTTTGGAGATGTTTTTAATAGCCTAAGTTCAATTAAGAAAATCAAAACCCAATTCATATGTATGAAAGGGTGTTTTAAATTTACTTAAGTCAAACCCCTTAGCTTAATTAACCTTTAATTATGAGCCAAATTGCATTAGGTCTTTTTCTTATTAGTTGCATTGCAAATTAAAATTTCTTGTGAGTTTTTATGTCATCTCATTGGCTCATAATTATTTGGTTAATTATTCTAAGGTGGTGTAGGTAAAGGTTAATTAAGTTACTTAATTCATACCTTAACCTATTTTATGCATAAAAATGGATCTAATTATCTAAAAATTAAAAAAAAATATTAAACACATGTGGGAATGGGTTAAGAATAGCAAACTCATTCACCTTTTTAAAATTAAATCAAACTTGAAACTAAACAAAAATCACATTGAATTCACTTTGATTTATTTTAAACTTTCTTATTCCATAAGAAAGTCTTTAGGATCTTAGTGAAGTGAATTTGTTTACATGCTTTCATTGCTTTGAATCTTTCCCCGACACGTTAAATTTGTATGTCATGTGGTTTCATGCATTAATATTTTTCAAATTTAAATTTAAAAATAAAATTGTTTACTTTATGTCAAATTTGCATGTGTTGGCTAAAGTAGAAATATGAAGTGGCTATTATCACTACTAAACTCAAATTATTTTCAAAACATATAAATCAAATATCAAATTCAAAAGTATGCTTCTTATACTTTAATTATAAGCTTTCATGTGAAATATTATAAAGGTATGTATAGCATATGTTTCCTTTCTCTCTTATGTTGGTATAGTTTTGAATAGGAATTTAGTAAGATATATGGCCCATTTGAAAATGGCCTAACACTCACCTAATTCCATATCCTATTCATCTATATGCTACCACATAAGAAAGGGTCACTTATACTTGCATAAATAAATTGCATAAACAAAATAAATCCATTAATGCAACTTTTGCATTCTTCTTTTCCATTTCATTTCTTTTATACATATGTTTGTATTTAAGGAAAGTCGTATATTAGTCTGGACAACCCGAGGAGGCTTTAAAGTAAGTGAGTTTTTTACACCTCTGGTTAACATTGGTGTACTACTCACTTATGCCTTTCTTACTTTCATGTGTGTATATAAAATTTGGATAAAAAAACCCTTTTCTATTTAAGAAAATCATGCATACTAATCTTCTAAATTTTATTAAATGAATTACTTAGCATGCATCATAAAGTATGTTAAATATTCTCATTTGCATGTATAGATATGCTTAGGATCCATTCATATGCATGTTATACATGTTGGGAAAGAAATGAAGTAATGTGTGTTATGTGAATTTTGATTCATTTTATTTAATCTTAAAACACATTTCTTTTTGAATAGGTTTGTTTCAAATTTATCTAAACTTAGGATCAATTAAAAGATTTAATCAAAACATTCAACTAAATAAAACCAAAATGTGAACCTACTTTAGAAATTACTTAGGTTAGGGAAAGAAAGAGAAGTTCTCTTCTCTTTCTCTCTCTCTATAACTTAGTAATTAATTGTATGATCAACTTGAACAAAATCAAAACATGAAATAAAATCAACCCAAAATAATTAAACAACTTAAATGAAACCCTCCTCTAAGTTGAACATGTCTTCACACTTAAAAAATTTGAACCTAAAGCCATAGTTAAGCATACCACACAAGCCTTGAAAGCACACACATTAGCCTAAGTCACCACTTCAAGCTTTAGGTTAGGGTGGTGCATGATTTGATGCTTTATTTTATTTTATGATATATCTTTTAGACTGGATGTTAGGGTGTATGCTTGTAGAATAAATGGTAGGACGCTCTTAGTTTAACCATTCTTTTCTATTGGGGATTGTGCTTAGGGAGCGCTATCATAAAGAAAAATATAAAATTCTTTTGCTTTCAGGTGCTTTATACCCCTAAACATAATCCATAGGCCAGGTGGACTTAGTCACCCATGTTGGGGTGATAAGTCCAACTGTGGATTGTTTTAGCTAACCTTTGTTTAGCATGTGTTAGTTAGATTTCCATTCTTTCCTTTTCATGTAAAGTTGTGCAATTAGGATTTTGAATATTATGGATTAGGATGAACATTAGTCATCTCTTATATGTACCATGTGATGCCTTGGAGCATCCAAACATCTAAAAGAAAGAAGAAAGAAGAAAAGAAAAAAAAAGAAAAGAAGAAGAAAGAAAAAAAAGAAGAAATAAGAAATAAGAAATAAAGCTTGAAGACCCCCATAAGAATGAGTTCCTTGCTTAATTGTTATGTAATTCATTTATAATTTGGGATGTATAAGGGTAGAGCTCAGCTACCCATATTTGATATTTTTTGGGTTTGTGCGGTGGTGCCCGACCATAATGGTCTTTTATTCTTTTTACGCTTAGCTTTATAAATTGATTGATAATTTGTTTAGCTTATGCATTAAGTGGCATGTTTATCTTAGTTTCTTCCTTGCTTTATGTATGGCCTAGATGTGAATTAGGTTCTTTAGGAAAAAATAATCTTTTACCCAACTTAACAACTAAAAAAAAAATTAAATAACTCATAACCTCACCTAAAGCTTAGGTTTAAAATCAAGATAAAAGAATTAGCAACCCTTTGGATGAGCATTTCTTTTGTAATATCATGCATAAATGCATCTTATTTCACTCTTATTGGTGGGCTTCCACCTTTGCTAGAGAAATTTGGCTTGACCTTTGAGAGCATGGTGGAAGCACACCCTCATTTGGCCCATAATCTCATTTCTCATGCATTAGGCATATGAATCCTATTATCCTGAGTCAAAATGATTATTCAAAATAAAAATAAAATGAAATTTGAATTACATTTGATTTAGGTCATTTGAAGCAGCATGTCCTTTACATGATCTAGTCTCTTTAAGGAGTGAGTTTAAGGACTTAGTCTCTTTCTAAATAACTACATCTTGCATTAAACATATGACTTTTGCCTACATGTTTAAAATCGTTGGCACCCCAGTGCGGTTATAAGTCCAAGCTATCGGGTGGTTTGTCATCTCTTGTAGAGGCGAACCAATTATCCATTTTTCTCCTTAGATTTAGGTTGTGTATTCGGCCCTCGCCAAAGCTCCCTAGATTTAGGTTCTGAGGTTGCTTCTCCCCTTTGTGGGCCTTAAGCATAAATCTTCACCTCTTAGGTATTTCCTTAACCTTGTATTATGAAATTGTAAGCCCTAGCATTCTAATAAATTCAACTTAAAAAAACTAAATCAATTTCAAAATATAAAGCCCAACCATAGGATAGTTTGAGATGTCCGCTAGGTTTCCTAGCATCATGAACATCTCCTAATCATTCCCTTTTGGCTTTGATAATAAATCTCTCTTTGATCAATCACATTTGATCCTCAAAAATAAATCAATCGATTGATAGTTCTTTCCTATTAAAATCTTTAGAGACAACGATCATTTGCCTTAATCGAGAGTTTTCCTGAAGAATTCTCATTCCTTAGGATGTAATTAACTATGGGGGCTTGCCCCTGTAGGGAACTTAATGAACCCAATTTAAAATAAAGCCTTCTTTACTTTTACATGTAAAGTAGGGGAAGAATCTCAGTACATATACGTTGTCCTTAGGAGTCTTTATTGGTGATTAAGTCCATTGTAGTGGTTGACTTATCTCTCTCAAGATAGTACCTTTCCTCAATATCGTACCCGATCACCTTAAGAAGAACATCTACGGATCTACATGGCATCCCAAAAAGGCATATATATTTTTATATATTTTTATTTTCTCTTATCCTCTTTTTCGAAAGGGGAGGGGGATAGATGAAGGCAGGAATGTATAAGAGAATATTTTCAGCACAATCCCGAACCTCTAAAAAGATTATTTCTAAAATCAAGAAACTTTCCTTACATGTGCCTGAGGCAGCTCGAACCTCCAACATTAAGGAAGGTTCGCAAGTTTCCAAAGAGAAATTGGGGAAAGTGGGACTCAGTAGTAGCAACCCATACTTGCTTGGGATAGCAAAGTAACCAACCAACTTACCTCCATTCCATTGTTTTGTACTTCGGAACTTCTACTTTAGTTCTTCTAGACATCTTGTGTCGTGGATGAGGGCATCAAATCCCTCACCCCACTTACTTTACTAGATTTCTACTATGTACCTCCTTTTAAATCTAAGAAATTGAGGAATAAAGCTAGTTTGAATTACATCTGTGTCACTTCTAATGGGTTATCTAATTCTACTCCTTTAGAAAACTCTTCAAGTCAAAATAATTATATCAACTCTGATCATCCTCTTCGATTGAGATGGACTTTCCTTCAATAATGCGTTCACCTCTTGAGATGACTTGAAATCATCGATTAGGGTCCTATAGGAGAAGTTGTAGATATGTCTGACGAGTAGGTAGAATCTTCCACTAAACTGCCACAATAGGTCACCAAAGTTAACCTCCGTAGTGGCAAGGTTCTACCTCCTAGGGCAGCACCTCAAGATAAGGGAAAATAAGTCATTGGTACCAATGAGCAAGAAGCCCCTCCACAGGATGCTCAACCAATGGATATGCTTGTGGAGGATCAGTCCAAAGTTGATTATAATGTCCTCGCTCACCTAAGAACATTGTCAGCTAAGTTAAGCATCTATGATGCCCTTATCTTATCTAAAGAGATGAGGGAATCATTAATCAAGGCTCTTCTTGATCCAAAGATATGTTTAGCTCAAACCTGTTGTTGGAAGGTATTCAAGAGAAGCCAGTCACATTCCGATGAAGACCTTCTGGGGACATGGCACGCCCATCACATGGATATGGACAGATTCAAACTCTTTAAGGTGTTGATTGATCCAGGTGCATCGGTGAACATTATGAGCCAGAAAACCTATTCCTATTTGAAGATTGACATCTTTGCACTCCGAGGAGATCGAATGATGTTAAGAGGATTCAATGAATAGGGCGAGATGGCTTTAGGCTCCATTGTGTTACCTTTAGAAATAGGCAACTGGAATACTGAAGCCAAGTTCTATATAATTGATTCTAATACATCATTCACTGCTTTGCTTGGTAGGCCTTAGATACACCAGAACAAGATGATTATATCCTCCCTTCATCAGTGCATCAAGTTTTGAAAAGATAGAATTGAACACTGTATCAAAGGAGATGAAAATCCATTTTCAGTTAAAGAGGTCGAGATATATGAGGATGAGACCTACTATTTTCTCAAAATCAAAATTTCTATTCTCGTGAACTTGGTCAAAATTCAAATACAATAGATAAAGAAAAAGAAGAAAAAGAAAAAGAAAATGAAAAGAAAAAGGAAAGTACAAGTGCACGAAAAAGAGACACCAAGGAAGAGGTAGAGCCATATGTTACATTCCACCCACAGTTCATTCCACCAAATGAACATATGGGTAGAATGACTCAACCTCCATCTAGAGGCAGAGGTAGATACAGAGGCAATTCCAGGTGGAAGACCCCTTGATTGGTAGCCAGCCAATAGGGGTTATGTTCTAGTTCATAGGAGTACTCCAGCTATTCACATAGACATGGAATCCAACTCAGAGGATGAGTCTCATGTGATTAGCACACTAGCCAACCCCTCTCAGTGGGTTTCATTGGAGGTGACACTCGAGGCCCGGTGTGACAGACCTCGGGCATGAATGTATTCGAATCATAATTATGTAAAACTATTAGGCAGTAGTTGGGAAATTTAGCTCTAACATCACTTTCTTTTCAAAAAGTTGAAGGTTTAGTAGTTAAGGAAGCCCCTGGGTATTCCATGAATGTCAAGCCAAAGAGATTCCTATTGGGATCATCATCCTCAAGTCCAGAAGTAGATGTAGAACTTGAGGATAATTCATATAAAGATTTAATGGAATTATCTTTTGATTGGTACTCGCCTTGTGTTCATAATCTTGTGAAAAAAGGTTTGATTTCTTATACATGGTCCAGGCACATGTCATAGTATTTCGAGAAGCTATGGAACAACAAAGGTAGGGATGCACAATCAAGACCAGGACTAAGATTCGGTATAATGGGTTTAGTCGACAATGATGGTTAATGCTTATGAGAAAGTGTGTTTAGAAATTTCAGATGATCCTGATGATATCCAAATCAAATATGCACCTCCCGAATTTGAAGAGGAAATCCATTCAACTATCGACAAGCTCAAAGAAATCAACCTGGGGATAAAAGAAGATCCACGCCCCACATACATCAGTTCTCTGTTGAATGAAGAATAAACCAATGACTTAGTTAGGCTATTGATTGGGTTTAAGGACTACTTTGCATGGAGCTATAAAGAGATGCCTGGATTATCTTCTGACGTAGTAGTCCACAAACTAGCAATAGAATCTAATGTTAGCCCAATCAAGTAAGCTCCTAGATGCATGCGATTAAAAATTGAATTATAGGTCATTTTTGAAGTCAAGAAATTGATCGATAATGGTTTCATCAGGGAAGAAAAATATCCTACCTGGTTAGCTAGTGTCGTCCTAGTTAAGAAGAAGAATGGACAAATTCGCATATACGTTGATTTCAGGGACTTAAATAAGGCATGTCTTGAGTATAAATTTTCACTTCCTATACCAGAGTTAATGATGAACATCGCCTCATCTCATGTAGTATTCTTCTTTATGGATGGGTCATCTGGCTACAATCAAATCAAGATGGCCCTCGAGGATGAAAGAAACACTACTTTTTGAATCCCGATCGGAATCTATTGTTATAAGGTCATGCCTTTCGACCTTAAAAATGCTGGTGCTACATACCAATGGCCCATGACTCAGATATTCAATGAAGTCATTCATCATCAAGTTGAATGCTATGTTGATGATTTAGTAGTTAAAAGTAAAGAAAAGGAAGACCATCTCTTTGACTTGAGAGTAGTTTTTGAACGGATAAGATAATTCAACCTCAAAATGAATCTCTTGAAGTGTACATTGAGTCGGAAGTTCCTTGGGTTTTATTGATAGATAAAGTTAGACCCAAAAAAGATCAAAGCCATCTTAGAAATGTCACCCCCTAAAAGTCTAACCCAACTCAGATCTTTCCAGGGGCAGTTGTATCTAAGATGCTTTATCTCCAATATATCAGGGAGATGCAAGCCATTTTTAGTACTTGTCAAAAAGGATGCTAAGTTCAATGGGATGACAAGTTCCAGCATGCTTTTGAAGACATCAAATAATATCTGGTGAAGCCGCCAATTTTAGCAGCCCCTATCCCGGGAAAGCCACTTATCCTCTACACTACTGCATTGGATGACTCACTTGGCACGTTGTTGGCTCAAACCATTGATGAATGGAAGGAGAATGCTCTCTACTACCTCATCCATCATCTAATCCCTGCTGAAGTAAACTACCCACATATTGAGAAATATTGCTTAGCTTTAATCTTTAAATCCCAAAAGCTATGGCACCTTATGCTTTCTCATAAGGTAAACTTAATTTCAATGATCAATCCACTATAGTATTTCATGACATATGGCCAACGTTATCCGGATGGTTGGTGCATTGGTCCATGATTCTCTTGTAGTTGATATCATATTCATACCCCTCTGTGCGGTGAAAGGACATGCTCTAGTAGATTTTTTAGCAGCACACCCACTTCTTATTGATTCCCTACTTAGTGATGACCTCCCTGATGAACAAATCATGAACTTAGGGGACACTAGCATTCACCATTGGAAGATGTATTTTGATGGTGTGACTTCCTTTCAAAAAAGAGAATAACCACGATCTACTCTTCCAGCAAAGGTAGGGGTAGGAATAATTCTTTTAACTCTAGACCGTGATGAGATGAGATTCTCATACTATCTCACCAATCCATGCACCAACAATGAAGCTGAGTATGAGGCTTTGATTGTTGATTTGGAGTTAGTTATTATAGTGTGTGTCAAAAGTATCAACATTTATGGAGATTCTCAGCTGAACATCAACTAGATTGTTGGGTCCTATAAGGTTCTAAAACCTAAGCTTCATCACTACCACGAGTACACCATGAAATTGTTGGCCCAAATCCCTGAGGTCTCCATCTACAAGGTTCCTCGAGGAGAGAACGCTGTAGCAGATGCTTTGGTCAAACTCGCCAAAGAATTGGCATGTCCAGAAGATGAGTCCATTCCAATAAGGGTCCAAAATAGACAAGTCTTATCCTTTATTAACGCGAACTTATCAAGAGACTTTCTCTTAAAGGGGAGGTTGTTGTTTTTAAAAAGGACGACGAGCTGGATTGGAAGCAACCATTCATATATTACTTGAACACAGGTAAACTACCTCAAGAGAAATCACAAGCCCATCAGATGAAACAGAGAGCTCTCTCTTATGCTCTCGTGGATGGCACTTTTATGCCGATCTTTCAATCAAATGTGGTTACACTGTTTAGACAAACACGAAGCCCGTAAGATCATTACTAAGGTACATTTAGATCTATGCATAGCTCATCAATCTGGTCTAAAGATGAAAGCAAAGATCAAGAAACTAGGATACTATTGGCCTTCGATGATCATAGACTGCATGAACATAGCTAAGAGATGCCATCAATGTCAGGTACACGGTGTGGTTCTACATCAACCACCCAACATTCTACATCCTACATTGATCTCATGGCCATTTGAGTGTCAGGGTACCGACATAGTGAGTTCGATTGATCCTCCTTCTTTCAAGGGTCATCGGTTCATCCTAGCTGCCACCGACTACTTTTCCAAGTGGGCGGAACCAATCCTACTCAGATAGGTCACACCTCAGCACATGCTCCAATTTTTCAAAAATCATATCGTATATTGGTTCAGGGTGCCTCAATGAATTATATCCGATAATAGTATTGCATTCAAAAGTACCAAGATCAATAGCTTCGTCAGAAGACATAGCATAGATTGGAGATAATCCACTATCTACTATTCCAGGGTGAATGGCCTAGCAGAAGCATTCAACAAAACCCTCATCCAGATACTAAAGAAGATGCTTGATGATAACAATCGATAGTGGCATGAGCAGCTAGTTGAAGCCTTGTGGGCATACCGCACCACAAACAGAACTCCAACTCATTTAACCCCATTCTCCTTAGTATATGGGTCTAAAGTCATTCTCCATTAGAAGTTTAGCTCCCATCACTAAGGATAGCAATGGATAGTAAAATCACTACATAACAGAATGCCAAGTTGTGGTTAGAAGAGCTTAGAGGTTTTGAGAAGAGATGCCTACGGGCATGCCAGAACCTCGAGTTATACAAAGCCAAGATGATTCAAGCTCACAACAAGATGGTCCGCCCTATAGTTTTTCAAGTAAGAGAGCTTATTTTAGTTCTAAGGAGACCAATTGTTGCCCGTCGAAAGATGGGAGGCAAGTTTTAACCCATTTGGGAAGGCCTACCAAGGAGGATCTTATCAGCTTATTGATTGTAAAGGGGAACACTCGATTCTTTCAATTAAAGGGCTTTATTGAAGAAATATTACCCATAAAATCATGTTTAAAAATAATTATCTTCAAAAATTCCATTCTAATTCATCAAAATATTCTCTTCTTTCAAAGCATTGTTTGCTTGTTTACAAATCACAACGTGTTTTAAGGTAGGTGTAAGAGAACCCAAGAGGCATCATATCCTTCTTTCACAATGTGAACACAAATTGAACATGATTCCCTGAGTGCTACTAGAATAGGTGTGACAGAACCCAAGAGGCATCCTACTTTGACTAGCACAACTAAGTTAGGTGTAAGAGAACCAAAGCGGCATCCTTTCTTGGTGGGATCACAACTACCATTTGTGGCACCATTTCATCAACTCTTAAGTGTGTTTTAGGATAGGTTTAAGAGAACCTGAGCAGCATCCCGTCCTCCTTCAACACAAACATAACAACAAACACATATCTTTTATCTCAGGCTATTTTAATGTGGGAGAAAGCCCCCTATGGCACTTACTCATTAGCTGCTCTAGGTCAGGCTAACATGCTACCTTGCTAGTATGTCACCACAGTGATCTCTTGTCCAGCGGATGTGATTCCCTGTGCTTTTTTCCTAACTTAACCATTGCAAACTAACGACTGCCTTATTAGTTTGGTAGAACTCACTGCACAGCCAATAAGCTACCTCATGTTGGCTTTGTTTAAGAGGATGTAAGCCTACATGCTTTCTTCTTGAATTAGCAATCATATACTGACTAGGTCGAGTATATCTGAGATTTATGATAAGTCCCCCAGTGGCATTCACTCAGTAGTCAGCCTAAGTCGAATAGCACCTATTGAGCCGAAGATAGACTATCCCGACAACCAGTTCCACTATAGGAGGATGTTAGCCCCAGATGCTTTCTTCCTAGATTGGCCATGGCGACACCTTAGGTTGGTTGATGTTCACTATCACATTGACTCACCTGGATACACTCTTGGCGGATATGAGTCCTCATGCTTTCTCCTTGAGTTAGTCATTGAATACCTATAAACATTATCTTCTCTGGTTTTGGATAAAGCCCTTAGCGGCCCCTCCCCTACGGGCACTCTACTTGGATCACGTCCTTTGTGATCCCATTTAGACACTACCCAAGCTACTCTTGGATTGGACAGTTCACCTTTCCTAGTAGCCATATGGTTAGAGAATTTGTTCGGATGCATAGATTCTCCCTTGGTTTAGTAAATCTGAGATAGGTATAGGTTGATATAAGCTCCTTCTCAGTATGATCCCTCACAAACTAACAGGGTCCATGATAAACAAACAAACAAATTTATTCGCTTATGGATAAGAAATTCAAGCCCCTATTGGCCCTTTTTCCAAGCAGGCATCATATCTTTAGGGCGGTGTCAGCAGAACTCCTTATAGGAATTGCTAGACTACTCTTGAGTGGAGATAAGTCCCCAAGTCGGCACTCTCTCAGTAGTCGCCCTTAGGTCGGGTTCAATCTATTTTGCCACAAATAAGTTACCCCGACGACCATTTTGCTCTGGAAGATATAAGTCTACTACGCATTCTTTCTAGCATGACTTTCGTAAATCAACGGGTAGCCCTAAGTTGGGTTGACATGTTACCTTGCTAATTTGTCACCCTAGTGGTCTTTTATTCAAGAAGATGTGAGTCCCCGTGCTTTTTTCCTTGAATCAACTGCTGCAAACTGAAAGGCACCCCTTTAGTTGGATAGTTCTTCCCTTCGGCCAGGAAACTACTCCCTTTGGATCAATAAATTTGAGCTAGATCAAGGCCGACACGGCCCCTACTCAGTGCGGTCCATCTCAAACTGATGGGATCTATCAAATATAATTAAAAATAAAATTAGCTTTGATTATCTTTGAGCTGATTTAAGTCCCCCAGCGGCATTCACTTAGTAGTCAACCGAAGGTTGGGTTCGATTCATTGTGTTGCCAACAAATCAGCCCCAACAATTGATCCCTACTCTGGAAGATGTAAGTCTACTATATTTTATTCCTAGTACAACTTTTGCACACCAAAAGGCAACCCCTTTGGTTTGATAGTCCTACTATGTGGTTGGTAGACTACCCCTTTAGATTGGTAAACTTGAGATAGGTCTAAGCTGATATAAGCTCTTTCTCAATATGATCCATCACAAACCAATAGGGCCCACCTCAAAAATTAAAATTTAAAATCTAAAACAAATCCAACCAACCTCACTAGTAGAGAAATTAAACAATAAAATCAATCAGCTTCTCCTTAATGAGATGCAAATCTTCCTAATTCCCCAATGGAATCAATTCAATCCAACCTGAACTTGCTCCCCCAATGGAGGGTTCACATTTTCATCCCAGTGAATTTCATCACCTTTTATCCCAGTGGATAACTTGAAACTTTCCCCTAGTTGAAGGCTCATATACTCAATCCCTAATGGATTCCCCCTTCACTCTCTTATGTCTTTGACATAAGTGGAGTTGCATTGCACTAAGCTCTTGATCCCTTCTACACCTCGGGTTTGGGAGTAGATAGTTTCCATTTGTGCTTGCAATCGTTTGAATGTTGTTGATCATCTCGGTCAACACCAATATGTGATGATGCCTTGTCATACATGTTTTCATTACTTTAGTTCTTTCCCAATATTCTAAATATGTGTGTCATATGATTTCATACATTCATGCTTTCTAAAAATCAAATTTAAAATGAAAATATTCTATTTATGTCAAATTATATGTGTTGGCTAAAGTAAGAATATGAGTGGCTATTATCACTATTAAATCTAAATTATTTTCAAGATATATGAATCAATTATCAAAACTGAAAGTGTGTTACTTATATCTTACTTATACGTTTGCATGTGAATAAAATATAAGGATGTGCTTAGTGTAGGTTTTCCTTCTCCTCTCTTGTAGTATAGTTTTAAATAGGATTTGGCAAAGTGCATAGTTTATTTGAAAAAACCTAACACTTGCCTAATTTTATATCCTATTCATTTCTATGTTATTACTTAAGAAGGATGCCTATACTTGTACATATAAATTGTACAAACAAAAAAAATCAACCAACACAAACTTTTGCATTCTTCTTTTTCATTCATTTCTTTTGTACACATGCTTGTTTTTAAGGAAAGTGGAATATTAGTCTAGACAACCCCGGGGTTGCAAGGCTTTAAGTATCCCTAAGTAGGTCTTGTACCTTACACCCCTAGTTAACAATGGCATCGTACTCACTTATGCCTTTCATACATTCATATATGCATGTGAAAATTGGATAAGAAACCCCTTTGCTACTTAATAAAAATCATGCATCATAAACATTCAAATTTTCTTAAAAGAACTACTTAGCATACATCATAAAGTGTGCTAAACATTCCCATTTGCATGTATAGATATGCTTAGAACTCATTCATATGCATGTTATACATGTTGGGAAAGAAATGAAGTGATGTATGTTTTGTGAATTTAATTCATTTTACTTAATATAAAATGTCTTTCTTTTTGAATAGGTTTGTTTAGAGTTCATCTAAACTTAGGATTAATTAAAACATATAATTAAATATTCACTAAATAAAAATAAAACATGAATATACTTTTAAAATTGCTTAGATTAGGCAAGAAAGAGAAGTTCCCTTCTCTTTCCCTCTCTTTATTACTTAGTAATTAATTGTAGGATTCATTTGAACCTAATCAAAATATAAAATAAAATCAACTCAAAATAATTAAATCACTTAAATGAACCTCCCCCCCCCCCCCTCCCCTCTAAGTTGAACATTCTTCACACTTAAAAAATTCTAACTTAAAGTCATAGCTAAGCATACCACACAAACCTATAGCACATACATTAAGCTAAGTCATCACTTCTAGCTTTAGGTTAGGATGGTGCATGGTTTAGTGCTTACTTTTATTTTGTGATATATGTTTTAGTTTGGATGTTAGGGTGAATGTGTGTAGAATGAATGATAGGATGATTTAGTCTAATCATTATCTTCTGTAGGGGATTGTGTTTAAGGGGCGCTGTGATAAATAAAAATATAAATACTTTTAATTGTTAGGTGCTTATATCTCTAAGCATAATCCAATAGGCCAGGTGGACTTAGTCATCCATATGTGGGGTGATAAGTCCAATATATTTTCTTGGGATTTTGTGTGGTTTGTTTAGCTAATCTTTGTTTTGCAAGTGTTAGCTAAATTTACTTTTCCTTCTCATGTAATTTTTATAATTAAGATTTTAGAATAATTATTATGGAGATTAGGATGAGCATTGATCATAAGATCTCATCTTATGCATCATGTGAAGCCTTTGGAGCATACAACCTTCCAACCATCCAAAAGAAGAAATAAAAGAAGAAAGAAGAAGAGAAGAAGAAAGAAGAAAAGAAGAATAAAGAAATGAAGCTTGAAGACCCCCATAACAATGAGTTTCTTACTTAATTATATTTAATTCATTTGTAATCTGGGTTGTATAAGGGTAGAGCTCGGCTATCCAATTTGTTTTTGGGTTTGTGCGGTGGTGCCTGAGCACAAATGGCCACTTATTCTTTTACAATTAGCATTATAAATTGATTGATGATTTGTTTAGCTTATGCATTAAGTGGCATCCTTTTTCTAGTTTCTTCCTTATTTTATGTATGACCTAAATATGGATTAGGCTCTTATACAAAAATAAATCTTCTATCAAATTTAATAATTCTAAATTAAAAATAAAGAACTCATAACCTCACCTAAATCTTTGGCTAAAATCAAGATAAAAGAACTAGTAATCCCTTAGCTGGATGAGTACTTCTTTTATAACATCATGCATAAATACATATTATTTTTACTCTTGATTGGAGGGCTTCCACCTTTGTCAGAGAAACTTGGCTTGACCTTTGAGAGCCATGGTGAAAACACACCTCCTCCCTTCTCGTTGGTTTTGGCCAATAATCTCACTTCTCATGCATTAGGCATATGAATCCTATTAGCCTGAGTCAAAATAATTATCTAAAAATGAAAATAAAATGTAATATAATTTGTATTAGATTTAGGTCATTTGAAGCATACCCTTACATGATCTAGTATCTTTAGGGAGTGAGTTTAAGGACTTAGTCTCTTTCTAAATAAATAACTCCCTTGCTATCTTGCATAAAGCATATGACTTACCAACATGAATTTAAAATCGTAGGAGGAGTTAGCTCACGGCCACCCCCAGGAGATTGTAAGTCTAAGCAGTCAGGTGGTTTGTCCTCTCTTGTAGAGGCAAACTAAATACTCATTTTTGCCTTAGATTTAGGTTGTGCTTTCGGCCCTCACTAAAGCTCCCTAGATTATGTTCTGAGGTTACTTCTCCCCTTTGTGCGCCATAAGCATAAATCCTTGCCTCTTAGGCATTTTCATAATCTTGTGTTGTGGAATCATAAGTCTTAAACTTCTAACAAAAAATCAACTCAAATAAATTAAATCAATTTCATGTAAATCCCAACCATAGGATTGTTTGAGATGCTTGCTAAGTTTCCTAGCATTGTGAGTATATCCTACTTATCTTCCTTTGGCTTCGATAATAACTCCCTCACTATGATCAATCACATTTGATCTTCCAAAATAAACTAATCGATTGATAGTCCTACTTATTGAAATCTCTGGAGATAATGATCATTTACCTTAATCGAGAGTATTCCTAAGGAATCTCATTTCTTGGGATGTAATTCACTATGGGGGCTTGCCCCTATAGGGAACTTAACAAACCTATTAAAATAAACCTTAATTTACTTTTCTAAGTAAAGTAGGAGAAGAATCTTTGGTACACATTCAGACCCATTGTCCTTAGGAGTCCTTGTTAAGGTGATTATGTACATTGTATGGTGGTGACTTCTATCTTTCAAGATAGTATACCTCTCTGCAATGTCATACCCGATCACCCTCAATAAGAACATTTGCGGATCTTTGTGGTGTCAAAATTGTATAAAAAGAAGAGATGTATATTTTCATCCTCATTTTATCCAGCATAGAGTGAAGATGGAAGTGTATATCTTATTCTTTAGAAATCTCATATTAAAAATTTTCATGTAACCCCTCATGCTCTAGTCTCTTAGGGAGTGGGTTTAAGGATTTAGTTTCTTTTCTAAATAAATAATAGCCTAACCATCTTGCAAAGCATATAACTTGCCAACATGGTTTTAAAATGTAGGAGGAGTTAGCTGGATGCCACTCCAAGTGGTAATAAGTCCAACAGTTAGGTGGCTCACTCTCTCTTATGGAGGTAAACCATATACCCACTTTCGCCTTTGATTTAGGTCGTGCTTTGGCCCTTGCTAAAGCTCATTAGATTTAGGATCTGAGTTTATTGTTTCTCTTTATGGGCTACAAGCATAAATCCTCACATTTTAGGCATTTCTACAATCTTGTATTATGGAATTATAAGTCCTAGATTTCTAATAAAATTTCAACTCAAATAAATAAATCTCCTCAATTTTAAATATATAAAGCCCAACCATAGGATAGATTGGAGTGCTCACTAGGTTTCTAGTATCATGAGCACTCCCTACTTATCTCCATTAGCTTTGATAATAACTCTCTCCTCTTTTAATCCATCGCACTTGATCTTCTAAAATACAACTAATTTATTGTCCTATCTTTGAATTCTTTAGAGACAACAATCGTCTACTTTAATCAAAAGTATTCTTAAGGGATTCACTTCCCTTAAGATGTAATTAACTATGGGGGTGTGCCCCATAGGGAACTTTAGAACTTAGTTTAAATAAGCCTTACTTTACTCATCCATGTAAATTATAGGAAAAATCTCTAGTATATTCGAAGACCCATCATGACTTCTATTTTTCGAGATAGTACACTATTCCTCAATGTCGTACCGGATCACCTTAATAAGTACATCCTCAGATTTGTGTGGTGTCCCCCTCACATATACATGTAATAATAAAAATAAACACCACATTAATTAAATAATACATCCTACATCAATTGATGACTTCAATAACTCATTATCATTTCCACTAACTCAAGTGATGTGCATATAGAGCTACTTAAAAGAGTATTTCACTTGAGATTCATAAAAGTATAAAGTATTGCTCAATAGTTATTGACCTCACTTTTGGAGTGAGTTCACAATCCCCTCATCATAAACTTAGGAGTCTTATAGACACTAAGAGCTCTTTAGTCTTAAGGCACTTCTAGTGATTAGGTGAATAATTAACCTAAGCTTAGAGACTTAGAAGGGTAAGTAATAGGGGTAGGTTATGCTCTAGTGATTTAGGGGGACTATGTTCACATTATCAAACCAAACCTCAAATTCAATTCTAATACCAAATCTATCTAAATCAAATGATTGAAGCCCATGATCGAATCCAAAATCAAAATACTTTCTAATCCCTATGATTTATCTTATGGACTTAGTCTTATCCAAATCCAAATCATTCCAAATTCAATTAATTTTCTCAAAGATCAACTCAATCCATCAACCAATGTACCAAATTCAAATTCAAACTCAATTCCAAATTCTGAAGAACAAATTCAAACTCCCAAATCCTCCTTAAGCCTTATTATTGAATTACATGGACTTATCCAAATCTTCACCCAATTCAATCCAAATTTGACTGATCTCCTAATGAATCAATCATATTTTCATTTATATTCACAAATATAAATGAAATATAAATTCATATAACCAAAACTAAATCAAATTAAATCAAATTTCAAACTAAGCCCTTTTGACCCACCTTCATGAACTTAATCAAACTTGCCTTCAAACCACTCCAAATTCAATTAATTTTCTCATAAATCATTTATATCTTCATTTATATTCACAAATATAAATGAAATATGAACTCAAATGACCAAAACTAAATCCAAAATAAAATTAAACCCCAATTTAAGGCCCTTTGAGCTAATTCCTTGGACTTAGCCAAATCCTTTATGAATCAAGCCAAAATCAATGGATTTTCTCTTGAATCTATCATTCCTTCAATCATCTATCCAAATATAAATGAAACCTACAATCATTAAGCCAAATTAAAATTAACCCAAGTCAAGCCCAACTTAGCCATTTTGACTTGAAAATTCAAATGAACCAAAACCCATCATAGCCTAAATTAATTGCAGTTGAATTTATATTTCAATCATAAACTCATATATAAATTCAACTAAACTTTAATCAAACCAAAACCAATCCAATTGACCCATTTAGGTTCACTTGACTCAAAGTGACCTAAAGAACCCATTTGAACCAAGTTCTAATCCAACCCAAATTAGATTGAACCAAGCTCATCCAAATCTCATGCCATGATCATTGATCACCCTAGGATGATCAATTATCTTACATTGTGTCAAACCAAGTCAACTTGGACATTTGACCAAGTCAACCTTTAACCCATATGAAGCCTTAACTAGCCAAAACTCATCCTATGTCAAATTAATTGAAACCATGGCTTCACATCAACCCATAATTAATGATTGAACATGACTTGACCATCAATTGAGCCAAACCAAACCTAATTGGTCATTTTAACCCAAATTAACCTAAAAGGCCAAAATAGGTCAAATCATGATCCAACCCAAATTGATTGTAACCAATGACTCAAGTTCATTCTAAATTGATTATTGAACTTGACTAAAATCATAATTGAGCCCAGTTTGAACAATTAGACCCAATTGGCCAACTTAGCCCAAATTGATATAAAGGGTCAAATTGACTTAAAACCAAATTAAATTCAAATTGATTCAAACCAAAGCTTGCAATCATCTTCAATTAACCAATTGAACTTGAACCAACACCTAACCCAAGTCAATTTGGTTAGTTTGGTCAAATTGATCAACTTGATTCATTTGACCTATATGAATCCAAATGATCCAAAATCAAATACAGGCCAAATTGATTGAAACCACTTGAACCAAAATACTTCAAATCATCATTTGAACCTAACCCAAGTTTTGGTTTGACCTAATCTGACCAATTGGTCAACCTAATCCAACCTAGCTCCATTGAGCCAAACCCCTTGAAACCAAGCCTTGGCCACTCGGAACCTGACCAAACCTGGCCAAAACCCATCTTGGGTTAGCCCAAAATCAGTCCAAAGCCAATTGGAGTCAAACCCAATGAGATCTCCCTTGGATATTCCACCCCATATGAGATTTTGACCAAAATAGCAAAGTTCACTTCCCCTTTCAACTTAGCAACCCTCACACACCCAGCCAAATCAAGCCTTGAGCTCCCTGTCAATCCTTCCTCCAACCAAAATGAGCCAATTGGACTTGATGGAGACAACTCCGGTGCCTTGATGGTGGTTGGCAGGTCGAAAAGTAGGAGCTCTATCCGTCCATCCATCACAAGCAATCGAGGGATATACCCCATCAATTCGCATGAGAAACTCGACCATTCGCACTGTCCGAGCTTCCTAAGTGACTTTTGAATCCCCTAGTGAATTCCCAGAGCATTCCTAAGGCCTCCCCTCTCCGGATTCCTCACTCCCGAGCAAACCCAAAATAGAACACATCTTCTCCGATTCCAACTTCTCCAAACCACAATCAAATCCTAATTCCTCTTACCTACACCTTCCATGCACCTTGTCGAAGCTACCTGAATCATTTCCTAAGCTCCAAATCCACCAGAGGTCATTGCTCAATCAAAATTGAGCATCCAAAGCATGGAAGTTGGCCTTCCGAGTGATCCATGTGGAAGTGATCCAATTGTTGCTCAACAGGGCTTCATCTCAACTAGACGAAGCTATCTCAAGTGTGCGAGCCACTGATATTAGTTACGGTGAGGTAATTACATGAAAAGTGGCCTCGAACTAAAAATGCATTGGCTTTTTGTGAAGGGAATGTGTATGTGAGTTGATCTTAGCCGTTGGATCCTCCTAGATCCTTCGTGCAATGGTGTGGGTTTTGTTTGAAGCTAATTCAAGCTCGAGTGAGCTAGGATAACGCGAATAATGTCGGTGGATGCCGTTCTCCCTCGTTCGCATGATGATAGATCATGCACCTTTCATTTTGCTTGATCGAAATGGATGATTGTTGTTAGATCTCATTAGATCATCATATTTTATCCTCTTTACTCTACGAGATTAATCTGTGTCGTCCGATCCGAGATCGGACAGTGAAGATCAAAAGAGCATCCCACCACCAGCTGACTCAACATGGATGTGACAACTTAAATAGCTAATCTCTGTGTGGAAGCGTTGCCGCGTCGCGCGCACCACGTACATTAGCGAGATTCAATTTTAAGGAAATTTTATAAAATCATAACAAATCATAAAAAAATCTAAAAAATACATATAAATGCTCATTTCAAAGGTATTTCAGAGAGGACTCCATTAAAATTATTATTGATCTCATTTTTAGAATGAGTTTTCAACCCCTCCATCTTAGACATAGGACTCCTCTTAGACTTTAAGAGATCCTTAGTCCTAAGACACATCTAATGATTAGGTGGACACTCAACCTAACCCTAGAGACTTATAAGAGTTAGCCATAGGAGTAGGTCATGCCTTAAGGGTGTTAGGAAAATTTGCCTACCCTATAGCTTGGGGCACTTTCCTTACTTCCTTCCTTCAAGTCAAACTCAAAATCAAACCAACGTCGAACCTAAATCAATTCTAGCCTAATTAATTTTCTCCAAGCTCAAATCAATGTCATATGATTGAAACCCATGATTGAAGTCCATGATTGAAACCCATGAATGAAGTCCACGATTGAAACACATGATTGAAATCCATGATTAAAACACATGATTGAAATCCATGATTGAATTCCAAGTTGAAATTCCAAATTCTAAATCTTGCCTAATTCCTTTGATTTCCCTTCATGGACTTAGCCAAAATCATTTTTAAATCAATTCAAATTCATGAAATTTTCTCATAACTCATTTATAATCCCATTTATATTCACATATATAAATGAAATATAAATTCAAATCAATCAACTCAAAATCCAAAATTCAAATTCCTAATTCAAAATCTTTTCTAAGTCTTTAACTTCCAACTTAAGGACTTAGCCTAAATCATCTTGAAATCATTTCAAATTCATAAAATTTTCTCACAACTCATTTATATTCTCATTTATATTAACATATATAAATGAAATATAAATTCAAATTAATCAAACTAAATTCAAAATTCAAGTTTAATTCACAAATCCTTCCTAAGTCCTTAATTTTCTTCTTAAGGACTTAGCCTAGATCATGTTCAAATCACTTCAAACTCATGAAATTTTCTCATGACCCATTTATATTCTCAATTATTCACATATATAAATGAGATATAAATTCAAATCAATCAAACTAAATCCAAAATTCAAGTTCAAATTCAATCAAAATCTAAGCCTTTCAAGTCAAAATCTTGAACTTAGCCAAATCAATTTCAAATCAAACAAACTCTTGATTTTCCTTCATGATTCAATCAATCCTACAGTCATGAATCCAAATATAAATACAAACTTCAATCACTTAACCAAAACTCAATTCAAAAATCAAGCCAAAATCCATTTCATGTTCAACCCATTTGACTTCAAACCTCTTGCAAATGGATTTATATTTCAATCATAAGTCATATGTAAGTTCAATCAATCTCAAATCAAGCTTTGACCATGCCATTTGATCCACTTGACCCAGTGACCTAAAGTGCCTTATGAGCCAAATTATAATCCAAACCAAATTGATTGAATCAAACTCACCTAAGCCTCTCATCATGATCAAAATCATGAGATGATCAATCACTCAGATTGGGTCAAACCAAGTCAAACCTAAGGGTTGACCAAGTCAACACTTATCCAAAATAAAACCCAACATAGCCAAAATCCACCATGATTGATTGAAACCAATGATCTAAGTTCATTCATGATCAATGTTTGAACTTGAGTCAACATTTGAGACTTGTAATTGGCCACTTGACCCAAGTTGACCAACTTGACCTAAAATGTCAAAATATGTCAAAACTTGATCTAAGCCAAATTGATTAAAATGTCAAAATGGGTCAAGTTCATTCAAATCACTTGTTGAACTTGACCAAAGTCAATTGGCCAACCTAACCTATTGACCTTGAACTTGACTTGACTAAAGGGTCATATTGAGCCAAATTCAAACTTAACCAAAATTGATTGGAAAAAGATACCAATCCACTTCATATGACTAACCAAACCTAAACCTACCCATGACCTAGCTCAAATAGGTCAAATGGGTCAAATTAGTCAACTTGACCCATTTGACCCTAAATGAATCATATGAACCAAAATTCAAACCTAAACCAAATTGAATCAAACCAAAGCCACCAAAATATTTCAAATGGTCATATGAACTTGACCCTTGGTTTGACCCAATTTTACCACTTAGTCAACTTGACCCAAGTTGACTCATTTTGACCTAAATGGGTCAACATGAGCCAAATCACATCAAATCAACTCCAAATTCAATGAAACTTGGCCAAACCTATTTTCTCATCATACCAAACATACCCAAACTGAAATCAAGATCAAATGACCATTTTACCCCTATGCCATAGGGTAAATTTTGGCTAATTTTACTTGAAATTTGGTCAAATCCTCTTCATACCCACTTGGCACCCTCTTAGTGGATCAAGTGAACACTTGAGAGTGTGGTGCACCCATCCCAATGGGTTTGGATCAACCAAACCCGACCCAATGGCCAAATCAACCATGTGCATGGAAATGGCCACATGGCAAACCTTCTCCCACTCAATTGAAGCACATGGAGAGTTCACCATTCCACTCCTTGGCCAAAATCAAGGACACTTAAGCTAACAAACAAACCCACTCCTTGTGCAATTGGATCAAAATGGCAAGGGAAGCTAGGTCATCCAATTGCAAAGGGAGATATACTCCCCCAATTCATTTAATTTTCACTTCCCTGTTGATTGAAGCATGAGAACTCAGAGCAAGCTTTAGAGTCTTCCAAGCTTCTAGAGGATTTGAAATCTCCATTCTTTATTTTCATTACTTGAAAATAGGGGAGCTTGACTGAAATTCCAATTTGCTCTACACTTAACCTCAGCTTAATTCCTTTTGCAAGCACTCTTAGGGAGCTTAATCGAGCTTTCCAAAAGCATCATACAAGTTCTTGAAGCAAGGGAGGAGTGTCCTAGATCAAAGCTGAGCTCAAGTGCAAGTGGAGTTAGTCCATAGAAGCCTCCACTCAATTTCAAGAGCTCAAACTTTCAGCAAAGCTTCATCTCAACGAGACGAAGCTTCTCCATGGGAATCGAGCACCGGTGATCACCTCCGGCGAGGATAGCCATTTTTCGAGCTCAAATTCAATGTGGTTTGGAGCTTTGTGAAAGAAATTTTTATGGCATAGGATTTTGGCCGTTAGATGTGATCTAGGATGTATGATGAAGGTGTGGGCCAATTCTGTAATCAAGCTCAATTGAGCACGGATCATGGCTTTAAAATGGGATCCCCATAGGAAATTGCAGGGATGGATCTCTGGCCATCCATCCATGCATTTTAGATGGATTTTTGAGATTAAAATGTGTAATATATTTATTTATTTCCTACTTCGTTTCAGTTACGTATTGCTAATCCTTGATCTAGCGGTTGAGGAGAAAGCGCGTATGCCGCACTTACGATGTGATGGGTTAATACCCAATCCGATAGCACTGTAAAGCGCGTAAAGCATTAGTGGCATACGTATGGGATTAATAATATGATTAGGATTTTAATTCTAATTAATCACCTAAACTTCTAAAATTCATATCTCAATATAGAAAAAAATTAGAAAATATGAAATAAATTGCATTAGAAAGATAATTGAACATAGAATATTCTAAAATTGATTTTGATTAATTTTGAATACTTTTCTCTGAATTTGGGTTTATTGGGAATGTTAATTTCTAATTACTCTTTAATTCCCATTAATCCCAAATTTCTTGGGTGTAATTAGAGGGATGACTTACCTCCCTAATTTTCTTGGGATTTATTGGTGGAATTAGAAAATAGTTCATTCCTTAATCACTCTCTTAATATAATTGACTTAATAAGGGTATAATGGTGATTTAACCTGATTGAGATTAAGTTTTGATTTAAGTGAATGTGAGGTTTAGGAAATAATTTTGGGACACTCTCCTTAAGATATTCTTTAAACCCCCTTTATTCCTTAATCTTACCTTAATTAAAGGTTAATTCACTAATTATCCCTTAATTAATTTTATAAAATTCTAAAACTTTTCAGAACTCAATTAATTCTTCTTGGGTAGATGCTTAGGTGTTCAAGAGCCTAAGTACAATTAAGAAATCAAAATTCAATATGTGTGAGGTGTTTTGAAATTACTTAAGTTAAACCCCTTAGCTTAATTAATCATTAATCATGAGCCAAATTGCATTAGGCCCTTTTCTTCCTAGGTGCATTACTGATTTAAATTCCTTGTGTGGTTTTATGTCATCTCATTGGCTCATAATTATTTGATTAACTATGCTAAGGTGGTGTAGGTAAGGGGTAATTAACATGCTTAATTCATACACTTTAATCAAAATATAAAATGAATCTAATCACCTAAAAATTAAACAAAAATATCAAACACATGTGGGAATGGGTTAGGAACAGCAAACTCACCTCACATTTTTTAAATTAAATCAAACTCAAAATCAAACAAAATCACATTAAATAAACTTTGATTTGCTTTAAGCTTTCTTATTTCATAAGATTATCTTTAGGAATTAATTAAGGTGAATGTGTTTACATGCTTTCATTACTTTAGTTCTTTCCTAACATGCTAAATATGTGTGTCATATGATTTCATACATTCATGCTTTTCAAAATCAAATTTAAAATGAAAATGTTTCCTTTATGTCAAATTGCATGTTTTGGCTAAAGTAAGAATATGAGTGGCTATTATCACTATTAAATCAAATTATTTTCAAAATATATGAATCAATTATCAAAAAAATGAAAGTGTGTTACTTATATCTTACTTATAAGCTTGCATGTGAGTAAAATATAAGGATGTGCTTAGTAGTGTTTTCCTTCTCCTCTCTTTTGGTATAGTTTTGAATAGGATTTGGCAAAGTGTATAGTTCATTTGAAAAGAACACAATACTTGCCTAATTCCATTTTATTCATTCTATGCTATGACTTAAGAAGGACACCTACACTTACATATATAAATTGCATAAACAAAAAATAAATAAATACAAACTTTTGCATCTTTCTTTTCCATTCATTTCTTTTGTACATGTATTTAAGGAAAGTGGTATATTAGTCTGGACAACCCAGGGGTTGGCTTTAAGTAGCTAAGTAGGTCTTGTACCTTACACCCTAGTAACAATGTGCATGTACTCACTTATGCCTTTCATACATTCATATGTGCATGTGAAAATTGGATAAGAAACCCCTTTTTACTTAATGAAAATCATGCATCATAAACATTCAAATTTTCTTAAGTAACTTATTTAGCATTCATCAAAAATTATGCTAAACATTTCCATTTGTATGTATAGATATGCTTAGGATTCATTCATATGCATGATATACATGTTGAGAAAGAAATGAAGTGATGTGTATTTTTGTGATCTTAATTCACTTTATTTAATCTTAAAATGCCTTTCTTTTTGAATAGGTTTGTTTAGAGTTTATCTAAACTTAGGATTAATTAAAATACATAATAATACATTCACTAAAAAAATAAAATATGAATCCACTTTAGAAATTACTTAGGTTAGGGGAGGAAAGAGAAGTTCTCTTCTCTTTCCCTCTCTTTACAACTTAGTAAATAATTGTAGGATTCACAACCAATCAAAATATAAAATAAAATCAACCCAAAACAACTAAACACTTAAATGAAACCCTCCTCTAAGTTGAACATTCTTCACACTTAGAAAATTCTAACAAAGCCATAAGCATACCATATAAACCTTAAAAGCACACACTTTAGACTAGGTCACCACTTCTAGCTTTAGGTTAGGACGGTGCATGGTTTGATGTTTGCTTTTATTTTTTGATATATGTTTTAGTTTGGATGTCATGGTGAATGTGCGTATAATGAATGATAGGATGATTTAGTCTAATCATTATTTTTTATAAAGGGATTATGCTTAAGGGGCGTTGTAATAAATAAAAATATAAATGCTTTTGCTCTGCAGGTGCTTATACCCTTAAGCATAATCTAATAGATCAGGTGGACTTAGTTACCCATGTGTGTGATAAGTCCAATATACATGCTTGGGATTTATGTGGTTTTATTTAGCTAATCTATTTGTGTTAGTTAGATTTACTTTTCCTTTTCATGTAATTTTTGCTATTGAGATTTTGGAATGATTGTTATGGGGATTAGGATGAGCATTGGTCATAAGATTACACCTTATGTACCATGTGAAGCCTTTGGAGCAATCACCTTCCAACCATCAAAAAGAAGGAACCAAAGAAGAAAGAAGAAAATAAGAAGAAAGAAGAAAAGAAGAATGAAGAAATGAAGCTTAAAGCCCCCCCGGTGCCCAACCACAAATGGTCTCTTATTCTTTTGTGTTAGCTTTATAAATTGATTGATGATTTATTTAGCTTGTGCATTAAGATGGCATCCTTTTCCTAATTTTTTCCTTGCTTGATGTATGGCCTAGATGAGGATTAGGCTCTTAGGAAAAAATAAATCTTCTACCAAATTTAACAATTCAAAATTAAAAAAAATAACTCATAACCTCGCCTAAAGCTTAGGATAAAATCAAGATAAAAGAATTAGTAACCCCTTAGCTAGATGAGTATTTCTTTTATAACATCATGCATAAATGCATATTATTTTCACTCTTGATTGGAGGGCTTTCACCTTTGCAGAGAAACTTGGCTTGACCTTTGAGAGCCATGGTGGAAATACACCTCCTCCCTTCTCACTGATTTTGGCCAATAATCTTACTTCTCATGCATTAGGCTTATGATTCCTATTAGCCTGAGTCAAATGATTCTCCAAAAATGAAAATAAAATATAATATGATTTGCATTATATTTAGGTCATTTAAAGCATACCCTTACATGATCTAGTCTCTTTAGGGAGTGAGTTTAGGGACTTAGTCTCTTTCTAAATAAATAACAACCTAGCTATCTTGTATAAAATATATGAATTATCTACATGAATTTAAAACTATAAGAGGAGTTAGTTGGCAGCCACCCCTAGGCGGTTGTAAGTCCAAGCAGTCGGATGGTTTGCCCTCTCAAATGGAGGTAAACCAAATACCCATTTTCACCTTAGACTTAGGTCATGCTTTTGGCCTGAAAGCTCCATGATTTAGGTTCTAAGGTTGCTTCTCTTTGGCCATAAGCATAAACCCTCACCTCTTTGGCATTTCCATAATCTTGTGTTATGGAATCATAGTCTAAACTTCTAATAAAAATTCAACTCAAATAAATAATTCAATTTCAAAATATAAAGCCCAACCATAGATAGTTTGAGATGCACTAGGTTTCTTAGATCATGCATCTCTACTTATCTTCCTTTGGCTTCAATAATAACTCTCTTTGATCAATCCCATTTGATATACGAAATAATAGTCCTATTGAAATCTTTGGACAATGATCATTTACCTTCGAGAGTATTCTAAGGATCTCATTCCTTATGATGTAATTAACTATGGGGCTTGCCCTGTAGGAACTTAATGAACCGGTTTAAAATAAACCCTACTTTACTTTTCATGTAAAGTAGGGAAGAATCTTTGTACATGCAAACCCATTGTCCTTAGGAGTCCTTGTTGAGGTGATTATGTCCATTGTAGGGTGGTGACTTCTATCTTTAGATATACCTCTCCTCAATGTGTGCATCACCCTCAATAAGTACATCATATCTAATGTAAAAATGCATAAAAAAGAAGTATATTTCTATCTTCATTTTATCAATAGAGTGAAGATGGAAGTATATATATTCTTAGAAATTCTCATTATAAAATTTCACCATATATCCTTAATTAATTTGAACTAATTAATTTAAGATTTAATTTTTCTTTACTCACTTAGTTCTAATTAATCTCAACTTTGATTATTTATGACCTCTTCTCTAATTTTTTGGGATTTAATGGTTAATTAATTGGAAAAAATTAATTGATTAAAATTAATAATCTTCTTCAATTATTGATTAAGCATATATAAATTAATTAATATCATTTATTATTGTTTAATGTGAGAGATTTATGGAATGTGATTATTCTCATAATTTCTTTCCTTAAGTTCACCTTATTTTTCAACAAAATTAAATAGATTAATTGGCTAATTAATTAATTAGTTTAATTAAAATTTAAAATATTTCATCTAATTAATTAATTCATTTAGACTGTGCATTTAATAATTTAAGAGAGTTAATAAAATTATGATTTATCATATGTGAAGATCATAAAGTAATTAATTAAGTTCTTTAATCTAATTAACTAATAATTATAGCTAATTGCATTGGCTCTTTCATTCCAAGAGTGGTAATTTACTTTTTAATTCATTTTCATATCATAGTAGCTCACAATTCTTAGGATAATTACTTTAAGGTGACATAGGTTAGGGTTAATTAATGAACTTAATTCATATGACAACTTAATTAATCCATAAAATCAACTTAATCATTTTATTAAATTACCTCACAAACATAGGGGATGGGATTAGGATTAGTAAACTTCTTCTCACATTCCTTAAATCAAATTAAACATGAAATTAAAAATGACATTAAAAAGCTTTGGTTTACTTTAAATGATTTTATTTGATATGGTTGTCCTTATGAATTAATTTGATTGAATGAAATCATGTGTTTATATTCACTTATTCCTTTTCAATCATATAAAATATTGTATAATGTTTAATTCCATGCATCCATTCCTTTTCAAAAATTAACTAAATCAAATGATTTTTCCTTTATATATGCTTGCATGTGTTGATTTAATTTAATATATGTGTGACTACTATCATTACTAAACTCAAATGTATTTTTTAAAAGCTTATAAATGAATCATAACATATGTTAGGATGCTAGTTATAAATACATCAAAAATTTATGTAATTATAACTTAAAATGTATGAAGTGAAGCTTTCTTTCCTTTATTCATGTGTTGATTTACACAAGTGAATGCTAATGAGTATATAATTTGGACCTCTCGAGAATACGAGTCTTTCGCTAGCCCCAAGGAGGTCATTTGATTACCTCACTTCCCTGGTTAACAAAGCACACACTCATTTGATTTCATTCTTATGTATTTCTATACTAGAATTTGTATAAAGCTTTAATTCATACATATAAATAATTCAATTAAAGAAAATATAATTTCTTGCATGATTTTCATCCTCTTAATTATGAATACATGTGTATGTATTTAAGAAAAGTGGGTATATATCTAGACATCCCAGGAATATGAGATTTTAGCTAGCCCCAAGGATGTCATTTGATTACCTCACTTCCCTGGTTAACAAAGGCACGTACTTGCTTATGTCTTTTATACATGTATGTGTATGTTTAATTAGAGAATGATATTTTTTTCTATCAAAAATGCATGCAGTCATAATTATTTAAGTTGTTGAATTAATTAATCATGTGATTGATAGCTCTCTTTCTTATATTCATGTATGCAAATTTACATAAATATGAATGTAATGAGTATATAGTTTGGATATCCCAGGAATATGCTTTAGCTAGCCCCAAGGAGGTCATTTGATTACCTCACTTCCTAGTTAACAATGACACGTACCTATTTAATTTCATTCTTATGAATTTTTGTATAAGAATTTAGATAGAGCTTTAAAACTAATATGATTAAATAATTCAATCAAATGGAAAATATAAACTTCAAATATGCATGCATCCATCATTTAAGTGTTCTAAAATATATTGTATGTGTAGGTATACTTAGGATTCAATCATATGCATGTTACATGTGATAGAAAGGAATGATTTAACATGTGTCATGTGACAGTATCTTAATTCAATTAATCTTAAGATATATTTCACATTGGAAAGAATTATTTAAAGTAAATCTAAACATAGGATTAATTAAATCATTTAATAAGCCATTCACTAAAGAAAACTTAATTAAATTAGTATGCTTTAGAAAGTGACTTAAGGTAAGGATGAAAGAGAGCAATCATCTTTCTTCTCTTTATAACACTTATTTGTTAAGTGTAATCATATGAAACAAAAGAAAACATAAGTTAAAATTCTCAAATCAATTAAATAACTTCAAGTGAAATCAACCCTTTCTATTAAATGAAAGTCATTAATACTTAGAAAATTATAACACTAATGCTTATTTAAGACATGCCACACAAGCCTTAACACACACATTAGAACTAAGTCACTGCTTCTAGCTTTATGAGGATGGTGCATTGTATGATGTATATTTTATTTTGTGATGTATTATTTTAGACTGGATGTTAATCCGATATTAGCTTAATCATATTTTCTACAGGGATTGTGCTTAAGGGGTGCTTAAAATAAATATAAATGCTCTCTTTGCAAGTTTCTTAAACCCCTAAGCATAATCCAAGATTGGATAAGTGGGCATGGTTACCCATGTGCAGGGTGTTAAGTCTAAATTATATATAACTACTGATTATATGTATGTTTAGCTAACCACTATTTTGCAGGTGTAGTTAGATTTACTTTTCCTATTTTTGATATAATTTTGTATTAGAAATTAGGATTAGTGCTATGGGGGTTTATGATGACCATTGGCTAGAAGGCTTTGTCCTGAGGTGCCGTGTGATGCCTTAAAGCCCACCAAATCAAAGGAGGAAAGAAGTGAAGTCAAGAAGAATGAAGATTTGAAAACCCCCCATAGTGTTTATTCATTTATAAATTATAATTATTCTTTCATATTCCAGTTGTATAAAGGTAGAGCTTGGCTATCATCTTTTCTTTTCGGGTTATATGGCGGTACTGCATTGGCCTCTTAGTCCTTTACGTTAGATTTATAAAATTGATTGATGTTATGTTTAAATTTTGCATTAAAAATGACATGCTTTTCCTAATTTTTTAAAACATTGATGTTTGAATGTGTGGCCTGGATGCGATTAGGCTCTTAGGATAAAATAAATTTTCTACCCAACTATAACTCATAATTAAAAATTAAACAACTCATAACCTCATAATAAAATATATGCATTAAATTAAGATAACTAAAAGATTTAGTAACCCCCTAACTAAATGATTGAATGTTTCACAACGTGCATATCATATTAACTTATTCTTGAAAATATGGGTTTCCATCCTTGCATGATAGAGGAATGCTTGACTTGTGAGACCATCCCTTGTGGCAAAAAACACCCATTCTCGCTGATTTGGTCAACAACTTTACTTCATCATGCATTCAGGCATACAAAAATCCTAAAGCTTTTGTCAAAATGAAGTGTCCACAATCAAATAAAATTATACTTGACCTATGATGGCAACACCGATTGCCCCTCAACAGGAATCTCATGGCGTATTCATGATAGAATAATCATGTCTGAATGGCCGTACGGCAGGCGATCAAAAAAATCCATCAAAGTAGAGGTTGCCGACTATCGGGCATACCTCTATCACTCTCTCCTACTTTCCTGGGAAGATACCGAGCCTCCACGGCTCTCTCTCTCTCTCTGGATATGACCCATTAACACTCCTAGGGATCATGGATCGTAAGTCAAATAAGGTACCGAACTTTGAGAGTCCATAAGCTCTGCCGACCTGGTGTAGAACAGTCCTAAGTTGGGCATAGAGCCTCCCATGCTCCCGTGTCATAGTATCTTTGGTGGTGGAGAAGATGCAGTGATCTCGCAATCCTCCTCTCCATCGAGGTGAGAGGGGTGGAACTACCACTCGGTGGAGAAGTCTCACGAGGAGAACCCTCCCCAACTATATGGGAAGCAACGTCAAGCTCTGGATACATGACCCTACATCTTATTTTTTGATCTTTAGTGCAGTGAGCAAGGGCAGAGCGGGGAGGAACCTACCTCAAAGATGGAGAAGACTATCTTAGAGGCTAAGACAGCCTTCCCCTTTGGGGTGACCAACGAGGTAGCGACTCTGAGCTATGAATGGCGGATGGGCGTCTTGAAATTGACACCGATAAGGGAACCATTGCAACCTTCCTCTTCAATGAGAAAAACTTAGAGTCATATGGGATATTCAAGCGGATGAGTGGCGTCTATCCCACCACCTCCTCCCTACTAATGGTTGTGAGGGCTACCCCCTCATAAGTAATATGAACCCCCTTAAATCCACAGCCAAAGTAGATCAGGTTGGCGGCATCAGTCGTGGTGAGATTGTCCTAATCTAAGGCCAGATCTAAATCAAAAGGAAAAGAAAAGATGAACTTGTTAGGAGCCATGATCACTGTACTGACTGGAAGCTGGATTAACTAACTATACTAAAATCATTGCATTTATTGAAATATAATTGAGTCAGACCCTTGCCTTGATGTTTGCCTTCAATCATTGACTTTTATACTTAATTTGGAATTTGAACCCACACTTAACAAATTTAGGTATGCTAAGTGGGGTTCATTGAATTTTGGAGAGATTTTTTATATTTTGAGGAGAGACTTTACCAAATGATTTTGATTTAGACCCATACTCAACTATTTTAAGTAGGTTTGGTGGGTTCAAATATTTGGAGAGACTTTTAAAGATATTTATATTATGTATCTTGTTTGAAAATTTTGATTTAGAAAACCCTCACTTAGCAAATTTTGGTATACTAAGAAGAGGTTTTGATTATATGTTTAAAGATTTTGTGAAAGCATCTTTGCTTGTGATGGTTGGTTATGTGTGACATATGTTGATTTGAAAATGGGGCTTCTTACTTAACAAATTTGGTATGTTAAGTAAAGGCCAAATCTGGTTGATATATGTTTGAGAATGAGACTCTCACTTAACAAATTTGGTATGTTAGGTGGAAGTCAAGTGTATTTATGATTTGAAAATGAGACTTTTACTTAACAAATTTGGTATGCTAAGTAGGAATCAAGTGTGATATGATTTGAAAATGAGATTCTCACTTAATAAATTTGGTATGTTAAGTAGGAATCAAGTGTGTTTATGATTTATGTTTTAAAAATGAGACTCTCACTTAACAAATTTGATATGTTAAGTGAATACCAAGTGTGATTTAATTTGCTTTTGAAAATGAGACTCTCACTTAACAAATTTAGTATGTTAAGTGGGAGCCAAATGTGATATGATTTGTGTTTTGAAATTGAGACTCTCACTTAACAAATTTGGAATGTTAAGTGGAAGCCAAGTGTGATTTAATTTGCTTTTAAAAATGAGACTCTCACTTAACAAATTTGGTATGTTAAGTGGGAGCCAAATATGATATGATTTGTGTTTTGTTTGCTTTTAAAAAGGTTCTTACTTAACAAATTTGGTATGTTAAGTAGGAGACCAAATGTAATTTAATTTGCTTTTGAAAATGAGACTCTCACTTAACAAATTTGGTATGTTAAGTGGAAGCTAAATGTGATTTATTTATTTTTGAAAATGAGACTTTCCACTTAACAAATTTGGTATGTTACGTAGAATCAAATGAGATTATGATTTTTGAAAATGTATGTTAAGTAGGAGTTGAGTATATTATGATTTTAAAATGAGACTCTTAATAAATTTGTATGTTAAGTGGGAATCAAGTGTATTTATGATTTTTGAAAGAGGAAATCTATTTAACAAATTTGAGTATGTTAAATAGAGTTCAATTTATTTTTGTGAATTTTAGAAATAGGACTCTCAATTAACAAATTTGGGTATGTCAAATGGGGTCCAAAATGGTTCTTGATTTCATGTGTGTGATTTCTTGCTTTTGAAAAGAGGGAAACTTCAACTCTAACATATGTGAAATATGTTAAGTGAAGTTTCAATTTTATGCTATGAGTTTATTTGAAGATAGGATCTTTATTCAACAAATTCGAGCACGTTGAATGAAGGTGGTTATCTTCAAAGTGTGCTTTTGAAAAAAGAGAAACTCCAACTCTAACATATGTGATATATGTTAAGTGGAGTTTCAATTTTATGCTATGATTTTATTTGAAAATAGTATATTCATTCAACAAATTTGGGTATGTTGAATGGGGATAACTACTTTCAAAAAGATGCTTTTTGAAAAATGATTTTGTTTTTTATTTTGAAAAGAACCTCTATGTAACAATCATGGGGATTGTTAGAAGAGGTTTGGTTATATGACTGCTTTTTGAAAATTTCTTATGAATTTTGTGCAAAATCTTTTGTTATGTGAATTTTAAAAAAGTGCTTTTGGAAAGTGACATTTTGCAAAAAAGTTTATTTTGTTAAATATTAAAATGAACCTTGCCTCACCAAGCTAGTGGTAAAGAGATTCTAAATTTTTGTCATCTCCTTTTATTAGTTAATTTTATCTTTCACCTATTGGGAAATCTAATATGGTTTCAAGACCTACAAAGAGTGAGGTCCTAAAACCTAGAGGGTGTTGACTAGCTTTGCTTAAGAATGAAATAAGCTAAGTGCCAATGGAAGGAAAGATAATCTTGGACTCATATGAAATATAAGTCCACTATCGATGCTTGGAGACAATAATTGTCTACTATAAATGGAGAGAGGAACTCTCCCTAGTGGAGTTGCCAAAAAAATCTGTGGTGTTTATTTCAATTTGTGTAAATGGGGGACACTACACAAATCTAAGGGTGTACTTATTGAGGTGATCGAGTACGATAGTAAGGAATAGTGCACTATCTCGAAAGATAGAAATCACTACCCTATAATGGGCCTTATCACCTAATAAGGACTCCTAAGGCATGGTCTTAAAATATACCAGAGATTTTTTTCTTACTTTATATGGATGAATAAAATAGGGTTTATTTAAACCAGGTTCTAAAGTTTCCTATGGGGGCAATCCCCCATAGTTAATTACATTCTAAGGAATGTGAGTTCTTAGGAATACTTTCGATTAAAGTAGAAAATTATTGTCTCCAAAGATTTCAAAGATACAACTATCAATAAATTAGCTATGTTAGAAAATCAATTGGGATAGATAAAAAATGAGAGACTTATTATTGAAGCCAAAGGGAGATGAGTAGAGAATGTGATACTAGAAAATCTAGTGGGTATTCCAACTTATTCTATGGTTGAGCTTTATATGTTTGGAATTAAGGAGAATTATATGTTTGAGTTAAAATTTATTAGAAAATTAAGACTTATATCCCACAATACAATATTATGAAAATACCTAAGAGGTGAGGATTTATGCTTGTAGCCCGAGGGGAAATAATAATATCAGATCCTAAATCTAAGGAGCTTTAGCAAGGGCCAAAGCATGCCCTAAATCTAAGGCAAAAATGGGTATATTATTTATGTCCACAAGAGAGGGTAAATCACCCGACTGGTGGACTTATAACCGCTTGGAGTGGTAGTCAGCTAACTCCTCCTATGTTTTAAAACCATTTAATTAAGTCATATGTTTTGCAAGATTGTTATGTTGTTATTATTTAGAAAGAAATTAAATTCCTTAAACCCACTCTCTAAGAGACTGGAGCACGAGTGGTATGAATAATGACTTAGTCTAATGCAAATTTTATCAATTTTTATTTGATTTTGGACTCTTCATTTTGACAAAGGCTATAGGATTTTTATATGCCTATATGCATGTTGAAATGAGTTATGGGCTAAATCAAGAAAGAAGAGGGTGAAGCTCCATTAGTAGGAGTTGCTCTCATAGGTCAAGCGATTCCCATATGTGCAAGAACGGAGGCCCTCATTTTACAAGAGTGATTCAAGATGATATGCATGATATTAAGCATACAACATCTAGCTAAGGGGTTACTAAATCTTTTAATTATCTTGATTTAATACTTAAGCTTTAAATAAAGGTTTGAGTTGTTTAGAGAATTAGTTATGAGTTGTAGTTGGGGCAGAAAGTTTATTTTTCCCTAAGAGCCTAACTAGATATGAGCCACACATTAAATCACCATGCATGAAGAAACTAGGAAAATACATGTCATTTCTATTACACAATTGTAAATAAAGCATCAAATAATTTATAAACTGAACGTAAAAGAATAATAGGCCAGTAGTTGAGATGCCGTAGATAACTCGAAAAGAAATGGGTATGAGCTCACCCTTATACAACCCGGTATATAAAAGAATAATTACAATTACATAAATGAATAAATATTATGGGGGTTTTCATTCTGCATATCTTCATATCTCCTCCATTTTTTCATTTGGGTTTGCTTGCTCCAAAGGCATCTCGGGGGCCTCCTAGGATAAAACCTTCTAGCCACCGCACATCCCAATCCCCCATAACACAAATCTTAATTCTAATACAAAATTACATCCAAAATAAGAAAAGTAAATCTAACTACACTTGCAAGACAAGTATTAGCTAAATACACCATACAACCCAAGCAGTTATATATATAATTTGGACTTAGCATCCTACACATGGGTAACCAAGTCCATATGTCCTAACTTAGATTATGCTTAGGGTTTAAGTAACCTACAAAAGAGAGCATTTATATTTATTTTTAAGCACCCCTTAAGCACAATCTCCTGCATAAGACATAATTAGGCTAAGCGTGGCCTGACATCCAATCTAAGAAGCATACACCCTAACATACATTCTACAATAATATATAAAATCAAACATACATCAAACTATGCACCACCTAACATAAAGCTAAAAATGGTGACATAATCCAATATGTGTGTATTAATACTTGTATGGTATGCCTTAGCTAGGCTTTGTTGTAATTTGCTAGTATGAAGAGATTTAATTATGAAGGGTGGTTTCACTTTAAATGACTTAATTGATTTGTGAGTTTTGCTTAAGTATTTTCTTTTATTTCACTTGATTTACACTTAACATCTAAATGTTATAAAGAGAAGAAAAGAGAGGATCACTCTCTTTTATCCCTACCTTAAGTCACATCTAAAGCAAATTAATTAATCGATTCTCTTTATGAATGACTTATTACATATATTAAATTAAATCCTAAGTTTAGGTTCACTTTAAATAATCTCATTCAATAAGAGAGGCATCTTAAAATAAATTTGAATGAACTACTATTACATGACACATATCCATCCATTTCTTTCCATCATATATAACATGCATATGATTAAGCCATAAACATATCTATACATGCAATATATTTTTGGCACACTTAAATGTAAGATGCATAAAATGAGTTTTATAGAAAAGAGGATTTTCATTCATTAGCTAAATACACATCCAAATGTATAAAAATTTTAAGCAAGTCACATTATTGTTTTGCACCTGAGGTAGGAACCTCTTGGGGCTACTTAAAATCGTGCATCCCAAAATGTCAGATAATATACCCACTATAAACATATGGATGTATAAGCAACTATAAGAATAGAAAACCATGCAAAAGTATAATTTGATTTATTTTATTTAATTTTATGAATGAATTAAAGCTCTATTCCAATTCTAATCTCAGGATGCATAAGAATGAAATCAAATGGGTACGTCACCATTATTCTACACTAGGGGAGTGAGCTAGGAACCTCCTTGGGACTACTTAAAGTTGTGTCCCAATGTCAACTAATATTTAACTTATGTAAATCAATATATGAATGAAAGAAGAAAACTTCACTTCATACACTATGTTTATATTCACATGCACCTCCTATGTATGTATAGCTAATGTCACAACATATATTGTTATTCATTAATAAGCTTTAGAAAAAATATTTGAGAATTTATAGTGATAATAGTCACACATATTTCTAATTAAGTGAACACATGTCAATTTGACATAAAGAAAATCATTTATTTTTAATTGATTTTTAAAGAAATGAATGCATGAATCAAGTGGCACAACATGATAGAAAGAAATAAAAAAATACAAGTAATTTCATTCAACCCAACTAATTCCTAAGGACAATCACATTAAATAAGCTTATTTAAGATGAACCAAAGTTTCTTAAAGTCACTTTTGCTTTATGTTTTGGTTGATTTAAGAAATTGAGGCTTAGTTTGTTGATCTTAACCCATCCCCAATTATGTAAATTAATTGGGTTTAATGAGGAGTGATTAAGTTGAATTTTATGGATAGATTAAGTTAAGATAGGAATTAAATCAATTAATTAACCCTTACCTACATCACCTTAAGTTAATTAACTAAATAATGATGAGCCAACATGATATGCAATCACATAGAAAAGTAAATTAGCAATGCTCCTAAGAAATGGAGGGGCCTAATGCAATTGGCTCATAATTAATAGTTAATTAAGTTTAAGGAATTTGGTTAATTAGCTTTATGATTTTTCTACACATGTAGACCAATCATAATTTCATCAAGCTTCTTTATATTATTAAATATCTAAATATCTACCTAATGTTAATTAATTCAATTAAAGATGATTTGAAATTAGAGTTAGATTAATTAAACCATAAATCAATTAATTTAGCCTTAACCATCCTTGATTAGTGAGATAAAATTGGCTTAAGGAAAGAGACCAAGAAAGGCCTCAATCCCAATCCCGCTTTGCTTAATTAAATTCTATAGCAATCCAAATGTTAATTTGAGTTAATTGATTGGTGTGATTAATGAATTCTTGATTAACTCTTTAAAGAAAATGATGGGGCTTAAGGAAAGATTAGAAGAAAGGTCTCAATCCATTTCCTTAAGTCCCTTCACTATTAACAGGTCATTAAGCTTAATTAACTAATTTACTATTCATTTGATTAATTATCCTTAATAAACTAAAAGGAATTAAGCTTAACCAATTGATTACCCTTGTCGACTAATAATTTCTAAGAAAAATGAGAGAAGGAGAGGTCATCTCCCTAAACATCTCTAGAAAGTTTAAAATTAATCAGATGATTAATTAAAGAGTAATTAACTTAAATAAATTTTAAATTAAATTTTGATTAAATAAAAAAATACTATTTTAATTTAATTAATGATAATTTTATTAGATTCTCCTATGAAATACCTTCAAAACGAGCCCTCATTTATAATTTTTAAATTTTTTTATGATTAGTTATGAATTTTTAAAGTTTTAGCATTAAAAATTAATTAAATAGCCCTAATTAAGCCTAATCCCATCGGTGCCACATGGCGCGCTTTCCATGTGGTGATGCGGGATTGGTTCTTTAAATTGTCACATCCACACACCTCACGCTGGCGACGGACGCGATGTTGATCCCCGCTGTCCGATCTTGGATTAGACGGCACAAATCAAACCCAAGGCTTAAGGAGGAAATATTGTGGCTCTATCGTGATCTAATCAAAGCCGTCCATTCCGATCACGTGGAATGGACTACTCGTGATCCTTCCTCTACACGGGAGGCGAAAAATGGAACCCATATGTTATCTCTTGTGTGATCTAAGCTCACTAAAGGTCGGATTGGCTCTAAATCGAGCCCACACCTTGCACGAAGGATCCAAAGAGATCCGGCTATGATCGACTCACATTCACGTTCACTTCACAAAAGACCAACCAAAAATGAGCTAATGATCAATTTTAATGGCCATACCTCACTGGAGCTAAGACCGGCGATTCGGGCGATTGAGGAAGCTTTGTCTAGTAGAGATGAGGTCGTGCTGAGCAACAATTGCTTTGGTTTATTATGGATTGCTCTAGAGACCAAGATCCTCCCTTTGAGCATTCAATTTTGGTAGAACTCTATCTCTGATGGCTTTGGAGCTTGGGAAACGATTTGTATGGCTTCACCTAGGTGAGGATGCTGTGTGCAAGTTGATTGAGGTTTGGTGGAGTATCAACCAAATGGGACTTTGAGTTGGCCTCCCCTATTTTGGCTTGATGTAAAATTGAAAAAGAGAAGAATGGGGGAGCTTGGGAGCTTGAAGAAAGGTTGTGGGAGACTCTCCTTTACTCTATCTATCTCACATGAAGTAGAATGCTTGAATTCCCGTTTGAATTGAGGGGTATACCCCCTCAATTGCTGAGGTGGACGGATGAGATTCAATCTCATTTTCTTGTTAGCCAGCCGCCGTAAGACCGTCAGACTTATCTCCATCGGGTCCATGTGGCTCGCCAAGAGTGGGGGAAGGTTTGGGAGGTGGCTCGAGATCTAATATGGGGGAGATTTGGTTTCCTTTGTCCAATGGGTGCTCAATTTGGAGTGAGGGGGAAGAGATTGGGTTCCCTTTGATCCTAATGTTTTAGAGTGGGCTAGGAAGATTAGGCTTACTCCATTTGGCAATTAGATGGCTGCCCAAGTGATGGGGGAGTGGACTTTGCCAAATGGGGAAGGAATCCAATGTAAAGGAGTTTGTCTAATGGTTAATCCTCTTAGGTGGGGCCCACTTGCTTATGGGTAAATTTGGGTTGGGTTTGGTCAGCCACCAAATCCCATGAGTTGATTTTGGGTGCTTAGGCTTTATTTGGTCAAATAGGTTCATATGGGTTCATGTTGGGTTGGGTTGACCAATTGGTCAAATTAGGTCAAATCAAAGCTTGAGTTAGGTTCAAATGATGATTTGAAGAGTTCTAATTCAAGTGGTTTCAATCAATTTGGCTTAGGTTTGATTTTGGCTCACTTGGATTCAAGTAGGTCAAATGGGCTAAGTTGACCGATTTGACCAAATTGATCAAATTGAGTTGGTTAGGTGATGGTTCAAGTTTAATTTGTTAATTGAAGATGATTGTAAGGCTTTGGTTTGATTTGATTTAAATTTAATTTAGATTTTGTCTATTTTGAACCTTTAGGTCAATTTGGGCTAGGTTGGGTTAAGTTGACTAATTGGTCAAATTGAGCTTGATTGTAGCTTTGGTCAAGTTCAATAAATGATTTGGAATGAACTTGAGCCATTGGTTGTAATCAATTTATATTAAATCATGATTTGACCCATTTTGACTTTTTAGGCCAATTTGGATCAACTTAGGTCAAATGATCAATTAGACTTGGTTTAGATCAATTGAGGGTTTAGTCGTGTTCAATCATTGATTATGAATTGGTTTGAATCAATGGCTTCAATCAATTTGGTATATGGTGTGTTTTGGCTAGTTTAAGTTTCATTTAGGCTAAAGGTTGACTTGGTCAAAGGAATAAGTTGACTTGGTTTGACCTAATTCAAGGTAGTTGATCGCCCTAGAATGATTGTTAATCATGATATGAGATTTGGATGGGCTTGGTTCAATCCAATTTGGGTTGAAATAGAACTTGACTCAAAAAGGTCCTTTAGGTCACTTTAGGTCAAGCGGACCTAAATGGGTCAATTGGTTTGGTTTTAACTTGATTCAAGTTTAGTTGAACTCATATATGAGTCTATGATTGAAATATAAATCCAATTACAATCAATTTAGAGTCTAATAGATTTTAGCTCATTTAAAGTTTTTAAGTCAAAAAGGCTAAGTTGGGTTTGACTTGCGTTGACTTGAGTTTAGTTTGATAATTATAGTTTCTACTTATATTTGGCTAAATGATTGACCTATGAGAAAATTCATTGGTTTTGGCTTGATTTGGATAGGATTTGGTCAAGTTCAAGAAATTGGCTAAAAAGACTTGAATTGGGTTTTGGTTTAATTTTGGATTTGATTTTGGCTATTTGAGTTTGGATTTCATTTATATTTGGGGATATAAATGAAGATATAAAAGATCTATAAGAAAATCACTTGAGTTTGGAGTGATTTGGAAGTAAATTTGACCAAGTTTATGGATGTTGATCAAAAGAGCTTAAGTAGGGAATTGATTTAGTTTGATTTATTTTTGTTATTGGAGGATGAGTTTCATTTATATTTATGAATATTAGTTAATGAATAATTGATTTATAAAGAAATCAATCAAGCTTGAGATAATTTGGATAAAGATTTGATTAAGCCTATGAATGTAGGTCCATAGGACTTAAGAAGGAATTTTGGCTTGGTTTGATTTAGTTTGATTTGATTTTGGCTATTTGAGTTTGGATTTGTGAACATAAATGAAAGAATAATTAATTTATAAAAAAATTAATCAAATTTGGGATAATTTGGGTTGATATTTAGCTAAGCTTATGAGAGTGGGTCATAAGACTATTAAGGCTTAAAAGTGAAATTTGATCTTGGATTTGATTTGAGATTGATTTAGATTTGGATTTGGTAAATGATTGAAGGATTGAATTGATCTTTGAGAAAATTAATTGAATCGGGATTGATTTGAATTTGGTTAAGGCTAAGTCTATAAGATGAAAGCAAAGGGCTTATGAAGGGTTTTAAATTTATTCATGGGATTTTATGGAGAAATCTTGAGATTGAATTTTATCATGGAATTGATTATAAGTCTTGGAAATTTGGTTTGGTGTGAATTTGAGGTTTGGTTTGAGAAGAAAACATGGATTAGGTTTAGACTACAGGGTAGACAAGTTTTCCTAAGTCTCTAAGGCATAACCTATTCCCCTTCTAAGTGTCTAGGCTTAGGTTAAGTGTTCACCTAGTCATTAGAAGTGTCTTATGACAAAAAGAACTCTTAGTGTCTATAAGAGTCCTAGACCTATGATGAGGAAGTTGAGAATTCACTCCAAAAGTGAAGTCAATAGAAACATAAGAAAATATCATGATACAAAAAGTGTATAATGAACATTAAATTTTTTTAATTTTAATAAAATAAAATATTTCTTATATATTATATAGCATGGTTAATAAAGTACACAATTAATGAAGGCATGCTACAATTCTAGTGTCTACTCCTTTATTTTTTTAAAGCCACCAACTACCATTGACATTTAAGATTGAAAGGAAGATAATTATTTTTCATTAATTAGACAAAAGGGATCAATGTCACATGGATCTATGGGCATGCTTCTCCGTTAATATATATATATATATATATATATATATATATATCTGTGTGTGTGTGTGTGTGTAGAGAGAGAGAGAGAGAGAGAGAAATCCCATGTAAAATACTTATTTTTTTAATGAATTCTTTTAAACTCAGCTAGTTATATGTTGCTATTATATATGATTGTAAGATGTCCACCCTCCTTCCTATATTCTTTTCATCCTCCGATATATCCCATCACATCTCTTGCACTTTTGGCATCTTATTCCTTACTTCACTGATGAATAATAGTGGGCATCACCTTATTCTTATCATGTCCATTTAGCTATATAATATATATATATATATATATATATATATATATATATATATATATATATATATATATATATATATATATATAAGAATAAGTCGATTAGAGTACTCAATTCATGATCCAATCTTATTTGTTCATCCTTCAACCTAACTTTGACCCTTATCAACTTCTATATATTTATTTTAACCAATTCATAATTGGGTATGATATGACTTTTATGTTAAAGTGATTGCACTACTTGCCTAGTTTTCTTCTCAAAAATAGAGGAGTTTACTTTCCTCTTCATAGCATTAACTCGATAACCTAAGAAGCATAAATAATAAACTTATAGAAGTTTACCTAATCAATTATTGGTACTAATTTAGGAGGAACAATCACTTGTAAGAAACAAGTGATAAGTTAATGATCCACACCAACAACAAATCTCTAACCCGATATGCGGGGATGCAACAAGAATCCATTTTATCCAATATGTCTTATCAAGCATAATACTCTCATATAATTATAGTAAATTAAAGTCATTTTTTCATACTTTTTAACAAAGTCTTTTTAGTCTATCTTTACCCCTCTTAACACAGGTCAAATCTAATACATTTACTCTTCGAATTAGGTCTTCGGATGGCCAGAGTGTTATGTCACTAAACCATCTAAGGCGACTGTCTTTGATCTTATTTGCCATAGGAGCTACTCTAATCTTATCACATATATATTCTTTTCTCATTTTATCTCTAAGTGTAAAGCCACTCATCCACATGAGCATCTTCATCTTTGCAACACTTAACTCTATGCATTTCTTTTACTGGCCAACATTTTGTTCCATAAAGCATTGCTGGTCTCACCACCATATTATAAAATTTCCCAAGTCCAAACAGTACATTCCTATCACACAATAGACTCGGTGCATTCCTCTGTTTCAACCATCAAATTTGAATTCTACCAATAACAACCTCATCTATATCACCATTACTTTGAACAATAGGCCTGGAACGTATAAAATGTCCACACTTTTTAATGACTTAATTACCCATCATCACCACTCTCCCACTACATCTTCTGCTATTAAAATTACACCCCATTTATTCAATTTTAAATCCGCTCAAACGAAAGCCTTTAGACTTTAATTCAAGATTTTTTTAACTCCCTCTAGTCTTATCAACAAGGAGAATATCACCAGCAAAAAGCATACATCAAGGTACATCCTCCTATAAATGTCCAATAAGGACATCCATAACTAAGGAGTTAAATGATGTACAATTGATAAAAATATTATGGTTAATTCATGAAAATGATAAATAATTTACATCTTTATCCATCAATAAATGCAATTAATATTTCCTCATAAGCACTTTAATGCTTTTCAAACTCAATATCATTGACATTCTCAATATTTGGATTACTTAATAATTTATCTAGCATATTATACTTGATTAAGGCATTATTCTTCAAAGCAAATTCTTTGTAGTGTATTTTTTTTTTCAGGCCTTTCAATATTTCCCCCCATGCTAGCTTATCTTGTGAGTATCTAAAACAATATCTCCTTAGATTCAACTAAGTCAAAGCTCTCATTAAACATATCATTATTTTTATGATGGTACAAAAAGGTATAGCCTAACTTTCCACATCATTTAAAATAGCACATTCCATGAGATTTCTTTGAATTCATATTTTTAAGTTGTTACCATCATCGAAGTGTTATCTTGCAACCTACTTCTTTTTGTTCATTTATGAAACTACGCGATAAAAAAATCTTCAAATTATAAACTAATGATGTATGCAAAACTAGTGATGCTAAATATGATGTGTTTTCATCTTCTATGATATACAACGAATATGATTTGATAGTCAAATCTAAACTCGACTCATTGATTAAATGGGTTAAAAACTTCAAATTAAACTTATCCTGCTTTTGATCAGATTCGAAGATAACATTAAATTTAGCTCGAAAGAGACAAATTTCTATTTAATAGTTTAAATTTGATAAAATTTGGAATAATTTATAGTTGATAAGTCAAAAGTAGGTCTAATTCAAATTAAATTGTCAGAATTAGGTGAAATTTGAGTTAGTAATTAGTTTTTTAGATTTGAACAGATTAAGGGTAAATCAAAACTCAAAATTTTAAAGTTTAGGGGCTGTTTGGTTGCAAGTAAAGTGAATGCACTGTAATTAGTTTACATGTTTTATTTCTTTTTTGTTGTTTGGATGGAAGTAAAATAAATACAGTGTAATTTTTTGAGGTAAACCTAAATCCCCAATAACTTTATTTTGCATGACTTCTAAATACCGAAAATGGCGTATTTGAAATCCTGAGCGAGCTGAGAGGGATTTGCTTTTTTTGAATTTGCCTTTTTTATTCAATTTACTTTTGTTTTTCGGGCCAAAGCAATTTGTTTTTTCGATTTTGCTTTTTTTTTAATAAAATTATATATATATATAGTAATAAAATTATATATATATATATATATATATATATATATATATATATATTTGATTTTTATATAGTAATAAATCATAATATAGTAATAAAATTTGTATATATTAATATATATAGTAATATATAGTGATAAAATTAATTATAGTATTATATATAGTAAAATTAATCATAATATAGTAATATATATAGTAAAATTAATTATAGTAATAAAATTAATTATAGTAATATATAGTAATTATAGTAAAATTAATCATAATATAGTAATATATATATATATTTGATTTTATATAGTAATAAAATTATATATACAATTTGTTTAATATAGTAATAAAATTATATATATATATATATATATATATATATATATATATATATATATATATATATATATATATATATTAAATTTGGGTCATTATGTTAATATAAAATGATAATATTCAAATTTCATTTATTTATAACATTAATAACTAATATCTTAGAAAATTTGTAAATTAATTACTAATAATTAAATATTCGAAATACATTATAAATGTATTTGATTTTATTTATTTTTTAGTCAAGAAAAAAATTTATTTTTAATTTATTTATAATTTAATATATATTTTTTTAATTGAATATGTTAATTAGTGAATAAATTATAATTAATTTCATATAATAAAGTATTCATAATATCTGAATATTTTCTTTACGTCCATTCACCAAACAGAAAAAAATAGTTTACGTATTTACTTTTACACAACAATGATAAAGTATTAATCTTTTATTCATTTTATCTTGTATTTTCTTCTGTGCATTAAATCATACCAAACACTTAAATGTGTAATTATTATGTAGGATCATCCAGAGTACTTACGTGTAAAGTAATCCAAATCTCGATTTCCTTTTTTTCGTGTTTGGTGCAGCGGTAATGTAATTCGTGTAAAATTTGAGTATTTCGTTTCCTTTTTTTTTCTTTTAGTGTAAACAAAATACGCTAAAGCAAATCGTTTACAGGTGAGCGGAAACACGCGGAGCGAAATTTTTTTTTTCATTTTGGGAGAGCGCTTGGGAAATTTTTTTTAATTTTTAATTTATTTTTTTTTAATCCTGAATTGGTAATTAATTTTAACTTTAATTAAAATAAATATTATTATAACTTAATTAAGATTTAATAAATATAATTATATTTATTCAAATTGAAGATAAATAATTCACGATAAATAAAATAAAATAAAATAATAATTAAATTTTTATTTATTTAGTAAAAAAATAATTAAAGCATAAATTATTTATTAAAGAAAAATTATTTAATAAATAAATATTAAATCTTGATGATTAATTTATTTAATAAAAATTCTTATTAATTAATTAATATTTAATATAGTAATAAATTATATATATATATATATATATATATTAAATTTGGATCATGTTAATATAAAATGATAATATTCAAATTTTATTTATTTATAACACTAATAATTAATATCTTAGAAAATTTGTAAATTAATTACTAATAATTAAATATTAGAAATAAATTTTATTTGTATTTAATTTTATTTTAATATTTTAGAAAATTTGTAAATTAATTACTAAAAATTAAATATTCAAATAAATTTTATTTGTATTTGATTTTATTTATTTTTTAGTCAAGAAAAAAAATTTATTTATAATTTATCTATATTTTATTTGATAATATTTATTTTAATTGAATACTTTAATTAGTGAATAAATTATAATTAATTTACATATAAAAGGTATTCATAATACAAATATTTACTTTACATTCATCCAACCAAATATTTACAATACTGATATTTACTTTACTTTTATATGCTCAAACAGAAAATATAGTTTACATATATTTACTTTATATATAACCAAACAACTGTAAAGTATTCAGAATTCACTGTATTTATTTTACACTGTATTCATGTGTAATTATTATGTAGGATCAATATGTAATTGTTTTTTTTTTTTCTTTGGTTGATTTATATAGCGTTCAATCTAGGTGCAGAGTTAGCCGCCATCTCCGTCGTCATTGCCCTAAAGCGTCCATTTCCGGAGCATCTGAAATCCTAAAGCGTCCTATTTTTGTTTCCTCTCAGATCATCCAATCGGCACCAACGGTCTGAGGGTTTTCGAGGAGAGAAGAACAGCTCGACCTCATCACGAATTTGTTGTTTTCTTTTCCTAAGTGTTCTCTGGCCAATGGCTCAGCCGATGGATGTTCTCCGAGCAGCGACGGAGGGGGTGTCGACTTCATCTACCAAGCAGCGGATTCGTATCTTCCGCGAAAACCTGCTACCACTGCTGCAGATCAAAGGTGTGCTAATTTGCTAAACCACTCATCGAGCTCATAGATCTGTTAAAGATGTTGGATGATAGCCGGCTTGATTCAGTTAACGATGTTTTGGTTTAAGGTTTTGCATTTAAGTACTAAACTGAGTTTTGCATTTAAGTACGTCTGTTCTGCGCAAATTTGATTCTTTGGCCTTCTTTTTAATTCTATGACTTCATATTCCTGTTGAAAGGGGGTTCGAGTTTGTGGCGTTTTTTAACTTATGCAAGGTAGCAGGAAGTGTTTTTTTGTGAAGTTTCCAGCTTTTAAGAGTGTACTTCTCACCGAAGTATCCAACTTCAGGAATTAATCCAAGTGTCTTGCTCGAATAAAGTAGCACTTCTCCGTTTGTTATCCTGCTTTGCAGAGATGCAAAGATTTAACATGTTATGACTAATCATTGGGCTATCATCGTACCATACTGGAAAAAAACGCTTTACATGCAATCTCAATAAATATATGTTTTGATGCCAAGGGATGTTGCCAGTGCTCTTGGCGCTTCAGTATTGATCAGCATTTGATAGAAGATCTTGCCAAACTAATTATGAATCCGGATATAAGTTGTTTTACATTTGATTATTTGGAGTTTTATTACTGGGGATGTCTAAACCCTATTTGATTTCACACCACTATTTTTTGCATTACAATAAATATGCTCATGATGGAATGGTTACAATCAACTAACAAATAGATTAATGGAGGTCCTCAGTTTTTATTGGCTTGACTGTCCCATATTAATTAATGTTTGATAGCAATATATAAGCTTAAAATTCTTTGTTCAATCGATCACCAGCATAATGATGCCATTAGATCCTGATGTCAAATTGGCAACATAGTGCTCCTTCTGCAATAATACAAGCACAAAGCATGGCAGGCTTTTGCTTAGTTGGCATTGCCATGGCAAAGGCGGTTGACAAGTGGACATGTTACCAACATAATGTATTGTGGACCACAACAAATGAACATAAGCCTTTATGTCCTTGTTCCCTTTTTTGGTTCATGTACGTTGTGAGTTTGTTTTATGATATATCTGCTTGAATGCAAAGACCATGTGGTTTAATTGACCACAGTCATTTGCCTCTATCAGTCTAGTTAACATTATTGTTTATTTCATGAGAACCAGTTATGCTTTTAGTTGGCATTTTAAGGATTTTTTGTTTGATTTGAGTAATTAATATGGCATTTTCATCAACATTTTAATGACTATGTCATTCTGGATGTATGGTTATTAACGCATCTGTAGGGTTGTGTTAATGTCATAATCTCTCAATGTTTGGCGTGGCATTTGCATGATGACTAATGTTTGTTTTGTCCCTCCTTTTGGTTGTGTTGATCTTGTTACTTGATGATCATGCATTTTTTAGTTTATATGCAAGTGATATTGTTCCTAATTTTGGAAATCAAGCTATGTCATAAAATTATTTCTGTTTTTTTTTCCCTAGAGTTAACGTCTGATGCTGCGGAGCTATTGGTGGATTTAGTTTTTCAAACATTGTTAATATACGATGACCGGCCATCAAGGAAGGCTGTCGATGATTTGATTATTACAGCTTTAAGAAGTACTGCCTTCATGAAGTGCTTTGCTGCTGTCCTTATTCAATCCATGGAAAAGTGTTTGAAAGGCGATTGTTCTATAGGATGTTTCAAACTATTAAAGTGGTCATGCCTTCTCTTGAGATGGAGCCAGTTCACATCTTTGTCCAAGGGTGGCTTTTTGAGACTTGCTACTGCACAAGCATTTCTATGTCAAATCCTTATGCATGCTGCCCACAGAAGACGCAGGGCTTGTAGGAAATTATTTTTTCATATTTTTTCTGAGGTGAATTTCATTGATAAAGCTTTTAATTTTATGTTTGATGTGACTTTTGTATTATTGGTTGATTTAGACTGATATTACTGTTTTTCATATGCCACTTCCAGGCTCCATATATCTATGAGACGTACATGGAAGAGCTGAATGGCTCAAGAATCTCCACAAAAGATAGTTCTGATCTTATAAGAATTTTGCTGGAATTTTCAATCAGTAACTCATCATTTTTTGAGAAATACAAGGTAGAAATTGTCATGCTCATTTTCATTTTTTTTGCTTTATTTTCCTTACAGTCAATTGAGCTTCTCTATGCTTGCCGTTTCTTATATGTGCCATATATGGTATTCTTATTTATATTTTCTTCCCATGTTTGTCTCCATTCAGCCGAAGTTTCTCGAGCTATATGTGAAAGCTGTTTTGAATGCAAAGGACAGGCCATCTCTAGTGCTTGCTGAATCTTTTCAACCTCTTTTCATGCATATGGAACATGAAGATTTTCAATCCTTGTGGTTCCATCATCAATCAAGATGTTGAAACGAAACCCGGAGATTGTAATGGAATCGATTGGAGATCTTTTACACCACGCCAATTTGGATATGAGCAAATATGTCACTGAATTTATTTCAGTGGTCCTGCCGCAAGTTCGACATGCTGATGATGAAAGGAGGACCAAAGCTTTGGCTATTATAGCCTGTTTGAGTCAAATGTCCAGTGATCCAAATGTCCTTCCCTCCATGTTCAATGCTGTTAAAGCTATCATTGAAGGTCCACCCACTTTTTATGCATTATTTATGAACATTTATTGTCTAGTTGATATGAAGTTTCATTGCTATTGGTTTGATCAAATTTCAAAGATTTGTTTCCGGACACAAGACTATGTACTCATTAGTCTAGAACGAACAGGTTCTGAGGGAAAACTAGCCTTGCCTTATCAGAGAATTGGAATGATAAATGCTTTGGAAGAACTATCAAGGGCACCTAGTGGGAAAACACTGAATAAGCTCGCTCCTATGGTCTCAACTTTTCTTTTATCCAGTTACAAGGAGGATGGTAATGCATGAAGTGCTTTTTTTCGTTTGCCCTACAACTTTTGTTTTTCTATTCTTGCTGTCACTTTGATCGTGGAATAGTTTTTTTGTTTCAAAACCTTTGAGAATTATCCATCGTAGGGAGCGATGAGGTGAAGCTTGCAATCTTGTCTGCCTTGGGTTCCTGGGCTTCAAGATCTGCTGAAACCGTCCAGCCAGATGTAATCTCTTTTCTTATGACCGGCATAAAGGAGAAGGAAATTCTGAGGAAAGGACATCTTAAATGTTTGCGAATTATATGCAAGAATTCTGACTCATTAACAAAGGTGTGGGAATTTCATGTCACCTTTACAAGTACATTGACATGAAACCAATTCTCACAAGATGTTATTTGTTCTTATGTATGTCATGGAATATGTATAACTTTTTTCAGGTTGTTCCATTATTGGAATCACTTGTTCAATTAGTTAAGATTAGCTTCACAAAAGCATCTCAGAGATTGGATGGAATTTATGCACTTTTTTCTGTTGCAAAAATTGCTTCTATAGATACCAAAGGAGGTGCTGTTTTACTACCTTCTCTATTAGTTACTGTTGATGTTTTTATATATATTTTGCATTAATCTGGCGACTCATGAATAAATTTTCAGAGGAGATTGTGCTCAAGGAGAAGCTTTGGCATTTACTTGCCCAAAATGAATCAGCATTAATACCTTTTTCACTGGTACGCTCCTTTTGATTTTGACAGTTAATGGCTGCGAGTTAGTAAATAAAAGGAAATGAATTGCAATACTCCTGTTATGCAGTTTTCATTAATGCAATTTAAGCTTTTGTCTCTATTTCTGTCAAAATATGCTAACCAAAGCACAATGGTTCCGAAGACTATTATTAGGTTTCTTAAAATATGATATGAATACTGAGCGCACATATCCTTTTGAGGAATGCCTTTAGAAGCATAATATGGTCCTTTTTTGCATTAAAATTTAGGCTTTTGTGAGAAAGAATGCCTGTCCTACAAGCATATATTTGTCTGGCATTGATCATCTGTGCCATCATTGGTGAATGCGTGAAAGGTGCTGAACGCAGGATGCATGTTGTGGCTGCCTTTGGTTTCTCTTTTCATGAAAACACAACCTCACACTTCTACAAAATATATTTTAAGGGACACTCTATATGGGCTCTATTCTCTAAAATATTTTTCTTATGCAATTGTGTGGACTGACACATTGCCAAACAGACGGACTCAAACTTCCACGACTGATACAGCATAACATACGATGGAACCCAGATCTATTAATATAGAAAAGATTTTATTAACAAACTTGCTGTCCTAATTAAACCAATCTTGCTATTACTCTCTGTGTAGAACCTCTCTACTCAATTTATTTTCATGTTTGACCTATTTGGTCAATTCTGCTAAAATTACATTCTTTTTTTTGAGTTTGATGCTTTACCTGTTTGAACAATGGTCTGCTCATATTACATACTTGTCTTTGGAAAGTCCAATGATTCCCATTGTGGACTCTTGATGTGGTCAAATTTTTTGCAAAAAACTGTCTATTTGCTAGCAGTGGTTGTCTAATTAATTAGGTAACCTAATTTGGCTATCTCATTGGTTACATTTTTCCGCTGCTTGGTTATACAATGTATTGATTTTCTCGATACTGATTTTTAATGGTTAATTTGCATCTGAAATTCACAGCACAACGTTCTCCATAATTCATTATCTGCTTGAAATGCTATTGTGTGGGTTTTTTGTTTGACATAGACAAATTTATTAATTTGATCATGCCTCGTTGCCAGATGTTTGACCTAGAAGTTCTAATCTTCAAATTTTTGTACTATTTGCTAATAGGTTCCAAAATTCCCTAATGAAGATTGTGTTACATGCATTGATGTTCTTGAAGTGTTACTTGTGGAGCATCAGTATAGGTATCTTGGCACTTTTGGATTTATTAGAGCGTTGAAGTCAATGTTTCATAATGTTGTTTTAGTTTGTACATGACAATAGGCTTCGTGGTGGGGTTTTGGATATGTAATGCTGGAAGCTGATAAAATTTATTTTTGTACGCAGATCGTTGGAATTTTTATCTGTCAAAACATTGTTACAGGTCAAATCCATTTTTTGACTTCAAAATTTTTTTTGATGGAATCAATTTAATTTTTATTTTTTTTGTCTTTTGTGTGTTCACTTATGTTGTGCAGCTGCTGCTTTATTTTATTTGCCATCCAAGCTGGGATGTCCGCAAAGTAGCTTATGACGCTACAAGAAAGATTATTTACCCATCATTGAAATTAGCAGAGGAGCTATTAGTTCAATATAGAAATTGGTTGCCAGTAGTTAGTGATAGAATTTCAGCTATGAATTTAAGGTAATTTTCTTTTAGTTATCTATGTTATCATTTTGCAATAAAAATAATAATTTTTTTCTCGTTATATCACCTTGAATGACTGGGATTAATTGTTATCTTGCAACATTTTAATTAATGACTACACTATGACTGGATATTGCACTGCAATTTGTTTGTTTACTTCTCATAGAAATTTTCCAACTTACTTGATGACTATTTGGCTATACAGTGATGGAGAAAGTCGACTAGATTCTCAAATAGCAATTGTTCCTCCTGAGGTGTTGGTAAAGTGCTTCCTACTGATTGCACCTGCAGCGATGGGTAGTTCTTGGACATATTCAACACTTATTTTTTGTGCACATCATCCTTGCCTAGCTGGGACTTCTATTAGTGGTGCAGTTTGGAAGGTACTTGCTAATGAAATATCCTCTTGCGTGTAGTGCCCCATTTATATTGGCTAAAATCTTCTGAGATGATTTTTTTTACATTGCCAGAACAGAAAGTCATTATTACTTATTATTCCTCCTCTAATACTGCATTTTATCCAAATTATTGGATTTTTAGTTAATTTGCCCTTTAAGATCCCATGACCTGCATTACTAAACAGTTCTGCTAAGTTAACTTTCTCGTGATTTTTACTCTGGGTGTTTTGTAATGTTTACCAATTTAAGTATCCTCTATTAAACTTTGGTTATGTAGATTTTATTATCACCATTAAAAAAATTCTTTTACTTATGCATGCTGTTGTACTTACAAACTTCTAAGGAATTTCAAAGGGCCACGCAATGATTTTAAAGTTAGCTTGTATTGGTAATACATTATAGTTAAATCCATTATCGGATTATATTCAAATTATAATACTTTTGCAATGTTTTTTCTTTGATATTCTATAAATTTTATCTAGAAAAACTATAACAACAACTAAAACAAATGTAGTTTATTTTTTTAACTCTTCCTAACACAGATAATAAAAAAAAAAAAATTGGAAGTAACTTCTTTAACCAACCCAAGTTTTTTTACTTTTATGTCCAAAGGAAGCCGTGAAACTATTCTTTCAGAAGCTTGGCCTAATTGTTATAGCCAAAAATCTTGATGGTTTTCAGCTTGACTGATAGGAGCAGCCATTGTCTTTGAAAAGAAAACAGCTCTCCTGCACCTTATGGCCTCTCGTTTTCTTACTGGTTTGCCTTGGGTCCTTTCAATCCAAGGTAATGGCAGTTTGTTGGATGAATTTCCAAGTGGAAATGGAGTTTAAGGCTGCAACTGCTAAATTCCAGGTTTCAGTTCCACCCCCTGCAACTAAATTTTAAGAAAGAATAGTAGTTAAATGTTCAAGATAATAAATATCATATTCAATGAGAAGTTTGGGCATCAGAGAATCTGTAACTGGAAAATCTTGTTGCAAGAACTATTAGTAATTTCACTTCATCTCTCAACAAAATTAGTTTCTGATAGCTGACATGGTTTTTGGCTGGTTCTTATTGGACTTCCTGCAATGAATAGCCAAGAATACGAGCAGTAATTAATTTCAAAGGAGAAATAAACATGACAGTTTGCAAATGAGAACAAATAAGACATTAGGAAGTATCCGGTTTCAGGAACTGTGGCTAAATTATTTTTCTTGACTGGAATTTTCAACTTCATGGCTTAGTTTTTGAGCCTGGAAATGCTCCAAGATCTCTTGAGCATTGGTGATCCTCCAACCGAGTGACAAAATTAATGGGATTCTGGCAGCTGATGACTAGAGGGATGCAGGAATCCAACCGTGGTCCTATAATGGAAGAACCGAGAACCTTTCCATCGGAATGTCACAGGAAATGCGACTCACTGACCTATATAAAGCTTGGAGAGGAAAGAATAGCCAATCTTGGTGAGGTCCCTACCCCACTGTAGATCCTATCCTCCAAACTCTCCAAGACAAGAAAATATATCCCTAATACTAGGGAAATCTACCCTCAGGATATCCTGAACTAATTCTCAAAACAAAGGCCACTACACTGCTCATAATGAAGGTATTTATAGATCTCAATAGGAAAGAACCACCATTGAAAATTACTAAGATGTCCCTAAGTAGAGAAAAGCACAAAACCTGAAAATTACTAAGGAACCTATCTATTAGACGTCATTTCAAGGAGCCACGATTCATTTCCTAAATAATGGAAAATATGTGGCACAAATTCATTTTCTTATCAGAGAAATAGGAGTGCCATAAATTCATGTGCTTAACATGAATAAGAAGTGGCATGGATTGCTCCCTCTTCCCACTAGTTGAGATTGTCAAAAAGCTCTTATTCACAAACGTAGGTGTTCGCGTTATGTAAATGTTCGTTAGTTAACTAAACTAGAATAAAACAGATATTTGGTCGATATATAAGAAGAACGTGAACAATCATTTGTTCGATCGTGTTCGACTCGATTTAGCTCGAAATAAAAAATTATATTATATTATTATTATTATTATTTATTACTATTATTATTATTATTATTATTTTATTACTATTATTTATTACTATTATTATTATTATTATTATTATTATTATTATATATACATAACACATTTATTTATCACAAATATAAGCGTAAATGGTTTTAACTTTTGTTATCTGAAAAGATTGGCGCTCAATCCTCCTTCATACATTTTTTGGATTATTGCGTTTTGAGCCAATTTGAACCGACACACACAAAGCGATTTTCAAACGAAAGAAGGCGAATGAAATTTTCATTTTGACACGTCTAACACCAAAATAAATTTCAAACTAGCTGAACACGAACAAGAGTTCTGTTCGCTCAATCTCAGCTCGTTTACACCCCTAGTCGAGATAGGAAGTTTTGGAGAATAATTTTAATCTTTATTTTTTATAATTAATAGTTTTTAATTATTTTTTAGATAGTTTTGTGTATAAACATCAATTGAGTTAATGAACAAAGTGAGCTTTCTAATGACTTTTTTTATATGGTATCAAAGCAAAGGGTAGGATCCTCTTTGCAATTTTTTTCATCTCTTTTATTATTCTCCTATTTATGTTTGTTGTTTTAATATTTCCTTTCACGAAATCAAACATCATGAATGATGAAATTCAATCTAAAAGATAATTCTAGGGGTTACAAAACTTGTATTATTTGATTGGAACAAACTATATGAAGTTGTCTGTCTTAGATTGTGAAAATCTTTAAAAAAAAAGAAGGAAAAATCCGTTATCTTGTTGATCCTTCAGATTTGAAGGACCCAGAGTTTGTACTTTGGAATGAAGCATATTTTATGATTATATCATGGTTATATAATACCACGATGCGTGAATTTAGCTGATTATGTATGTTCCTAATAACCATAAAAGATGTTTGGGAGGTTGTTAAATAGGTTTACTTAAAAGTTAAAGATGCTACTATGAGATTAAAGTGAAGCTCTTAACATGCAAGTCAGATGATCTATTTGCCATTAGTATTTCAATGCAATGAAGGTTTACTTGGTAGAACTAAATTACTATCAAGATCTCAAGATAGAATGTCTAATTATCTTTGATCACCATTTTGACGATTAAAAGTTGATGAAAATTTAAGAGTAACACCTAGAAATTTCTACATTTTTATCCAATAATAAGAAATATAACATCTCCCCCTCATTTACTATGTTCTTAGGTAACCCATGAAACTTAAGTATTTCCTTTAAAACCATTGCATCAGTGGTTTTGGAACATGAATGGAGTGAACATCTCCCCCTCCTAACCTTGGCATTCACCCAAGTTAGGAATAACATTAACAAATGAGCATGGAGACTACATAGTAGGAGGCATAGAAATCATTGGAGATGATACTAGAGAAGTATCCTCAGAAAAGCCAGGGGCCACTTGGGGAGGTGATAGTGACTTCACTTGGCAGTTAACCAAAATCTTGGGAGAAGTCAATGTAGGAAGAGGTGTAATTTGATGAAATGCTGGTAGATGATGAGTAACTAAATAAGCCAGTATGGTAGAAGATCCTCCATTTAGGACCAATGAAAGATGAAGGTAAAATGAGGGAACAAGCACATATACAAAACCAAGAGACTGCCATAATCGGAGTAAATTGAAGTTGTTGGCAAAATGAGGTCATCACTGATGTTGGATGGACTGAGAGTAAACTCAATACCAAGGGTTGGACCAAAAGCAAATGAGATGTTGATGCCATGTGGCCTAGGCATTAAAGACAACCCACAATGTGCTACTATACACCAAAATGTTGAGTAGGGAATGTGAGCTCTATCCTGCAGCTGCAGAGCCATGAGGAAAACCATATGCATAGACGAGATGGAAGAGCGTTAGGCGAATCCCTAGCTTATTGTGTGGGACTCATGAGTCAAACTACAAAATTATATTTTGAAGCAAGCGTAGTGTGCACCTTTACAAAGAGAGAAGAGGTGCGATGCATGCTTGGGTTTATTCATGTAGGAAGGTCGTGATGCTATGAAGAATTTAATTGATTTCAATGCTAGGCTTTTATTTTTCATGCCAACACATTATTTGGTAGTAAAAAATGGTAGCATACTTTTCAATATGGGTTAGTAACCTACGCTTAGTCAAATATATGATTAATTTTGATCAAGGCTACATGCTAACATGCATTTCCAAATAATATGATCATGAAAAGAATTGCTAGGAATGTAAATCTCATTGCCTTTATGATTATATTCACTTCAAATCATTAAAGTAATGGATTAAACATATGGCATATGCTTGTGATTTGTGTTATATTTCATAAAAATCAAGCACATTAATGTTCATGTGTGTTAACGATAAGAAAATACAAGATGTGCATCCGCTTGTTCATTTTGAATACAATATTTATGCTTTAGGACAATGGTGTAATCTTGAAGATATTTAGTCCCCTTGATATTTGTTTTACTTGACGTCTTTTTTGGTGTTATATATTGTAAGGCTTGTTATTTGAAATGAGGCCGAATTCCTTTATAGCAAATAATGTCTTTATTATTGTATATTTGAATGAAATATTCTCTATTACATGTATAATACCTTTGTTTAGCATCATCCCACTTTTCACTAATATAAGCATATGACTGACTTTCTTGGCTAACAATGCCATCAATATCTACACCAATGACATTAAAGAAATCTAAAAGATTTTTACAAAATTGGAGAGTTTTAGAATTGGTGATATAGTCATATATTCTTTTATTTATTCAAAGGTTTTCTCATATTTAGTGTCCAACTAACTTGTCCTTTTTCAATGGATCCATCAAAAGGCACAATGATAATATCGAAGTTATATATAAACCATTTATAGACTATAGCTAACTTGTTAAGACTATTGACATTAGAGATTGAGGTATGGGTTGGCTAATTGATGTATTTTTTGAGGGGGGATTTACATACATAAATCTTGAAATCTTAGTATTTACATATCTCACACTTAAAACTTAATATACTAATATAACACCTAAATTCCTTTGAATGACTCAAAATTAGCACTGGATTTTTCCTTCGTCATCTTCTCCAGTAACAATTGCTGCCATTTGTGACTGGTGGTAGAGCCATGAGTTCTTATAGTTTCAGAAGTCCTTATCAAACTGCAAGGTGTGGTTTCCCTTGCATTCATGAAACACGGAGACATAACATATTAGAGATTTTGATGATTAAAAAAAAATACAGACTAAATTCAAAAAAAAAATTTTCGTTAGGAAGCCAGAAAAAATTTTAAATGCTGAATATGATAACTGTTGTAGATTCTTGTTGCAAATAACAAATAGAAAAGAGCTTATCTAAAATGCAAGAACAAGAAAGACAGGCTTTGGTAATCATCAGATGCGAGGTGTCACAGTCATAGTCATACATTGAGACATTGCGCGATTGATGATAATAGATCAAATGGCATGACCTTGTTTTCCTCTACAATTGATTTGGCTTCAATTAGTGTTTGTAAAGGAGGGAAGATGTCGGGTTTGGAGATGAAGATTTATTGTAGGCAAGCATATGGCCAAGAGCAAGAACGCCTTTATGCACAAAGCTGTGAAAATAATTTGCCATCGATAGTAGTGTATGTGGGCCATGAAGGGCAGTGTTTATGTTTTTATCTAAGGCTAGTTTTGAGGTATTAAAAAAATTTAGGTGCTATATTAGTAAATATTAAGTGTGAGATATGTAAATACTAATATTTCCAGTGCTATAGTGCTATGTATGTAATTCCCTTCTTTTTTAATTTTGAAGAATTTATGTTAAGATTTTAAAGGATACCACAATGCCAAGAATCATTTTTTTATCGCATAAACATGCACTTTTGAGATTAGTGTATTACTTTTAATTCCTTAGCTTACTTGAAGCAGATGATTGAAATGTTTAGTCTTGATTGAGCTATAAATCAATATATTATTGAAGTATGCTATTATAAAGTTTCCAATAAATGACCTATAACTTGGTTCATCAATCTCATGAAGGTATTTGGTAATATTAAACCATCGAAATGGCATTTAAATCATTCATATAATTAATTTGGTTTCTGAAATATTTTCCTTTCAACTTTGTGACGAATCTTAATATTATGTTACATGCCACACAAATCAATTTTTCTGAAAGTGTGGTGATCCTAATATTATTTCATGCATGCCATCAATCTAGGTATAAGGATTTTGTAATTCACAATGATTTTATTTACAACTTTCAATACACATACACTTGAAATTTTTTTCTTTGTCTCTAGGACACATACAACATATGAACCAGTATGCTTTCTTGCTGATAGCCTTGCTATTTTAGTCCATTTAATTGTCATTTGAGCCCAACATGCTCTATTAGTAGTGACTGACTTAGGCTGAAACATAGAGTTTTCACCTTGGGTTGAAGAAGTAGATGGCCTATTTGATTTACTCTCTCACCAGAAAGTTATTGATGTAAGCTTAAATTTTATTTTTAAATCCAGTAGCCTTATAATAAACATCTTGAAAGTTATCAAGTTTATATTAACACACTTCTAGCCTTATTTGAAAACTATTGATCAGTCAGATAATCAACTGCTGTCTATCCTTGGAAATCTTACATCATGATACACGCTCCTCAAATTGCTCAAGGCAGTTAATAATTGCTTGAGATACTGTCTTACAATAGAAGGGATCATCTACAATGTCTCCTAGTTTTAAATGAAGGAAGAGAAGAAGAAACTTTAACACACACATTTTGGTGTGATATGCATACATAATTTAAATGTAGAAAGCACTCAATTGATTACAAATAATTTTAATAGCTTTATTTAAACATTTCAAATGTTCATTTGTATTTTTTTATTTCTAACTTTTTAAAATGGTGACTATAAACCTATTTATTTTTTTTTGAAAATTTCATGTTTTTTTCACTGTATTTTCTGATGCTATGTTTCATTTTTAAATCAACAAATATATTTTGTTTTGAATTGTTTTTTTTTTTTTTTTTTTTTACGCTTGATTGCCAATTTATCAGTTTTTTATCATCCTTGCAGTACTTTCATCATAGCAAAGATATTATGACTTCCCTCTCTCTTTATATGTGTTGTATGTACACTTGCATGAATGTGTTCATGTACATTCTCTCCAGATGTTTTGCATGTTTGTTGTCAGCTCAAGAAGTAATCTTACATCTTATTGATCTTAATAGACAATTCCCTTGTTAATGTTTCAGAGGCTGCTAAGAAATCTTCGGAGGCACAATCTTGATATCATTGAAATCGTGACTGCAAATGTGGGCTTAATTAGCAAGGTAATCTCAACCAACAGTATTCTGCATCTTATTCCTATGTACTTAATTGCAACCCAACTACAAATCTAACAAATTTGAGCTTTTATCCTGCCTAATTATCAAAGAAATGTATAACATGTATAATGGTGCTTTGAACATGGTATAAGAGCACGGCTAATGCCAATTGTAATTATGATGTTAAAGCTCATCTTAATCATAATCATCATTATTAGTTTCTCTTAAGTATTTAGGGTTAGCTTTGCTGTTTGAGGAGTTTGATATTTTCTTCACATATTATTTTGACCAGCTATTCATATTAATTTGGGTCTATTTCTTGTCCTATGAATTCTTTGATGCTAAATTTATCTACTCATCATGCATTTTATATTTTCCATTAATATCACTCTATGCAATTTTCTATTATAATCATTCCCTTGCTTTGCATTTATTAATATTAAAATTCTCATTTTTGCTATACTCAAGTTAGCTTTAATTAACAATTTTTTAACGCAACACCTGCATTTATACAACATTGCAAGCCTAATTATAATTTTATGAAATTATTTTTTATTCTCATTGATGTCCTTTTATTGCAAAATACTTTTGAGGCATTTTTCTCATTTTATCACTTTGTCTTAACTCTAGAAGTAATACTTTTATACATTCCAATATTTTTTAATGATATTTATATTGCAAGTTTCTGAATGATAGATTTATGATATTTAAATATATCAAACTTAACTATGATTTTATCTTCTAATGATCAAAGTGAGGCTTTTTTTTTCATTTTACTATGTTTGTTGTAATCTATAGGTAATACTTTTATATAACTGAATTTTAATAGTACCTATATCCCAATTTTTTATATAATAGATCTATCTAAGATATTTAAATTTATTAAATTGGTGTTAATTTATCATCTAATAATATTTCTTTGTAAGTATTAATATTGCATCGATTAAAATAACATATAATATATTCGTGGTTTTTTCTACTAATTCTATGCCTTTTAAATTTAAATAATTCTTTTTAAATTTTTTCAATTATTTCAGCAGATGGCTTACCAAATCTATGATAATTAAAATGAATCGGTCTTAATGTTTGCCTTTTTCCCTTGAATGAAAATTGTTTATTCTTATTGGGTTAAGATGGAGCAAATATGTAATGTAAGAATAGTGTTGGGGCCAAAAATTTTCTTTAGGGGTGGGCACCATTTTGCATTTTAAAAATTATCCTCAACCTTCTTCATTTAGATTTCAGATCGGCATTGACAGTTTTAAATTTTTTTTAGTTAGAATATATTTATAAAAAAATATAATATAGACATGAATAAAAAGCTCGCAATTGGCGATGTCTACTATTCATATCTTAAAAGCATTGAATAATTATATCATTATCGATTCCATTAAGCATATCATTCTAATTATAAATGACCAACATATTATTCATCCACTTATCTCCAATTTTATTTTGTTGTTGATTTTATAATATTCATAGCAAAAAAGTTTTTTCAACACTTGCTATAGCAATTGTAGAGTCAATGTTACTTTTAATAATTTGAAAACAAAATAATATAAATTGTATTTTCTTCTTTCTATCATTTTCTTTATATGTATTCCAATATTTTTTAAGAATGAAAATTGTTCATCAAGTCGAATATCCAAAACATAAGTTTCGATTTAATTATACATAATCATTAAATATACTATTGTAAAACGTTTTGATAAAATCATTAAATTTATAATGTAAGTGAAAATTATATTTATGTCGTCCTAATAATAATATGTATCTAATATTCTATTCATCATTATTATTTATTAGATAAATAAATTTAACTTAAAATTTTGAGAACAATTTTTTTTTAATTATTTTATGAATAGAAAAAAATATAAATGACAAATAAAAATAATAAATATTTTTTTTTTGAATAATCTTAACAAATAAATTCTATAATTTTGGAGGGGGCACAACATAAAATTCTTTATGAATAAATGTAAAATTAGAAAGAAAAAAATCTTAGGGGGGGTGGTCGTGCCCCATGCCCTACCCCTCAACTCCTATGTGTAGGACATTATATTATTTTTATATATTATGAAATATATAAATAACTTTGAATTGTCCATTGGAGCATTTTTACTTTCTGACTATGGAACATCATAGTTTTGTTTATTCTGCACAGATCACCGCTCTTAAATTATATTTTACTGTGTGGAAAATAGTTTTGTTTTGAGTTTGTTGGATTTCAATTATTTACAAGAGGATCAAGAACCACGACAAATGACATTCTAAATGTTTATCTGATGCATGACAGTAGAGTGGTGGTCTTTGTAGTTTGAAAGCATGAATTGAAGAGAAAGGAAATTGAATAGAAAGATCTAAATATTAAATAAAGATGAAACATTGGAGAAGATGTATTAAAATAAAGATAAATAAAAAATATTAATAATGGTAACTTCAAGACTCACGTTTCAATAAGATCACATTTTGGAAGAAATTTAGGCTTCAGTCCTCATTAAGTATTTCACATCCAAAGCAAACAGTAAGTTTTCAACTTTCATTCGCACTTCAGCATAACGTGGTAATTATGGTGAAGGATTCCTATTTATAGTCTATGATTTTCATTGTAAAATTTAACAAAACTGGTATGAGGCAACTTAAAGAACCCTGGCAATAAAAAAAATCATGGAGGCCCAAATGAATTAAAATAACACAAATATGCATTACCAAATAGAATTCAGAAGCAGATTCTTTCATACTATTATTTCAGAGCTGATGTGTTGGATTGGAAGATACTTTTTACATGGCTATCCTTTGTAGTTATTTTGAATGATAATGCTACAAAAAGCTATTCATTTAGCTTAAAGTTGCATGTGAAGATTTTTTTATCTAACGTGTTAAAAAGTGCATGCAAGCGTTTCTAGTTCTCAAAGTCATGTTGCCAAGGATGCGTGTTGTTATAGTGCCATGCTTCCGCACCAGTGCAGCTTGTGATGGTAATCAGAAAGACAAGTAAAGATCTGAGATTTTAGTTGTGCAAGGGATTAAAGAAAGGTGATCTTGATAGTTGAGGGGTCACAAAAAAATGAAATAAAATAAAAATAAAAACTCAGTGTCCATTTGCAACTTAGAGGAGATGGGTTAGAAAGAATGGATACTTTGGTTTGGGCTAGGGAGAAAATTCAATGCTCAAATCCAACCTAATTTCACAATAAAAATGGGCAGAAAATTAGCATCTTTACAAGAATTTAATAGAAATAATAAAGGGTGAAGATTTGTAACGTTGAACCGAAACAATCTGGATGTGCTTGTTATGAACTAGAAAAGCAATTATTTGTCCAGCAACATTTGTTGTCATCAATCTTTTCATTGGCAAAACTTTTGATACCATATAACAACCTTGGAATGTGTTAGATCTTCAAATGAACTACAAATGCTTCGCAAGGTTTCCATATGATGATTCTTGGACTAATCAAGATGTTTTAATTTGATAAATCTCTTTCTTTTTTAAGTAGTTGAGAAAAGTGGTAGATACACAACATAGGAAAAATGCACATAGAAAACTTGGGACTATAATTTACTCTTGTCTAATTCTTATATATCATGGTGTATTCATGCCTATTATGATCATCTCGCTTGCACAAAGTTATTTTTTTTCCATTGGGCTGTAATTGTACATTGAGCTCTCAGCTTTCTAAATTAAGCTAGCCATTTTTATTTCAGGCTACAAAGTTGAGCTATTATCAGGTCTCTCTTTTACTCTATGTTCTAGTGAACATTATCATAAGCATCTGTTTATTGATGCTCTATGAAGCGCATACATTGACTTAATGACAAGGATAAAGTGATATGATATATAACTAAGAAAAGTAGGACACTCCATGCCACATTGCTATTTTTTTATATATTAATGAAAGCACATATAAATAAAATTCTTGTAATAGTAATTTTCTATTATTGGCATTGTATGGTAAAATATAATATAATAATATGATAATATATATATATATCTGGATGTGCTTGTTATGAACTAGAAAAGCAATTATTTGTCCAGCAACATTTGTTGTCATCAATCTTTTCATTGGCAAAACTTTTGATACCATATAACAACCTTGGAATGTGTTAGATCTTCAAATGAACTACAAATGCTTAGGTTTCCATATGATGATTCTTGGACTAATCAAGATGTTTTAATTTGATAAATCTCTTTCTTTTTTAAGTAGTTGAGAAAAGTGGTAGATACACAACATAGGAAAAATGCACATAGAAAACTTGGGACTATAATTTACTCTTGTCTAATTCTTATATATCATGGTGTATTCATGCCTATTATCATCATCTCGCTTGCACAAAGTTATTTTTTTTCCATTGGGCTGTAATTCGTACATTGAGCTCTCAGCTTTCTAAGTCGCTAGCCATTTTTATTTCAGGCTACAAAGTTGAGCTATTATCAGGTCTCTCTTTTACTCTATGTTCTAGTGAACATTATCATAAGCATCTGTTTATTGATGCTCTATGAAGCGCATACATTGACTTAATGACAAGGATAAAGTGATATGATATATAACTAAGAAAAGTAGGACACTCCATGCCACATTGCTATTTTTTTATATATTAATGAAAGCACATATAAATAAAATTCTTGTAATAGTAATTTTCTATTATTGGCATTGTATGGTAAAATATAATATAATAATATGATATATATATATATATATATATATATATATATATATATATATATATATATATATATATATATATATATATATTCATCACATATGAAGCTTAATGATAAAAAACTAACATTAATTATTATGATATAAATTTTTTATCATATGTGACAACTGTTATTTATTAACAATAGTTTAATATTAGAATTTATTAATCATTATTAGCTTTTTCATATTTTGATAATATCAATATTGCTTTTAAAATATTAAAACAAATCTTAGAAAATAGTTACACTAATTTTCTTGTAACTATGACCATATTGACATATTATCGATGCACAATAAATTGGAGCGTTATGGCCATCATTAGAGCAAACACTTTTTCCCTCTTCAATGACACCATTACCTTAATCTAGAAGAAAAAAGATAGCTCTTTAAGTGAGAGATTAGTGACTTACAACATTCTAATATCATTCATTATAGTTAATTTATGCCCACTATTGTTCGTCCTTGAGTATGTTTTAAGCTGGCGAAGAGTAGTATTTACAAAATACCAAAAAATCTTCACTCTATTGAGAAGTAGTCTTATTCCTCTTGGAATACAACAACAACAAGCCTTAATCCCACTAGGTGGGATCATTTGAATCCTTCATCTCATCCCTATGTGTCAAATTCTCATTTAAATTAAGTATAATAAGATCATTTTTTATACATCTTAGTCTACTACCTTTCTTAACATAAGACAAATCTATCTACTCTCCCAATCGGCTCATCTGGACATTCACTTTATGTGGCCAAATCATCTAAGCGACTCTCCCTAATCTTATCTATCACACTGAGCTACTCCAACTTTTTCCCAAATATACTCATTTTGCATTCTATCTCTAAGAGTAAAGCCACTCATCCACCTAAGCATCCTCATCTCACTTAACTTAGTCTTATGCTTCTCTTTTTTTAGCCAACATTCTCATATAAATCATCGGTCTTACCACCATCTTATAAAATTTTTCCTAAGTTTAAGTGAAACTTTTCTATCACATAATAATAGGCGGATATTCCTCCACTTCAACCATCCAACTTGAATTCTACTATTAACATCTCCATCTATTTCACCATCATTTTGAATAATAGAGCCTAAATATCAAACGCTCACTCTTATTAATGACTTGTTCACCTAATGTCACTACCACTAACTTCTACTAAAATTACACTCCATATATTCGCTTTAGATCTACTTAAATGAAAACTTTTAGACTCTAGAGTTGATCTCCATAATTCAAGTTTCGTTGGACTCTCTAGTCTTATCAACAAGAAGAATGTCATCAAAGAAAGCATACAAGGTACATCTTCTTGTAATGCCTAAGAACATCCATAACTAAAGTAAAAAAGATAAGGGCTTAAAGTCGATCCTTGATGTAATCCAACCAAGTAGGAAAATATTTTGTCAATCCTCCTTGTGTTTGGACACAACAACTCTAGTATACATATCCATGACTTGAATATAACCAATATTAACTCTTTCGTTCTAGAACTCTCCAAAGAACATCTCTTGAAACTTTATCATAAGCTTTCTAAATCAATAAATATCATATGTAGATCCTCCTTACTTTCTATGCTTCTCCATCAAACCCCTTAACAAATGTATAGCATCCATAGTAGATCTACGGCATGAAACCAAACTGATTGTGAGAAATTTACGTCATCATCGTAACATGCTCAATTACACTCTCCCATAATTTTAATGTATGGCACATTAACTTAATTCCTCATAATTTGCACTCTTGTGCATCACCTTTATTCTTAAATATAGAACCAACAAACTCTTTCTCCACTCATCGACATCTTTTAGTCTTTAAAATGACATTAAAAAAAAAAAAAAAATTTCTTGATCTCTTAAACATTTTCACACTTCTATTGGAATATTATCAGGTCGCTTTTCCACATTTCATTTTCTTTAAAGCTTCACTAACTTCGATTTACTAATGACGATAAAATGAAATTTCTATTTTTGTTTAGGATATTAAGGTTCTTAAAATCAATCGACTTTCGGATCCTTTATTAAAAGTTTATCAAAAATCATCCACCTATTTTCAATATCATTTTCTAAAAAAAATATTTTATTATTTTCCTTAATACCTCACTCTGACAATGTCTTTCCTATCTCTTTGGTTTAACTTATATATACATCTTTCACCTTCTTTTGGTCTAATCTATCAGATAAATCACTAAAAATTTAAATTTCGTCATATATCGCTTTCTTAATCTCTACAGCTCTTTATATCTTTCCCAATTCTAGTTTTACATCTAAAGTTTTATAATACTTCTTATTTTATCTTTTTTCGATTCTCCATCACCACCAACTATTCTTATTAAAAAAGCTTTTCCTTTTAATTCTCCAAGACATCTTTAAGAACTTACTTAATTTCACTTTTTTTCACATGTTATTCATATAACATCTCCCAAATCTTTGTATTTCTTAAAAATATTTTATTTGTGTTCTTTAAGTGCGTCATTCAGTGACAATTTGGTTTATTTTTTTTCTTACAACCTTTCATCTTAAAATCTAAAACTAATCGATGTTGACTTGATTTTCACTGACTTCTGATTTTACAATCTAAACGATCTATTTTTCTTATCGAAAATAATCAATCTGTTTTACTTGATACATTTTATAAGTAATAATATTTTTCTCTTTTCTTAAATAAAGTGTTATCTACAATCATAAAATTTAAAACAAAATCTAATATACCTACCTTTCTTCATCAAATCCATATGAATACTTTAAAATCTTCTACCACTCTACCAACATTTAATTTAAATCTCTAATAAATATTTTTCTTCAAGATATCTTGTAATCCCTCTAATTCATTCCAAAAATTTTCTTTTCGCTCTTCCAAACCTACTTGAGGAGCATAGACACTTATAACATTGATAATTTTAGTATCAACAATAATCTTTAAAACTATAATTTTATCTCCGCATCTATTAATATTTATGACATTATTCTTCAAACTTTTATTTATAATCACACCTATACCATTTCTAGTTCGACTTTTACCTGAATACCAAAGTTTAAAACCTAAACTATCAATCTCCTTGGCTTTCTCTCCCCAACCCATTTAGTTTCTTGAACACATAAAATATTTATCTTTCTATGAATTATAATATCTATTAATTCAATTAATTTACCTGTAAGAGTACCTATATTCCAAGATTCTAACCTAAGTCTAGTTTCATGGACTAACTTCTTTTCCTGCATCCGTCCATAATGTGGGAACCCTTGCTTATTTAACATCAGCACGTAGATCGGCTGGCATTTTCTCATTATTCAAACCATACTGCGTCGCCTGGGGTTCCTCTTACAATGATTTAAAGGATTCATGCCATGATTATTTACAAGTTTCTCTCGTCGACTACCTAATGCAACCCTCCACTTTTCACATCCGAACTTGGGATTGGCAGTGACTGTTTCTATTCCTCTTGGAATGATTGAAACACATACTATAATTTTTTTCATGATAAGAACATGGTTGTGCCAAAAAATTTAAAGACCAAATTTTATACTTTGTGAGAAACTAGTATCATTAGTCATCCACTAAGCTGTTTTATTTGACATGACCCGGCCTAAGAGCTCAGAGTATTGAGATGAGAATAGTCGATTGGATGAATAATTAAAACATTTTCACATTATTATTAATATAAAAAGAGCCAACTAAACTATTATTTTAAATTATAAGATATTTCATATTATAGTACACCTCATATATTATTTTTTTTATTTATTACAATCTCTAGTTTAGAGAGTAAATCTCGTGCTATACACAAGTACTCTTGTCTTTCATTCATTTATATTACTATAGAATTTTTTTAATGATTATCATTAAAAGAGTTAAACAAACTCGATAGATAATTATATTTCTAAATTAAAGTAATTAAAAATTGTAGAAATAATACATGTTAGTTTCTATCAGTGAATTAACATCATCTCTTTTTTCTCGAAATAGTAAATCGCTTACCAAGCACGAAGGAAAGGGCTTAAATGCATTTATAAAAAAAAGGATGATCAACATAGATTATCTTCTCGTTTTATTTTCATTTCTTTGCTTTTCTTACTTGTAATAGACTCGTCATAGGAGCCAGTATCATAAGAGGTGATTTCCATCATTCAATATGCATAAGATATTACTCTATAATTCATTTTGATGCTTTCTATCATGCATTTTAATTGTAATTTTTTCTTTTCATTTGGAAAATTACTTGAGCTTTAATCATGGAAATGATATAATAATAATCACATTAATATGAGGATTTGTAAAATGAGAAAGAGAAAATCACTTAAAAACTTTTGGAATAATAGTTCGGTGTCATAAAATTTTTGTAATGCATATACGAATGCATAAAAGCATTTGCAATAATAATTTGAACATTTTCATATAAGTAATACATAATAATCAATGTATTTTGATCTTGAAGAATGAAAATAATTATTATAAGATAAAAAATATAATTGCCTATTTTAATGAGACTTGGTCGCTTTTTTTATTTCTTAACGTAATTTTTTTTCGTTGTTAATTGTATACAAATATTAGTTGAATTAATATTTTTCATATTATCAGTATCATCTCCATCATCATTCTTATCATTATTATCATTATTACTATCATCACCCTCATCATTTTCACTCTCCCAATTATCATTATTACTATTATCATGATCATCTTTATTATCAATATTATTATTTTTATTTATGATTATTATTATATTAATTTATTGTATTATTTTTAAGTATATAATAATAATATTATTATATTAATATTATTATGTTGTTATTCTTAATACATTATTATATTGTTGTTATTGTTATAATTTTATATTAATATTATTATATTATTATTTGCATGTAGTTATATTATATATATATATATATAGCCTAACCTCCTCGTCTCCTTCCTCGACTAGTCCCTCTAGCAGTTCCTACTCATGCACATGAGGTTTGCTTGCTCGAGGAGCTCTTGTTGACTCCAGCTCCCTCACATCCATCTGAGGTCACTCATGTGCTCGACCCCTCTTTGCTTTGATTGCTTTGGTTTATACTCGGCTTGGTTTCTGCATGCGCACTTACCTGTGCTTGGCTTTGCCTCCCTCAATTTGTCCTCTCCCTCTTCTTTTTCTCTCTTATCTCTTTTTTTTCTCAACCCCTCCATCTTGTCTCTTGCCTTCTAAATGATGCAAGCTCGATCAATTGTGTTTGTGATTTATTTCGATAGATGTTGCGGTTTGTACCGGTGTCATGATTGGCCTCTATTGCAGTTCATACCGAGGTCGTAATCGGCGTTATCTGTTGTAACGGAGTTTCCTCTTTTTTTAATACGGGTATTGTTCTATCCATCATGCCTTTAGAAGCTATAGAGCTATGATCGACTAGGACACCACTAAATCCAAAGATGTTAACAAACTCCAATTAATCATTGCCCTTTTTTCATATAATCGACTAGGACACTAATAATATTTTGATGCTCTTGGTGATGTATATGAGCACATATTGGAATTAAAATTAAAATGCACTCATTGCTTGAGTATGTTAATAAATAAATACTTTGTTTTGTGCTAGTATTTGATTTTTTTTTTCTGATTTGAGTTTGCATAATAAATACTGTTTTTAATCCTTTGATTGTTTCGCAGGATTTATTGGGATCTAAGGGGTTAATGAGTTCTCATTCCCTTGAGCAAATTGCAGCCTTGCACTCATTGTCAACACTGATGAGGATAACACCCAATGACACTTTTTCAGAGTTTATAAAGGTTTCTTTTATTAACTTCTTGTGAATGTATTACCATTTAAGTAGGGTAACTTCCCTTGTCATCATTCTGCTCTGTTTCCAGTACTTCAACGGGATTCTGGACAGTGGAGTGCATGATGCTTTATCAGAGACTGATATAAAGGTGATAAAGCTCATCTATATTTCTGCTAAATTCATAGTCGCTAAAGTAAGCCTCATTTTACTTAATCCTTCGTATAAGTACAATAAATTGATGATGATGCTGGTGAATGGTCCATTCATTCCCTTTTTTTAGTACTTTTATGGTTTGATTTTATATGTCGCAACATTTTATTCTTGAAAACTTATTCATTTTGCATATTTGTTTGTCTTTCTTAAGGTATATTGAATGCGTGGTTGTATTACTGGAATTATTTGCTAGATTCTTATGTTTTTTTTCTTTGGCAAAGTGTAATCCACTGGTGAATTGTTTGTCCTATTAGTAATATAATTTTGAATGTTAAATTTGAAGAAATGGATTTTTTTTAATACTTAATTTTTAGCTAAGGAAGCTCCGGTTTTTTCATGTCGAACTAACTTCAGCACTCCGTAGTGATAATGTATTTTTCTTACTATTATATGCTACTAGTTTTTCTTTTTTCAGTGCATTTAAACTCATTGGTGGTGGTTTTTTATCACAGTTTCATGTATCTTTTCTAATAATTGTTTCTTTTGGTTTCTTGTGAATAAAACTTCCACGGCAGTAGAAAACTCGTATCAATTTTCATGCTTGATCATCTTTCAATGTAGTTTAAAAATCAATATGAACTGATTTCAAAAGAAAGGATTATGATTTTGGCGTCACTTTCTATGCTGCTCATTTATCAGGATGGCCTACGATTCCAGGCATTCTTGGGAGTTAAGTCACCATCTTCACCAATATGATAGAAGAAGTGAAAAAAAGGAATATGTCAGTAGCGGGGCATCACAATTTGGTGCTTCTTTCTATTGCTAGCTGCTACCATATTCATAAGGTTCCATTTAATATGTATGTTGTTTGAGGTGCTGGACATGACTTACACAGACTAATAGGCAGAGCATGGTCATTTGTTGTTCATGAGTTTTAGTTTGACTTGAATATTATTAACAACACATATAAGGTTTAATTGATTGATTTAATTTTTATTGGTGAGTTTTTTAGCAAGAGTCTGGCTTAAGTTTATTTTATGATGGGGCTTGAAGTCATTGGAAGAACAATGCTTTTAGTTAGCGGGTTTTGTTAACTTGTGCCGACGTATGTTAATTGTGTTCGGGCTTATATCCTGGAGGGTTGATAAAGCGGCTTATAACATTGAGATTGAGAAAAAATTTCAAAGATGGGTCTTCCAACCTTATCCATATATGTAAGGTCACCTATGTAATTATTGTTTGATGTATGTTGTTGATTTGATGCTAATTCTTTTAAATATGTTATTACTTACCATCTAGTAGAAGATCCATAATTGACGACTTGGATTGAGTTATCTTTCGAAACTGTGATACTTATCAAGGATGTTTAATAGATTGGGACTTAATAAGCTTTAAGCTAATAGGAGTTTGGTGTAGGTCTTGTGCTAAATTTCAAGTGGCCTGTAATCTCAATGTCGAATCTATTGATGGGTTACGATTTTGTCTTTAGGCAAGATGACCATAATATTGGGTCTTACAATCTCACCCTACAAGCAAAACTCATATGGTGCTTTGCAACCTTGTCTTATAGGCAAGTCGACTTGTTTAATTAAGTTGGTTTGATTTTGATTTTTTTATGTAACAAATATTTTGTTGTGCATATTGAGGAGATGATTCCTTTACCTGACACTATAATTCATTCACCATTGGTGATATTTCATTTATTAAATGACACTAATTAACAAGAAGTTGTTTAAAATGTAAGAGGAAAGACTTGGAGAGGTAGAAACTTGGAATTAGGGAAGATTTGGTAGGCTGGCTATGTGGTTGAATGGTGCGCGTAAATGGGGAAAATAGTAGTTGGATTATAGGCCGGCAAGTATTTGACTGGATTGTGAAGTGGAAGGTCTTCTATGGATAGAAATGGGATTCATCATTTATTTTCAAATAAGATACAGTTACTCCACTTGATGGAGAAGAATTGAGAAAATAGTTCTCTAGGTTTCAAAATAACATAACTCAGACAAAAATTGTCTCATACAAGCCTTAAGCAATTGTTTATATTATGCATATAATCCTAAATAAAATAAATAAACTGACCCCTCCTGTGGTGCCAAATGCTAAACTAGCCAGGATAACCTAGACTGACTCAATTTCCCTGTGGTATTTGTGACCCACTATAGCTAGGACGACACCCTGTGTCACAAAGACCCTTTCGATCTCTCTGCATCGTAATCAAGTTCAATTAGATAATGAAATGACTGAACTCTAGTCCTTGGCATATCTGCCTTCATCAGCCAAGTTGATTTTGAATTATTTGAGTTAAGCCTCTTGGGTATTGTGATAGTTTGTGTTTTGAAAGTGACTTTCATTATTTGTTATTCTTGGGCAAACAATACAGTTCTCCTGGATTTTTTGTAACCCTTGGGTCAAGCTTGGGATCAATTATAGTTTTATGCACATCAATGCACTTTCTTTCTAAGATGTTGTAGTTCACCTCTAAGTATGCCTATTTTTTGGGTGATGTCGAGTTGATTTTCCTTTGTAGTGTTATTTATTTTCTTAAAGAGTCAAGGTCCCCATCAATACGGTCTTTATTGTATGATTTTGTATATAGTCATAATGTAATTTAACTTATATAGTTGGTTCTAGAAGTTTAGGTTGATTGGAAGACGATTCAATGACTCTATTTACTTTAGATAAAATGTTGGGAAGGAATAAACCTTTAATACTCTTGCATGCATTTGAGTATAGGGTTATAATTGGAATTTGAAGGAGACCCATAATATTTTAAATTCAATTTGATTTCTTGGATCATTGTGCCATGTAGTAAGAAAGTATTGGAGAATTCAATTTACTCCTTGGGATGTGTTGCACAACTTTTAGAGTATGTAGTTTAGAGGATCTCACTTTTTATTAATGATATGGCTGTTAAACCTTTCAGACCTTGCATAGAACTTGGAATTAGAGAGTTGCCTAGGTTCTTTTCAAGGTAGTGTGTATTGCTCATGATGTTTGAGTTGTTGTATAAATGATATTTTTATCTTGATATTTGGTTGGTTGAATAAAATTTTGTGTGTGGTTTTAAGAGGTTGGTAAGTTTGCCATTCAAGCTTGTCTTAGGACTTCATTTGGTCATTTCACATTAATCATAGTGGATGTTGATGCAAGTTACAATTACGGAGACAAATCAGGTGGTAGTTCACTATTGATGCATTTTACAATTTTACATTTTCCATCAAAGAAAATAACGGGCTTCTTTTATTATTATTTTCTTTCCATTATGATCATGACACTCATTGGACGAGTGGCTATGAGACTCTTGTGTCATGATCAATTTTGACCCCTCTTAGTTAAGTAGGAGATGTGGTAGAGGTGTGCAAGTTAGTCATAAGATTTTTTTTACCAATGTCCATTCTTAATTTTTTAATTTGAATCGAGCAAATAGAAAATTTATTTGCTTAGACTATCACTAAACATAAAACACTTTTTATAATCATTAAACAGATTCAATTTAGCCATTTATATGGATGCTACACAATTAAATTCATCAAAATAAACCATAGACCCTCTTATTAACATCATAAATAATTAAGATATATATATATATACAGATAATATTTTTAATATACATCATACACATGTTTCTTCTCTTTGATATGCTCAAATTGCACATCAAAATGTTAGGATGATGGTCAAAACTTGGTTATCTTATTATGACTCAATATACTCCTCTTGAAACAGTAGTTGGAGTAATATTTGATGTACTACATAGATCAGTTGGATAAACAATTTTAATGCAAAATTCAAAATTCATGCAGAAGAAAAGTATGCTATACTGATCGTTTGAATTTACTTGAGTTCAATAATTTTATACATAGCTAGTTCAGTGTAATGCCTTAAATTAAGATTTGCTTTGAGAATTAAATAATAACACAATCATAAGCCATAAACATGAATGTTTGCAAGGAATGAATCACAACTGTCGAGTGTTTATCATTCAATGCACTATGGTGATCAATTATTAATATTAAAATAATAGTTTAGTTTTTTTTTTTAAAGTCTTGCTCATGCTTGTCTTAATTTTCAAAGTGTCATATCATGTGTCTAGATTTTTATATAGTTATATTTCATTTGGTTGTCACTTAGCCTGTTGAGCCATTACAATCATTGATAAGGAATGGATTTACTCTAACATAGTAGTTATCAAATGACCCCTCGATAATGATTGAATTGCTCCAACATAGTAGTTATTGAGGGTCGTGAACCTTCTTTTGATTCTTAATGAGGGTCATTTTGCATAATCTTTTACCCCTTTCTCACTGTCAACATAATTTTCCAACCTAACCTACATGACATGATCTTTCATACATTCCTTTTTAAGCATCAATATTATAAATATGTAAAATATACTTAGCATTCTTATGCACATACTATCATAAATTTGTACCAACCTATAATAAAGGCATAAATATACAATATGTGAAACAGCATATTAATTCTTGAATATGTATGGTAGGCCATTAACACAATGATTTAAAGGATTCATGTCATGATTATTTCGACAAATTTTACACTACCTAACGCAACCTCCACTTTTGCATCGACTTGGGACCGGAATGGTAGTGTTAAAAGATGATGAGTGGAGAAAGAGTCTATTGGTTCCTATATTTAAGAATAAAGGTGATGCACAAGAGTGTGCAAATAGGAATTAAGTTAATGTGCCATACATTAAAATTATGGGAGAGAGTAATTGAGCATAGGTTACTATGTGATAAGTTTCGACAATCGTTTGGTTTCATGCCGAGATCTACTATGGATGCTATACATTTGTTAAGAGGGTTGATAGAGAAGCATAGAGAAAGTAAGAATGATCTACATATGATATTTATTGATTTAGAAAGCTTATGATAAAGTCTCAAGAGATGTTCTTGGAGAAAGAAGTTAATATTGGTATATCATTGCATTAGGATATGTATACTAGATTGCTACTTGTCCAAACACAAGGAGGATTGACAAAATATTTTCCTATTTCAGCTTGGATTACATCAAGGATCAACATTAAGCCCTTATCTTTTTACTTTAGTTATGGATGTTCTTTACAAGAAGATGTACCTTGGTGTATGCTTTTTTTTTCTTCTGATAAGATAGAGAGGGAGTCCAAAACTTGAATTATGGAGGTCAACTTTAGAAAGGTGTTAAGTAGATCTAAAACCGAATATATGGAGTGTAATTTTAGTTGTAAGTTTTAGTGATAGTTGTGGCTTTTGATCATCATTAATAAGAGCGAAAATTGATATTTAGGCTCATTGTCCAAAATGATGGTGAAATAGATGGAGATGTTATTAGTAGAATTCAAGTTGGATGGTTGAAGTGGAGGAATATCCGGCCTATTATGTGAAAAGTTAACTAAAAAATAAGATTGGTGGTAAGACCCCGCAATGACTTATATAATGAATAAAAAGAGAAGACTAAGTGTTAGTGATTATGAGGATGCTTAGGTGGATGAGTGGCTTTACTCTTAAAGATAGAATGCAAAATGAGTATGTCGAGAAAAGGGAGTAGCTCAGGGTAGATAAGATTGGAGAGTCGCCTTAGATGGTTTTACATAAAGCATTGACAGAGAGTAGATGCATTAGATTTCTTTATGTTAAGAAAGGTATAGACCTAAAAGACTTGGTTAAGATGTATAAATAATGATCTTAGTTTGAATTAGATGAGAATTTGACACATAATAGGACACAGACAAGGGATTCATGAAATACCACCTAGTGGGATTAAGGCTTGTTGTTGTTGTTGTTGTTGTTGTTGATGTAGGCCATTAGACTTGTGTGATACGATAATAGTAAATAATTAGTTTTTGACATGAGAACATTTACATTGCATTAGGCTTCTTGATAACATCTAATACTTCAATATGAAGAATCACCCACAAGCAAACTCATAAAAATCCAATTAAATTGTAGGAATTTATAAACATTAATAATATGATGTCTATATTAGAAATTGAATATCACATCACCAATAAAAGTCCAACTCAAAAATGGATTTTTTTAATTTATTACCTTTGGATCTTGTATACAATCTAATAAAGGCATCAATTTTCTTAATTTATATTAATTCATAATTTTAACAACTCAAATCTAACTTAAATAACTGCAAAATAATATTTTTTTCCTTAAAATTAGTACTTTCATGCTAGCCTTTAAGCCTATTAACGTTAATACAAACTCAGTTCATGGAATAAATCACTACAATTAGATTGTTACCTTCCAACCTAGCTCTCCTTTCTCTTTTCTCTTTCTTCTCCCATGGTTCTTGTTCACGGCTCTTTGGCTGATGGCTATAAGTTGAGAAATGAAATGGAAAAATGGAAATTGCATGAAAGCCTATCACATCCACACAAAGTTCATCCTCCATTGCATGCTGTCAAAAGTGGAAATGAAATGGATTGCTGCAGTACACTGATTTACTGAATGATGGTAACCTAATCTTTCTAGGATTTTTTGTATCTTAATGTGTCGATTGAACGGTAGGTGTGGGATAAGTCAAAGCAGGAGGAAAAATTAGAAACTCAATTTTGGCCTCCTTTTTCCTACTGGCATTGCTGATAGCTCTTGATGCGACAACAGGCTTTGTGAGAGTGCACCCCACGGTCAGGCTTCTAGAGAAGCTTTTATGTATTTTTTTCAATTTTCTTTTATGCATGTTGTTGAGGGTATATCTTTGGCATTTTATGATAGTTCGTGGGCAAATCGGGCTTTCAATATTCTTCCTCACCTGAGAACTTTATCTTTAATTAGATGTTGTCCCTTCTATTGTCTTGTGTGCTATTAATTTTTTGTACCTTGTTCATGTAAACCCATCAATATTTTTGTTACGTTGCAAAGCTATGATCAGAATCAAAATTAACAGACTTGTATTGTACAAGAAATACTGATATGTGTCATAATTTTTATTTGTCGATCAAGAATTATGGTTCCTACATTTTTGGTTTATTTTCTTATTGATAATGCATATAGATCTATAGAAAAAATTAAGTTTTTACAATGCACAGGGTAAGTTTACTGAAGTTTTTTCATTACAGCATATAATTGTAATGAACAGATTGTTCAGTTATGTATTGAAGTAAATGGATTAGGAGGGGTCAATGCTGCTGATATGTTGTAGTTGTTTTTTTTATACATTGAATTACAAATCATTTCAATTTCTTTTATTGTTGATTTTTCTTTTAAATTTTTTACCACTTTTTTGCTTACTAAGTTCTATTCTCTAATAAACTTGTGTTGTCCAGATCTTTTATACTCTGGAAGGTATGTTATCAAGTGAGCAAGGTGTTTACGTTGCGGAGACAATTGTGGCTAAGAACACAAAACTTGCAAAGGGTCGTTATCGTCTGTATGAAGACCTTGATGACTTGGTATGACCTGCTGCCTCTCATTTTCTGTTTAAAATTTTCAGAAAAAAATATGTAGATATTCAACTTTATCTGCAATCTTTGAAGGATAATGTAAAATCCAGCCATCCTGTTCAAAAAGAACCTAACCGAAGAGATATTATGAACTCAGGGAAGAAAGATACACTGAAGGCTTCCAAAAGAAATGGTGTGTTCTGTTTATCTATTTTTCTGTTTAAAGTCAGGTCTTAAGTTGGCGATCATGAGATCTTTCACTTATGCTTAATTTGTATAGATAAGCAAAAGACTGCTAAGGAGGAAGCAAGGGAATTGGTGCTTATGGAGGAGGCCTCTATTCGTGAGAAGGTCAGGTGCATTCAGAATAATCTTTCTATGATGCTAAAAGCTCTTGGCGAACTGGCCCTTGCTAATCCAGTTTTCGCACATGCTCAGCTACCCTCACTTGTAAGTTTCCTTAAATTTTTAGCGCCAGGTGGTTTTGTTTCATTTCATTGAAGTATTCCATCTCATTTTCTTGTGAATACAAACAAATTTATCCTTTTTCCTTCAAACTTGCATCTTTCTAAAGACCACAGCCAATGATAATACCTGCAAAGGAAAGCAGAATTCTTTTACTGCAGAGAAGAAAACTATAAGTGATCAAATACTCTTGTCCCCCTCCTTGACACACACACACACACACACACACACACACACACACACACACATATATATATATATATATATAATTTCTTATAATTATAAATCCAAAAATAACTAATGTTTAGCTAATGACTAATAGTAAATAAAACAAATAAAGAAGATTCTATTAATAAGCTTATTAAGTCATATTGGCTGCATCAGGTCCCCTCTGATTCAGAACTTGTCCCGAGTTCTGTAAATTGTGCTCGGCCATCATCTGGTGGGTGACAGGTGTACAAATCTTTCACATTGAAGGTTGGAGAGATACGAAAATCGCTTGGTAGGGTCACTACTTAAGCATTGTCGTTTAGTTTTTGAGTTCTAGGAAAGGGCCCAATTTTCTGTGGTTGCAGTTTGGAATAAGTTCCCATTGGAAACCGCTCTTTCCGAAGTCGTATCATTACTAAGTCATCAACTTCAAAAATTTTCTGCTGTCGGTGCATATCAGCTTACTGTTTATACGCTTGATTACTAGCTGTAATTTTATCTTTTACATTGTGTAGCATTTGTTCAAAGTTGTCAACTAGTTTAGCAACCGGCAAGCTTTTGGTTTTAGGTAGAACAATGATGTCCACAGTATGATTATGCTCTTTAATATAAACAATACTGAATGGAGACCTTCCAGTTGATTTATTTTGCATTGAATTGAATGCAAATTCAGCTTACCCCAAAAATTCATTTGTTTGGGTCTCTCACCCGCTAGACAACAAATCATGTTGCCGAGAATTTGGTTGACTACTTTGGTTTGTTCGTCAGATTGAGGGTGGTACGTTAAGTTAAACTTCAATTCAGTTTGTAATCGTTTCCATAAGTCTCTCCAGAAATAACTCATAAATTTGATATCATGATTCGATGTTATGCTGCGAGGCACACCATGCAAGCGAACAATTTCCTTAAAAAAAGGGTTAGCGACATTAATTGCATCAAGCGTCTTCTTGCAAGCCACAAAATGGGCCACATTTTGGAGAACCAGTCAACTACCACCATGATTGAATCTAGTCCTCCTTAGTTCGTGGCAACCCCAATACAACATCAATACTTAAGTCCTCCCTAATGGGTTCAGGAATCAGTAAAGGTGTATATAAACCAGTTTTTTATCCTGAGCCTTTAAACCTTTGATAGGTTGTATATTTCTCTACAAATTTGTGTATGTCGTGATGAAGTTTAGGCCAAAAGAAGTGGGATTGGAGAACCATAAGGGTCTTGTCACGTCCTGTATGTGCAGCCAAGCCGCCACCATGACATTCCTGTATGAGGTGCTGTTGCAAAGATGTATTGGGAATGCATAATTGGTTGCCCTTAAAAAGATATCCTTGGTGTATAGAGTAGTCACCAGTTGTAGTGATACAAATCAAGTCACCAGTTGTAGTCAACAAGTCTTCCAAGGAAGAGCAAAATCTGGATTGGTGGGATACAAATCATTAATACATTCCATACCTATAACATAATTCTACAATGTAAGGAGTAGTTCGGATTTGTGGTTCAGTACATTGACAGCCTTATTGCAGGTTCGAACTCGATGCTTTAGAAGGAAGCTGAATTTTTACAAAAATAACACCCATCTAATATGCATCCGAACTGAATGTATTGATGAACTGAAGACAAATGGAGCAAATAATGCCCCCCTTTTTTCAAAGCTCTATATATATAGCATACAACTCTTGCTCGTATGTCGACCACCTTTGTCGTGAGGGAGTGAGCTTTTCACTAAAAATTTCTATATGTTTAGTTTCTTGTGTAAGTACAGCCCCAATTTCAATAGATGAAGCATCAGTTTTGACCTGAAAAGGTTTGTCAAAGTTGGGAATAACCAATATGGGTGCTGAACTTAATAGTTGTTACAGTAGTTGGAAATTAGATTCTTGCTTAGGGCCCTAATAAAAATGTTTAAGCTTCATAGAAGCAGTTAGGGTAGTGACTATTGTGTTGAATACACAGATAAAGCGACTGTAGAAATTTGCAAGACCGTGAAAACTGTGGACTTCGGAAACTAACGAGGGTTGTGGCCATGAACGTATTGCTTCAATTTTTCTAAGATCGGTTTGGATACCGTCAGCACTAATTTTAACTCCTTAGAAGGGAACTTTTGTCATTGCAAACTCACATTTGTGAGGATTGATGTATAGTTCATTGTCTCTTAAGGCCACAAAATAAGCTTGAGATGATGAGTATGCTCATTGATATTATGGCTAGAAACCAAAATATCATCAGAATAAACAACACAAAAATGTCTAAGGAAGGATTTCAATACCACATTCATTAGCTGCATGAATGTGCTCGGTGCATTGCATAATCCAAATGGCATAACCATCCCATAATTTTGAAAGTCATTTTCCATTCATCCCCTGTTCGAAATTAGCAAATAACTTGCGTTGCGTTCAATTTTAAAGGCTAAAATAAGTTGTGATCCTGAGACACTGATGTATGCAGAATTTTCCACTTGAATAGCTTTGTTTGCTCGGGGAAGGGGGGTGGGCGGAAGCAGATGCATTTTTCGGCCTTTCCCTTTGAATGAATAAGAATTAGCTTGACAATTATACTAGGCGTTCATGTCAACTTGTCATGGCCTTCCCAAAATTAAATGGCTAACATCCATATCAATAACATCACAAAGCACATCACACACAAAATTTTTGCCAATGGAAAATGTTACTTTGCAAGTATTGGTGACCAATACTCTAACCCCTTTCCTAACCCACCTTATCTTATAAGGTTGTGGATGTTTAGAAGTCTTCAACTACAATGCCTTTACCACACTAGTGGCAATGAAATTTTTAGTACAATCACTATCAATTATGAGTTCACACACTTTACCTCCAATGGTGCACCGTGTCCTAAATATAACATGCTTTTACTAAAAGGAAAATCTCCACCAGATTCATCTTCCATTTCTCCTTCAGCTAATTGAAGTTGTCGACGGTTTGGACATTCATTTGAGTGATGTCTCGGCTGGAAGCATCTAAAGCATTTGGAAGGTCTAGGACGGTTGTATGGTTGATCGCGAACAACTGCATTCTTTATTGGTGCTTTTGTCTCCATATTCTGATTAGAGTTACTTGCACTTTGGGATTGAAGGGGGCTCGACTTGTGATCTTGTGATGGGTTGTTATTTGAATCCGTGCTATATTCGTATGAGAATCGACGACTAGCTGCTATTTGAGAACTTAGATTGAGCTATGATTCAGCTTTATAAGCATAATTGATTGCTTGTGATAACGACCAAACTGCATTCATCTCTAGTTTATCTTGTATTGACTGCTTTAGTCCTCCAATGTAACGAGCTACGATCTGTTGAGCTGATTCGTTGAAGTCATTATGATCGCTAAGGCAATATAACACTTTTGTGTAAGCACTGACTGATTTGGAACCTTGCTTGTAATGTTGGTATTGATGTATAATAATTGCTCGTAATCAGAGGGCAGAAAATGTCCACGCATAAGCTGCTTCATTCTGGCCCAACTCTTGATTAGTTGCCTGCCTTCTCTCCAACGTGATTTGACTAACTGCTGCCAATAAGCTCCAGCTCTTCCTCTCAACTTGCAAGCAAAATATTTGATCTATTTGTCTAGTGTTATATTCATATAATCAAAAAAAGGATTTCATCGAGTAGTCTCAATTAAGGTGGCAAGTGTCCATCAAATTGAGGTATATCAATCTTTACTCTAACCTCGCTATGTAATTGGTCTTGATGGTGTCATTGCCGGTTAACTTGGCTCGTATATAAGGATTCTTCGTCTGATTCAAAATTAGAGTATATAGTCTGCCGACGAGGTAGAAATTCGTCCTCATCGGAACCAGGATGCTCAGACTTGGCCAGCGGATCAGATCTTTGGGGTCGCCTCCAATCCCGATTCACTGCAACTTTGTCACTATTCCCTGGTGTGGTTGCCAAGAACTCCGGCATGGTTACCGGTTTAGTGACACTGCTGCTCCCAATAGCACGAAATTCACGCAAAACTCATTAATAAATCCTTCCAATTTCCGTTCCAGTATTGCGTGAGCTTCCCGCCATGTTTCCTAGCTCGGATCATCGTTCGTTTACTGCAGAGAAGAAAATTATAAGTAATCACATGCTCTTGTCCCCCTCCCTGACACACACACACACACACACACACATATGTATGTATGTATGTATATATACATTACATAAATATACATATATATAATTTCTTATAATTATAAACCTGAAAATAACTAATGCTTAGCTAATGACTAATAGTAAATAAAACAAATAAATAAGATTCTATTAATAAGTTTATTAAGTCATATTGGCTGCATTACCCACACCCTGAAATTTAGATATTTTCATGCATAAATACTAATGAATTTTGTTTCAAAGTCCATTTTTTTTTTTTTTGCAAGTGGTTATCAAGCACCTTATATAAGTACTATTTGTGTTTTAAATGTTATAAGCAAATTCTATTGATGGCAGACAACAAAGATTCTTTTTTAGAACATTTGCATAGGGATTTAGGCGGGATACATCAATTGAAGTAGTTAAGAACCTTGAAAAAACATTTTGGCATTATGAAGTATATAAAATGCTTAAATTTAAGGACATGAAATAGAATATGAAGTATAGCCCTATATACTTGATATTGTATATAAACATTCTGAATGTGCGGTAAAACATTTTGGCTGAGAAAAAGTCCAGTAATATAAAAGATTTTATACTCAGTTCAAATTGGGACAATTAAATGCTAAGTATTTGTGGCATTTCCCAATAGTTAATGAAGGAAATTGCTAGAATTTTATGTGGAACGTTCAAGTTTTTGAATTTGCTAACTTCTTGTTTAGTAGGTTTGTTGAAATCATATTAGCCTCTGATCTAGTTGTTGAGGATTTTTATGTCATAGGTTAATTGCATATTTAGATTCATTAACCAACTTAGAATCTTAGGCACTACTTATGTGACACTTCACAACAATCCCCTTCTTAAAATTGATGCGAGATATAAAAGAGGCGAGTATGATTTAGCTGAATAAATTCACCTCCAACACTCATCTAACATTCTCCTCACTAAAATCGAGTAAGTGATAAACTCAATCATCCAAATGCACCCAAAATTACATATAATATATTTTTATCAACTACACATATTTAATAAAATTGAACAAGCTGAAATAAGTAGAATCAATCCAAATGATTTCATGTATTTATCTATAGAGTATCTAATAACTCATATATAAAATATTAAAATTGAAATAATCATCTAGTGAGCTATGAGGCTCAATAAGATAAATAATTTACTACATAATTCAAATGTACAAGAATCGTAAATAATATATATGCTAATCATGATTAGTCATAATAAAAAATTAAGTATCTTTGAGCACATTAATGTAATATGAAGCATTAAAATTTGGTGGTATGTGATTTAATTTAACGTTAATTTGTCGGCATAAAAAAATAGGATCTGAATGTGAAATATAAATTTTCTTATTGTTTTATGCCAGTTAAGTATATACATGCATATATATTAATTTACTTACATCAAATCTTTCATTTGTTTACTTTTTTCTATTGCATTACTTTTTCTTCATTTTTGTCTTAGAATATATCATGTACAGTTGTCAAAATTTATTGACAATCATAAGGTAGCAAGCTATCAACCTACACTACATAACATAGGACATAAATCCAGCTTAAAAACTACATCATAAAGTTTAATAGTGTCCAAGTGAAACATAATATTATCACTATTGAAGTACATTAAGGTCTCTTTTATCCTCGTTTGTTCAACCTGTGGAGGTATCATCAATCTATTATTGCCAACTTATCTTCTTATAATTTGACATTTCTTAAGCTTAGTATATTTTTATCATTAAACATTTAAATAAACATGTGCTTCATTTTTAAAATATGCTAATAAATTGTATATATAGATGGAAATTTACATATATTAAAAGCTTCTGTTTTTAAAAAATGTCACCAAATGATAAGACACTTAAATAATCATAATACATTTAATTATAAGCTCATTTCATATGAATGATAAGTTGTAATTATGTATCTTGCAATATGTAGAATTTTTAATTCATTGCACATATAAATTTGATTTACATTAAATGCACATCCAAAAAGGCTGAAAACATTTACTTTCTGAATTGCAAATTGCATTTCTTACCAATTGACGGTCAACTTTCTTGAATTGGCCAGTTAGAATTTTTTTTTTTTGTAAAAACTATAAAATAAATATATATTTTTATTTTAAACTATATTTTTAAAATTTTAACTTAATTAACTAAATTAACCTCAAAATAATCTTTTATCTTAGAATAATTTCTCTTCGTAAAAGCCTTAAGGCTTATCTACTCAAAATCGATTTTCATCTGAGCAGAAGACATGAAGAATAAGATTTCTATCTTAAATCTAACTTAATTTGTGAAAGAAATGCGAAAGTTAAGATTTCTTATTTCAATTCTTAAATTTTCTTTTTTACTTATCTTTTTTTTTTGGTTCTCCTCTTCTCTCCTCTTCCCATCTTTTTCTTCCTCCTTTTCTTTTTACCTCTTGTTTTTCTCCTCTGTTTCCTAACCGAATCCCCCTCCTGTTTCACGCTACAGCAGCCTGGATAAGGATTAAGCTAGATAAGAATAGAAATAGATTATTCTGGGAATATTTCATTACTTATTTAATTAATTGATTAATTAATAAGTAATTAGTAATAATTTATAATTAATATTATACTCAAATTTCAATATGTACTTTTATATGTCAAAATGATTGAAATAAAATGTAGAATCTTATAAAATATGTTTGATTATTTTCAGGGTATGTAAAAAGTGAGGTATAATTTTTAAGTGGAATTTTCATCTCAAAATTTCTAAATCTTGGGGTGATACAACTTGGGCATCATAAGCTTGTAAATTAAGTTGAAAATTTGGTTGAAGGACATGGCCAATATTATGACCTAAAACCATATAAATAGAACTATATGGATACATTTTGGATGTGATTAAGCATATTGGGGCAAAAGAATATTTACTTATCTGAGTTGACTTAGATTACCAGAGTTTGCAGATGAAGGATTCAAGGTTTTTGTGTTTAATTTCGTGAAATTTGCAAATTGTTGTAGTGTTTTGTTGAACTAAACCAGGCTTCTCTAGTTACCATATTTTAAAGTAATCAAAGACAAAATGAAATGTTCATAAAACCAAAATGAATCTATAGTAGTAGTATTATATCTTGTTCTCTATTTTAGTTTTAATATGCATGAGAGCTGTTATATATAATTTGGATTATATTGATTGTTTATCAACAAGTTCATATGTTATTAGGACAGGTTGATCCAAAACTTATCTAAATGTTGTTTCTTGCTGTAACATGATTTTACTTAGTTTTTGTATTTATTTGGGTACTCTGTTGATTAAAAAATTTTAATTTGTAACATACTTGGGTAACACAAGGAATGAGGTGCCAACACTTATTTCTACGATCTTGCTTCTTACACATCCTACACCACTCTAAGACATGGCTCTTCATCTGGTCACTTGCTGTCCACGTGCATATGCCAACCCCCCATGTTGTCTTTTTCTCTACCATTCTTCACATTCTTTCTAATATTATATGCATGGTCTTTGTCATTTCCTTTGTTGTCTTTCATCTTGCCACCGCTTCCAACTATCCTACACCTTCATCTCCCTACTCTAGCACAACTTTTTCTCTCTTCTTAGTCGATTCCCATCTGTATCTCTCTCACGATTTTGTTCCTAATGGCTGCTCACTCTCTTGCTTGTTTTTCTTCTCCTCCAATGTCATCATTGTGCGCAATCTCTTTTTCTCATATTGCCACTCAAATATTTGTCTCTTGCAACTTTTTATTATGTTGGGAGATGTAATGCGGAAACTAGTTTGAGTGTGTCAGAATATACATGGAACGGATGAAACTAAAGTAAAAGCAATCATATAGAGGAACACCATAACGTGTAAAACTTGAGAATGGGAAAAAAATCACAGAGTTATATCATCAAGAGATCCATAATGAAAGAAAAATTGAGGAGAATACTACAAATTACACTTATCTCAAGCCTCTCCACACTTCAATCACTCAAGGACACTCACTCTCTACTTTCACTCCCAAGAAAAACTTAAGACAAACATCCCGACTTGCAACGCCGCAGCATTGCGACTTGGCTTTTATGCGTTGACGCCATTGTTTATAGGCTTTTTTGCGCTGGTTCAAGTGCTATGACGCTGGCTTTTCTGTCTTTCCTACACTTAGTGCCTATGTTCTAGTGCTACAGCGCTCCCTCTTGCAGCGGATTCTTTGCTTTTGAAGTCAAGTACTTGGCGCCAAGGTGCTACACAACAAAAAAATTTTCTCAGGCGAGCTACCTCCGAACCCCGAGCAAGCGGCAAATTGTCCCCCCCTTCGACCCCCAGCGAATTCATCTCATGCTCAACTAGTGTGAATAGCAAGGCTAAGACGACAATACATCTTGGGTTGATTGATAAAATCATGCTCCCACAAAATAACACATTACCTGCACAACTTCATTGTAATTCTTTTTCTTTGTGACCCCTCCAATCTATCTCCCTGGCTACCCCCTTCACTTGCCGTTTGTTTTTTGTTTTCGTGGACATGCTAAATACTTTTCTTTACTATTATCTCCATACTTGCAGCACTTCTTCCTGACGCGTTTCTCTTGTGCTACCCTACCCACCTTTTCATCTTGGACATCTCTTTTGCTTTTTGTTATAATGCGATGCGCTCTTGAGCTCCACTCCGTCTCTCACAATCTTGCCCTCTAAATCAAACTTATTTTCTATCACTTGCGTCGATGTCTATCACTTGCTCGTGCTTTCTTGCAACTCATTTCATAACCCTAGCATAGCTTTTCGCTCATGCACACCATAATCACATTGACAATAGCAGGTATGATTTTCTAAAGGCCCCTTTCTCCCTCCCCCTCTTGAATCTTAATGACATTCATTGTGCCACACCCTTCTACATGTGTGTGCTTGGGTGGGTCTCATAGCTCTTCCTATAGTGTACGTCATGTCTCACTACACTATGTCATCTGTTGAATCATGTATAATAACCTTCTGACATGATAAAATCTGCCAAAATTATGGGAATTGTTGATCATTTTTGATCTCACCTCTCAATGTCCTATTTAGCTCGAAGACATAATACCTGCCTATTAACTGAAGCATTTAGTGATCCGTGGATCAACAAAGTATACAATGGAAAGTGAGATAGGCTCGATCTTTTGACCAGCTACTCAACATGTTTTGTTTTTAGATCAAAATACACAAAAAAATTGAAAAAACATTTTAATTAGTTGATATTATGAAATGAGCCTCCTTATCCTCTTAAAATTAAAGAATCATTGAATTGATATTTCAACTGATCCTAAATTGCATAGCAATTCTTTGCAAATCTAATGCTTTTAATCATATCATATTAGCTGCAATCTAACTCTGAATTTTTTAAACAAGCCTTCATGGAATTTCTAATATATTACATAGAAAGCCTATGTGGAATCTCAAAATTACAAAATGCTCTTTCCTATATAAAAAAAGATTATAAAAAGATAATATTTTGAAGTTCTTTTTATTTCGTATTGGTAATAAGCAATATATTTTATGTACAGCACTTTTATCCATGATTTATATTATATTAACATATCTGTGTTGCTTTGTATAGCTTGTCAATGCATTAAACATACGGGTCTGCTTCGAGAAATGTGTATCATAATTCTTTTACTTTTGTTGTTTCTTGTGAAATTTGTCTCTATCAGAACTAGGGAGTACTTATGGATAATCTGAACATCCATAAAATGAGAGTCAACAATCTATATCGATTCCACTTTTTTTGATAATGCTAAATAACTCATTTCAGGCTCTTCTGTTTTCAAGATCTTATTGGTTTTTTATCACTTCCATTTTATATTTTACAGTCCTTTTCTGATCACTCATTTTTGACCTTGGTTGTTTGTCAATCCTGATTTTCCACGCTGTGATCTTTTCTTCTTCAGTAGCTGAACGTAAATATATATTTGGAATCTTATTAACAGGTAAAATATGTTGAGCCTTTACTTCATTCACGGATTGTAAATGCTGCTGCATTTGATGCCATGCTAAAGCTTGCTAGGTGTTTAGCCCCTCCCCTTAATTGCTGGGCAAGTGAGATTACTGCAGCTCTAAACATAATTTCTTCTGAAGATGTGCGCACAGCATTGGAAGTTATACCATCAAGCAATGAAGGGGAGGATATAAATAAAGGACCATCTGTGGGCATTTTTGAAAGGATAGTTGCCGGATTAGTGGTGTCCTGCAAGTCTGGACCGCTCCCTGCTGATTCATTTACCTTTGTGTTTCCGGTATATTTACTTCGTGCTGTTTCAATTTATTAAAATATCTGCATGGTGTCAAATGTCCTTATTACATTTTCAGTGAATCTACTTCATGTCTTACAGATCCTGGAGCAGATTTTACTTTCATCAAGGAAAACAGCTCTCCATGATGATGTGCTTCATATAATCTCTATGCATGTAGATCCTATATTGCCTCTTCCCAGATCACGGATGCTACAAGTTATAGACTTTGAACTGATTTGACTGTTTACTTTTATGTAAGAACACAGGACCATTGCAATGTATTCATTATCAACTTGTTTTGCAGGTCCTTTATCACGTTCTTGGTATTGTTCCTTCTTATCAAGCATCAGTAGGGCCCTTGTTAAATGAGATATGTCTAGGCGTAAAGCCTGATGAAATAGCAACTGTGAGTTCACTTGAATTTTCTTGGTTTGCCTATTTTGATAAACTGAGATTCTTCATCCAGAACATAATGTCATGTGCAGGCTATGTGTGGAATTTATGCAAAAGATGTTCATGTGCGGCTTTCCTGCTTGAATGCATTAAATTGTATTCCTACAATTTCTGGACATTCTATGCCTCAGAATCTTCAAACGGCTGCAAGACTTTGGATTGCATCACATGATCCAGAGAAGGTGAAACTTCTGGATCAGTTTCTTTGATATCATGAAGTTTTTCATGAAATGTTCACTGCCTAGCTGAATGTTACATCACATAAACCTTTTCTTTCTGTACTCTTCCTGTTTTGATAATTTGTATGATTTCAATGGTTACCTGCTCATCACTCATTTAAGAAGTTATGGGTTGTATTTGCATCTGTTGTAACCCTTCAGTTACTGTCCTTAATTATTTTTGAATTGGGAGAACTTCAGTAATCTCAACCAAGTAGAATGAGAAAGGTTGAAGGTTGATATTAGTCTAGCGAACAATCATAAAACATTCCAAATTAATGAAGTGAATTCAAATAACAACAAAATTCGATTTTATAAGGCTTGTTAAAATTGTTGGGTTAGGGTGATTGGAGATGATTAAGGAACTTTTGCAGTAGTTTTTTCCCCTTTCAAGATGAACAACCAAAATGGGATTAGAATCTTTAACTTAATGCAATTTAGTAGAGCTTACCATCTGTGATAAACAAGCTGCAGTTATACAGATAACTAGATTATGAACTTCGTGACAATAATCTAGATTAAGTAGTTTATGCTGTATGCTACTTTACTTTTTCGGCTTCCTTTGTAAAGTATTCATGTTGATGCTTGGCATGGTACAAGTTGTAGGATGGTAAATATTTGTTTGATTTCTATAATATTTTTTTTACTTATCATAGTTAATATGCCTTAGAAAAAATAATATCATTTTATTCTTGATTTTACATAGTTTTCTCGTTTTTTTTTTTAAAGTATGTTTCTGTTTTCTCAGGTGGTTGCGGAAGCTGCAGAGAAAGTATGGGATTGCTATGGATTTGATTTTGGTACCGACTATTCTGGTCTTTTTGATGCTCTATCTCATGTTAACTACAATGTGCGTGTAGCTGCAGCTGAGGCACTAGCTGCTGCTTTGGATGAAAATCCTGAAACAATTCACGTAAGCCTTCCTAAGGCTTGTCTGAACAAAGTGGGATTGATTTTACTTATTTACTTTAAAGTTTTTATTGTGTACTCAGGAGGCGCTTTCAACTCTTTTTTCATTGTATATTCGGGATCTTAGCACGGGATTTGAGGTTGCTGATCTTTGTTGGTTAGGGAGACAAGGCATTGCTTTGGCACTGCACTCAGCTGCAGATGTTTTGAGAACTAAAGATCTTCCTGTTGTAATGACGTTTCTTATATCACGTGCCCTGGTTAGATTGCTGTAACTCTGGTTTTTTCTTAGTTTTGGATTCATATCATTTAATGTTTACTATTTTATTGCTTCTCTCTCTTCTCCCCCGCCCCCACCCCTCTTTCTCATCTTGCTTTCGATTTGGCAGCGTGGATGTTCTTCATGCAAAAATTACCAATCATATGCTTTTGCCTTTGTATTGGTTTCTTGGACACTTACAGGGCTGCCTAGAATGTTCATACATTTCTTTAATTAGTTTTTTTTGGTGTATTACGTTTTGGTATTTCTCATGTTTTTTCTTTCGTGAATATTGATGGTTTAGCTTTATTTATCTATTTTTATGAAAGAAGTTTGTCCATGAAACTACGATTAGATTAGAAACTTGAAATATATGTACTCTTATAGGTAAATTAATAGAAGTAATAGATATAATAGTTCATAGGATGATAAATATTTTATGTATTCAAGAAACTAAATTGGTTGGGGAGAAGGCCAAGGAGATTGATTGTTTAGGTTTTAAATTTTGGTATTCAGGTATGATTTGAATTGGCTATGAGAAGACTAACTAAGATGAGTTTTACCAATATGATCCAAACAGCTCGGAGCAAGATTTGCTCTTGGGGAGTCTGATTCCTATTTATGGCCAGTCGGACTACACTAATTAATGCTTCTCTCCTTGCCACCTCTACCTACCAAATCACCCACACTATGGTTCCTAAGAATGTTCTCGTTGAAATTGAACGAGTGGGAAGAGGTTTCCTTTGGCATTCCAAGCCCAACCAACACAGCATCCATTATATCGCCTCGAAGGAAATCTGCCAGCCGTTTCGGTTGGGGGAGGGCTTGGTTCCATGATGCTGCCCAATGGATGGGTCCGCTCCGGGCTAGGCTTGCTTAGGAATTCCTCTCGAAACCAAACACACTGCTGCATCAATGTCTAAGGGAGAAATACGGCTCGGATTGCTAGAGAGGCAGCCTAGATGGGGTGATTCCATCAGCTGGGCGGTCCTTGCCGAGGGAGCTCGCAGCCTATCTCACATTATCCGATGGCAAGTGGCAAACGTGGAGCTAATTGACTTGCTTAACCATGCTTGGGTTGTTGACATTTGCTTGACTAAATGATCCACTTTCATCAATATGTAGAGCATTGATAATCTGAACCTCAATGAATTGATTGTTGAAAATGGGCAATGGGACATGGTGCGGTTGGAGCAGCAGTTTGACACTGAATTGAGAGGGCTGATAGCTACTGTTTGGATTCATGGAGACATGCAGGGAGACCGCTTGAATTGCTGAAACTTTCTCTTGATAAATCCATTACTTCTATGGCTTATGAGGCCTAATTCCAAGTTGATGTGGATCAATTCAGATGGCTGTCCCACCTCAAGTTGTAGCCAAGAATCAAAATATTTTGGTGGAGGTTAACAAAGAATGCTTTGCCAACTAATAGTTGGCTGAAGAATAGGGACCTCAAAGATACTCCTGAATGCCCGTGGGGATGCAACCAAGAAGAGGATGTTGAGCATGTGGCTTGCATTGTTCTCTCACGGCTAGTATCTACCAAATCTTGGGCGGTTGGGGCTTCTCCATCCCTTTCTCTAACATGGTGGAGCTACTTCATGCCCTCTCCAAAGTGAAAAAGCAGGACCTTGCATAGGCTAGATTGTATTGCTCGATGATATATCATGTATGGAGAATCGGAAATGCAAAGACCCATGGCCGACCACATGGGACCCCGATGATTATTGCTGCTAATACTATGGAAACCCTCACACACTTGGTCTCCTTTCCCTTCCAAGAACACTGGGAGATTACCCAGCCTCATAGGTTGTTCCTCCCTATATCATGCCACCCCCCTTTGGCTAAAGGGCAATGTTGATAGCTCTACTCGTTAGGGTTGGTGGTATTGGTATTGGTATTCGGGACGACAGTGGTAGATTCATCAAGGCTGTGGGACATAATCTCCTGCATTGGGATATCACATTTGTGGAACTCCAAGCAATGCTCCACCTAAGGCATGTCATAGAATCATGAATGTATAAATACAAGCAAAGTATTAAGGATGAGATTTGGAGAGGCAGACCCCCGGATAGCCTAGACATATGTTTTCTGAAGAACTTCCACCATGTCATATTCTCTCATACGAATAGAGACAACAATAGGCTTGCATATTTTTATGTTGAAACAACTACAGGTGTATTTTTTTGTGGTTAGATAGTGATATTGATGCTATTCCGTCTATTTTTTTTGTAATTTTGGAGGAAGATAGATCACACATTGTAACTTCGTAACTTTGTTTCATTTTGAACCTTTCTTGTACTTGTTTTATTATCAATGCAAATGTATACTTTCAAGGTATGATTCAAACTAGAAATAGCGTATGTGTGATTATAGATAAAGATTTGAAGGATAACGTTATAAATATTAATAGGATTGAGGATAAAATTATAGCTTTATATAAAATAAGATGCTTTATTTTAAAACTTGGTTTAGATATAAAAACTTGGAGAATTAGGAAAAATATAAAGTGCCCTGTAAAGATTCTAAGTAATTTGTGAGGCATAGAATTTAGCTTTTAGTGATTTATATAATAGATTGTATACCAAAGAAAGTGAAAGATGTATGTATAAGTTAGCCAAGTAAAGAGATAGAGGAAGTAAAGATTTAATTCAAGTGAGGTGAATTAAGGTGAAATCATAAAGTGTTTTTCTTAGAAGAAAATATTGAACATAGGTGTATGAGGTATTCTGATAAAATTTTTAATGAAATTTGTGAGAATATGATTGACTTTAGCAACCTTAGTACTTTAAACAATAGGGATTTTTATTTTTATCGTCATGTTAGTAAAATTGAAGTTGTAGAGGCTTTAATGAAAATGAATTGTGGAAAGGCAATAAGACTTAATGATATTCCAATAGAACTATGGACATGCTTAGGAGATCAAGGAATCTCTTAGTTTACTAATCTTTTTAACATTATTTTAAAGATTAAAAAGATGTCAGATGAGTGGAGAAAGAGTTTGTTTATTTCTATTTTTAAGAATAAAGGTGATGCACAAGAGTGTGCAAATTATTGATGAATTAAGTTAATCTATCATACATTAAAATTATGGGAGAGAGTAATTGAGCATAGGTTACGATGTGATACAAAAGTTTCTCAAAATCAGTTTGGTTTCATGCCAGGTAGATCTACTATGGATGCTATATATTTGTTGAGAGGTTTGATGGAGAAGTATAGAGAAAGTAAGGAGGATCTACATTTGATATTTGTTGATTTAGAGAAAGCTTATGATGAAGTTTCAAGAGATGTTGTTTGGAGAGTTCTAGAAAGAAAGGAGTTAATATTGGTTATATCCAAGTCATTATGGATATGTATACTAGAGTTGTTACTTGTGTTCAAACACAAGGAGGATTGACAAAATATGTTCCTATTTTTGTTGGATTACATCAAGGATCGGCGTTAAGCCCTTATCTTTTTGCTTTAGTTAGGGGTGTTCTTACTAGTCATTTACAGGAAGATGTACCTTGGTGTATGCTTTTAGTTGATGACATTCTTCTTGTTGATAAGACTAGAGAGGGAGTCCAAGAGAAACTTGAATTATGGAGGTCAACCTTAGAGTCTAAAGGTTTTTGCTTTAGTAGAGCTAAAATTGAATATATGGCGTGTAATTTTGGTTGTATCAGTTTTAGTGGTGGTGTTATAATATTGGGTGACCAAGTCATTAAAAAGAGTGAGTGATTCAGATATCTAGGCTCTATTGTTCAAAATGATGGTGAAATAGATGGAGATGTTATTAGTAGAATTCAAGTTGGATGGTTGAAGTGGAGGAATGCATCTGGTCTGTTAGAAAAGTACCGTTTAGACTTAAGAAAAATTTTATAAGATGGTGGTAAGACCTCCAATTATTTATGGTGCAAAATGTTGGCCAGTAAAAGAGAAGCATAAAATTATGTTAAGTGGTGCAGAGATGAGGATGCTCAGGTGGATGAGTGGCTTTATTCTTAGAGATAGAGTGCAAATATATACGGGAAAAGGTTGGAGTAGCTCTTGTGGTAGGTAAGATTAGAGAGACTCTCCTTAGATGATTTAGTCACATAAAACGTCAGCCGTCTGGTGACCCGGTTAAGAGAATAGATGTATTAGATTTACCTTATATTTAGAAAGGTTGAGGTAGACCTAAAAAGACTTGGTTAGGATGTATAAAAAATGATCTTAGTTTATTAGATTTAAATGATAAATTGACACTTAATAGGACACCGTGAGACTAAGGATTCATGTAGCCGATCCCATATAGTAGAGTAAAGATTTTTTGTTGTTGTTGTACTATTGTTATGAGTGGGGACAATTAGGTATGCTTGTAAAGTTTTTGCTATTGGCTTTTTTTTTTGAACAAGCTATTTTTATGAGTTCGGACAATTCTGCTTGCTTGTTAAGTTTTGTTGTTCCCTTGCTAAGATAATTAACATTATCTTTTTGGAAGATTGATGCATAAAAAAGAGTTTTGGCTATGTTTATTGTCATGATGGATCTGGAAAATTATGTAGGAGCGTGCTGAAGTTTAGAATCTGCATATTTTAGCACTAAGATGTGAAATATCTAAATTCTTGGAAAATACTTGCACATTCCACTAGGTGTTATTTTTGAAGATGTTTTTAATTTTTTGATCATGATTGTGAAGTGATTAACTTGATCTTTGATTTTTGGATGTAAAATATTTTAACTTCATATTTTGGTTTTACTATTTATGGAAACTAACAAAAAAAATTGTTAAAGTAGATAGTAGTAGGAGGGTACATGGTTTAGGGAAATGGAAAGCAAAATTTGTCTGAAATTTTATTGTTAATCGTGTTATATGAAAGGAAGTTTAGTATTATCTTTTGCCAGTGACAGTGTCCCAAGGGCTCATTTGGTTGCATGTAGAAAGGAATTTTACTTTAGAAAAATGAAATCATTACATTTTTTTGTTGTGGGGTTGGGAGGGGATGTTGAGTGGGGTGTTGGTGAGCTTAAAATCAATGTTAATATTTGGCTACACCAATTGCATTAGCAACTTTAATCAGTTTACAAATTTGTTTTTAAGTTCAAGCAACTAAATGGGCTCTGAGATGTAAACCATATTTGTCATTATTCGATATTATTATCATTTTCTATCTCAGCTGAGGACATTAAAATACAATCCTTAGAAGTAGCACACAACCTGTTCCTATCTCACATGCTTTATTTATATAAGATTTGATTTATTATCTTATAAAACTTATTTTTTATATGTTTGGGATTATTTTCATCAATAATCTCTCTGTCAATTACTGACCACTCCCTATGAACCACCTGTCTTAGAAAGCCTCCTGGGTCTGCATTATTTTCAATCCTTAGAAGTAGCACAACCTGATCCTATCTTACATGCTTTATTTATATAAGATTTGATTTATTATCTTATAAAACTTATTTTTTTTATGTCTGGGATTATTTTCATCAATAATCTCTCCGTCAACTGCTGACCACTCCCTGTGAACCACCTGTCTTGGAAAGCCTCCTGGGTCTGCATCAGTGCTTAAGCCCTTATGTTCATAATCTTTTTCGTATGCTTCTTTACTAGTACTCTCCCCTTCTTTTTTTTCTTTTTACTTGTCTCATTTCCCTATTACATCAAGCCTTTGCACAATAGATTTCCAGCTTTGAATCTCAAGTACTGGTGCTGTTTTGCCTACTATCTATTAATTTGGTTATTGTCTGCATTATTTTATGACATGCTTCGTGATTGATGCATTACTTTTTAGTTAATATAGTAAAATTTGTTTGTTAGCACTGGCTGTTTAGAAAAAGGTTGTCCTTTATGTTACAAAATGCACACCCAAAGCTTCCCACAGATGTAGGATCTTAATAATGGCCTTGCATATCTTGGGCTTACGTTTGCATTTTATAGTACCATAAATATATATCGGGTCAATTGTATTGGTAGATTTAAGTCCATTTTCTGGCGAGGATATGCATAATTAAAGTTTAACTTTTTGGGTCAAAAATTCAAAATTATATTATCTATATAATTGATTTGTATAATTATTTTGTGTTGGCCATTTACATTGATACCATGTGTAAAAGAACTTTAAAATGAAAGATTTAATAGTGAACTATAAAGGTTTTGGAGCTCGAGATGATTATTATTTGTTCCTAACACATGACATCTCATATTTTATCCTTATTCAGAAGAAGATTTACTCATGCTCACAATTTTGGTGATGTATGGAAAACAAGAATTGTATTGTGCTTTATTATTTTAGTTGAATAATCATAGGGAAAACATGGATTGGGTTTGCTTCGTTTTTAGTTATTTGTCATCTTCACTTTAATTTCCAGGGGCAGCATGTTCGTTTGTTATTTTAGATATACTTGATTATTGTACTTATATTATGGGATCTTTTATTCTTAATAGATAACCATGGGCCATGCAGGAAAATCTGTAATATTTATAATATTGAATGAATTAATGCTTGCCATGCTTCTTTCTCCTTTGGTTGTGTTTCTGATTCTCTCATTTTGTTTTCTTATTCCTCTTTTGAGCTCCCTCAGTGCGAGGAAGCTCACCACCTTATTTGACAATGAATTGCTCATCATCACCAACCACAATGGTGCTTTTACTACTTGTCCCATATCTGATATCCTCATATGGTTTGGTAGCTTCACGGTCTCTTAGCTTGACATCAATTTTGACTTCTTTCGTCTCCTCTCTCGCAATGATCGTAATTAAAAATAATTCTTGCTATCATTCTTTTGGATGATAGCTTCAAATTACTACTTAATTGCATAGTCAGACTGCCTTAGCTCAACATTGTTGATCACATCCTCGATGGTGATGTTGAGAAATCACTTAAGAACGTGAATCATGATTCGTTGGCTATGAATGGCCTAAATTGGTTAACTATAGACTTGGTGTTGATGGTTGTGGACGTGGTGATGGAGGGTTTTTTCATGATTCTTGTGCATACTGTTTTGTCCCAATTTCATGTTGTTGGTTCTTACCAATTGCGCTTGTTGCATGTCTCGCTCATTGTGTTTGTTCACTGTTTCCTCGTCACTTAATGTCACATATCTGCATGCAACTCTCTTACCATGCTTATCTCTTTTATAACTCACAACTCTCTCTCTCTCTCTCTCTCTCTCTCTCACACACACACACACACACACACGCACAAGCTCTCCTTCTTAACTATATTTTTTACCTTGCTCACATTATTGCATCACTCTCATCTTGTTTCAACGGCCTCTTTTTGTCTTATACTTTTTTTGTTTGTTTGCTTTTATCTCTTGTCACAACATGTACCTTGAAGGGGACAAAGCAAGAAAGCACAAAAGTATGAAATTCTCATTGCATTGGCTATGAAGTGGACAAAGCGGCTACTCATGAACATGATGCTGGCGATTGCTCATTAATTTTGCATGTGCATATCTTTTACGTGTCACTCTAATTTTATTTTATTTTTCATATTTCTAACACTATTCACATTTAGTCACTTTTTTCTCATTGCATTATGCTTTGACCCACTGATTATACAATCTCCTTGCTCAACTAAACTTGCATACAACCTCTCTCTCTCTCTCTCAGGTGCGCGCACACACATATTAGTTCTCCTCCTTGGCTCATCTTTTACCTTAGACTTTCTCCCATTATTTGCTTGATCGGCATCCTGCTTACTATTCATTTGTACTTTGTCTGTATCTTCTCATCGCTCACACTTTTTTTCTCTCATTGATGCCACATTTCCATGAAGCGAGTCCACTATTATGTCGCCTCTTTAATCTCTTGCAAGATTGTCAATTCTACCCCCTTATTCGCCTTGTCACATTTTTTGCTACCCCTTAGCCATGCCACTATTTTCATTCAAGTTTCTTCTCATTCTATCTTCTTATCCTATCTATGACTCCTTAATTCATGTTATATTTCTTACTTCAATGTTCTTAAATCTAATATTAATTTTAAATTCAAAATAAATCCCAATTCCTTAAAGCTTTATCCTTAAATCTAACTATAACTGACAGGGATGAAGAAAGTGTCCCTTCCATCTCTCTACATGGGAAGTGTCATCTTCTCTTCGATGTGTTCCAAGCGGTATGAATCTCATTACTTGGTGTTGTAGTATAAGACCCTTTGGTTTTTACGGCAAATATTTCAAACTCTCAAAAGCAGTGTTCTTTGCATCTTAGGAGGAATTATGTAGGAAAAAATATGGATTGTATCGCGTTTTTATTTTTTGATGAATTATCATTATTGGTAGGTTTATTTATCATCTTTATTTAAACTGTCAAGGGAAGCGCAGTCATTTGTTAGGTTTTTAGGAATAGTTTGATTATTGGTCTTGTCTGGTTAAATCTTCTATTATAAATAGAAGTTCAAATGACCATGTTAAAATATATTATATTCAATGAAATGTTGATCAGCTTGCTTCTCCCTCCAGCTTAGGGACCTAGGGTGTGTGCCAAATTCTTTTTTTCTTTTCTGTCTTTCTTGCATCTAAGATTGATTCTTTTCTTAATTGTCTATTGATTGTTAAAAATGGAATCTTTGTTCGAGTGCTTTTACTTGATATTCAAAGGAGTGCTGTTTGTGTCTTTCTAGAGATATATTTTCTTGTTTCTAAAAAATTTCTAAAGCACGACTTATCTTATTAAACCATTGCTATTGCCTTGAATGTTTTTTTTACTGCTTGGATTTCATTACGTGACCATTTCATCTCCATCTCCGTGCCATTTTGTTTCTTGTTTTTGTGGCCTTTTGTTATTTTTGGTGAATTTATGCCATCCTTTCCATGACATTCTCAAGAGATTTTTTGCTAACGCTTTTCTTCTATGGCCATTTCACAACAATTTGTTGTATTAGTTATTCTGTGCTATTTTGGGGGTGTCATTTTTTTTGAGGAATTCAGTTGTAGGTTCTCTCATCATTTGCTTTAATGTACTCTTACTTTGTTACAAATATTCGAATTACCCCTGCTTGTATTTTAATTGCTATCATGGTTATGATCCTATAAAGAAATTAACTGATGTATTGCATAATTATGCAGGCTGATCCTAATATGGATGTCCGTGGGAGAATGATAAATGCTGGCATTATGGTTATTAATAAGCATGGAAAAGAAAATGTTCCTTTATTGTTCCCTATATTTGATAGTTACTTAAATAAAAAGGTCTTCATCTTCTGAATAGTTTAGTTTTCTGTTGAATTTGTCTATTGTTTTTGTTTGAAGTCTAATGTAATAAAGTGTTCATTTAATCATTTCAATATGAAGACGTCTGATGAGGAGAAGTATGATCTTGTTCGAGAGGGTGTTGTCATCTTTACCGGTGCATTAGCAAAACATTTAGCAAAGGTGAGGATGTTAGGTATTTCTCAAGGTTTACTGGTGATTTTCTTCTTTACTTGGATATTTATATCTGTGACAGGATGATCCTAAAGTTCATGCTGTACTTGAGAAACTCTTGGATGTTTTAAATACTCCCTCAGAGGCTGTTCAGCGTGCTGTTTCAGACTGTTTGTCTCCATTAATGGCATCAAAGCATGTAAGTTTGAGAGTGTTAACATTCTTATAAAATTTTCATGAGAGCTGCAATGCACTGAAGTGCTGTGTTGAGATACATATGCTGTTCTAATCGTCCACTTTTATTATCTGATGACATTCTAATTTTCTTCTTCAGTTCATAGAGTTAATTCTTTTGTGACTGAATGAACTTCTCTTAGGATTCATCATATTGTTCTGATTGTTAAAAAAGTTTAATCAGTAAGGATGAACCATGATAATGTCTACACTCATTTGTTTGGATCAGGATGATGGTCAGACACTGGTTTCCCGACTGTTGGATCGTTTGATGAAAGGTGACAAGTATGGTGAGCGACGTGGTGCAGCTTTTGGGCTTGCTGGGGTTGTGAAGGGCTTTAGAATTTCTTGCTTGAAGAAGTTTGGGATTGTAGTCATGCTCAACTGGACCACTTGACGCCCCATCTACTTAATTATATAGGCTGTAACTGATGATTTAATCGTCATATGTTTATGTGTTTTCATATTGTCTATTGTTTTACTTGGATGTAGTCCCTTCTGTTTACTTGTTTATCATTAATTACATGTAGAAATTTTTAAATGTGTTTTAATCCACGTTATTAACACTTGCATTATTTTTTGATGTTTTCTTTGACTTTCAATGCTTGTATTTCAGGAATTCTGCAAAGGCGCGAGAAGGAGCTTTACTTGGATTTGAATGTCTTTGTGAGAAGCTTGGCCGATTGTTTGAGCCGTATGTACCAAATGAGGCTACTTCAATTTTATCTCCATTTGTTTTATTGAAGCATCTGGTTTTTAGTTATAATAGAATTGATTTTTTTCCAGGTATGTCATTCTATTGTTACCCTTGCTTTTGGTTGCATTCTCGGATTCAGTTAGTGCTGTTCGTGAAGCAGCTGAGTGTGCTGCTCGTGCAATGATGTCACAGCTTACTGGTCATGGAGTGAAGCTCATTCTTCCTTCACTTCTCAAAGTATTTTGTCTATTTCCAGATGTTCATTTATGTTAGTATTTTTAATGGGTATTCTTTGCATTTATAAAACTTTTCATTTTGCGTTCTTCATGACTTATTGATTGTGGATCACTTGAAAACTACTAAACATCAAAGTAGAGGAGAAAGGCCTTTAGAATGAAGTTGAAAGAGTGCCTTGTAGAGGGGGGTGACCTGATACCTCAAAAGGAGGATAAGATGGAAATTCATCCAACTGCTTGGGAATGGATACCCACAAGTATGATGAACCATCACTATTGCTTAAAAAAATTAAATCCCACCTGTTATGGAGTTACACTTTATGCATGCCTAGGTATAGGCAAGTCTAAAGCAGATGAATTAATTACAAGTGTGTCATATATGAATGATATGATCAAAGTTTTGATAATTAAAAAAAAAACAAAACAAAAAACTTGAATGTGTACGTAACAATGTACATGCCTGTGAAAATTTTGGCTGCACATTCAATATCTTTGTTAACGTGTAGATTATTTATGACATATATCTTAATAACATGCACATTGTAGTTCATGTCCTAGCATAGCATACCTCACTCTCTCTTTACACGACAACACACAACAGGGCAAAATAGTGCATGTTATGTGTGCCATGTGTGCACTATAGCACTTAGCACATATGACATGCACTTTTATTTTTTTTGTTTATTTTTTATTTGGTTTATTAATTTATTTAAATCGCTTATAGGAATATGAAAAAATTGTTGGAATTTGGCCATAGCATGTTGAGTGTTTCCATTGCCGAGTTTAATCTCTGAAGAAAATTTATTTGTTTTACCTTCTAGTTGAAGTAACAATTGAAATTTCTTGGAAGTAGAAATCTCTATTTTTCACATGTAGGACTTTAGCTTACAATGCCATTGCATTGTATGATAATCCACCAGACAAAATGATTAGAGCTATTTTTGTTATCAGAGAATGACGCACAAGGCTATAACTTGCTGTTGATGCACTATTTAAGGATGTTGTTACCATTAGTTGAGCTTATTGCATGATTTTGTCATTTTTCTCTTATTATCATTAGTTAGTTAAAATAAAAATCTAACTTATTCAGGCCACAGGTGGCCATAAGATGTTGCAATGCCTGCTCGCATGATTACATATCTTTCAGTCATTTCCCAATTGTCAAGCCTTGCCGTGCAGGCACTCATATGCACAATCTCCACTTGTTGCAAAGTACCTTATAGTGAGCTTGCCTTGTCTCTCTCACCTCATGACACCCACAACAATTCTCTCCCTTGTGTGAAACCTTTTTCCCTCCTTTCTTTCGCTATGAATTTGAGCAAAGCGCTGCTTAGAAAACTAGCAATCCCTTATTAGAACCATATGATGACTACCTCTCCCAACCACATTTAGTGCTCGCTGTTCACCCTACTCCTGCTCTACTCTTCTTCAAGATTTCTTTTTATTGCACTTTCCCTAAGTGAACCCCATCACGCTCATCCTCAGTCTTTCTTCTGCTCTCCCTAATAGCTCTTCCTTGTGATGCCACGTTGTTGCATCTGCATTTTCTAGCTTGCTCTTCCGTACATTATTTTACTTCCTACCACAACGCTTTATCAACGTTTGCTTTGCACAAACCTATACGATGCATATCCCATGCAAACCTTAGCTGCAATTCTTTTTCTCTGTTTGGCTATTTTTTTCCACTCGCTCGTATACTCTATACAAGCCAAGTCAACACATCTCTCCTCTCTGCAAATACCTGCTTGCCCAAACTGCCTAGCTACTGCTTACAACAAGACTCCTTCACAACAATGCCCTTACATCCTGCAATCACTTCCTCATGGCTGGCCTTCTTCTTACTTTCAGTTTCTCCCAATGAACTTAGCATAGCCATTCACTCATGCATGTCATATTTTTTTCAGTGGCAATATGTATGACATTTTTATGCTTGATTCCTCTTCATTGAGCTACCGTGCTGTAAATTGTAACTCACACCATTATGAAAGTTATTGGAGTTAGTCCTAGCCTTTCCTACAATGGAAATTGTGTTATGCCTCACTGTGATATTGTCAGAGTATGCCATCTAGCCTTCTTTAAATGACTAAAGTGGAAAGAAACTATGTGACATGCTTTTTATTGGAATTCTTAAGTTACCAACCAGTTTTTACATTTCATAATTGACAAGCATGATACGTTAATGCCCATGTCTTGAAGCTCCATAAGTACATTGTGCTTCATCTTATCCTGAAAGTTGACATGGTGAGCCTCATAGTTTTTCCAACGGAGTAAATTACGTTATGTTCGACTAAAGAATATGTATGATATGCTTTGTAGCCTTTTTGACCCAAGAAAATAGTAAGAAACTATGAGATGATGTTCATTTGCAAACTCTATACATCAACATTGTTTTATTGTTTTATAACTAACAACATGATGCATTAATGCCCATATCTTGAACTTCAAGACATGTGTTGTGCCTCACTTGACATATTTGTTGTGGGGAGCCTAGCCTTTTTGATAATGTAAATCGCATACTGCTTAATTTTTGGATGGTTAAAGTCCTCTTCATTGCCTTCTTGACCTGAAATAATAAATAGAAATTACTTCAGCCCCTTTTTAATGTTTTATAAATAGCAAGCATACTACATTTCTATCCACTATTGTCAGCAATTCTCTTCTTAATTTGATGAGTATAATGAGCATAACTTATAATCACTCATAAGGTTTAATTAATTATAAATTGTAAATGAGTCCTAAATTACTTGCGAATTTCTACCTTTATATTCTACTTTTTTATTTTATTTATTTTCTTGTTTTCGTCACTCTGCCACACCATTTTTCATCATCTGTTTTTTTTTTCAAATTTGTTTTTGTCATTTTGGTTTGTTAGTGACACCAATACTCACATTCCAACTTACTTGAATTGGCATTTATGAATATCCTGCAATTTATTCTCCAAATTGCTTTATTTAGTGTTGGTTCAAATATAATAGAACTGCATTTATTATGATGCTTACTCATGATGCCATTTCTATTGTTAGGATGGCCGTCCCTTTTTTAGTTGAAGTATATATAATTTTAGAGATTCGCTTTTTAGTTTACTCTGCCTAATATTGTACTATATCATATTTGCTTCTTTTTTTTTCTTTCCATGTATATAGTTTTCTCTCACTCACATTTGCAACTCTATTATGTCTTTTTTAATGATTTTGAGCTATTAATATAATCTTTGGTCTATTCCAATTTAACTTTTTTTGGAATATCATATTTTCTTTGTTTCTTGCTTATGATATTACTCGCTTTTGGTTTATCTTAACCTGAACTTTTACTTTTTGTGAGAGATAGATTTAGTCCCATTTATCTAAGAATATTAACCTTTAGAAATTATTTCCTTTTCATCATATGTGTTACATGATGGTCTGTGAAACTTAACCTTTCTGAACCGGATGTTTAGGGCCTAGAGGATAAAGCTTGGCGAACTAAACAAAGTAGTGTGCAACTGCTTGGTGCTATGGCGTATTGCGCTCCTCAACAGTTATCTCAGTGCTTGCCCACAATTGTCCCCAAGTTAACGGAGGTTTTCAGTAGTTCTTGATCTAGGTTGTTTCTTTGATTTTTGCTATTAAGGTTGAGTACTTTATTTGTTTTGCTTTTGCTTAAATTACTGTAGGTGCTTACTGACACACATCCGAAAGTTCAATCAGCTGGGCAAGATGCTCTTCAACAGGTTTAGTTGCTTGGTTAAGTTGTTAGTCGCAGTCCTCTTTTTTCTTTTGAGTCATTAGAGCTCTATCTTTTCCCAGGTTGGCAGCGTGATAAAAAATCCAGAAATATCTGCTCTGGTTTCGACACTTCTGTTGGGTCTCAGTGACCCCAATCAATATACTAAGCACTCTCTTGACATTCTTCTCCAGGTAAGTTTAAAGTACTTGAAGGATTTTTTCTGATGCTTTTCCTTGTAATTTATCTATGTTTACTCTAGTTTATTTTAATATCTGTAGACAACTTTTATCAACTCAGTTGATGCACCGTCATTGGCATTATTGGTTCCCATTGTCCATAGAGGCTTAAGGGAGAGGAGTTCAGAAACCAAGAAAAAAGCTGCTCAGATAGTTGGTAATATGTGTTCCTTGGTAACTGATCCAAAGGATATGATTCCATATATTGGGTTGCTACTTCCTGAAGTCAAGAAGGTATGGGATTTTTCATAATTAGTTTTATTGATGATGCAAGTGGGGTGTAATTGAGTCAAGCCAACTCGTGAGCCGAGCTCGATAAGCTAACAAGCCAAACTCAAGTCAGCCTTGACTTGACTTGTTAGCTCATGAGTCGGCTCATTTAATAAATATAAATATAAAATATATACTTAAAATATATTAAAATTTAATAATTTAAGTGTAAAATTATTAAAAATATTAAAAAAAATATACCTATGAAAAACTTTTTTATTATTTTACTATAAATATCTTAATTTTCTTATCATTTTATTGAGAGTTGTTTAAATTAGAATATTTTTATCACTTTCATACTAAATGAGCCGGCTCGTGAGCAAGCTCGAACTTGTAAAATAAAGCTCAACATCAAGCTCAGACTCGATTAATTAATCAAGTTCAAGCTCAAGCCAAGCGTGACTCGAGCTCCGTTTGACTTGTTTGCACCCCTAGCTAGTGTGGAAGTAACTTTGTATACCCCTTTGAGTAATTCGTGTATACAACTTGTATCCTTGAGACAATGCAATTGAATGAAATTAATTTATAATCATTCATCAATGATCTATGTCATATAATTGAAAACCATGGCCCCTTTATCAATAGAAAAACTTGTATTCATTCAATCAGGCATCAATGATTTATATCATACAATTAAAACCAAGAGCCCTCATGAAGAGAAAATCTATTTTTTGAAAACTAATTTTATATAACTTTAGTAAATGTTCAAATTTAAACCTGATATTATCCAACAGCAGGCAATTGAACTTAATAAAATAAAGGGAGGTTATAAACAAACCACTCAATTCTTATATATTTACACATTTAACACCTTTTGTATTTTTTTGAACTATAAACTCATTTATTTGTGCGTGCCACTATTAAATCGTGTGGAATTTTTTTAAAATGAAAAATATGGGCTGTGCTTTTGTTATGAATTTCAATATGTGGATGATAATCTGAAAAACTAAGGTAGGTGGGTGTTTGATTTGTAAATATATAAGAATTAGATGCTATGTAGGTAGATGTCCCTATATAATTCAAATTAAAAATAAGGGAAATTTGGGCGACAAATAGAAATGTGCATAGAAAGGGCTTTTTTGAAAACTTATTTGGCTTAGCTCCTTTGTATCCCGATTTAGCTTATTTTTTTTATATTCACCTATGGAAATCTGGCCTTTTGTATCGCATCATTTATTTTTTTATGGCTTCATTAAATATTCATAATTCTGTTCTTCAAATATAGGTTTTGGTTGATCCTATACCAGAAGTACGTGCTGTTGCTGCTAGGGCTATTGGATCCTTAATTAGAGGAATGGGAGAGGAGAACTTCCCAGATCTTGTACCCTGGTTATTGGAAACTCTCAAGTCTGACAATAGTAATGTTGAACGATCTGGTACTGCCCAAGGGCTGAGCGAGGTGTGTGCAATATACCCTTTTTATTTTTCAGTTCTTAACATGCATGAAACATAAAATCGATTCCCATTGCTTCTTGCTCACTTTCTATATCCCCAAGGATGATATCTTCCATGAACGGGTCCTTGATTCATGACCCCATACTTACATTAAAATTTTGCATCGCTCTCTTTACTTGGGTTGCTGATTCTTGTGCCGGTATAGTACGTTGCTCACCAAAGTTCAATTTCAGATGGTGTAAAACTCAACAAAATGATCCAGTGTGATGGTGCTTAAAAGATTATTTTGATCACTTCACAATATTAATCGTGGAATTCCATCTTGTGAGAAGCATAATGCTCATGGGTGCTACATTCAAGGTTATGAAATGATATTGTGGGAAAACAGTGAGGAATTACAATTCCACTCTACATATGTCAAAACATTCAAGGTCATATGCAAACTAATTCAAGTTCAAATCAGTGGTGATTTCAACCTATGATAATTAAGTTGATCAACCATATCTCACTAAACTTCGTCTATTGAGCCAACTTGACTGAATGTTAGAATCATATTTACATGACTCTTTTAATGGCATAGGAATAAGGCCTATACCAAGAGTCCCTTAAAGCTTTTGCGCATTAGCCCTTTCTATTAGGATGGATCATGAATCTTGTTTCTTACGCACAAATCAAAGTATGGTGATGAAATTAATGCAACCCTATGTCTTAGGATGCATTGCTTATAACATTTGGGTTGCCATGTGTTGACCTTTATGTATGTCATATCAATCGAATCGAGTCATGACGAATTACGGCTGATGCAATGGCGCAAATCGTCGAAATACACTCAACGCCGTCAAAACTAGTTGAAATGATCTTCGACGATGAACTCGCCATCACGTCAAGGCCGAATTGATCAATATACATATCATGATAATTCGACGCCGATCGATCAAGAAGTAAATTCATCGATGCGCCTACGCACATATCGGGTCGAGAGGTTGCGACGATGCCCAAACGATCTCCATTTGTGAAATTGATCACGCAGTTAGCGTTGAAACATCGAAACCTATGAAATGAGACGCCACGCTCAATCCGGACGGTCTGCGGCGAATGTCGAAATGTTTGCCGATACGCGTAACCGAATCGATTCAACGCCGAAAACCACTCGAGAAACAAACCACACCATCGCGGAACATTAAATAACTTACAATCAACATATATATATTAGCGCTATCGCAAAAAATTTTTTATTTTCACTCAAATAAGCATATGCCCAATATATGCCCCCCGTTATCAACCCTAATCTCATAACCTTTTGCTCGATCCATTCGATAGTTTTCCATTCATTTCTTGATCGATCAAGACAACCAAACTCTCCCTTTCATCCATCTGAGTGACCAATCGAACCACACCTCTCCATTCGCTACTCCGGAGGCACACAAACCGGGAGCAACTCCTCCTCGCTCTCACGCAGAGCAAAACCAAACTCCTTCCGTCAACGAGCTTTATCTGCTCTGTTCTACGCCAAACCGGAACGAATCCCACCCCTCTCCGTCGAACTTCTTCTTCCTCGCTCGCTTCACGACGCGCAAGTTGAACTGATCCTCTCTCTGTTTCTTCCTCCCGCCAGGTCAAGTAAGATCAAAGCTCTCCTGAGTATTCCATAATCCATCTCTTCCCCCATCGGGGCAATCTGATCAGAAGAAGTCGTAGCACCAAAAATAATTTTTATTATTTTTTTATTTTTTAGCCCTCCCTTATAACAATACTTTGATGTTTGGTATGAAAATGGTGAAGTGGAGTATGTTTGTATGGTATTCATGTGGCAAAAAGTGGATGAGATAGGGACATGTGTGTTTGAGTGATCGCAATTATGTCCTATCATTTCGCCTTCATGTATATGTAAAGATGAAATTGTAATGAATGCCAAAAGTCTTTAAGTATCGCTCATCGTCCCAGACGCGATGGAAATTTGAGCATAAGTACTGCGTGTTTTGATGTCGGGAAATCGATGCTTTTTTATACATGGTTTGAAGGCTTACGACACTCATAAGCGGTAAAATCACTGGCCGGCAGTCAAGACATTACCACGCCCCATAAGCGAAAGTCCCAGATCGATTCACCGACACCTACGCGTATGGTGCCGGATTTCATTTTAAACGCTTGTACATATGCTTACTTGGCATATTAAATTCATGTAAGTTTCAATGTAATTGCAAATATTTGCTAGACATAAGATGCGTACCGCCGTCAAAGATGTCAAAATCACGCGCTTTTATGCGTTTAGCGGCGACGCCATAAGCACGATAGCAAGAAAATCACTGGCGGTCGCAAAGACACTACCATAACGCCGCTTCATAAGGGAAGGCAGATTTCGACGCACTCTTATATGGGGATGACGGATGCCAAATTTTATTTCAAATGTCTCTTACGCATATATTGAAGGTCTATGCATGCTTTCTTAAGCATCGTGGGTTTAGAAGACTCTAAGTCACAAGTCAGAAGCATGCTTTCTTAAGCTGGTAGAAGACTCTCAAGACCTATGCGACGACGTATAGTTGCCAAAATTTCATCAAAAATAAAAATTGATATTAATGAAAATGAAATAGTTAAAGAATAATATTTGAAACTTAAATGAGTAATAAGATCAATAATTGAACTATGTCTAATATATTAAGCTGATGAGATAAGATTGAATTTTCAATTATTTGATTAACAATAGTCTACAATAAATTAGATCTCTATTCAACAAAGCAAAAATATTTGAAATGAAATAAGAAAAACATTCAAAAGATTTAAAGGAGATGAATGAAATATACAACTTACACCACCTGCCGGAACACATCGCATGTAAGACATTAATTAATTTTATTATGAAGTATGAAAACTCAAATTCAATGCCTTAAAGCATATTCTTAAGATACGATCCACACTTTAACGCTAAGTGTCTGGCGACGTCGGGTTAATTCCCATCGAGTCTATGCGTTAACAAAACCTAAATATCTAATAATATAAAATAACTCTAAAAGATATTTGAGAAAATAATTTGTCTTATAACAAGAGATCCGATTCTTAATTAGACGATAACGAAAATAATATATTTATCCCGATGAGATTGTGGAATGACGTCAGAAGTGCAACAAAACCTAATATAATAATATTATAAGAATTCTAACTCAATAAGATATTTGAGAAAATACGTAAGATGATTTTCCAAATGTGAGAATCCTAAATAACAAAATAATATATTTATCAATTTGAATGAAGATTAAACATGATACTTTCATCAAAATGTGATGTAATTTCAAATCAAATTAATAAAATTAAATATCAATCAAAATTCGATATTTAAAAGCTCAAAATGCCTAAATGAAAAATCTTAAATATAAAAAGCCAATATATATAAATAATATATATATATATATATATATATATATATATATATATATATATATATATATATATATATATATATCTATAATCATATACGACGCTATATCGGCTCATCGGGTATTCCGATCAATGACATCATTATATCATTATATTATCGTAGCAGATGTTCTCCAACGATTTTACCATTTTGGGATGTGAATCATATAAGAAAATAAAAAAATCTCGTCGCTCGGACTTAAACTTGTCTCCTTAGAATATTTTACATTATATTTTTTTTAAAATACTTTACATTACATTTTTTTTAACCAAACAGAAAAAAATAAAGTCATGAATTTATAAACTCTCAACCAAACAACTGTAAAGAAATCTTTTTACACTATATTTCTTTTACACTACATTTCTGTTACATTGCATTCCTCTTTCAGTCAACTAAACAGCCCCTTAATTGAGAGGTCGGTGGCGAATTTTCAGAGCCCACATCATGCTTTTAAAGGAAGATCATATGATCCACCATGCTAGCCGTTTTGCTTACAAGGAAAGATCATTAGACCCACCCACTATCCCATGATCTTTCTTTAACAACAAGGTAAGGCTATAAAGGCCATCATTGACTTGGATTATTGATTTTAGGCATGGATCATTACGGAATAAATTGAATAAAAAAATTTTGTGATCCCTCTCTTTTCAGGATCTTTCTCCCATGTTACCCAATTCTTTTGTTTACCACTTCAATTATCGAAGGCAAACAACCGTCTCTAATTCTATTAAATTTTTCTTTTGATATCTTGTTGTGGACAACTTCATAAGCAACCATCATAACATTATCCATTTGTGACTCAGTATGTGACTTCAACCTGATCTTATTTGATTGCACGCTTTTGCAATGACTTTGCACTAATATAACTTCCAACTATAGTGTGTGTACATTGTAGCATCACACCCTTAAGGATATGTAATCTTTTTAATTTTCATTTATATGCATGGGTATATTACATCCTTAGCCTATACAATAATGGGGTGACTCTACCCTTTTAAATTGCATATGCAAACATTCTGAAATTATATATAATTTTTGCATTTCTCCCATTTGGCTTTTATTTAATTAATATCCTTTGCATATCATTTGATGAAATAATCATTGCAAGTTGACATGAAAAATACTGTATAACATGTTTAAAAATTTTTGCATGAGAATTGTTAAAATTTTATTTAATTAATTTCTATTAGTAATCTTGTGTTCATAAGATTTTTATCCAGTATATATAAGAGACTTTAAGCATTTAATATATTAAAGTTTGGAAAACTGAATTCATTACTATACAATAAACATATAGTTACTCCTTTTATTCAAAAAATTCGTTGTCTTATTTAATTTGAAAGTTACTTCCTTTTGTGAAATACCTAAAATATAATTATATGCTTGGTGATTTGTGTTTATCAATATATATATATATTTAAGTTAATATTTCATACATTTTTTAGTTTAACTTTTTACTATTACTGGTCTCCTCCAACTAAATTTAACATTTAGTTATATTTTTACTATTTTCCTTTAACTCGATTCAATTCGGTTTGAATGTGAACTTTAATATTATTTTATTTATTAGTAAAATTTTCAGCTAATAAATATGTCTTCTATTTAAATAATTTTAATCAGCTTTTAAAAGTAATAAAATAAATTTTCATTTATTTATAAAAATGAAAAGAAGTAATATTTATTGTAATTATCATATTTAAATTATAAAAAAATCATGGATTTGATATTTTTATTGTTATAAACATTGCTTAATAATCAGAATTATGTATAATAATGGAATTATAGCATTAAGAGCTTGAAAGCATATTAAAATTTTCATATTGTAGAGCTTTTTATATCATAACTTATATTTTGGTTTGTACTTAATACATTAATCTTTGAAGCATTGTATATAAACTTAACTCACCTCTATTTGATACACCACCCTCCTATGTGGTCGGTATAGTGAGACATATTGCATTCCTGTGATTATTTGAGGTGGAAAGACACTTAACTCATCTAAAGTCAATACCTCCCTCATTAGGATAGTGGGACACACCTTGCCTGCTATTGCCTAAGGTGAAAATGTTAAAGTCGTCAATTTATAGGTATATTAGTATCCTTAACTACTATCATAAGGAGATAACTCTTATCTTTTAACATGCACATGCAAGCATTTTTATGTATTATTCTTTATTCATTCTTTTTTGCTTACAGTATAAATTTTTTAAGAGCATTGCATTGTACAATTAAAGTATTTGAATTACAACATGGTGATGTCGTTTTTATTCATTACAAATGAAGGATTATTTTTCATTAAAAATGAGAAGGCATCATAACTTATTTGCGTTAACTATCTCATAGCAATGAATCATCTTATGCATATAATGAAGTAAAAAAAGCATAAGCATCTCAAAGTGATGCGTTGGTTTTAGAAGAAACTAAACATTGCTCCATTCTAAAAATGAGTTTACCTGTCTTTTACCTTATGGTGCTAACCTTAGAACTAGCTTGGTTTTCTCTTCACTTCATCCCCCACCTCAATGCTAATTTAATCTATAAATCAAGCATAGAGTTAATCATACAACTCAAGCCATATTGCTAAGCACTTGGAAGATTCGTATTTGAATTACAGCTAAATCATCTAGTTATTCTCTTAAATCTTACTTTAGAATAAAACGTACGCACTAGCATTATTATTATGATTATTTTCTTGTCTACTATAAGATATACCATTTGTTAGTTATTTCACCGCTTAAAGAATATGAAATCACATAACCTTTCCAAAGATCAAATAATTCATTTTAATTAACTTGCTAAAGTTTTTATTTATCTTTTTTAAGTAGCTCTAAGTTTAACTTTTCTAGATATCTTGCTTTGAATTCTAATTTAATGGAATAATAAATCATATGACTCATGTAAACTATATTGCAAGAATTTTTTAACACTTCTTCATATGAAAACATAAATAATATATTTATGGATGTCAAATACTTCATACTTTATAATTAATTCGTTTAAGATAGTAGGGACACACTAAATTCTACACTAGATATTTTTATTTTAAAATTGTTTTGATTTATCAAGTCAAAGAAGTGTGACATGCAATTTATAATCTCTCTAATTAATAAGGATGGTTTAATTTTTTACATGGAACCTTAATAGTAACTAGGATGAAATTTATTATTTGGAGCTACCTAAATCAACTTCATAAACACTAAATGAATTTCTTCTTAAATTAAATTTTAGTATGAATTCCTTCAAGTAATCTTCATCATCTCTTGAAGAAAGTTGATTGCATCATAAGATTTGGGTGTACCTTTGCAAGATGGAAGGAGGAAAATTTTTGCAAAATCCTAACTAATTATTGTGAGTTTGCATGTGTCATTCTAAGTGACATAGAACCTAGGGTTGGACATCATATTTCTTCTCGAATATAAAGTAGATAAGTTTAGGGTTCGGCCTTCTTGACTTTCAAGTCCTCAGAATTTCTTCCTACAACCTTTTCCCTCCTTCCCAAAATTGGCTTTATGTTTGATGTCAAAGCCTTCTTGGTCTTACCTGTGCGAGTTCATGCTTTCAAGTGTGTTTGGCCGTGAGGCTTGCTCTTGTAGCTTTGTTTTCACATGAATCAACATTCATTTAGCTCACATGTATTTTTTAATATAGCACAACTTTTTAAAACAAAGTAGAAGAAAAATATTAAGTCATAAATTAAAAAAAATTAATTAATTCATTTAACGGGACATTTAGTTTTCTGCATTTATAAAGGAAATCAAATGGAGGGGTTATGCATTTTGGGGTGTTTGCTTTGATGAAGAACAAATGCAATGTAATTTTTTGAGGTATTTAGAATTTCTTGCATAATTTATTTTTGATGTATTTAAAATTCATCCAATTCAGAATTTCAAATATATTGAAAATATTAAGCTTATCATGGGATTGCTGACTATCGCCATCAGTTGGCTCCACTATGGATTATCGTCCCTCTCCACCAATCATTGCCCGCCGCACTGCAAATATTTAAAATAGTTTGTAAACAATTAAGTACAAAAACATAGGCTCTTAGATTTTTTACAAACATTCAAAAATTGGTAAAGTATTACATGGTCTTACTTTATAATATATTAAAATATTTAGGAATTTTAATTACTTGTAAAAAAAGTTGTCCCTTAATTTTAACAATTCCCAAAATAGTTACATTATTTATCAGTAAATTAGTTTTTGCAATTAATGCATTTCAATAACTCATTTAAATCTTAAAACTAAACATTAATTTTTATTATTAATTTTGAATTAATAAATTTATTTGGATTAATTACAAATTTCATATGATTCATGAAAATTTACTTGCATCCAAAGATATTTTTATTTAACTCTCGGAAGTGTTTTCTCAATCACTGTTGAATTGATGCACTATCATAAATTAGATTTGGCTTATTTTATTATTTTTATTATTGTTTTATTGCCTTTTATTTTATTATTATTTTATCGAATAAGGATATGTATACTAGTGTATTTGTGTCCAAACACAAGGAGGATTGACAATATATTTTTTATTTCATTGGATTACATCAAGGATCAACTTTAAGCCCTTATTTTTTTTGCTTTTAGTTATGGATGTTCTTACTATTTACAGGAAGATGTACCTTGGTGTATGCTTTTCTGACATTCTTCTTGTTGATAAGACTAGAGGGGAGTCCAAGAGAAACTTGAATTATTAGAGGTCAACATTAGAGTCTAAAGGTTTTAGTAGGGCTAAAATTGAATATATAGAGTGTAATTTTAGTTGTAGAAGTTCTGTGGTAGTGTGAAATTAGGTGAACAAGTCATTAATAAGAGTGAATATATTTAGACTTATTGTTCAAAATGATAGTGAAATAGATCGAGATGTTATTAGTAGAATTCAAGTTGGATGGTTGAAGTGGAGGAATGATCCGGCTGTTGTGTAATAGAAAGTTTCAAGCTTAAGGAAAAATTTTATAAGATGGTGGTAGGACCAATGACTTATGAATGTTGGCAATAAAAGAGAAGCATAAGACTAAGTTAAGTTACGAGATGAGGATGCTGGTGGATGAGTGGCTTTACTCTTAGAGATAAAATGCAAATAAGTATGTTCAAAAAAGTTGGAGCTGGCAAATAAGATTAGAGAGATGTCCTTAGATGGTTTGTCCTCATAAAGCACGTCCATGACCCAATTAGGATAGTAGACATTAGATTTTATGTTAAGAAGGTAAAGGTAGACCCAAAAAGACTTGGTTAAGATGTATGAAAATGACTTTAATATACTTGAATTAAATTAGAATTTGATAATAGGACATAAATGGAGAAGATTCATGTAAAACCACCACTTAGTGGGATAAAGGCTTGTTGTTGTTGTTGTTGTTATATTATTTTTGATTTGCTTGTTTATTTTATTAAATAAATTATTCTTTTAGATGCTTTCAAAAACATAGGCTTTTAGATTTTCTTACAAACATTCAAAAATTGACAAAGTATTACATGGTTTTACTTTATAATATATTAAAATATTTAGGAATTCTAATTACTTGTAAACAAATTGCCCCTTAATTTTAACAATTCTCAAAATAGTTACATTATTTATCAGTCAATTATTTTTTGCAATTAATGCATTTCAATAACTCATTTAAATCTTAAAACTAAACATTAATTTTTATTATTAATTTTGAATTAAATAAATTTATTTGGATTACTTACAAATTTCTTATGACTCATGAAAATTTACTTGCATCCAAAGATATTTTTATTTAACTCTCAGGAAATGTTTTCTCAATCACTGTTGAATTGATGCACTATCATAAATTAGATTTGGCTTATTTTATTATTTTTTATTATTGTTTTAGATTGCCTTATTTATTTTATTATTATTTTAGATTTGCTTGTTTATTTTATTAAATAAATTATTCTTTTAGATGCTTTCAAGTTTGAATTTGAATTATTAGGATGTGATATAGTTTACATTACATTATATTAGAATTTAGACATTTGATATTATCTATTGAACTTCAAACCTATTTTTATAAATATTGGAATTAGAGGTTGTAATGGATCATTACATACTGTAAACTAGAATTTTCTTTACTTATTAGATAAACATTAGCTATTCTTCTGTCTCCTCCATCCTCGAATATCTCTATTTAAATATTCGGTTATCTTCTTTCTCATTTCCCTCTTCTGTGCCACCACTCTTGTATGGTGTGATCTTACCGCTTGATGTTATCTTAATGAAAACAATTTCCTTATCACTGATTTTCCTGATATTTTTGTCTGTCCTTTCTCATGCATTAGACATTGTTATCTATTTGGTATTATGATCTAATAACTTATGACCTATTTGTGATCCCCTTCAGGTTTTAGCCGCTCTTGGAAAGGATTACTTTGAGCACATTCTTCCTGACATAATCCGCAATTGCTCTCATCAAAGGGCATCTGTCCGTGATGGGCACTTGACACTTTTTAAAGTGCGTTCCATCGCATTTATTAGGTTTTCTTTGAACCTGAAGTTCTGTTTTTATTATGTTTGTCTTTTTTTCAAATTGATGCTTGTCTTTTGTAGTACTTGCCAAGATCCTTGGGTGACATATTTCAGAACTACTTGCACACGGTTCTGCCTGCTATATTGGATGGTATGACTATATAGCTTTATTGAATCCGAATAAAATTAGATACAAGCTTTTCTATTTTAATTTTATTTCTATCAGGCCTTGCCGATGAAAATGAGTCTGTCCGTGATGCAGCACTTAGTGCAGGGCACGTGTTTGTGGAGCATTATGCAACAACGTCTGTTCATCCAACATCTTTACATTTATTTTGGCTAGCATGTGCTCTAAATTTGTGCTAACACATTCTTTTTTTGGTGAATAGATCGCTGCCTCTATTGCTGCCAGCTGTTGAGGATGGCATTTTTAATGATAGCTGGCGCATTAGACAAAGTTCTGTTGAGCTTTTGGGCGATCTCCTTTTCAAGGTAAATGTATTTTTCTTTGTTTATTTCAGCTGTGCTACTTTTTTTTTGGTTGCGATAGCAGTCGACAGCCAGAGTAAAAGTTGTCGAAATAATCATAACATGAATCCTTTAAATCATTGTGTTAATGCTAGACGCCTCGAAGTGACCGTATATTTTGAATACAATGAAAATGTGCAAGGATCACGATCGGCCCCTGTGGTTAAATAAGCAAGGGTTCCCATATTATGGATTGATGCGGGCAAAAAAGTTAGTCCATGAAATTAGAATTAGGTTAGGAACTTAGAATATAGGTATTCTTACAGGTAAATTAATAGAATTAATAGATATTACGGTCATAGAAAGATAAATATTTTATGTGTTAAAGAAACTAAATGGGTTAGGGAGAAGACTAGGAGATTGATAGTTTAGGTTTTAAACTTGATTGTAGTCAACTAAAATAAAAGTACATAGATAAAAGTTTGAAGGATAATGTTATAAATATTAATAGAGAGATAATTAGCTTTTAAAGATTATTGATATTAAGATTATCAATGTTATAATTATTTATGCTCCTCAAGTAGGTTTGGATGTAAACTCAAGAAAAATTTTGGAATGAATTAGAGAGATTAATATAAAAATATCTCAAAAAAAAAAATATTTATCAAGGAGATTTAAATGGACATGTTAGTTAAAAATTTTAAAAGATTCATGATGGTTATGGATTTATAGTTTAACAGAAGGTAGAATATATTAGATTTTGTTTTTCATTTTGTAATTGCTCATATTTTATTTAAGTAAAGAGATGAACATATTATTACTTATAAAAATGGATATAGTAAAACACAGATTGATTATTTTCTGATAAGAAAATTAGATCGCTTAGATCAGAAAAAGATCAAGGCCATTCCAAGTGAAAGTTTAAGATCAACATCGATTGTTAGTTTTAGATTTTAAGATGAAAGATTGTAAGCGAAAAAATAAATCAAATTATTGTCTTAGGATTAGATAAGGACACTTAAAGAACACAAATAAAATATTTTTAAGAGCTTAAAATTTGGGATGTTCATAAGAAAGTTATTGTTATGTGAGAAAAAGTAGTTGAAATTACATAAACCGCTTGGAGAATCAAGGAAAAGTTTCTTTAATAAAAAAGTTGATGAGTCAAAGTCAAAGAAAAAAGAAAGAATAAGAAGATTTATAAAAATTTAGATGTTAAAATGAGAAAAAGATATAAAGTGTTTTGATATTCTAAAAAAGTAATTTATGATGAAAAAATTTAGCGTGATTTATAAAATAGATTAAGAGAGAAGATGAATAACAACCAAAAAGAGATAGGAGAAGTAAATATCTAGTTCAAGTGAGGTGTATTAAAGATAAAAATAATAAAGTATTTTTTTTAGAAAAGGATATTGAAAATAGGTGGATGAGATATTTTGATAAACTTTTCAATGAAAGATCCAGAAATAAGATTGATTTTAGCAATTTTAATACCCTAAACAAAAATAGAGAATTTTATTTTTATCGTCAGATTAGTAACAAGTTAGAGAAGCTTTAAAGAAAATGAAATGGAAAACAAGAGACCGATGATATTCAAATAAAAATGTTTAGCAAGAGAATTCTTAGCTTGCAAAATCTTTTAATGTTATTTTAAAGACTAAAAAGATGTCGATGAGTGGAGAAAAGAGTTTGTTGGTTATATTTAAGAATAAATGTGATGCACAATAGTGTGCAAATTATAGAGGAATTAAGTTAATGTGTCCTACATTAAAATTATGGGAGAGAGTAATTGAGCATAGGTTATGATGTGATACAAAAGTTTCTCACAATTTGGTTTCATGTAGATCTATCATGGATGCTACATTTGTTAAGAGGTTTGATGGAGAGAGAAAGTAAGGAGAATCTACATGATATTTATTGATTTAGAAAACTTATGATAAAGTTTCAAGAGATGTTCTTTGGAGAGTTTTAGAAAGAAAGGAGTTAATATTGGTTATATTCAAGTCATTAAGGATATGTATACTAGAGTCGTTACTTGTGTCCAAACACAAGGAGGATTGACAAAATATTTTCCTATTTATTGGATTACATCAAGGATTTAAGCCCTTATTTTTTTGCTTTAGTTATGGATGTTCTTACTAGGCATTTACAGAAGATGTACCTTGGTGCTTGATGACATTCTTGTTGATAAAACTAGAGATCCAAGAGAAACTTGAATTATGGAGGTCAACCTTAGAGTCTAAAGGTTTTCGCTTGATCTAAAATTGAATATATGGAGTTTTAGTTAGAAGTTCTAGTGGTAGACATTAGGTGAACAAATCATTAAAAAGAGTGAGCGATTTATATATTTAGACTCTATTGTTCAAAATGATGATGAAATAGATGGAGACTAGAGAGGGAGTCCAAGAGAAACTTGAATTATGGAGGTCAACCTTAGAGTCTAAAGGTTTTCTTTTAAATAGATCTAAACCCAATATATGGAGTGTAATTTTAGTTGTAGAAGTTCTAGTGGTAGTTGTGATATTAGGTGAACAAGTCAAAAGAGTGAGCAATTTATATATTTAGACTCTATTGTTCAAAATGATGGTGAAATAGATGGAGATGTTATTAGTAGAATTTAAGTTGGATGGTTGAAGTGGAGGAATGCATCTGGCCTGCTATGTGATAGAAAAGTTTCGCTTAAACTTAAGGAAAAATTTTATAAGATGGTGGTAAAACTTGCAATGACTTATAGTGCAAAATGTTGGTCAATAAAAGAGAAGCATAAAACTAAGTTAAGTGTTAGAGAGATGAGGATGCTCAAGTGGATGAGTGGCTTTACTCTTAGAGATAAATGAAATGAGTAGGGAAAAAGTTGGAGTTCCAAATGGAAAATAAGATTAGAGTCGACTTAGATGGTAATAAAAGCCGTCCTGACCATTAGAGAGTAGATGCATTAGATTTTCTTACCTTAAGAAAGGTAGAGGTGGACCTAAAAGGACTTGGTTAAGATGTATAAAAAATGACTTCAGTATACTTGAATTAAATGAGAATTTGATACATAATAGGACACAATGGAGATGAAGGATTCATGTAGCCAACCCCACTTAGTGAGATAAAGGCTTGTTGTTGTTGTACTTTTTTTTTTTGGTTGGTTTGTTTGAAGAACCTGTGAAAATTTGTGATTATGTGACTTTCTATGTTTGAAGGTGGCTGGAACTTCAGGAAAAGCTCTTCTTGAAGGGGGCAGTGATGATGAGGGATCAAGTACAGAAGCTCATGGCCGTGCAATCATTGAAGTTTTAGGCAGGGATAAGCGCAATGTCGTTCTTGCTGCAATCTACATGGCCCGTAGTGACGTAACCTTGTCTGTCCGGCAGGCAAGTGATGCTGACACTTTTTATGCACATATTTATCCTGACCTTTCTGTTCTGCTTATGCGGTGCAAATTGAATTTGTCACGCTCATTTCAAATTTTACTTTTGTATTGCCATCTCCCAGGCTGCTTTACATGTTTGGAAGACTATTGTGGCTAACACTCCAAAGACCCTTAAAGAAATTATGCCTATTTTAATGAATACTCTTATTTCTTCTCTTGCTTCGCCTTCAACAGATAGACGTCAGGTTTACCTCTTTAGTTTTTTATTTTCAAATTCTTGTTCCACATAAGCATTGTTATAACTTTATTTGTTTCATTCTCATTGAGAACTCTACTTACTCGACTGCCCTGTGCCAGGTAGCAGGGAGGTCTCTAGGTGAGCTTGTCAGAAAGCTTGGTGAAAGGGTTTTACCTTCTATCATACCTTTCTTATCACAAGGGCTCAATGATCCTGATACTAGCCGTAGACAGGTGAGAATGGAAATCTTAAACATGTTGTCTGCTTTAATTTTTATGTTGTTATTACAGTGCATGAATCCATGGCACATAATTTTTTTAAATTTTTTTCTGTTTATTTTTTTATCATTTTGGGATTGTGAAGATCTATGGATTATTAAAGGCACTTCACTCACTTGATCTGCAATTTTTGTTCATGGTATCCGTGACAATGGACTCCAAATCTTCTGAGGCAACTTGTTATTCAAGACATTCACTTTCTTGCATGAGTTATAAACTTACGTTGTTTCTATAAGCAAAGTGAATCTTTATTGCTAATGTTGTTTGTTTTAGTTCGGTTGATTTTTAATTGTTTTCTTATCATTACATGTGTACATTTGACGTGATAGAAGTTTGTTATCTCCCATTTGTGCTTTCTTTCTCCCATATGATGTCAGGCCCTTCCTACTTCCCACCAATTTTTACTGCATATCTTTCTTCTTCTTTTTCCCTTCTCCCACACACTTTGGCACTTCCACACCTTTTTCTCTTTCTAACTGTTGTGAGTATCCTTTGGTTCACTGTTGCATCCCAACTATTTTCATTTTGTTTGGATCTTTTAGCAGTTTGAGTAGACTTTTATCATATGCTTTTTAGCTATTTTTTTATTACGATTTTGTTTGTTCAAGGGAGTTTGTATTGGACTTAGTGAAGTGATGGCAAGTGCTGGTAAACATCAACTACTAAGCTTTATGGATGATCTTATTTCGACAATTCGTACAGCCCTTTGTGACAGGTATTCTGTTCCACATCTTATTTGGTACTTATTTTTATTTTTTTAAACTCAGGTTGTTTATATGCATTATTCTTACATAACCTTCTACTTGAAGCATGCCAGAGGTTCGAGAATCTGCTGCCTTAGCTTTCAGCACACTTTACAAAGTATAAGCTACAACCAATCTATATTTTTCCAGGTTTTACTTCCTTATTGTTTCTCAATGTGGATGTGGTTTACAGAGTGCCGGTATGCAAGCAATTGATGATATTGTTCCAACACTATTAAAGGCCCTGGAAGATGATGAAACATCTGATATGGCTCTCGATGGCCTTAAACAAATCTTGAGGTTTAGTTTTACTCTGATGAATTAAATTATTTATTTTCTCATTCTTCGCTGATATGGTAACTGTAAAAACAACAGCTGATGATTGTGCTTCTATTTTTAGTGTCAGGACTTCTGCTGTTTTGCCTCACATATTACCAAAACTGGTTCATCCCCCTCTTTCGTGAGTACATTCTTTATGTTTTACGTTTATGTCCGGAAATGGGAATTTGATGTAATTTTTTCTCTTCTGCCTCCAGTGCTTTCAGTGCTCATGCATTGGGAGCCTTGGCTGAGGTTGCTGGATCTGCCTTAAATTTTCATGTTGGAACAATTCTTCCTGCTTTATTAGTTGGAATGGCTGTTGATGATGAGGTTAGTTGCCCTTAATTAAGCTCAATTTGTTAGTGCACGATTGTTCTTTTGTGACCTTTTTTTTTCTTATATACTAGTTTTGACCTATTATATGCTGCAGGTGTCTAGTAGAATGGCTTCCAAAATGAAGCCACTTTTCAGGAGAAACTGAGATTAAAAAAAAAGATATAGAACAAACAAGCTTAAGAAGAGAAATTAACTGAATTTGTTAGTGCTTGCTTTCCCGGATTCTTGAGTTCCTGGGCTTATTTCAGAAGGCTTTTTACACCATAATAGCTGCTCAAAATGATTCACATTTGTGCAGAATCACCTATTAGTGTCACTACACGTCATCATATATATAGTCACCTCACCACATGCGTGCAGACACACTATATCTTTGTTACTTTCTAGTTTTGTGTTGCGTTAGCACAATATGTGATGCGTCTGCCGTAGGTGATGTTTGTCATTAAAACAGTCCAACATCATTTTGTTGCTCTGCTTATTTTCTCGCTAACACATCGCTTCTTCCCTGACTTATATAAACATTGTCATCTCAGTTATTCTATTTTTAGTTCTATTAGAATTATGTGATGATATTATGTTATTATTTAAAATTCTGGTAGGCTTTATAATTTTTGAGTAATTAAATTCCTGTTTAGGATATTAATTCATATGAATTTTTAATTGTGGCTAAATATGAATTAGAATCTCTTTAATTAAGGTATTCACTAATTTGTTTACGTTTATCTAATCATGACTTTTTTGTCATTTAGTTTACATATTTTATTGTACTAAGTTTTTGAGAGATACTTCAAATTTGGCTGATAGCATTGGTGATGGTGGTAATATAAATTCTAATAAAGGTTATGCTGGCATCGATTTAAATGATCTTCTAGTTCAAGTTGTGTAAAGTGAAAGATTTTAAACTATCATCAAGTTATGTAGATTTAATCTAAAATGATTTGATGAGTTTAAAAATTATTTCTATTCTAACCTTGTAGATTATTGTTAATTTTTACTGGTTTTGGTATTCAATGAAATGTGTGGATTTAATGAATCGATATCAGCACAATTGTTGTACTTATGCAAGACCTTTTGATCAAGCTGGAGGCTTTTATCAAATACAAATAATAGCCGCATTTAATTATATACGATTCTTTCTAAGCCAAGGTTTAGATTTTTTGTTCATGATGAGTATAAAGATTCTAATAGACAAGGAAAATTTATGAGCTTTTATGTTTCTTAGTAGACCATAATGAAAATATCTAAGAAGTTAGTCTAGAAAATACTTAATGCTCTTTATATTTAGAAGAATATTGCCTCTGTTACCATAATTGAGACTTTTAATGCTATAAATCTAAGGATGGCCTATTTGTTATTTTATTAGATCAATCTAGAGATGTGTCAATCAAAGAACAATTGGTTATTGTTGTACTCTACATCATGTAAAGGAGGTTGTATTATTTAATGATTTTTTGGCATTATACTTTTGAGTGATTTATCTGTTATAACACTTAATTGGAGCAGTTGAAGCAATTTTCTTAAAATATGAGTTGAGCATATCAGGACTGTGTCCGATGTTATGATGAAGCAAGTAAGATGCAAGGTGAATTCAATGGATTAAATGGTTTAATAATGGAATATAATGGTTTAAATTATTATATTCATTATTTTTTTAATTTCAATTAATCGTAGTGACTGTAACATTAAATTATGTCAAATTGTTTTATTTTCAACATATTGTCAACTTTGATGGACGTTTTAGTAGTTAATGCTCAAGAACATATATTCTAGTTGTTAAGCAGCTAAGAAATAACAAGTGAAGAGATCTTAAATCAGGAAATTTCTTATCTATGGGTGAAGAGTCATTTTGGTGTTCACACACTGTGTCTCTTATTAAGTTAAATTTTCTTTTTAATTTTATTATTGATTTTTTTGAGATAATTGTAGAGGATGGTCGGAATGCTGATCAAAGAGTTGAAACATGTGTGTTTCTTGATTTTATGCAATTTTATAAATTTGTGTTCCATTTACGCTCAATGAACTCTTTATTGAGAACTACGAATGAGTTATCTTAGGCTATACGAAGCAAAAAAGAGCATATCATAAATGTAAATTATGTCTAAGCAAAATTATAAAATATGAGAGAGCTTTGAATGTTACTTGAATTTTTATTTTTATTTTTTATTTTTTATTATTTTTGTTGGTAGAGTGATAGAGTCATTCAAAATATGGGCGAGATATTTAGTATACATGAGAGGTCAAAGTGAAATACTTGAACAATTTCACATTTATATTCTTATCAGGTTGAGTTTTTTTATCTTCTAATAAATATGCAACTTAAAGAGCTTAAAAAATTACTTTGCAAAGGTAAACTTTGAGTTGCTTATTTGTGTGACATGCATGAATCTGATTCGTTCTTTTTTAATTTTTAATAAGCAAAGATTAGCTCATCTTACATTTAAAATGTACAAATTATTATTTTCAGGATGTCTAGTGATACATTTTTTAAGTTAAGAGGAATTGGAAATCTTATGCAAATAATGGTGGAGACCAATATGAATAATGTTGACTCTTTAGTTTGCTTTCTTATTATCTTTGATCTTATGAATAACATTCAATGAATAGTCGCTACTTAGAAGATTATGAAAAGTTATTTACACAATTGCGTGAGGTATTTTTAGATGAATGTTGTCCAGTTACATATATTGTAAGGTTTTTTGATAATATTGGTATGAAATGATTATAAACATTTTCAAATATGAAGAGTTAGCAAGAATTTATAATTTTCATTCCACAATCATTCAAATGATAGTCAATACTCTTTAGATATCTTTAGTAAGTCAAACATATTTTTGAATTTCAGCACATCTTTCTTTTTTAATGCCTATTGTTTTCGTTGCCATTATATTTGATCATATGCTTTCAAAAGTTCATTTAAATCATATAGAGATCTTTTTTGCCTTTTATACTTTATAATTATTTTAAAACAAAAGGCATTTTTTAGTTAAATCTTTCTGGCATGAAATTAAATTATTTTTCTCAAATTGACGTATTTTTTGTAATTCTATATTCTCATTGTCTCTCTTTTTCATTGTCTGACTGATAAATTGTATTACTCTATTATCATAATTTGTAACATTTCTTTTAGTTTTAATTATGGATATCAAAATATTTTTTTCAAACATTCGATATTTTCTTAGTTTTTAAAATCTATTAAAATTCTTTTTTAGTATGAAACAAGATTTTCTTGTTTTCTTTATTTTTTTTTTTTACTTAAGATTTTATTCTTTGTTTTTAATATTTTTAACTTAATCAAAATCTCTAGACCTCTTTTCTCTTGCTTTAGCTATTTGATATATCTCTTTTTATCTTCTCCCTTAGTTCTAAGCCTATGGAAATAGGCATTTTAATTTTGAACTCAGGGTTTGGAATGTCTTTGGTTTGGTGTTAGTTTCAATTCAATTTAAAACAGGGTAAGATGATCTTTGAATGAGCAAGGATTAGGTTGCTAAATAGGTAGAAAATTTTTAGGGATTTGATGAGATCAAAATTTCAATTCAAAATTTAAATTAGAAATTTGAAAATTTGATGTTTAAAATAATAAGTATATGATGTTGATTTTGCTTATGGGGAGGATTGTGGGGAGAATGGGTGTTCTCGAATTTAAAATTCTCGTTCTGGATTCATTTCTTGAATTTAGGATTCCAGATTGAGTAAAGATTTGGAACAGCTGGGATTAATGACTTCCTGCCTGCGTACCAAATCTGGAATGGTACGAATTAGAGATTTACACTAGACCAAGGTTTGGAACGAAATGGTGAATCTGATTCTTGGGGACATCAATGGTGAAGTCATTGGCAATAATAAAATATTTGGATTTTAGAGTTTAGTGGTAGCTTGAATGGAAATAGCAAACTGTACAGGATACTTGTGGAGAATTGAGAAAGATCAAAATCAGCAGTAAGTAAAATTGCAATTCAAAGAAGTGGAACAGTACAAAGATCATTTAATTGTACTTTGATACCAAATTGGTGCAGGAACATCATGGAACTATGAAAAATTACTAGGAAGTAAGAAGAAAATATAAATAAGAGGACACCAACCAATGAAGCCTTTAGTGATATCAAATTTGCAAGTGATTAAAACTTGTTGAATCCTGAAAGCACAGCAAAGATGCAAATCTTCAAGCATCCATGTGGGAATGAAATTCATAAAATCATAACTCAATATGTCATTAATTATATCACGTTTTTACATTGAATATGTGGTCTTTTAAAGAAATACCCCTATAACTAAAAGTCCAAGCTATCTCTAAGGCTAATTACATTGTAATTTTCAGGAAAATAAGTGATCAAAATAATAATTGTTAATATCTAATAAATATAAAAGAAAATTGTGATAAAATTCAATCTATCTAGATAATCATCAATTTGTGGTACATTAACTATGAACAAGAATGGAATGAATGTGTTGTTGTTAGATTAAGTTTTACCTGCTATTCTATGATAGAATTGTAAGATTTGCAGCCGCCCTTTATAATTGATTGAAATTTTTGGGACATGAGCTGATAGGCATGATTTGTTGGTGGCTAGTTGTTAATAGTGAATCGCACTATCTGACAGCCAAATTTCAAATCCAAGTGTAAATTGTTAATCCAATTCTTTTTGAATGGTAGGGTGTACGTCATTCAGCCAAAAAAGCTGCAGAGACAATTATGCTGGTTGTTGATGAGGATGGGGTTGAAGTGCTTCTTTCAGAGCTTCTTAAAGGAGTTAATGATAATCAGGTTTGTTCCCCTTAAAATTTTATGCAGGATTTTCATAATTCTTTGTGGTGCCAATTGAGTAAACTTATTACAGGCTATAATGAGACGGGGTTCTTGCTACCTAATTGGATACTTCTTCAGTAACAGTAAACTGTATTTGGTGGATGAGACCCCTGAGATAATCTCTACTCTTATTGTTTTATTGAGTGACTCAGATTCAGCTAGTGTTCTGGTAAATTTGTAATGAGGAATCTTTTTGAACATCACTTTTACCATTGTATTTTTAACTAATTCCATGTTGGCAGGCTGCTTGGGAAGCTTTGGGAAAAGTTGTGAGTTCAGTTCCCAAAGAAGTTCTATCCACATATATCAAACTAGTTCGGGATGCAATCTCTACAGCGAGAGACAAAGAACGGAGGAAACGAAAGGTTCTTTTCATAGTTAGGAATGATTACTACTGCTTTTATGCTTTGTAACGATATCTGTGTCAATTTTTCTTATGTTTGATACATGTCCTTTGAATATGATCTCTGCACAGGGTGGACGTACTCTTATACCTGGGCTCTGCCTTCCTAAAGCTCTTCAGCCATTACTTCCAATTTTTCTTCAGGTATTTTTCTTAACCAGTTGCATTCTTTGGTGTCATAGATTATTAGATTTTTGCAGAATTAAGTAATCTAGTTGAATGCAAACTTTGATTGGCTGTCACATTTTTAGTTATTGATTGATTGATACTTGGTTTAGATGGTGTGTATTTTTGTTAACACGTTGTCAGGTTTTGCCTTGATTTTTATTTAGAGTCCATATTGCTACATTAGCGCTGGCATGTTTGGAAAACAAAAAGGGATTAAACCCCTTGTAAGGTCGGTGACCTCAAGGATCCATGAGAAACCAACCAAGGGATTAAAATAGATCCACGAGAAACAATCAAGACAAATTACTCCATACATAAAATAAATTAAGACAAATTATTCCAAACATAAAATAAGAAGGGATTAAACCCCTTGTAATGTCGGTGACCTCAAGGATCCATGAGAAACAATCGAAAGGCTCCAAAGTTCTCAGATGCGATGTGATCTTACGGATTCAGCCTTTGCTTGTTTACTCCCTCTCTCTTGTGTGCCGTAATCACCGGCTCAATCATTCTATCAGATTCTCCTCTCATCTCTTTATAAGGAACCTTTAATTGTTGGTTTCAATGAACCAACATTAGCTGGCACATGTTAATTATTTTTTACAAACGTTTTTTCCATTTATAATGCAACAGACTGCCCATTAGCGAATGTCAACAAAATAGCATTAGGAATAATAATTGTTGACCTTCGCATATGCTATACAAGGCGAATCAAGTTTATAAGGTGAATTCGATCAACTTCAAATGCTTTAGAGCATAAATCGAAGTTGTCGGCTCGCGAAATAAGTTCAAATGACCTCGATCGACGAATGACTTCGTCATTCAGCGTTGACATCGAAATTTATATAAATATTATATCCAGATCAGCGATCAGTGATCTATCAATGTGCTAACGTATATTGGAGTAAGGCTGCGACGATATCCAAACGATCGTTATGAAATTGATTGCGTCGTTAGTTTTGAACGTCATTATCAAAATAAGCTGCGCTCAATTCGAATATTTGTGAATATCGGCAATTGGGCGATGGCGCAATTTTGAACTTAAATTAGCTCGATTGACGCGGACCAAACGATCTCCGTTGAACGGACTGCCGTTCGTTGATCGAAATAAGCTTGAATTGATATATATATTAATTATCTAATCGTGTCATCATAAAATTCACATTAAGGTTAATTAAACACTTAAAAAATCAATTTAAAAAGCCTATTTTACTAATTAACCCTAACCAACCGGACCTAATCCCTCACGTACCCAGCATCTCCTTTGAAGAGTCCTCTTTTGTCTCCTTCGAGCAAGAGCGAAGCCCTTCTTCCTTTCATGCGGGCTCCGCTCTTCCATTCAATAATACTCCTCGATCTCTTCCGTTCAAACCGCACCAACCGCTGCCCCCTTTCTTTCATCGCTACTTCTTCCCTTAAAACGGAACGGTGCCCTCCCTTTTTTTCGGTTCATCTTTCATTCATCTTCTCTCCCTCGTCCAAACCGAAAATGGCAAGTTCCTTTCTTGTTCTCCCACTTCTCGTCCAAACCAGTTAAAAGCCAAAGCGGTATCTTCTCCCTGTCATAACTCTCTCTCTCTCTCGTTCAAACTTAAACAAGGGTAGGGTTCTTCTCCTTCCTCTTCCCTCTTCTTCTTCTCTTCTTCATCTTCTCCTTCCTCTTCCCTCTTCTTCTTCTCTTCTTCATCTTCTCCATTTTCATCTTCCCAAAACTGAAATCTCTCTTTCTCTCACCATTCCAATCCAAAATTTCTATTTCCCACACATCCTCCCAAACTGAAATTTTCATTTTCCTCACCCTTGTCAAATTCCTTCTTTCCTCATCCCACCAAAGAAAATACCCATTTTTATTTTCTCAATTTCCTTTGCCAAACTCTACAATCCTCTTTGAATCCACCCTTAGCTCGCTTTCTTTTCTGGCGAGGATAGAGGCAACACCATCATCAGGTGGGTTCCTCTCGGTATACCTCCTCTAATCAAGCGCAAAATCATTGAATTACCCTTCCAATTCCCTTTATCGCAGCCGGAGAGGAACACCATCATGAGACAAGTTCTTCTCTTAATTTACGGCATCTCCCTCTCCGTCTCCTTCCGACCTTTTCCTTTCTGCGTGGGAGACATCGTCATTGCGGGTTCTTCTCTTGGTTTCCATCTCCTCTCCGTCTTCTTCGATCATTCAAGCAGAAAAAAAATAATTACATGTGTGATGTGAATGTGAAAGTATATATATATATATATATATGTTATGTGTTTTTTTCTAGGTTTAGAATGTCGCTTTCGTCATGTGGCGAGATGAAAATGGTCGAGGTGTTCTCCCGCAATACTCATCAAGATGGGATCAAAATTGCTAGATGTCGCTCTCCTAGTTGAAATATTGCCGAAATTTCGTCAAATATTTGGACTTACAAAAAAAATGGAGGAATCAAAAAAGAAACTTACTTAAGAGCACTAAACAAAGAAACCTAAAGCTAAATTCAAATTAAAATAATCAAATAAGAAAAAAAGAGGGGAGAGAAAAGAACATACAATGAATACAAAAGCAAAACATTAAATCAAAGAGAAAAGAGGTAAAAAGCACTTACAATATTTATCTTAATAAAATTCAGCCCTCTAAAAAAATTAACCCTTTCTCTCTCAACTCCTCAAACAATGAATGAAGTCCCCTCTTATCCTTATTTATAGGAATTGAATGAAACAATGTGGAACCCATTCTTTATCTAAATTTAATTATCATGTATGACGACAGGTTTGAAGGATGATACTAAACTCTCAAACTTTAATTGTAATCCTCAGTGGTTTAAATTGAAGCGGTAAAATGGGTTCTATTTTTTTCAAACTTCACAAAATTAAACAAGCAATAGTTGAAACTTGAAGAGGCTGATATCAAACTTATAAGAGAACTAATTGAACAATTGAAAATTAAATGATATCGAAAGAAGTAGGAAGCTTGATTGAACATTAAATCAAAGCATAAAAGAAATCCCCTTTGAATTAAGATATATCTTTCAAACATACTCAAATAAATCGAAGGAAATTAAAGAATTCATCAGAGATTTTCCATGAGATCGAATGATTGCTAATAAGCATAAGCGACGAATCCTTGGAAAATGTTTGAAGTATATTCGTCGTCTTATCAAATACTCGAATTAGATCAAGAAGAAATTGAGTATAGTTGGTAATGAATTTGAGAATTGTTATAAGCGAAAGTTTATCAAATATTCAAAGACTAATCAATTTGGAATCAATTAAATATTAATCCAAAAGATCTAATAAGATATTAGATGAATTTACAACACCTTCAAAACTACCGGATTCGCAACACATCGTACGAGCGAACATAAAGCGTTAATTAGGCATTCTTAAATATGCGTGGACTATGTTGAATGTTTAAATTCAATGCGAGAGGTTATGCGGGTTATTTCCGGTTTGGTGTGGCGGTCGTTAAAAACTTAAAAAATTCAATTACTATAAAATTTCAACTTATTAAAATATCGATGTAAATCATCATGTAATGATAGATCGATCCGGTTAAATTTAAACAAAGTTAACAAGATCTAAAGTCCTCACAAAATAAGAACAAAATCTCTGGGTTTGTGTCTTATCTACTATTTCATCTTCTTCTGAAAATTACATTGACATTTTATCAAACTCTCTTCATTTGCGAGAGGTCGATGATGAATTTTTGGAGCCCACAATAATTTAGATAATTAGTTTTGGTGAAAGGTAGTAAACAATTTTCCTTTATGACATGATCTAATGACATGTTGATCTTGTCTGAGTGATTTATATCATTTAGAGCACCTACCATTTCCCTATGCCTCCTGCCTTCTTTTTTTTTTTATTTGGTGGGAGGCGGGGGAATGACTTGCTTCTGGAAATTACACTTGATACTATCTGCGTTTGACCTTTCTTTTTTAATTATTTGGGTAGTTTAGTTTGGATTTTGTGTTACTTCGAAGGCACTTGAATTTCATGGTAAGCCACGTAAGTGTTAATTATCTTGTCATTTTTACCCTAGAATCTCACATTTTTTTTTGCATGTGTCGTGTTTTAATTTTTAATTTTAATGTTAAATTTCACATTTTTACTGTTATTAGCCTTACCGACTATGCTATACTTTCTATGGTTCTAGATGGCTAGTAAATGTTTAGTTTTTTTCTGATCCATTGCCTTGTATTCTAACAGGGTCTAATTAGTGGATCAGCTGAAACAAGAGAGCAAGCAGCAGAAGGGCTGGGAGAGCTCATTGATGTAACCAGCGAGCAAACTCTCAAAGATTTTGTTGTTCCCATAACTGGGTATGCAATTGACTGTGCACTCTCGAGGATTCATAATATAGTAGCTGGTTACAAAACTTCCTTGAATTAATCTCATATGTGTGTGTGTGTCTCTCTCTTTCTCTCTCTCTCTCTCTCTCTCTCTATATATATATATATATATATTCATGTATTTTTGCCATTAAAAATCATTAAATATACTATTAATGTCATGAAGAATCTAGACATACAATTTCAAACAATACCCATAAATTTGTATACATGGCAAAGACAATTGTAAAGAAACAAAAAGACAAGTCGTTATATAATGTATTTTTCCAAGATATATCTTGTTACAATCTAGTAAATCAATAGAACACCCCTCTTAAGTTAAAATACATTCATACATACATATATATATATATATATATATCAATAAGTGTATCTTATCACATATTGAAAAAATAGTAGGTCCTAGAATATTTGCCCAATTTTTCTACGGAAGATGTGGGAATGATGATCTTCATTAATGAGAATGCATCTTTGATAGATGACAGTCAACGAAATTGTGTTTAGTTCTTCCACAAAATATAGAAATGCTTGAAATGTAGATAATTATCTGATTATTATAGTTTAGGATCATGGGTTGTGTGATAAGAAAATAAACTTTCTTACATGAGTTTTGATCTATATCATTTCATGGGAGAAATATGTCATACCCTATATTAAGTTTCAACACTTATGTCACACCCCATGACCCCTTTATCTTTGGGTGTGAAGTATGAATAGGATGACTCGATTGGACCGATTCCACCGTTACGCTCTCTTGCGAACGGCAGTGAAAATGTCTAATCAAATCATCACTAAACTATTTGCAATTTATATCTACTTAACTTAATTTATATCACAAAATCGAGCGTGATCCTAATCCTCATTTTAATACACAATAACTCTACTCACCAAGTTCGATTTCTAATCGCATTTCATTTCCAAGAATTTCTAGAAAAAAAGGGATAGAGAAAATTAGCAATTTACAAAATTCCTAAATTTCCTGATCGGTAGATGAAATCGAACGAGCGATCGGTTGATTTCGACCCAGCAACTACGGATTTTCCAACCCGTCGGGACTTACAGTCTGGCGTTTCCAGGATGGCGTGAGCGTGAGTCAGCGAGGCCGCCGATTCCGGCTTCGAGCCGCGCGATCTGCGCCAGGACGCCGCCGTGCCGAGGCGAGCGAGCGGAAATTTGTCGATACCGAAGCCGAGGGAATGGGAAAGGAGGAGAAGAACTCGCAGCGTGAAGGAAATGAAATAGGCCGCGGCTATGGAAGGAAATGAAATTACCTTCGATCGATCCGCGCGTCAGTCTTTAATCCCATTAGCACTTGTGCTTCTGAATCCTACAAGAACGGGTTAATTAGCTAAAACAAATTTAATTAGGCATTAAATTAATGGATATTACAACTTATCTAGCTAAAACCTTTCAGACATACAATATTTTCACCTATAAATATATATCTAGAAATAGATTTTTAATTCTCAATTGATCTCATATAGTGCTCAGTTGAAGAGATTTGAATTCTTATATAGTTATGTTTCTATAAATTAGAAATTTTTTCCTAGGTTTTTTTTACTCTTAAAATTTCTAAGATAACTTCATAGTTGTTTTCTCTTGATTTTGTATATGCTAATTGGCCACACCAACGGCAAAAGATATGTCAAACCTAGTAATAATTAGTTAATTTTGCTAACAAAATGACGATGGCAAAAGAAATCTCCATAGCTTTCATAATTTTGAATGATTGCTGATTCTCCATGTGAAAATCCATTATATTTGTCACTACCCGGCTTGGAATTTTCAAGAGGGAACATATGGTCGGATGGTAGAGATATACAAGCTAATATTCAGCACATTCCATCACAATCATCTAAAAAAAATAAAGAGCCACTAAATCATAATGTTTCTATAACATCATCTAAACACACATAAAAACATCCGATTGCAACTAACATTCATAATAAAACAACTAATATAAGAGAAAATATTTTTCTTTTTGATTCTTATAGATTGCTCCGGAAAACACCTTGAAAATCTCCACCATCTTATAGGATATTAGGGAGTTTGTTCTTCATGGGTCAGATTGATTTATATTCAACTAGTTTTCCCCTAGACTTATGTTAGGGTTTTAGATCCGGTTTCTACTTCCTATGAATGCAGGCATTCATAGTTAATTACCCCTCTTATCATAGTAGGAGAGCACTCTCAATTAAGGTTGAAAATGGCATAAATCTCTGGTATTAATCGCTACTGATGTGGTGTAGACGATTGTTTAGGATAAAGGAGGGTAGTCTCGATCAATATCTCATGGTTCCGTCATCCTGGGATTGTCGTTATGCCAGTCTACCAACATCAAAGAGTTATTAGCCGAATTCTCTAGGGATTCTGATTTGCACATATGAGTTGTGCCTCGTTTCAAAGATCCCGAGTAGACTAGAGTTGTTGTACAAGTGTTATTGTGTAGTTATTTATTGAATTATTTAAACTTAATTTATAAGTATATCCATCATTCAATTTTAGACATGCTTAGGTCTTACATCCATTGGAATGTCATATTCAATTGTGTTCGCATTGCGAACAAGTGATTGACTGGGCTTATATCCATTGGAATGCCAGTAGATGATATGATGTTTGCATGATAAAAATAGATTGGACTTAAATCTATTTGAAAAATGTGTTTGAGTGAGTGAAGGGTCCATGTTGCAAACAAACAATGGGATTACATCTATTGTAATGTCATATTTTAGAGAAGTTTGTATTGCAAACGAGTGATTGGGCTTACATCCATTGGAATACCAGTTTATGCGAGGTAATGTTTGCATTGTAAATACTAGTTAGACTTACATCCATTGGAAAGCCATCTTTAAGTAGAATTCACGTGACGAACAAGCAATTAGGCTTACATCCCTATGGAATATCATATTATATTGCTTGAAGTTTCATGCAGAAAGCATAGACTTCGTGGGATTGAAAATTCCACCACCTCTTTTGGAAAAGAAGAAAGAGTTGTTTAAGTGTGGTGATAATTTAGAGAGATGAATAGTAGATAAGACACTACTCAGATTTCGATTTCTCATTTGGTGAAAACTTTTATATCTGTTCCAGTTTCTATGCAAGCCTATAGTTAATTACCTCCCGTCGAGAGCACTTTCGATTAAGGAATCTAATCGTTAAAGAATGAGTATATAATTCAATGAGTGGAGTTTAGAACTTATGAAATTTATTATTTTAATTTAAAACTTTTGTGACGATGTGCGTCTAGATCTGGTTTAGTCATCCGGGTTGTCGTGATCCACTTAGTCGAGGAGGTAGTCAACCGAGAAGGATCCTTGTTAGCAACACATTATTAAGGTGTCCTTGTGACGCAGGGTGAGTTGTCTAAGGACAAATATAAGTCAACCTAACATGGGGTTTTGTCCAACCAAATACATTCTACATTTCATTTCAAAGCAGCGGGAACATCACGGGTTGCGTGTAATTTAGTGGTGTCATATGCGTACTAAATCAAGAAATTCGTGTAAGTATTTATGATGTCATATGAATCGAGACAGGACCGCCCTTACCTTTAAATATTTGAGTGTGAATATAGTTATGCATTTGATTTGACATTTCGTAGCAAAGTTTTCTTAATTTGTCAAAACAAATTCTGGAGGGATGGATTGATTTTTTTTAGTTTTAGATTTAATTTAAATAATTCATTTCATTTTTTTATTTATATTTATTTTGTTATTTTATTTAAATTTTGATCACTTTATGATTGATTTTAGATTTGAATATATGATCATTTATCATTGAAATTTTAATTAAATTACCCTCAATCATAGAAATTTGTCAATTGATACTGTCCGATTTTATGAGGATAGTCTAAATTTATTATCTCGAAGTATAATCCTTCAAAACCTGTCACTCCACTTGAGCATGGGGATCGGGTTTGGGACTTTTCTTTTGAAGGTTTGAATTTCAAGTTATGTCAGTTGATTCATATTTTGTATTACATTGAAATTAAACTCCGAATATTATTTTGAAATTATTATATATCATATTTTTTAGGTTTTGTTGCGGACGTCAAGACCAGCAGGAAGTATAACATCTGTTTTTTGTTTCATATAACTTGCATATAATGTTTGGACATTTCAACATACATACGAGTATCTGTTCTTTTTTTTTTTCCTAAATATTGTATGGACATTAAGATGTCAAGTCGAAATGTAGGTTCAATTTGCAAGTTTAGATTTTGATATAACATTTTTAGGTTTTGTTACTTGGAGAAGACCAAAGGAAGTATAGATCTGCTCTTTGTTTATTTATTTTGCATTTGGATCACATGTCTTTCTAGATATTTGATTTATTGGATACTTCATTTGGGCCAAAATGAAGTGAGAATCTAAAATAAAATATAATTTTTGATTGAGAACATGATATGTACTTCATTTGGGCCAAAATCCCCTTTTATTACCACCAATCAAAGGAAAAAGAGGTTGAAATAAATTATTTTGAGACCATTTGATCAATCATAAGTAGTGGACCTAAAATACTTACATTTGATTGAAAATAAGATATACATAATGTTGGGCCAAAATTCTCCTTTATGTCACATCAATGAGGAAATAGAAATAAATTATATTTGATCAATGAAATAGTAGAAAGTGGGCCTAATTTCTATATCTTTCTTTGCTCTAAATGAATGGAAAGTGGCCCATATATCTCTTAATGAGAGAGGAGAGGACAAAGACATTAGTGAATGTCATATGTCATTAAGAGACAAATGATAAAGGTAGATATGCATGCCATATAAGTGTCATAAGAAAGCAAGTAAGTGAATTAAATGAATCACCTTTGCATGTAAACTTATGACAAAAGGGCATAAGTATTCATCCTATTTCATAAAGGGTGAATGACAAAGGATGAATGAAAGGAAAGGGTGGAAAGTTCCCACATGCATGTGCATGTGAGATGCCATAAGGAAATGACAAAAGAAAGAGTTAATTTATATTTGTTTATTTAACTCATATTTTTGTCATACATCATTAAGAATAATTGATAAAGGAAATCTAAAATTTTCTTGCATGCATGTCGTGTAGCATGACACATGACTAAGTTTGGATTAAACCCCTTGCATGCAACTTATGACAAGCTTAAACATGTATCAATGGGATAATAAGTGATAAGAGGAGAGGCTGAGGCTATAAATAAGAAGGATTCCATGAACCTTACTCAACTACTTTTCCTTTCTCTTTTATACTACAAGTCCAGTTCTTTCAATTCTTACAAAAGTGTTAATTGGTGCCCCACAGATTTGTAAGTTCTCTTTCTAACTTAACAATTTTTTATTTTTTGATATCCTCATGATAGATGTCATGTCATCTTGTAGATTTGATTTATTATCATTTTTTATGTGTTTCCTTCATATGTATATATATATATATTTTTTTTGTGTCATGTCTCATAAATGTGTGCAAATCATGGCAAAATGGACAAGTAAAGCAAGAGAGATGGCATACTAAGCTTTATGTTTAAGCACATGTCTAATATATATCTCATAACATGTCAAGCTAAGTAGAATTTTAGGATGAGCATTAAACAATACATATCATAATGACTACCTAATAGGATTGCTTGTATGATGTAAAAATCAATACATAAACACTCATGTTTTGACATAAATAAGCCGATCAATTCACATACTCATGTTGCACTTTATCGTAGAATGGGATAAACTGCGTGTTATAAGTTAAGTAAATCAAATATTTATTTGCAAAATAAGATAGTTTTCCGATATAGAAATTGAAGCGTAAGCATTCATTTGAGATAAAGAAATTTTAAGTCATCGACAACTTAAGCATTCATCCCTTCCTTTCCTTTTTTTTTAGATAAATTTACCTCCGGCGTCATCCCAACATGGGGGAGTAGGCCTTTCCACCACGCCAAGAAAGGGTGCATGGTGTGGAGACCAGAATTTATTTCGCACGCCAAAGGCGTGCATGGCAGGGCATGAACAAATTTTCTACCATGTTAGAAACATGTGTAGATACTATAAAGTTTTCTTGTCATGGAGAAACATGTATGCAGTCTTATATCATTTATGTTGGAGAAACATGTAGTCTTATAATAAGTTTCTCGTCATGTTGGAGAAACACGCAGATATTTATAAGTTTCTGCGTATGTTGGAGAAACATGCGGTCTTATCACAAATTTCTACCATGTTGGAGAAATATAGACTTATATCATAAATTTTTATGTTGGAGAAACGTGTGTAGATCTATATAGTTTCCTTGTCGTGTTGGAGAAACATGCAGTACTTATCGCAGCTTCCCTGTTATATTGGATAAACATGTACAGGTACTTATAGCACAAATTTAAGCTTGCATTTGCATGAATATATTTGCCTATATATTTAAAAAAAAATAAAAAAAAAAATAAAAAATAAAAAAAAAATAACAAAAAATAAAAAAAATTTAAAAAAAAATTTAAAAAAAATAAAAATAAAAAAAAAATATTTAAACAAGACAGCATTTGCTAAGCATTGCATTGCAATCCAAATAAATTTATGAGAGAAACATGATTTGTTGAAAATGTAACAAATCTGAAAATTACTTTTGAAAATGAATCCTCTTTCATGTTTGGAATCTCATTGTAACAACTAGTGATGTGATGAAGTAGGATAGCCTCTTCCTTTCAATCTTGGATTGCAACATATAAGTAAAAGAAGCATAGAATTTTCATGTAACCTATGATTCATGTCATATGACACTTCAAATACCTCTTCTCCTTTCGGATTTCGGCATAAATAGAAAGAAGCATGTCATATAATACATTTTCTTTGTTACTCGGCTTTGAACACATGGGAGAAGGGCTATTATATTTAAATAGTCAAGATTGATACTTGAAAGAGGGGAAAATTAACATGTAACTTTAGATTCAAATCACATAACCCCTCTAAGCACCCTTTTCATGCTTCTAGCTTTAGCTTTCATTAAGCAAAGAAAATTCAGCAAGCATTGTATCATTCCCATGTTAGGTAAAAGAATTCAGCATGTATCATAGCCATAGGAAGCTAATTTAATCATCAAATAGCAAGATGATTTATTTCCTCTTAGATTAGACAAACTCCAGCAAGTTTCATGCTCATTATGCAACAAATTCCTTAGGTAAAATCAATTCTAGCATGATAAGTCTTTTAGCCAACAAACAAATGATTTTCCCTTTGGTAAAAAAAAAATCATATTGGTAGCTTTCCCCTTTGATAAAAATAATTTCCAGCAATTTTCCCTTTGATAAAAATGATTTCCAGCAAGCATCATGCCTTTAGGAATAAGAAATATTTGCACTTAGCTTAAAAAATTTCATTTTTACCATATCCAAAAAATTTTCAGCAAGATAAACGCATAGGTATTCATAGAAAATAGCGAACAACACAATATTTGGGCCATACATCATCCCAAACTATTTTCAGCAAGCTGAGCACCATAAAATCCGTGAACAATAGCAAATAAAAATGAGATTTGGGCCATACATTATCCCAAATCCCTAAAGGAAACTTTTAGCATAATCCCAAGCATAAGATATAGCATATTTAACAAAACTCTAACTTCCAAAACACCCAAACGTATGGAAATAAGCTTCGGGTTAGAAAGAGACGACCTGGAGATGTCGAATATTAAGGGGAAACGAGGAAGAGCTTTGATTTGCTTAGAAAGAACACGGATCAACTAGGGTTCACGAAGGCCTTCTCAGAAAGCGGGAAAGAGGAAAGACCGAGAGGGAGTCGTCGTGAAAACCGCGAGGAGGAACGCAAACAGAGGAGCTACTATGAGAGAGCTTGAAGAGGAAATCAAGAGGAACCAGGACTAGAGAGCGAGACCGAACGAGAGGGGAGAATAGCGTGCGGCTCGGTTTCTTTGAAGATAGGGATGCCCGATTCCCTCTAATTGGTTGTCGACCAATTAGAAATAGCGGCCGATGGCTTTGATTGGGTAGATGGGCGGCCGTTTTAATTGGTAACTTGGACGGTTGAGTTAAGATAAGGATTAATAGGGATTAAGAGATTATTAGCAGGATTAATATAATTAACCCTTGTACGACAAATCATCCCAATAATAAATCCTAGCAATAGGTGTTAATTTTAGTTGTTTATTGTCCGAAGCGGGCGATCGATTTCCGATAAGTCGTTTAAGCAAAAGCTGACGGCAAGTGAAATTAGGTCAAAATTGTGTGACGTCGCGCTTGGATTGATCGACGTTCGCACACATTTTGTCGAATCGATCGCGGAAGGCGTCGTTTGATAGGTTTCAACGTTTCGACGATAACGATGAGATCAATTTCGCGAACGGATGTCGTCGGGGCTTCCCGACTTCGATATGCGCATAATTTCATTAAAAATTGATTTTAATTATTTAATTGGTCATTAATTGATTCGATATTTTCTATTTAATTAATTTTGATGCTTTCGATGCATTATGAAGTCGAATTTTTAAATTGAAGCGAATTTAATCGATTTCGTTCGCGATTAGTGGGTTTTAACCTCTACTTCATTTATTTAATTTCAAGTGGCACATAGTTGTAGGTCAACACTTACATCCATTGGAATGTCATGATTTTAAGGAAGTTTGCATGGCGAACAAGTGACAGATTTCGGCTTACATCCATTGGAATGCCAGATTTTAGATGTGAAGTTTGCATTACGAACAACGACTAAGCTTATATCCATGAGAATGCCAATTAAAATTAGACTTACATTCCTTTGGAATGTCATATTTTAGATTAGGTTTGCATTGCGAATAAGTGACTAGCTGAGCTTACATTCATTGGAATGCCAGGTTGGTTTGATGTTATGTTTGAGATGAATATTTATTTCAATCTTATTTTCATTTGAAATAGATTCTTGATTTTAATCTCATTCATGTTTAGTATGTCTTTAATCTTTAGTGAGATTGATTGTGTAATTTTAAATTTGGAAATTATACGTTTTTTTTTATTCAATAATTCAATATGTGACTATTTTTATTTTAATTTCAATTTTATATAAAATTTTAGAATTTTAAGTTCATTAATAATTTTCAAGAAATTTCAATAGCATAACAACTTAGAGTATTTGGTTCGATTTTGGAATCGATGTAAAATTGATATAAAGAATTGCTTTAGTTGTTTGGTTGAGACTTTCTTCGACTTTCTTTTTTTTGTTTGGTTGACAAAATGTAATGTAAATAAGCGAAGGTTTGCATGGCGGGGGATGGCGGCTTCGGCGGAGGATCGCTGCCGTATGCGGCGGCGGCATCGCGGCATGGCGGTGTACGTAGAAGTGGCCGTCGCAAATCTGCAATCACTTTACATGGCTGTATTTGGAATTCCAAATCTGGCGAATTCATACACGTTTTCTAGTGTATTTGAAATCATTACATTCTGGTAATTTTTCTGCAACCAAACGCTTGAAATGCTCAAAAGCATGCATTTGGAATGCACTATAAAGGATTTTCATTTCACACTGGATTCAAGATCGAAGGCTTGTCTTCGTAAAAATTTCCAGCTGGATCTAAGATCAATGGACTTGAGCGTTCAAATATTAAACATGTGATTTATTTAATTTCGAATAATTTAAAATTTTCAGGTATTTTTTTTTTTTGTGAAATGACGGCTCACAAAAAAAAATGATTTTATGTTAAGAAAGGTAAAGGTAGACCTAAAAAGACTTGGTTATGATGTATAAAAAATGATCTTAGTATACTTGATTTAAATGAGAATTTGACACATAATGCGGGAAGGATTCATGTAGCCGACCCCACCTAGTGGGATTTAAGGCTTGGTGTTGTTGTTGTTGTTGTTGTGAAATGATGGCTCAGTGGTATTACATTTTGCGAAATAGCGTGTTTGCACATTTTCCCTTGCTCTGATTGCAAGATTGATGGGGGGAGGTAATTCCATCTCGCACTGAAATCAAGTTCGACGGTGGAGGCCCTCAATATGGCCTGTGGAGTAAGAAATTAATTATAAAAAATTTTATTTCAAAATTTACTTGAAATCGATAGTTCAAATTGCTTTTTTTTCAATCACGATGAAATTGCATTTGTTTATACTTCCCAATGATTGTAAGAAGGGAGGAATTAAGCTTTTTATTCTCTTAAAATGGCAAGAGAGGGGGCTCGGCTAAGGGAAACACGCGAGAACCCTCTTGGATTCGGCTCTTCACACGACGAGGAGGGGAGAGGGGTTCGGCTCAGTTGGCTACACTCAATTGCTTTGCTTCACGCGAGAACTAGGGATCGTCCAAGCTATTTCGCACGACAAGGAGTGCGACTAGGGTGTCTGGCTGAAGGAGGAAGGTCGATGGCTTCTCCACATGATGGGGAAGAGGCTATGGACAATGGTAGCGTTCCTTCTCTCTCGGCCTTTCACTCTTTTCCTCTCTGCTTGGGTGTGTAAGGTAAGGTCTCATGAGCTTTACCAACACTTCCTCTCTCCTCTCTTATAGGATCGAGCTTTCCAATAGCTCCCTCTCCTTGTCGAGCGGTTTTACCGATATTGATGTCAATTATGGCACGATTAGGGTTTCAAATTTTCTTTCTCTCTTTTTTTTCCTGGCTATCAACACTAATTTTTATTGGACTTTTTTTTGTAAACTAACTTTTTTCTGTCAGTCATTTAATTTAAAGTAGCTTTTTCTATAATAAGCATTTAAACTATAAGTGAAGTTATACAAAAACTTAGTGAATAATTACAGTTCTACTATATATTAATTTTTATGTTAATACAATAAAAAAATGATTTAGCATAACTAATTTACTCTAGCAAAATTTTTAGTCATTTGCATTTTCTTTAGATGCAACTTATAATCATTTTCATTTATATTCTATTTATAAGTTGTCTCAAGAGCATCATCTAAATATTATATGAATTAATGTACATCCATTTTCATTTCTTTTCCAAGATTTTTCGTTTTATTTTCATGCCAATGTACAATAGTGTCCCCTACTAATATAATGAGAGGGTAACTTCTTTGATTGACTTATACATTAATTTCATTTATTATTCTTTTTTAAAATATGTATTAAACTTTCAATGCAAATACAATGTATGAACTCTTTTCAAAACAATCTATAATATTGATTCAACTATAGTAAATTAAATATTTAATTAATATTTTACATAACTTTCAAGATTTAAATATTTTAAACCGGAATGCATTTACATTTTAAAGAACTAAAATTATTATAAGTAGAAATATATTTACTATCTTGATTTCACTGTGATTCTTCAAAATTATCCCTTCAGCTCTTTGTCCCCTTTTTTTCTTCTAAAATTATAATTTAATTACAAAACATATGATTACAATTAAGTAGGATTTAATTATCATAGAATCTCATATTAATTTTTTTTGAGACTTTCTTAAAAAAAATCTAATTTAATCTTCTAATGTATAATTTTAATATCAAAATTGATTTCATTTAATTCCTTCAAATGAAAAAATTTACATCATATATATGCATGGATCCTCCAAAATTTATGTTGCCTGAATTTGTTGTTTGCATTAATTATCTTTCTCCTCTCCCTTTCCCTTCTTTTTTTTTTCATTTTCCTTCTTATTCCTTTCTCTTTCTCTGTTTCTTTTTTTTCTCTCTGACTTTCGTGCCCCTCTTTTTTCTCCTGTATTTTACTGTAGCAGAACTGCGTCCGCCTCTTTTTCTCGTGTATTTTGCTTCAGCGTCAGCTCTGAACCGATGCTACAGTTCAGTGTATAGATATTTTTCTCTTTTTTTTAGCTGGTTACTACAGTATTACATGCAAGAATATCAGTTTGTGCAAAACAAAAAAATTTTAGCTTATTCTTGCAGATTAAAATATGGAGAGGAGAGTCATAAATAAGAGATTTATAACTAAATTTTATTCACTTTATCTTTGTAAAAAAAAAAGACAGGAGTTATAATTAGAGAAACAGCTTTTAATGAAATAAACAAAGTCTAAAATACTATCTTTAAGTTTAGAATAGAAATTGAATGTTGTAGATAGAAACTATTGTCATAATTTGATTGTTGAAGATAAAAAATTATTGTTTATGATTGCTAGGTTATCATATGTCGAAATGTGTTGGCCATAGATTCAGGAATATTTCAAATACTCCGCATTAAGTTGAGTTTCATATGTTGATAACTTGTTGGTTAGTCCATCAAAGCTTATGATATGTACAGCCTTAGTGTGGACATTGATAGTTTGAGGTTTGTTAGAATTTTTATAGAATATAATTTATGCATATTAACATGCTTGTTTTCTAAGGTTTTAATATCAAATGTAGACTATGATTCAAAAACTATTATCTAAATGGGATAGTCTATGTTTTAAAACAAATGAGTCCGCAAAGTAGATGGTGAATAATCATAACTAAATAAGAAGGCTATCTCTCAACATAGAAAACATATGTTATAACATTTCGGAGTATGAGGTTAAAATTTAGAGCAACATAGTTTTGAAATGGAAGGTTTAACGTTGATATCTTTTCGGGGTATGAGAATATTTTAGGGAGATGCATCAAATTGCACAAATGGATGTTTTGTCATGGTTAATAAAGGGGAGTGGATGGAACACATGCAATCAAACATAGGACAGGTTAAGTGAAAACAAGTTTGATGGGGATAAAGAATTAAGAGTAAAGATATATCATTCAAGGTAGGAGAGGGAATAAAACAGATTAAAGTGAAATAAGAAGAAATTCTCCCAGAATTGTTTGAAACATCATATCTAGCATTTAAAGTCCGAGAAACACCAAGTTTTTACACTTAGAATGGAATAACACTGAACGAATGAGAGAACTAAAACATGATGGAAGATGAAATATTTAACTCCAAATAAGATAACTAAATAGTAATGGAAGATGAAATAAATTACAAGGAACAAATAAGATAACTAAATTGTAATGGAAGATGAAATTAAATATATGAGATGACAAAATAAAGGGAAAAGAAAGAATTGTAGAAAATGAAATCTATATGGCACAATTTCATTGGCTATTCTCCAAGTTTACTCTTAGAAACAAATAATTTTACATTCATAGAAAAGAGAATTGTATTTTATCAATTATCATGTATACATCTCATAATAAGGTTCCTTTTTATAGATTATGTTTAACAAGTAATAAAATTTGTTAAATAATATTTACACAAAAACATGAACATCAAGCTTAATTGATATAAAATAAAATTTGAAAATAATATAAATGAACAAGACCTCGAAATCATATAAAATAAATCATGAGTGCTCATGAGTGCCCATACTGCAAGATAAAATGAGTTTTTTTTCTAAATTTATGCTACTTTCATAAATTTGATCAGAAAATTGGATTGCTTTACAACTCGTAAAGCAAGGTAAGTTAAACATTTCTGTCAGAATGAAGAAAAACGTATGATGAGAAGACTTGCTTTATAGATTGCTAGGTCTTAAAACATCTCTAGGGAAGCCATAGAGAAGATTTTACGCATCTCTAAGGAATCAACTTAATATCTTAAACATTTTTTTTAGTTTTATTATGTATTTAGTACTTTATATGACATCTGGGTATTTATAGCCAAATGAATTGGTCGGGTTTTGTATACAAATTGTTCATAGGTTAATTTTCTCCACTAACCATTGCAAACTTTGCTAAAAAAGTATTTTCTAGTAACAATAATATGCATATTTTGTTATTTGATATATTTCTAGTATTCCGTTATGATTGAATGCTTTTGCCTACATGTAGACCTCTTATCCGGATAATAGGAGATAGATTCCCATGGCAAGTGAAGGGGGCCATTTTATCTACATTATCCATCATAATCAGCAAGGGTGGGATTGCACTTAGGCCCTTTCTTCCTCAGCTTCAAACCACATTCATTAAATGTTTGCAAGATAGCACAAGGTTTGTATTAGTTGAACCTGTTCTTTTGTTTAAACGAGCTTTTTCTAAAGTTCTTCAGCTATCACATTATAGAACTGTTCGCACGAGTTCAGCACTTGCTCTTGGAAAGCTCAGTGCTCTCAGCAACCGGGTTGACCCTCTGGTCGGTGATCTTCTTTCTGCTTTGCAGGTAATAATACATGTTATTGATATTAGGTCATTTGGTTTTTCATACATCAATCTTATTATGAGCAAGTTAATGTTGTTTTTTAGGTATCAAATGGCGGAGTAAGGGAAGCTGTTTTAACTGCTCTTAGAGGTGTTGTTAAGTATTCTGGGAAGAGTGTAAGCAATATAGTCAGATGTCGTCTATGCACTCTCCTCAAGGACTTGATTCAAGCCGATGCTGATGAAGTACGAGAATCTGCAGCAAAAGTTATCGGGACTATTTCTAAGGTTGGATGTGATACTTGACTAAAGGCAGTACTCCAGATTTGATGTTCCTTTACTGCTTAATTCAATTTTGTCATTTCTACTGCTAACTGTGTGTAGTGTGGAAATTTTTGTTTATAATCTGGCCATTTTTTTTTTGTCAAGTCCACCTTTTCAATGACATGCATGACAAGAAAGATTTTTGTACCATTTAATAGCTTGTGAGAAGCAGTATGCCCTCAAGCCTCTTTATTGTGATGAGAAAGTCAAGAGAGAAGTTTTTTCTCTAGGTAGATGTTGTTAACTAGGCTGCCTGTAATGCTAGGCAAGAGTTCATTTAGATATAGGGTCAAAGCCTTTTATTGGCACAAACATCCATAATTTATTTTCCCTTCTGGTCATTGGGGAACATTCTAAATCCAAGAGATTGTTATGATTAGATATTTAGAGTTATGTTTGACTAAATGAGGAATTGTTTGGTAGATGGAAGTAAATCTGATCGTTATTTCATTATTGTCATGTTGGGTCTATTAGTGGACTGATTTTGACAACATTAGATGGTTTTGAGCTATAATGTTTAAAAAACTTGATTAACATCCATGATTGCCGTATCATAGTTAGATATCCCAACCATATTGGGGTGGAAGTGTATGTTAAAAATATATTTCAAGATTTATGTTGACTCATTAAACCATTAGTGGGTTTGCCACACGAGTTTGATTGGGAGGCAACCAACATGACTACTTACCGTTCAAAATTGATAAACAAGGACTCAAAGGCTTTGCTTGATCATTAAACAAGCTCCACATTTGCATATGTTTAATTGGGTTGAGGTTTAAATTTTAATGTTGGTTCAAATATAGGAATTATAATATTGTTGGCAAGAAAAGCTCGTGAGTTAGACTTATAATAAATGGAGCTAAAAGTTCCAAGATAATTTATGTCCTTAACATTTTTTAAATTTTTTTTGAATCTCTAATGAGTCATCTTTGTGAATTTGAGGAGTCTCAATTTGGATATCTTTGCAATTCTTTAACTTGTTTAGAACTTTTGACTTAATCAAATAAGCTTTCTGCAGGATATTATGTGGTCTATCATCCTAACATGGCATATTGCATGAGAATAGTATTTTATTAAGTATTTATTTCTTGACTAGCCTTTGGCCCAGATGTTGGAAGTGTGGATGACAAGAAGTCCATTTTGAGTTCTTTATAAAGAAGAATACAAATGCGTATGCGTCTTATATATATATATATATATATATATATATATATATATATATATATTATTATTATTATTATTATTATTGGGGATTAATTTTTCTAGTGTGCAAGTTAAGAAGCGTGACATTGACATCGAAGTCTTCTTCAATGAGTGGTTGGAGATATTGAATGCTTCAACAAACTTAGAACCACGAATTTTTGAGGGGCAATCATTCATCAACGATTTTATGTGTCACTACTCTACTCTAGTTTCGACTTATGTAGCTATCAGCAAAATAAAAAATCATGTTATTGTATTTGGATCAATGATCAATAGAGGAAAGAAAAATATGGATCAATGTTACACTAAAGATCAACGACGGAGTGGTGGTCTTCAGACCTAGTTTGGCCAAAGATTGACGACACTTTGACAGTCCATCATTATTCTCCATGCCATTCTTTTGTTTCTTACAAAAGTTTTCTTTTCATTTTTTTTTTTTTTTCTCAACAATTAAGAGAATGATATGGATATTCAACTCTTTTTTAGTTAATGATGGAAAAGATTGAATGCACTTGCAAACTTTGAAAAACGAAGTAATTGATGGCAGCCTTCCAACAACAATTTAAGAGTCACTATTTGGTTTTTGATCATACACATGTTCGAGAGAAAAGGAAATAGAACTTATAGCTAGACAATGATTGTGTTGGACCAAAGATCAATGAGAAAGGGGAGATCTTCAGATGTAGTCAAATAAAAAATCAATGATGTGCGGTCTTCAATTTGGTCGTGTCAAAAAATTAATGGCTTTTTCAATAGTTCTCCCATATTCTCTCCCTGGCTTTGGTCTTCTCTACAATATAATTATTTTTTTCTTTTTAAAGGCAGTGGTTGTGAGAGAATTGAAGAGAGAAAAATCAAGTGAAAGATTTAATGGAGTGAATGTGAGAAAAATAGTGAGGAACAGTGCAAGAGAGAGATCAAGATGGGAAACGTATGTATTTAGCGCCAAAGACATGACACTTGATAGTAAAAATAGGTTGCGATTATGATTGTTGTCTTGTGCACTGAACATGGAATTGTGTACTGGAATGGCAGTGTGTGATATGTGATAGGGTTACGGTTATTGAGTCTCGTATGTGGCTGGTTAACAATGTTATTACAGCTTTGCATTTGTGATTCGTTTTCTTTTGACTCCATATCTATTACATAGAGAGCATTAGGAACATGAATAAGGATAAGGTTGTTTTATGGATTTTATAATTATAAAATCACATTAGTTTCCCCAATTTTTATAACAAGAAAATATACTTCAGATTGGTAGGAATTTTTAACAACATGAATGAGCAAAGAGCGGATTGGCTGGATCAATTTGAACTCAATGTATGCAACTTAAAACTGATTTGTCATATGCTCTATTAAAATGAATAAGTATTATCTGATTTGATATCATTTTCGGTCGAGTTAGAAGCATCAACCACTCATTAATATATTGATATGTAGTCAATAAATAATTAAGATTTATGGGCAAAATATAAATTATAGACTAAGAGCTTGAGTAATTTTTCAGCATGCTTGGAATTTTAATTGATATTTTTATCCTTTTTATAGCTAATTAAAAAAAAGTTCAATTGCCAACACTTGGATAGCATTGAAACTAGACGATTGCTAAAACGTTCTCTTTTTTTTAACAAAACATCCATATTTTTCTGTGCTTCATTATATTTTTGGTAATTTGTTTAATCTATTGATAACCTTGTGATTGTTCCATTGTGATGTCTGGAAATTTGTCTTGAAGTAACAGATGAAGCAAAATTCAACAAGGCTTTACAGATTATATAATTTCTATCATTGATTTGGTTTATGACTGGAATTTTTGATACTAATAATTTTAAGCATATTTGTTATGATAAGGTAGATTGATTTTAATTTATCCTTGTTTTTTTCAGTACTTGGAATACAGTGAAGCCATGGAGCTTCTGCAAACGTTGTCTGACTTAAGCACCTCACCAAGTTGGTACAGTAGGCACGGTGCGATGCTTACCCTCTCTTCTATGGCTTTGCATGCACCTTCCATGATATGCCAATCATCACTATTCCCATCTATTGTGGATCATCTGAAAAATTCCTTAAGAGATGATAAGGTATGGACATATGGTATTCTCTGAGAGTGTTTTGTGTGTGTGTGTGTGCGCGCGCGCGCCCGTGTGTGTGAATAATGTCCCGGAATGTATGACCTTATATGTTGACATCATAACAGTTCCCTGTACGTGAAACCGCGATTAAGACAGTGGGAAGACTATTTATTACGAGGCCAAAAATGAAGCACAGAAAAGTGCTTCAGCAGATCTTCTTAGATTACTCATTTTAGCTTTGCATGATGATGCCAGTGATGTCAGGAGAAGGTCGTTATCCAGTATAAAAGCAGCTGCACAGGTTCATAATATTTTTTATTTTTTATTTTTTTCATGACGTTATTCAGGAGAAGGTCATTATCCAGTGTGTGTATATTATATAGACTTGTGCTAAATGTAGAAAAAAAATTTTAAAAAAAATCTTAAATATATTTTCAGGTAAATCATTCTATGGTTATGGCCAACATATCCAATTTGGGTCCTGCTATTGCAGAGTGTTTGAAAGATGGTAATATGCCTGTCCGCCTTGCTGCTGAACGTTGTGCTCTGCATGTTTTTTTATTGACAAAAGGTATTTCTTATACAACCATTTCTCTCACTGATCACGATGATATTATTGTAGAGATATTCCTTATCCTCACCGTTGGTTATAAATATTGACGAAATCCATATTCATTTTATACAAAAAATCTCCTCTTATTAATTTTGCTTTATGTAATGTTCTATACATGATTGTGGTAACTTCAGTCGTGTGGGCTTCCATTGCTATTGTACACATTTACTAATAGCTGGGAAGGTATGCCTTGAGCTCAAGACGAAAAAGGCAATTTTTTTATTGAATTTCTTGAGTAGTAATTTGATTTAGAGTAACTATTGCAGTTTTTGTTTTAATGTTTCTGGATGCACCTCTCAAATAGAATGAAGTTTTATTCCCGCAATTTTGATCAACATGCAACACATTGCGTTTGTTAACCCATAATATACTTAAGAACCTGTGATACATGTAATATACATTTCTTTTTAAATTCTTAAACTCTGATCTTAACAACTCCCGCCAAGTACTTTGCAATTATTTGACAATGCTCTTGCTTCGTCTGTTAATATAGTAGGTAAGGATTTCTATTTTGTTTTCTTCTAATTCTAGAGTGTTACTGGATTCTTTTGCTCTTGGTAAGCTTCTAAATAGGTTTGAGTCACATATATATCCTCACTGTAAATACAGTGCTAAGGTTGCATTCATCAACCCCTCTGCAGACCCGACATTAGTGGAGCTTCATGCACTGGTTGCGTTCTTTTTAAGCTTTTAAATATTGAACCTAATTTGAGCTTTCTGAAATTCCTCCGTAGGCGCGGATTATGTGCAAGCTGCTCAGAAGTATATTACTGGCCTAGATGCTCGTAGATTATCAAAGCTTTCTGAAAACAGGTATTTCTTACATTTTTGAATCTAAAATTTTATTTATTTATTGGGCTTAATGAACAGCTCTTTTTTGTTTTTGTAAGTAATTATTGTTTTAATTTATTATACTCCACTATTTTTCATAATTATTTATTTGTAAGCTGACAAATGGTTCGTAGTGTAGTCATGGTAATGGCTATGATTGTTCCCAACTTACTATAGTTAATTGGTTGAAGAATATTAGTTTGTTTCACTCTTGTTCTCTCCGCATGACTGAATTTGAAGTTTAAATTGCATTTTGGCAATTTAATTTCTTCTTTTTATTTCGCTAACATTATTAAGGTATCTTTGCAATTTTTTCTTATGACCCTATTGGATCGTAGCTTCCCCTTTTATATCATTTGCTCCTACAAATGCAATCAATGCTAGAATGATGATAACTCGGTAATAAGATCGATATCAATACTTAACTCATTATATTGATCAAAATTAGAATTATTTCTAATTCAAGCTTAAATAGCTTGTCCATGTATTTTAATCATCCTATTTGATGATCATTCTTGTTGATTGAACCCATCTACATAAATTTTTTTGGTAGAACCCATCTGCATGATGGCCAATCTTCTGATGAGCTAAACATATTTTGATTGATCAATCATGATTGAAGTAGAAACTAATGAACTATAAGCATTAAATTCTACTTGCATAAAAGGATTGGTAAAATGAGAACTTCGACAGAAAACATAAAAAATTACATTTTTTTTTTTTGAATAATCCTAGTGCTTGCACTAACAAGTCTATATAAAAGCAGGAGAATAAAGCAAGTACAATAAAAGGGAATATTCTCCATAATGAGAATATACTACAATAATTGATAACAACAACAACAACAAGTCTTTATTAGGGTTTAGGGTTTAAGGTTTAGGGTTTAGGGTTTAGGGTTTAGGGATTGGCTACATGAATCATTTTTCTTCATTGTGTCTATTAAGTGTCATATTCTCATTTAATTTTAATAAACTATGGTCATTTTTTATACATGCCAATCAAATCTTTTTAGGTTTATCTCTATCTTAACATAGGACGCTTCTAAAATATCTACTCTCTTAGCTGGGTCATCAGAAGGCCGACATTTTAGATGGCCAAATCATCTAATGCAACTCTTTCTAATCAATGCAACAAATTCTTGACAAATATTTTGCATAAATAATAATAGTAATATGGTAATAAAATAATCGTAAAAGCTCTAGGAACCCCCCCTCACAAATTCATGATGCTGCAACAATAAGCATTTAGAGTTTATATAATGCAAGAAAATTTGAGAGATCAAAGTCAAGCTTTTCAACAGCATTTCAAAATTACAAATCTGAGTCAATCGATACTAGAATGAGATGTTCTTTGTAAAATCTAAAACAATTGAGAGATTGATGTTGTGGCTAACTTTTGTTGATATTGAAGGCAACGCAATAGCCATGAGAGATTGAATCTAGATAGAATTTTATTGGGATTTTTCTAGGTTCTTCAATGGCTTTTCACAAGATCCTCATGGGATCTTCAAGATAGAAAGTTGTGTATTTTTTTTTTTTTTTTTTTTTCTTTTTTCAAAAAGGGCATTACCATAGATTTTGTCCTCTTTATGAAAACTTTACAATCTAATTTGTGGCTTCCTATAAGCACAAACTTCTATAGCTGATTATTCTTTTCAATGTTTTATTAAGGTTAGCATATTTGAAATATAAGGCTTTGCTTTTAGTTGGATTTGGAGTAGATGATGCCTTACAATATAAAAACATGATATAGGTTTAACTTTCAAGTAAAATTTTTATCATTTTTCAGCAATGGGTTTGACAAACCTAATAAGCACAGCTTCCATTACAGAAAGCACAATTTGCTCTAAGTTGGGTCGTATCTTAGGGTTTTTTATAGCTTTCAGTTATGCCTGAATACTAAATATAGCTTTATAATATTCTACCTTAAATTCCTTCCCTCCCAAAAAAACTAAAATAACTTACTTCTGTTTTTCTAAATCTGCAGTGATAAATCTGAGAACAGTGAAGATGAGGCAGTGAACCCATGAGGAAACAACTGTTCATTACACAAGTAATTTACTAGCACGAATTTTGACGCATGCTGTAGAGCGCTTTGATATACCCTTTTTGTTTGGCAGCCCATTGTATCTTCTGTTCGCCCTTTTTTTACCAATTATACAGCCAAAACGCAGCTCAATTTTACTCTTGTAATTCTCCCTTTTTTTATTCTGATATATATGCAGCAAACGTGCTTTGTATTCATCAGGAAGAGCTCAACGGTCAAATTATTTTAATTAAAATTTTATGTTCCCTGTCATGTTCTTAGGCTTTTCTTCTTATAGTACTTATAAAAGCCATTCTGGCAATGGATTATGAAGCATGGAATTATCTTCAAGCTAAAACTGTTCTTTTGGGGCTACAAGGTGTAAACGAGTTGAGCCGGGTTTAAGTCACCCTTGGTTTGAGCTTGACCATGATTAATTTATTGTGTTTGAGCTCGAGGTCGAGCTTTATTTTAGAGTTCGAGTTGGCTCATGAGGTGGTTCGTTTAAAATGGAAGAGATGAAATAATTTTAATTTAAGTAATTATAATAATAATAAAATAAAAGTTTAATAAATTAGAAGAAAATGTCAAGGAATAATTTGATGAGAGAAATAGATATAACTTTTAAATATTTTAAAGAATTGTTACTTAAATTGATAAAATTTAATAAATTTTGAGTATATTTTATATTAATATTTATTAATTAAGTTAGTTTTGAGTTAATGAGTTGAGTTTGGGTTAATTTGAGTTTAGTTAGTTTATTAAGTTCAATTTATGAGTTATTTATTATAAATTAGCTCATGAGTCAACCTTGGCAGAGCTCATTTAAGTTTTATTTATATAAATATAAAAATTAAAGTGTTAGATATATAAATATATAAAATTATCTGTTATGTTCTTAACTGTTTTTATTGTTCCTAAAACACGAATTGCTAGTTTTTTAAAAAATTTGCTTATCCTCAATTTACACTTTTGTTCAATCCTCTCTTACAAAAAATATATAACTTAATTTCTTCATTTTCAATGAATTAATCAATTAATTAATTCATAACTCTGTAATTTATATATTTTTATTCGTATTTTTTTCTTATAAATATGAAGCTACTATCTTATTAATTCTTTATAAGTTTTTTAGAATTGTTTTTTAGTCATCTAAAAAGAATTATTATTATTTAATTATTATATTATTTAGTTATTTAAAATTATGTCCTAGACCTGTAAAAAAAATTTGTTGTTTGTAGCTGTTTGTGTTTGCTACGTTAGTTAATTAATGAGCTTGAAAAATTTGTTCGATCATATTCAGTTCGATTTAATTCAAAATAAAAAATTATATTATTATCATAGTTGTAAGTATAGTTTATTGGTTAAAATATTTGTTATGTAAAAAATTAGCTCCATTTAGAATTTTCTCTCTTATAGATTTTTCAGGTTATTGTATTTCAAATTGATATGAGTAATTTCGAACAATTAGAGCTGAATATGAACAATAAAATTTCGAATTTTTTTGAATATGAGTTAAATACAAATAAAATAATATTTAAATAAAATAAACACAAATAAGAGTTTAATTTGCTCAAACTTTTCTCATTTACACCTCCCTACTTTTACCCCAGAATTGACAACAGAGAAGCCTAGGGTGTTTATGTAACTGTGTTCCTTGAAACCAATCAGGCTTTTCTTTATGAGACTACAACAGCAGAGGATAAATATAAGATGACAGGCTTGAATTTATTGAGGTTTGACTTTGACCAGTTTAGGTACCCTACTTTAGGTAAATTTTGAATGCCAACTACTTGTATAATTGAATGTAGTATTATTAGACAATGATTTATTTTATTTTATTTATATTCTAAATAGCTAAAGGTTTTTTATTCTAAATAGATAAACTGAATTCTTATATATTTAATCTTTAATTTTATTTATTTATTTATTTATTTAATATTTTAATATATAAAAAATATATATTTCATCTTAGTGTGTTGGATGTTATAATATTAGATAAATAATAATAATAATTATTATTATTATTATGTTTCAAATATTTAAAATTTAATTTTTAGATATTTAATATTTTATTTTTTAATATCACATCAAAAATATCATTATTATTTATTTTTAAAAAATAAATAAAAAAATATTAAATAAGTAAATATTTAATTTTAAAAATTAAATTTATAAATATATAAAAATTATGTGACGAGCTGGTCATCCCCCCCACCCCCAACACAACGGTCGCTGTAAATCTAAATATATTGAGCTGATGCTTTGTATAGTCTGTTCCAACGGATTCTCAATCCTCCACCGCCTCTCTCTCTCTCTCTCTCTCTCTCTCTCTCCATTCAGTCAGCGAAGTCGAATCCGACAGCTCGACCCTACCACTCGCCCGAATCTCCTAACATCCGCCCCATGTTTCAGATCATGTCCCGAGAAACTCTCTCGTTCTCACCGGAAAACACTCTTCCCCATCCATCTCCGCCTCTAAACCCTAACCTCGCCTCTCTGTTTTACATCCCCATCTCTTCCTCTCACCAGAAAAACCACAAGTCTTTCACCATCCTCATCCCCGCAGCAGCAGATCGCCTTCATATTCCGGTCACCTCAAATGGGCTGCGGGACTTCCCGAATGGAATCAGGCGAGGATATCCCTTCGGGGCTTACGCCTTTCATGCGGCGATTCCACGATTTGAAGCGGACGAAGACGGATGTGTCGCGGCAAGGTCGGAGGGAGCGTAAGGACAGCATCGTGTCAACGACGGAGCTCCTCCGCCCTGAGGAGCGCGACATTGATTACTATGATACGGCTGCCATGGAAGCGGCTGTGGAGAAGGATGAGGGTAATGGAAAGGGAAAGGAGAGATCGGATTCTTCGGAAATGGTAAAGGAGAAGGTGGAGAAAGCCGAGGAGGAGGGGAGGAGGATAGGGTTTCGAAGAGAAACTGCGGCGGAGGAAGAGCTGCCTGGCTCGCCGAGTTTCCGGTTTTATTGTACCAATGCGGTCCAGGGACCAGATGACGATGGTTCGGTCCAGGCCCCAAAATCAGGTTTTTATGCGCTTTTATGTTAAGTAAAAATAGAAAAAAAAAATTTAAATCAGAAGTGAATATTCAAAAAAATAATATATAAATAATAATTCTTATACATTTACATACATATCAAATATAATATTTGAATCTCTCATAAACAAAATATCATTATTATTATTTTTTAAAAATGAATATATTTTAAACATATAAATTATATATATAGATATATTTATTTATTTATTAAATTAGCTCCATCCACTGCATTTTCTTCATTTGCTGAATTAAATTTATTTTAATTATTTTTTGTTATTGATTTATAGATGCATTAAAGTGTATCGAAGAAAAGGAATTGCTAGAGGAGAAAGAGGACCACAATGAGAGCTTGGTTACAGCAGAGGTACAACTCATATTTCATTAATATTTATTCTAATTATTCTTTTTTCTCATTATTTTTAATCATTTTGGGATTTTATATATATATATATATATAATGAATCATTTTATTGTTACAGGGATCTGATTTTAAAGCAATAAAGAAGGAAAAGGGAAGAAAATTTATGACAATGCCAAAAGCAAATTTTCTAAATGTTAGAGGCTGTTATAACATGAATTCATGCTCCATAGATGCTCAAGAAACCACCAGAATTTTAAGTGAGAAGGCTACTTAAAGGATTTTTTTTTTACTTATAGTAAAATGTATGCAATATTGTAATTTTATTTCATAATTCTTTTTTTTTTTAATAAATTAACTGAATGTGTGACTTTCATTGTAGTAAAGTAATTTTATTTTATTGTTCATTTTATTCATAATGTAATTTGTTGCTATTTTTTACTTACTCAAATTTATAAAATGAGATTTTATATGATGTAGACATGATTCCAATTAAAAACTTTGATAATAAATTTTAGGGTTGGCTAAAAATATTAGTTGTGATTTGTGATATTTATTATCAAGGAATTCTTTTTTCTTTTTTTTTTGGTTAATTGTTAATTGTAAGAAGAATCAATCAAATTGGCTAAAAATATTGAAAATGAATAAAACATCATGTTTCATCATGAATTATTATTGAAATTATTATTTTACCTTTATCAATGTTTAGGGTATTAGGAGCTATTTTGTGTGTATAAGTTTTGATATAAAGTATGTCTATGGAGGATTTTTTTTCTTTTTTCCTCACTTAAAATAAGACGGAATTTTATTATGATGTAAGTAAGATTCAAATTTAAAACCTCAGTAACTTCTAAAGCTTTTATCAATCAGACTATTTCGCACTTGCGAAGGAGAGGATTTTATTCTGATTCATTTCAAATAAATTTTATGAAGAACGTTAATTTTATTTCATAATAAATAGAAATCTTAACAATCTTTTTTTTTTTTAAATAATGAGCAATAAATTATAAAATATATGTGATTTTGAAAAGATATAACTCTCTTTTGTAATCTATAGTCATAGTCCCTTCACAATGCCATTCTCTTTGAGTAGTCATTATTTTTAAATATATAGTCTTATTAAGATTAAGAGTATTTATAAATTATTTAATTGTAGGTTGCATTTAGTTTATGGGGTGGCTATCAATTGCTTTGGTCCAATAATTATTTAAAATAGTTTTAAGATTAAACTCACTAATGAAGATGTAAGGATATGATTGTTATTGCTTACTCAATGGAATGCATTTTTTTCAAATTATTATTTACTCTTATATACATGTGAGCTAAATTATCATAAATATTTTTCTTAAAAAATACACATAAACTAAATGATATTTAGTGAAATCTTATTAAAAAAAGTTAGGACTCAAAAATTTAGCTATGATTAAAATATTCATTGGATGGTAATGATTGATAATGGCACTTACATGATAATGATATTTGATGATATGCTATAAATTAATAATTGAATCAAATAAATTGGATAACAATCAATAAATATTAAAATGATAATGATGATCACCGATGTCTTCGAATATAACTCTACAATTTTTTATAGTTTATATATAAGCTCTTTTTAATTTTCTCTATCTCTTTTATTTTAGAAATAAGAGTCTATTTATATTTCTTTAGAGATTATTTTAATAAATTTAATTAAAATTTCTCATTCAAATCCATCAATCTTAAGTGCTTTAATGATGACAAAATTAAGTAATTTTAGACTCATTAAATTATTCTCATCAAGTGGCTCACTTTAACTATAAGTAAATAAAATTTGGAGATCATTTGATTTATTAAATAATATTATAAAATTTTTAATTGTCAATTCGAATGCTTGATTTTGGTTCATTTAGACTCAAGTTGAATTAAATTTGGTGTCATTAAGCTCACCTCCTCGATATATTTATTTTAATTATATGTTTTCTAAAATGAAGGTTTAAAATAACTTATAAGTTTTTAGTTACTTGAATTAAAATCTACAGGCAACTGACAAAATTTTTAATGATGTATCAAATCTTATTTTTTTGTTTCACATTTCTTCATTCCTACTCCAACAATTAAAAGGTAGCAAAGGATAGAGAGAGGAAGAGAAAATTTATAGAGATTGCAAGCTTGTATTTGGAAGGATTAGAGATAATTTTATGACTCAAATTGCTTAGATAAACTATTCTATATTAATTAGATTATTGTTACCTTACTCGAGGTTTCAATAAGGCTAAAATTTTAAACTAAGCATGATTATAATCTTAATTACGCAATTAGGCACTTTAAAAAAAATTAAAAAAAACCGCGTTTAATGACTAGCTGACGCCTTTTAGGCCGACCGGAGATTAATCTCCCGATTTTCTCTTCCTCTTGCGACCGAGCCTTGCCCTTTTGACGACCAACACCGCCACTGCCGCCGACGCCGCCACCAACCCCGCCGTCAGTGCCACCAACCTCATGGTGTTGGATCTACGGTTTAGTTTGTGATTTCAGATTTTTTGAGGTAATTTTTACAAACCAAGAGTTGAATGTTCACTTTGATTGCGAATATTGGGTGATTAGATGTGTTTTATTAGTTTAGTTGTGTGATTAGTGATTTTATTTGCTATATCTATAAAATTGTATGATGCATTTGTATTTTTTTGGGAAAAATAAATCTTTAAGTGTGATTTCTTTTTGTGCATTTAAATATTTGGGGAAAATAAATCTTTATGTGTTTCAATTTATTTGCTAAATCTATAAGATTGTATGATGCATTTGTATTTTTTTTACAAACCATATCTAATAAAAAAAACCCTTTTCATCTTCTTAGCATTGTCAATTCTTCTATTATATATGATGGTATTGAAAGGAAGGTTTGTCTAGCTCTCCACCTAAAAGGCATTTATTTTATTTGTATTGAACTGAAAACATTTTGATGGATCTACTTTATTATAAAATATTATCTTTGTAGAGATTATTTTGAGCAGTGAGATTGTATAATTCTTCATTATAGTCATTCATAGAGTGATTTTTTTGTGTGTCATTTATAGCATTTGTTTGTAATATGGAGAAAGAAACATTATTTGTTTTAACTGGCTCTAGCTTTTATATTATGTCGGCCTTTCCTCTAATTAAATTGCAGGAGTTGAACCCACTGAGCACCAAAGGTCCCCCTTTCAATTTGCACCAAATATATTTGATCTAATACTTTAAGCTTGATTGTGTGTTTTAGAATGTGTGTGATATTTGTTTAAATTATTTTTTAGGATTTAGAGTTATTGCATTTATTTTTCTAAGGTATTTTTGGAAACTCTAAATTTTTATGTGACTGTTAGACTTTTATAATCATCCGTTGAATGTTTAAGTGTAAACTGTTAGTTTAAAAGTGTAATAGGCAAATTTAGATGTTAGATCTGTAAAGTGGATGTTATGTTTGAGATTTGTTGGTTAAAATATATTTTCTAAAGTGGATGTGTGTTTATGATCGTCTGAGATGTGTGTTTACATATTTTCTAAAGTTTAGAGTGGATCTTCTTATTTCTTGGGGTATTTTTAGCCAACTTATTTTCTTAAGTGATTGTTATTTGTTATTATTAATTAATTAGTTGTAGATAGTTAGTGTAAATTGGGGATCCATTCATATTATTTTAAAATAAATTGAATTTATTCTTTGTCCAGATGAGATAAGGGATTCTCTGTGTTTTGGTGTTCTGAGTTAAAAATGAGTTTAGACACTGTTGTCAAAGTTTTTTATTATGATGGTGAACTGACTTGTGGGAAAAATCGTCCAATACAAATCCTAAGGCGGATTCAATTTATTGATTTACAGAGGCGCATTATAAGGCCATTAAAGTTAAATCCACTAAATTTAGTGTTACTAATGGTTTCTATTTGGATTTATGGAATTACACATGAAGTTTGTGAGTTTATAATCAACGCAAGATGCACTTTATGATAGTATATGTTGAAGTTGTGGAACTGAAGAAAGAGGGATGGACAATATTGAGAAGTATTAGAGCTCAGTTAGAATACTTCACCAACATCTCAAGTAACTTCTCGGGTTGAACTATATAGATATGCACCACCAACATGCTATTTTTTTGGGGACAAGTTCTAAATAGGTGACCCTCAATATGATCTCATAAATTCACTATCTTCAAGATGAGGGTATGAAACTATCTTCTACAATAAGGTGACCTCACAATGATGACAAGGATAATCGAAAGGTGCTTTATTACATAACCATCAATTAGGGCTGGTGACCTAATTAGTGAATATTCGATTAAAACAAATCATACTGAAGAGTACTTGTTATCTAACAATGAGTATATGCATTATGCTTAAACAACTAGAGAATGTGATGACGAGTTGACATTTGATGAGCCATCAAATGCTTCAACATTTGAAGAAGAAAATAACATTCCAAATGAGTTACTTGAAGGTATATGCTTCCATGATAAAAAAAATAGCTCCAATTCACTCTTCATTGATGGTTCATTATAAATAATGTTGAATTTCTGATCTATGCTTCACATAAAACAAAGTTTAATATATTATGCATGTTCCATGTTCACTCAACTACACCTTGTAGGTGACGATTACATGCAAGCTCAAGTAGAGATTGGTATGCATGGCGGATTAGCTACCACCTCATACCAGTAGTCATTCGATGCTCAATCGACACGTGCAATGCACATCTCGCTTTATTAGTTATTTCATTCACAAATTAGCGTGACTTGACCTAGAGAGAAATCATAGATCATATAGAGGCTAAATTTAACATAAGAGTGTCTTACATGAAAGCTTGGGATGCTCATCGCAAGGCAGTAAAGGTTATTTTTGACAGTTGGGAGGATTCCTATCAAACCTTGGAGAAATTTATGAGTGTTGTATATTCAGTTATGCCGAGATTTGTATATTGGGTGCACTTAACAGAGTCAAGCAGATTCCAGCGACATTTTTAGGCATTTGAGCCTTCCATCTCAAAGTATGGCAGTACTGTCGTCCAGTTCTGTGTCTTGATGGGACATTCATTCTAGGTAAATATAGGGAGACTTTACTTAGTACAGTTGGGATTGATGCCAACAATGGTCTATTTTCATTAGCCTTCGCAGTAGTTGAATTAGAGTCTATTGAGTCATAAGTTTGATTTCTACGAACACTATCAAGACTTAATCTCACTGGTTTCTATAAGAGTTGATCTTTGTATCATATTTGATATGCATGCAGGTATTGTGCATAGCTGTAGAGAAATATTCCCTTAGGCTGTGCATCACTTTTGTCTCCGTCATTTGAGAGAGAACTTCAAGAAAGCTGTTAGGCAACTTGGAATAGGGGATGTGGAATTCATATGCTAAAAAATATATGTCGCAGGTAATACTAATGATATCTGAATTTTCAAAAGGTATATGACTGATATTAAGAATATCAAGCAAGAGGCTTATGACTAGTTGGTTTTAAGGGATGTGTAGTGGTCTTCAACCCATGATGGTGGCTACAAGTATGACACAATGATCATAAATGCAACTGAATACTTTAATGGTGTGCTGAATAGAGCACATGGCTTGTCAATTAAGGCATTGATTACTGCAATTTACTACAACATAGTCTCCTTGTTCATGAAGCGCCTTGAAACGACAACAAATCTTGCCAGCCAGCATGACTTTATCTTCTCTCCCCATGTCAAGGCAACTCTACAAAGTAATGAACGTGAGGCAAGGGCATTGCCAGAGCCTATTATGGTAAAAACAAATGAGTACCGGATGTTTGATAGGTTAAGTAGAACCCACAAGGTTGAGCTGCTATAAAATAGTACTTGCAAGTGTACCTGCAGACAACCTCAAGCTTATCACATCACTTGTCCTCATGTTATTTCTATTTTGGGACAACAACATCTTAGTCATGTGCAATATGTATCTGCTTATTATAATTTGTAGCTTTACAGTAGCCCCTACCAAGAAGAATTCCATGTTATCCCTGATCGTGATGAGTGACCAGAATATATCATTACTAGCAGCTATGTAGAGTACATTCCACCAAATATCAAGAGAAAGTCTGGATGGCCAAAGAAAACTGAATTCATAAATACGATGGACGAGGCTAGTGTAAGTAGAACCAGGATATGTAGTGTCTGTAAAACTATTGGTCCACAACAAAATAATCTGTCCTCAGACTCGACACCGCAGAACTTAGGCTAATTCAATGTCATTCTGTGTTATCTAAGTGATAGTAATGATGTTCTGATGTTACCCTGTTGTTCAATCTATGTACTATTATATTTTCATAATTTACTTGTGCTGCTTGTGCTACTATAAACATGAGTTGTATGGTTAAACTAAAAAAGTATATGTTCTATTTATTAGGAATTGATTTTTCTTTACCTGTGCTGCCTGTAAACATGTGTTGCATGGTTAAACTAAAAAATGTCTTATATTTTGTGGTATAGTGTTCAGTGCCATTTTTTTTTTCAAGTATCTTATAATACATTATAGTTTATGTGTAATTTACTTGTTCTATGCTGATGTACCGATGTTACACTGTTTGTTCGATCTCTTATGTATCACTATATTTTCTTAATTTACTTGTTAGTTCACATGTGTTGTATGTGTTGCTGTGAACATGGATTGTATCTCTATTGTGGCAGATTTAGTGTTAAGTATATATTTGGTTAGTAAGTAATGTATATGAAAGTATTTTTAGCAACTTTTTTTTTTAATTAGTAAAGTGTTTGTTCAATTTCACATTATCTTATTGTGCTAAATTTTTTCCTGTTGTACTCATCTTTTGTTGAACCAACATATATAATTTATCTTTCACAGTCTTTGTTGCATTTAGTGTATATGTGGTTGATAATTATTTACAAGAAGAATGTCTACCGAAGAACTAGTACGACCCACACGTAGAAGGCAATGACGTCGAGAAGAGTGTGGACTACGCCCAACGACCAAGTTTACCCCAAGATAGCGGCGGGAGACACCAAACACATCCTGACTTGTTAAAGTTATTTATTTACAAGCTATGTATTCAGATTTTTGTTTTAATGTAGCATGCTAACCACTTTGTCTTTTCATCATGTTACATGTTATACTGAAAGATCTCATTTATTGATGTTGAGAATGATTGAGAAAAGTGGACATTGATCGACTACCACCGATTTACATTGCTCGTGGGAGAGCCATCATGATTGGCAAGAATTATCTCAACAAAGACGGTGAACCGGAGATCAACTGATACATGAGATGGTATCGATCTTGGGCTTTACTTTACATGTTGAAAGCACCAATAATTTTCCCCAACACTTATTACCCTCGAGTGTCAGGAGAGCGGTTAATGTAAACTTATTTGTTATAAAAAATTTTGTTCTATATAATGATCTGATTCTAACTAATTATGCTTTCAATGTAGCGTGAGCACATCCTGAATAATGAGGATGTATTTCAGCGTTACTTTGGGAAGGATGATGATACAAAATTTTAGCATTTTATGAATCACTATGAGGAGTTGTGTAGGAAGCTGCAGCGCAATATGTATATCTCTAATAGTAGATATAGGTACACATACATTCCGTGTAATGCCATCACGGCATGATGACCATGTATGTTGGTCCATCCTCTAAATCAATGGTCAGGCCATCTACATATACATTCACACGATTCATATCGTGAAGCTATGAAGTCGATGCACCCATGGCGAGTCCCTCCCACATATGGTACATGTCATTCTATCACCGTATGAAGTGTAAAATTACCCTGCTCGCTTCCTACTTAGGCCTCTACCGATGTACAGTTACACCCGAGATATTAACAACCAAATGGCGGGTTGAACAGAGGAGCAAGATCCAAAGCATCGTCACGCCACCACCACCACCACTCATTATACTCCGGTGATACAATTCCACCGCAATCATAAGATGAGGTTTGTTATCTTTGTGGATAATATTTACTTATGATCGTATCTCATTTGTTGTGTTTATTCATTTAGTTTTACAGTTGTATAATTCTTAATTATATAATCTTTCCATTGGTAACTATTTGTACATGTTGACATATTTATCAAGTATTTTCTTGTTTTGATTGGATTACATCAAATATCAACATTAGGTTCATATATGTTTGCTTTAGTTCAATTTGTTCTCACCATACATTTACAAGAGGTTGTACCTTAATGTATGCTTTTTATTGAAATATGTCATATATATTAAGAGTTTGTTAATTGTACTTCAATAGAGCATTTTATTGAAGTGAGTTATAACAAAATATGCAATGTTTCATTTGGTTGATTTTGAGAGTGATAAATTTCCTAGATTTTACTATTTAAGAGAATGTAAATGTAAAAACTATGGTTACTTAGATGAGAATCATCGAAAGTTGTCAACATAAAAGTTATAGTACTTTTCATTACCTTTCCAACATATAAAGCTAAAACAATCGATGAGCCCGATACAACCAAAAAACGAGGCGAATAAATATTTTTTTTTGCAGCTTCAAATTTTATACGTACACAAAAAATGCGGCTTCCTGGGCAAGAATCATTGAAAATTATCAACATAAAAGTTGTATTACTTCTCATTACCTTTCAAAGGATACCAAACGCACCGGATGAACCCGATCTGACCAAAAAATGAGGGCAATAATAAATATTTTTTGCAACTAAAATTTATACATAAAAAGCGCTAACCGAACGAATCAACAAATTATCAACATAAAAGTTGTAGTAGTTCTCAATACTTTTCTAACGATACCAAGCACGCTAAAATCCGACATCGGATGAGCCCGATACGGCCAAAAAATGAGGGTTGCCGCAATAAATATTTTTTTTTTGTACCTTAAAAATTTATACATACGCAAAAACTGCGGCTACCCGGGAGAGAATCGTTGAAAATTGTCAACATGAAAGTTGTATTACTTCTCATTATCTTTCCAACGATAATAAGTACGCTAAAATCCAACACCAGATGAGATGATTCGGCCAAAAATGAGGGTTGCTGCAATAAATATTTTTTTTGCACCTTCAAAATTTATACATACCCAAAAACTGTGGCTACCCTGGTGAGAATCATTAAAAGTTGCCAACATAAAAGTTGTAGTACTTTTCATTACCTTTCAATGATATCAAGCACGCTAAAATTCAACACCGGATGAGCCTGATACAACCAAAAAATGATGGTTGTGCGTTTAATTTTTTTTTAGTTAAATAAACCAATCGCCTGCTCAGTTGAAGGCGACGGCGTCGCGATTGCCAGTTGCCGTTCAACGGGCAACTGGGCCTATTTTAATTTTTTTTAAAGTGCCTAATTGCGTAATTAAGATTATAATCATGCTTAGTTTAAAATTTAGCCTTACAATAATTGGATTCATGTTTGTTCTCTCTTGTTTTATTTATATGAGCTCTACTAAACCTAAAATATGTTTAAAGTTTAATAATTTTTCTCATTTAACTTTTGATAAATAATTTGTGAGAATTCTTTGATTTTTATGTGATTTTTAAAATTTTCACTTAGAAATTTAGGCTCTATGTTGAATTAACAAGGAGTCCTAAAGAGAAGAGCTACAATAAAGATCATGAAGGAGTTTTTACACTAGTTGTGTAGCAAAGGGAGTCCTTTAAAATCATCCAAGAAGATTGGATATAAATCAATGAATCAAAATTATGTTGATTACACATGTGATGTGAAGTGAGGACTTAAATCATTGGTGAAAATATTTATAAATGGTTGAGAAAGCAATAACCATATTATGGAGACATGTTTAAAGATATTTATTTTTAAAATTAATGATGATATTGTACTAAGCTAGCAACAATTATGTCTCCAATATGTGAGGAATTATGTTGAGTAGAAAAGAAAGAGAAGGTTGCATAAATTTGAGTCCAAAAGCACTTTTATAAAAGTGTAAAATTACTTAAGGGATCAAGAATCAAATTGAAAGCAAATAATAAAAGATGATGAGAGGTTAAGTATTGAATATTTCAAGATACTACATAAAACAATTATTTATTATTGTTTAAAATCAATAAAAATTAAAAATCATTAAAGATTTAGGTTTTCAACTACTTTGTAATGAAAGTTAGTATGTAAATAAAAATAAATATAGCTCATTGAAATACTTTACATCAACTAAAATTCATCATATTTAAAAAAAATTACTTTAAAATTTGTTCCCAAAAAATTATTGAGTGAGTGTATATATATATATTATTTAAAATATTTAAGAATTTTTATTAGCTATAAATTAAATGTAATAAATAATTATATTATATTACATGATGTAATATAATATATAATTATACTAACATTATGCTTGTAATACATAATTATATTATATCATATTATATTTATTTGAAAATAAATTTTGTTACTTACAGGAAGATTTGGGTTGTTAGTGCAAGAGAATTCGATATCTTAGTATTGTACAAAGGTTCTGCACACACAACAAATGAGTTTGAAAAATACTAAGATTTTTACATGAAAAATTCAAAAGAGGGAAAAATTAGAGACGTTAGCCAACTTAGAAATATTTTTACTATATCGCAGATTTGTTACAAATTATTATGAACCCAAAGCCGAGAAGAACAGCTTCACAAAGAATAGTTTCGACAAGTTTCAACCAAATCATCGTACCAAATGACTCAGCAAATTAACCAACAACGATGATCCGGCCAAACCACGGCAATGGCGCTGCGGTGATAATTGAAGGCGGGTCGGCCAAGGACCAACAAGTGGTCGGTGACCGAAGCATGGCCAGTGATTGATTATGCTTTGAGATTCAAGTTAGCCTCTCAACTCTTCTTGTCCACCATGAAGAATAAGAGACTATTTATAGATTATGAGAGTGACATTTCTTGTAAATATAGAAAAATTCTGAATCACTCCATTTGACGACTCAAAATGATCTTCTTGATCATATGATATATTTTAAGTATTTGAATGCTCAAATAAAGTCATAATTAATAGATTTTAATCTTATTAGATTTGGCTCGTCAAGACGCTTGATTTGATTATAGATATTTCATATTTAGAAGTTATTCAGAGATACAAATGATATTCCAAAATTTTCAATTATATTTTAAGTGCTTAATTTGGGCTATTCTGGACTTAGGCTCATATTGTTTTTGATTAAATCAATGTGTTTTATATCATCTCTATGATGATCAAAAGAAAGTTTGAAAGATTAAAATTTTGATTCTAATTGATGTTCAATAACACATACATCAGGATTCATGCTTTAACTAGGAGATTTTTCAATGACATCAAATTTAATGAAAGAAAATAGGGGGATTTACATACACACCACAATTCTTATGTATTTACATATCTAACACCTAAACTTCAATTTTTACATATATAATATCATAATCTTCAATATCACATCAAAAATGATAATTCACTTTTAAAATAAATGCACCTTTTATATAAAAAGATGAGAAGAAATATCTAACTTTAGGTATGTATATAAATCCCCAAAAAAATATTATGGTATAATAAAATTAAGTGCTACGTATATAAATCTTTCAAATATTATTTTAGTTAAATTTTGATCTAGATTAATTGATCCAAATATTCAAAATAAAATGAAACAGTATGGCACAAAGGGAACAATTGCAGTAGTTATTATTATCGTCCTATGGCTAAAATGCTAAATTTATTACAAAAAATACATAATAATTAGCTTTATTAGCTAACATAAATCGATATAATAAATAGTAATATTTTTACTTCCCAAAATGCTCTTCAGTTTTTTTTTTAATTGCCGAAATAGCCCTCCTTACTCTCACAATAATTTCTTAGGCCAAAATTCCGACAGCTGGCCCCACTTTCAACGGCACGTAACATGTTCCCCAAGAACAAATTAGTTTTGAATGTTTTGCCAAATTGTCCGTCGAACCTTTAGCTCTTCTATATCAACATGTTACGCGTTATTTAAGTTTTCTGATCTACTCCTGCGGCGTAGCGTACCCTCCACTACCGGAGCCGCCTCGGGGCTGAACGGTGGAAGAAAGGTGTATACAGCTAGAAGCCTGGAGACCTTCTCATATATAGCTAAGAGCCGAGAAGTTTCTCGCAGGGGACGAAAGGTCTTGAAAGCTGAGAGCCTCGTCCTTCCATCGGCTTCGCTGCTGCCCGAAAAAAGAGAAGGGAGACGTCGCGAAGGTAATCCTCGTCTTCCTTCCCAGCCCTCCTTCGCGCGCTTCTGCTTCTCTAAATCCGGTAATTAGTAAATCCGGATTTAACTTGCGAAAGCGGCTTTAACGGGATTACAAAAGCAGGGGATTTAACTTGTCCAGAATTACTGTGTGGCTGGATTTAAGTTAAATCCGGCTTAAATCCAACTCAAATCCTAGGGTTCGTCAGATCTCAAATCTTGTAAATATATTTTCGTTCTTCTACATGTCTTGTTAGCTAGCGGATGTTTTCCTTACCTGATCCGACGATCCTGTTTAGGTTGTGCGGAGGAGATCGGAGGTTATGGCGTCGAGTATTACCCGCCTGGTTCGCCGGCCTGTGGCGGTGAGTTTTTTTTTTTTTTTTTTGTTTTGTTTCAGTTTGGATATATATATATATTGTAAATGAGGCATTTATTTGGTTTTGTGGTCTAGCGGTTAGATTGTCTGGGAAGTTCCTTTTCTCGGTTTGTGGATTTGAGCTTTGTTTATAGGTGTTACTTCTTTCAGGTGCTGATTGGTGTTTAGGGTTTGTAGATTGAATGTCATGTAGGGCGTGGTGGATTTGGGTTGGAAAGGCCCTTCTGATTTGTCTGGGTTTTGATTTTCTGAAGCGTTTTTTTTTTCTGGATTGGATAGTAGGACACTTAAGGTAGTGGGGGGTTGTTTTTGTATGAAAGCAAGCACTGGGTTGAGTTTCTGATTAGTTGGCACCCGATTAAATATGCTATTCATGAAGTCACCCGAAATGTAAACTGTGACTAAACTGCGCTAATTGCATATTAATTGTAAGTAAAATTTGCACTGATTCATTTACATTTTGGCATTTTCGATATCTTTGAATTAAGAAACAGACCTTATTTTGATTTTGGCATTTTCACAATGATGATACGGATTCTTCTTGTAATCCTGAAATGTTGTTGTTTTGGTAGCATCTTTTTGTCTGTATTTGAACTGATAGCACTTGCTTTTCATGCTGATATGTATAGAGGAAAACTTTTTAATGAATATTTCATCTTGGGAAAGATCAGTAGTGAAGCTTAAAGGTCTTAATAGACCATTTGTGAGAATGTGCAATCATCGTGTTGTCATATTATATTAAGCAAATTATGTTTCTTGGGTTGTTTCAGATGGCATAGTTTTGAAAGGTGAGATTTTTGAAATAAGTTAAAAATTGATATAATAGAAAAAATTTTAGAAGATAAGAAGAGGCTTTAAGTTTAGTAAAATAATAAGTGGATGTAAAATTGATATTTTCAATCCATACTATTAGGAGATTAAGAAGAAAAGAATATAAATAAAACAATAAAATGAAAGATTTGCTATATGATAAGATGGTGGAATTTGAAATGTGAGAAATTATTAATCTTTTAAGATACTAAGGAGATAGATTAGAACTGATTCAAATTCTATATGGGATTAAATAGTTAGTTCCATTATGAGAATTACTAGAATAAATTTAGGGTAGTCTATAAATATATGGTACAATGATTAGGAGACTTATGTGGTAGAGTGAGGGGAAGGAAAGTAAATGTGTTCACTTTTTATTTAATTGCACCATAAAGATACTACTCTGATCCCCTCTTTCCCTGTCCCCCCACCCAACCACCATTCATCCATCATTGTGCTCCACTCACCCATGTGCACCCACACCAACACATTTTAAGATTAATTTATTTGGATGTTTTGGCTCTTTAGGATCTTATTTTCTATAGGCATATCCATTGTGTTCTACGTGCTCGACAATACTATGTCTATATTTGTTTACTATGTTGGCTTGGTAAATCACTATTTTTTGACTTCTAACACTTTGGATTGTTATTTGGGTGTTCCATGGTGTGTTGATATTAATGTTCTTGGCTTACTAACAATTTTACAACAACAACAATAATAAGCTTTATCCCACTATGTGGGGTTGGCTACATGAATCTTTTTTCTTCATTACATCCTATTAAGTGTCATATTCTTATTTTAAGTATAATTAATAGCAATGTTACTTCTTTAAAATAATTTTGCTCTTGTTTCATTTCTGATCAATATCTATTTGTTTTCTAAACTATTTTTTCCGCTATTTGTTTCATGGATTTTATGTTTATTTACATGTTCTCTTTTTGGTTTCTATCTTACTTTCTCATTTGTTTGGGGATCTTATTTTGGAGGTTGTTTTCCATTGGCCTTATTGATTATTTTTTAATGTATTTTAGGGCCTTCTTTTACATTGAGTCCTGAAGATAAAAAGATTGCTGTTCAATATTTTCAGGTTGATGTATAATTGAAGAATGTGCTTGTTTTTTTTTTTCTGTGAAAACAGATATCATGGCTTTAAACACATCATAGCTATGTGCATATGTGAATGGCTCAAACTGTCAGAAATTTACGCCCATGTTTACCAGATGTTGTTATCGACTAAATTGTGTGCATTTATTGCAAAAGCTTAGCCAGCTTTCATTTCTTAAATTATGCTGCTAGTTAACAGTTGATGGTGCTTTATATTTCGTATGGAGCATCTTTTTTTTTGTGCTATGTTTTTGTTTTCTGACAAAAAATATTGATCAAAATACAAGTTTTTTTTTTATCCTCGTCCATTATTTTTTTTGTAGTGCGTTAAGATGAAATTGCGCTGAAAGCCCTGTTCATAATCATTTTCTTTTTGACATCTCCAAATATGGTATCTCGTGGACAAATTCAATATGCTGTTGAATTTTTCTACTTTCTTGTCATAATCATTTGCAGTTAAGCTGGGACGTATAGCAACTGTATTAGATTTAACTTTTTTTTTTCCCGTTAGTTATGCCAGGAATGAGATTATGTTTTCTTGATCAAGCATCTTGATTTGCTTGTGCAACTTGTGAAGTTTTTTACATGTTATCATCCAAATCATTTCAGGCATTGTTCTTGTTGAAATCATACAGACATGCGGAGCTTTAGCCATCATATCTATCCAGGTGAAACTTGTATACTTTTTTGTTTGACGTTAATATTATTTTGTCAAGTATGTGTTGGAGAAACCTGACGTTCCTTGATCACACGCATTTAGGTATCACTGCTCAAGGTTGCCCAAACTCAAGAAGTAGCAGCAGCTTTGACTCCTTTCTCATCCTTATTTTTGTTTTTCTTTTTGTTGTGAGATCATGGAGTATGATTGACTCATTACTCATTTTCTATTTCAGAATTTTTTTCTTCTTTTGCATCAATTGTTTCTTTCTTTTGTTCTTGAATATTCGTGCAGTTTGATTATCTTTTAAGTAACTTTTGTTTTGTAAGTTTGTTTGCTCATCTTTCTTAGGCATTGTGTTCTAGTCATTTTTTGTTTCATTTTTAAGTTTCTTTATATGTCACTAGATTTGAATGGTATCAATTTAAATGATGCAGGGAACTTTGTGGTTTTCTTCCAAGGGTCTCCCAATACCAACTATGGAGTAGATCGTTTTCATCTGATAATGGTAGGGGTTTGTACATAGGTTTTGGATCATGATATCTGTTGCTTTAGATGACCGTTGTTCAGTTTAATATTTCTATGAAACACTGGTTATAAATTTATCAAACTCATTTTATTGTATTCTTTGGACTGTAAAGCTGACTTAGCGGAGGCAGTTGTCCCATTCATGGGTGAATCTATTACCGATGGGACCTTAGCTACCTTTTTGAAAAGTAAGTGATGTCCATTCTTATTCTTGTTATACCAGCAAAGTTGTTCTCTCATAAAGTGTGCTTACAAGATTCATGTTTGCTCTTATTACACCAAGGTTTTGGTTTTATTTCTTGATGATTTCTCAGTTTTTGTGTAAACTTTATAGTAACAATGGGAATGCAAAAACTAAGGGTGATTAATTATGCACAAATAAATCTATATTGATAGATTATTGGAATAATAATCTTAGATTTCAGTCTAGAATGATGAAAGACCATAATCAAAGATGTGCTTTCATAAAGTGTGCTTACAAAATATATTTTTGTGCGTATTACACTAGGGTTTTCATTTAATTATGGATGATACCTCAGTTTTTGTGTAACCTTTTATAGTAGCAAAGGGAATGCAAAGACTAATGGTGATATTATGCACAATTAAATCTATATTGGGAGATTATTGGAACAATAACCTTGGATTTGTCTAGAATGACAAAAGACTATTTCTATTCATTTTTTTTGTCATCAAGACTTCTTGCAGTAACTCCAATAATTATTATTATGAAAATTGTAGTGGTGATTTTCAGATATTTGACCATAAATTTGACGTTGATGTTTGCAAATGCAATAAGGATATAAAATACATTTTGAAGTTAAAAAATGATTTATATATATAAATATCTTCATCATCATTCTTGTTAACTAAATATAAAGACTTACCAAAATTTGTAGAATAACACTTTGTAAATTTTAAAATGATATATTTCTCAACAACTCGTTCATTGCTTACTATTCTTGCTTCAGCGCCTCACGGTTAATTTACAAAAATTCTTGTAATATTAACCTATTTATGTCATCTTGATTTTTATGTGCTTCAACAACAAAATTGTTAAAATGATATAATAACTTAACAAGAAAAACAATCAAAAATTGAGTAATGAGTAAGACATACGCATCATGAAACAAATTCATTAATATTTTACATCTTGTGCAATCAATGAAAGCTCGTTGATCACTAAATAAATCATTCTTCTCATGTTCTTGATATTTGATTACTATTTGCTAGCATCCATTTTATGACCATCTATTGTGGCTCTATTACTCTTTCTCAAGTAGAATATAATGGCCTTATTCAACACTCTTAGGCATCCATTCCTACTTACGACATTTCTTCCTTTAATTTTGATGTTAATACTTTCTTTGGCGTGTTCTGAATTTTAGGTTAAGGTGCATCCATATATATGATAAGCAATCATTAGTTGTTCTCTTCCCTTGATTTGTACCTCTTTTGCCCATTCTTGTTGCGAATGGATCCCACTTATGACACTTGGAAAGTTTATCAATCTCTATTTTTAACCTTCTTTCTTCAAGATGTTGTACATGTTTGAAATTTTTATTAACTTATTTTCTATTCATTGCTTAACCAAAAATTATAATTATTTTTAATATTTTAGCCTTAGCATGATATTTTTTAGTGTCCTAATATGAGGAAGATGATTGGTAGAGGTGTTGAAGTTAATGGAGTTTAGTCTTGTAAAGCAACAAGCTCCTCTACTTTCTCTTCTACCACCAACACATCCACTTCATCAGTTTACTTCATCTTTTATCCTAAATTGAATGCGATGCCTATGATTTTGAAAACAATCCGGATGTCATTTTCTCCTCTATATCACCTTACAATTCAACTTATTTTAAACTATTTCTGTCTAATATTTGGTGTTTGAGTTTCATTTTAAACCATCTCGGATTTAGATGTTTTATCAAATTTATTGGATCATTCATGGATTATTTAGATATATTTGCTTAAATTTTGATACTTTTTTTTATTATATTTTAAAAGTTTCATCTAGAAATAAAGTTAATATTTTTACCTGATTAAAATTTCCCACTAATAATGCTTTGGAATTCATGCAGTCTTACCCTTTCTATGTTGATAATGACAGTTTATTAGGCATCATACCTCTTTTCATCTCAGCAAAATGGTATTATTGAATGAAAGCCTCATCATTTATAGGGTGATGCGGTCTTAATTACTTGTTGCTTTATTAAATGTCACATATTGTTTTAGGTGAAGTCATCTCATTTTCCATTTTAGATTCTGAACAATAAAAATTCTCTCTTACCTCTCCAGTTTTAAGGAGGCATTTGCTTCATTCATTCTTTCTAGTAAGGTGATAAACTCTTCCCTTTGGTTATTTAGGGGTTGTTTGGTATCAATTTTTGTTTTGTATTTTTTGTTTTATGTTTTTATTTTATTTTGTTTATGTTTTATTTCAAAATAAAATATGTTTGCTGATAATTGTTGTTTTTAAAAATACTTAAAATATCTAAAAGTTGTTTTGAATATTTTTAAAAACAATGATATTTGTTTTTAAAAACAAAAAATAAAAATACTTAAAAAACACATTAAATAGACATGTTTTTAAAAATAATGTAAAAATAAAAACAAAAAAAATGCAAAATAAAATTAATCTCTAACATACCCTTAGTATTTTTTTATGTTATTCTTATTTAAAAGTGGTCACTTATGCTACTTCCCTAACATTAGTCACTTCATTTCTTCAACAAACATTACATTTTTATAATATTAGTCACCCCTATTCCTTTTATAGTCTCCCTTAGGGCTGAGAACGATCCGATTTTGAGCCAATTCGGATCACCGAATCATGTATTTTATGATGGTTCAATTGATCGTAGCTTCGTAGACATTGCTTTCTTATCGAATGTGAATCGAGCTCGATCCGGCTCGAAAGAAATTCGAGCCAGCTCGGATTGAATGTGAATCGAGCTTGACCTGGCTCGAACCCATTTTGAGCCGGCTCGTTTTTGATGGTTTAGCTCAAATTTGGACTTTTTTAAAATTAAAACGAACTCGTTTTGATTTAAGTTTCAAACTTAATACACAAAGACAAGAAAAAAATCACATAAATTGAAATTTGCTTGAATTTATTGTATAAAATTGAAATTTATATCAATATAATAATTATATTGTACATATTTACCAATACAAAAAAAACAAGTTTAAAAAATATAAATAAAAGACAATAACGCCATTATAATCATCTTCAAGATTTCTAATCATACAAATTTATGTCCACTCAGACTCTATATCTATCTAATAACCATTAAAATAAAAGTTCCAAAATAGATTATTGTCGACCTTCCAATGAGCCACCAATGATGGATCAAAATTTTTTGTTGGAAGAAACATTAGAGAAGTAAAACCAAATCTGCAAGCATCTAGGTAAAAGAGTTAGCACAAACAATTAACAAAGCAATACAGATCAAATTAAAGGTGAAAACAAAATAAAATGAGTGAATTATAGAAGATCTAATGAGAGCAGGCTCAGCCACAAATTTGGCCACAAACATAAGCATCCAAACTTCCAATGAAGGGTTACATCACGAGTGCTACTACCAAAGATGAGTGAAATCATCCCAGCCTTCATAGCCTACATACCTGAGGTGGAACAACTTTCATTTGGTGGAGTTGATATGGTCTTTAATACCTACATACACAATAAAAAAGAAGGCAACATAGATCGGAATGGTAAAGGGATGCCACCCACTCCATGTAAGATATGTATCACCAAATAATACCCACAAGTCAGAATGCACACCAACAAAATCCCAAACCAATGAAAATGCACATCCACCATAAAGACTAAGTAGCTGACCAAAGCTCACAATATGGGAAGAAAGACTAAGCATGGACAAATGAAGAAAAAAGTAGGACCATAGTTGAGAAGGTCGTTCATAAAAGAACATGCAAAGATCAAACAATGATATCCAGGAATAGTAAGACTAATATCAAGAATGTTAGAAGCAAGGCACCCAAACAGAAAGGGTAGTTTCAACCACAATTAAAATGAAAATCCCAACAGATAGAAACCGAAAAGAAGAATGGGAAAGTAGTTTGGTTCCAAACATAGACTAAAAAAGATCAAGAAAATTATAATAAAGAATATACTCTTTTGGCCAAACTACCCAACTAGAGCTCTAATCCAAGCCAAAGAAGGTACCATATGAGTCACCAAGAGCCAAGAATTCAAACATTAGACTTTGAACCATCGGGATGAAAGATAGAAAGAGTTATCCATATAACACTAAAAAATCCCAAGGGAAAGTCATAGTAAATACCACCAATTGAAATCAAGGATAGGAGAATCAATTTAAAACTGATACAAGCCAAAAAATAGAAAAAAAAAAAGCCCTTTAGAATTACAAATAATCCAACAACCAGAGATAGCCGCAAACAAGAACCCCAACAGAGTCATCATCAACCAAGTCCAAAAAACATCCAACTGTAGTTTGCGACCTTCATTCACACAAATTAAAAATAGAACCTTTATTACAAAGGCACACCCAATATTTAGAAGATATAACAATCCAGAAGCATCCAACTTTACACTCATCTAGAACTGCACTAAAAAAAGGATAAATAGTCGTAAGAAATTAGTTTTCCAAGTTAAAACCAAAATAACAAAAGCAGGTCACACAACCTCTTAGCGTAGAGCAAACCAAGAGAGAAAGGACAACTAAAATCAACTGGAAAACCATCCGACAAGACACAAGGAGATAAAAAAGCGAAGGTCACAAAATAAGATGAGCAACACCTAGAAAGGGAAAAACCCACATCCAGTAAACACCAAAGAAACATCCAATCATACAATCCAATTATCAAATTGATTCAATGATAGAAAAACCAAAGAAGAAAAGCACCTACCCACACAAGAAAAATAACAAGAGAGGATTTATACGTAAGATATTTTAAATAGCAACAGGATTTACAAGAGATATTTCCAAACCTCGCAATGTGAGACAACAAAATATATCTTATTTGTAAACAACTTGTTGTCCGCCAAGTGCCAATGAGATTATCCACTAAAATGTAATAAGAAGATCATTATTGTCCAACTCCTTGAGCTTCAAGTAGCCCTCCCATACGGCCATACATCAAACTAAGGCTCAATACCACAAAGCCAAAGCTAACCATACGCCATACATCAAACTAAGTACCATCTCGATGTAATAATTCCGTGAAGCTCATATAATCTTGTATTCAGCTCTTCCAGTAAAACATTAAGTTAGAGGACTTATACAAAAATGCAAATGAAAGAATAGTTCAGCCCCTATATCTACTCACAGTATTGATCTCATATTGATACAAATAGGTGATAGCAGAAACAGTACAGATGAGTAAACCAATGGCTTGATTTAATTTTTCTCATATCAAGCAACGGAGATAATATTGCGTATGTAGTGGCATACAACAAATTATCTTAATTTTGAATGTCAATTTATCACAAAGACATTTCATAGCAACATTTTACCAACAATAAATCTCCCCTAAATATTGAAGATGAAGAAGTTTTTCTTTATCTTCTTTGAGGCACACAAAGTTAGCATTAGGTCCACGATTCTAAAGTTGTATTTTTTATTTTATTTTTTTGCCTTCAAAATATTGAGATGATTGTTATTTTTAGGGTGACATAAGACGTTGAAAAGCATCAACTTCAATTATATGAAAATGCAAAATGATTTCAAAAGCTCAAGAAAGTTCTTCAACTATTAAATTGTGCAAATAGTACTACAACGTAATTAAAACAAGTCTTCCAACCTTCTATTTTCATGATTGAAAAAACTACAACCGAAATGTAGAAATAACATTAACAAGTAAAAAATTGATAAAGTAAGCACAATTTTAAAAGGCCAAACTTTAAACATTGTAATTTGTCAGCACAATTTCAAAGCAGAAAGTATTTTGTCACCCTAAGTGGTCTCAAATTTTTTCATTGACCAAACCAATATATTAAAAAAATCAAAATTGACCATATTGTAAGCCTAAAAATTAGTAATTTTCTCAAAAGTCATCTCAGTATAATTTTATCATTGGACATTCAAAATTAAAAACAAACGTTAATTGTTAAAGTCTACCATACATAAAACAATAGGTACAACTTACAACTTACAAAAGCATATTGTGGAAGCCCATAAAACAATGTTACCCTCGTGAAATTCAAATTTGCGAATCCACACTCAAGCTTTCAGACACAGATATAGTTAAGTTTTCTTCAGTTAAGATGTTAAACTGGAAATGCAAAAAAGGGTTATTTTTATTGAAAAAATTAAATAGAATGTAATTTCACTATATAAAAAAAAACAAAATGATGAACACATTACCATAGGATCTTTCAATTTTTGTACCGCATCTAATCCCATGTCCAATCGCATATTAAGGCATCCAATATTTTGGTGAAATAGAACTTCTATAATCACTAAGACACCACCAAGACCGGCTCGACAAGCAATTGTAGTTATTGGAATTGTAAAAATATATTTTGTCATCTGATATGTCTTCAGACTACATTTTCCACCAATCTAAAATATCAAATTCTGAATCAGGACATTTAACACAAGTTTCATCTAAGTATATCTCTAAGTTAGATTTCTGTGGAACTAAAAGGCCAGAGTCTATAAAATCATACAACCCAAATAAATCATCGACAAATGTGATTTCCTATCAGTAGATGTTCATTCAATAGTAGGTGCTCGATTTTCTTAGTTGTTATTTATATCAACATAAAGAGTAGAGCTCAAATAATTTTATTTTATTTGTCCTTTTTCTCATCAACAATATCATTATCATAAATCATGGGTAGTAATAATTAATGACAAATAATTTCATTCTGAGATTTAATGCATGCAATTGAGAACAATAACAATCCGCGACTTATCAAATTTTGCCTTCATGGGCTTATATTAGAAATGAAAACTATCGATAAATATTCTCATCTACCACTTAATTAATATCGATTTGGAAGAAGCCTATTTGCAGTAGGATAGTTAGATCCAAAAAAATTTATTATTTAAAAAAATGTGAAGCAACTCTCTTATCAAATTGATTTCAATCTTCTCGGTAAGGTAATCATGTAATTAAGGTCGCAAAGCATATTCTAAAAAAATAGTCTTGTAGTAAAATACTCCAACATTTTGTATGTTGAGTTCCAACGCTAGAACATCAATGCATAGTGACTTTGTTGTTGATAACTGTCCAAGACCAATTAAATTAGCACTGTGGGAGATCGCTTACAAATAAGATTAATTCTCTATCTTTTCAATTATATTACCAATTTCTTTTAAGCCATCTTGCACCATTAGATTTAAAAATGAAAAGACAACAAACATGAAAGAAATCTCCATTACCATAAATCCGACCTTCAGTAAATAATGCTTTCGGTTTCTAGCACATCATTTGATGATGTATTATCCAAAGTTATAGTTTTATTTTGAATACCCCATTGCAAATGTAATCGTAAATGGCCAGATATCACAGCCCACCGTGAGGAGGATCTAAATCACTAAAATTAATTATCCCGACCGCAATTTTCAATCAACTAATATAATGCATCGTGAGACACATATAACCAATTGTTTGGCTTGACACCAAAGAATCACTAAGTAGAAACTGCCTCGCTAATTTCAAATTTTTTAAGTTTTTCTTTTTCACTTCATACACTTTCATGCACTCTTCTTTGACATCAAATCTAAAATTTTACGGTAGTTTTGGATTCATATTTCATCGTAATATTAAATCATAAATGTTCAACTATAAAGTTATTCATGAACAATGATCATCAAAGAAACAATATTATTAATTACATGATCAAAGAAGTAAACATACAAACTAAATCAATTTCTTCAAGTCCTCAATTATAGGATAAAAATTTTTTGTCTCTTTTCAACACTATTTTTTTGTAGATTCATTGTAATTCGCCAATTGTGATGTAGCTTTTTTATTTAACATAAGACTTAACAATAATAATTGATTTACTTTGTATGATTTTTCTTTTTTTAGACTGATATTTCAAAAATGTTGCCAAACTTAACGCTGCTTTTCTATCATCTATACAAGTAATTTCATCAACACTATCAATATCATTTTGGCGCCAGATGAGGTTGAGTTAAGAACTATTTGATTTGCTTTGAGAGTGACTTTCCATTATATCTATACAAATATAATATGATTCAATTATAAATTCGCATGTAAAACAACAAATAATTGTAATTTGTATGTGAATAATTGATTTTAAGAGTTTACAAGAAAGCTTAATATAACATCAACCACATGTAATTTAAGATGTTATTTAAATAAATCAATTGGTTCTAGATCAATTGAATTTGGCTACAATCCACGATTAATTTTAAGATGACATAAATATAATCTTTCTTTCACAAGATGTACATGAGAAATGATATATCACAAAGGGACAAATAAATATTAATCCAATATAACAAGATGCATGAACCACATATATTCCTGAAGAAGCCAAAATGAATGTAATTTGTCAAAAAAAAAAAATCTTGATTTTGGACAAGAAGGAAAAAAAAGTTCATGTAGCATCTTATATTCCGAAACCACTCCATATACAAAAGGATTCATAGCCTAGAACATTCAACTATTAAAGCCTAAATCAACCAATGAATATTTAGGTATTAAAATTTATCCACATATTTATGCATGGACCACACCAACTACTATGTTTCAAGCTAACTTTTAAGTTTTAACTTGAAGAGCACTTGCATTTCAAAATCCACAATAATCCCATTTTCTTAGGTAAAGAAACAAAAAAGCTCTACATTAACATTCCAAGTCTCACCTCTCATACCAATAGTCATATCCCATACAGTTTATGAAAATAAGTCATTCTTCTTTACAAAAATAAAAGCCATCTACCATCAACATTATTACAAGTTATACTTTCACCACACAATAGGATTGAAAATTTTATGAAGGCAATAAAGCCCATAAATTTATTACCCAATAATAGGATTGTGAAAGTCCACACTTACATCATCTTATAACTTATACAGATCAATAGGATTGAAAATTTTATGAAGGCAATAAAGTTTTCTTTGAAGAAATGAGAAAGAAATAAATGTTGAGGGATAAATTCTACGAAGTTTTAAATCTGAATTGTAGCTTAAGTATATCAACCGACAACCATATACAATAATAATAAAGTGCAAAAAAAATTTGACTTCAATACAAATTATACAAATTTTTCATACCATATCCATATTGAATAACATGTCAAGACTTTCGAGGTGTATTTATCACTTATGGTGGAAGCGGTGAATCGGTGATACACAAAAATCAAGAATCATCTCTTCATAAGTCATAACAGATTCTTGCCTTATTATCTCACATTCATCCATAAATGTGAGAATGGACATGAAATATGATATTGTTCTTTTTCCAGAAAGTTGAGTCAAAGAATAAACATACTTCACTTACAATAGAGGATAATACATTGATTGTGTTGATCGGCTTTGAGCCTTTGAGAGTGCCGTCAAGACTCAAGAGTAATTAAGATATGATCAAATGAATAATGAAACTATAATATATAAAAACAAATAACTAACGAACATCTATGCCATAAACTAACTAGTATTGTTACTGTCTGTACCGTAGAAATGATCAAATGAGACTTGGAAAAAACAAAGCGTGGCGGTTGAGCCAAGTAACCCAAGTTGCAAAGTTAAGACATAACAATAACTACGAGAAAACGGAAACAATAAAATTCAAGCTTCGCCTCAGAGATTAGTAAGAAATAAAGCACGCGATTCATCAGCGAGATTGCGAGAAAACTGAGGAGATCGGTGAGTGAGGAGGAGGAAGAAGAGGTGAAAAATTGAGAATCGTTCTCGACCCTTTCTCAATAGTCAAGCCACGCAAATAAGATAAAGCAGAATGAGAGAAAGAACTCAAAGAAGTCACGGTCCTCACAGAGTCGGAGTTACGAAGCGTCGAAGGCTAGAATTTGAAAGGGTAAAAGCGAAACCGTATATCAAGCGTTCACACTTTGATCTCACGATTGGATTTGGAGAGGCGAAGGAGAATCGCCATTCGCATCGCCGTGATTGATTTGAAATAAGCGTATTCGGCGTTGAAAAATCGAGCGGATTTTCTGGATCGAAATCGACTTTAAAACCGAGCCAACAATTACTCATGGCTCCATTTCGTTTAGCTCGATTCGAGCTAAAATCTGGCCGACTTTCGAGCGATTAACAATCTTCGAGCAAATTTCTCAGCCCTAGTCTCCTTACCTCCTTTACACCTCTTATAGCTGGCATCAATATGAACAATTGGATTGAGTTTTTTTTTTTTACTGAATAATTTTTAGAATTTAATTTGCCTGTTGCTCTTTAAAGTGGTCGAAAGACCTATTGTTTATCATCTTATTCAATTTCATATATCTATTAGCGAAAGACCTATTACTTATCAATTGTTGACCATAGGTGGGCGATGTGTTACCTAGATCTAGGGAAATCATTAGACTAGGTTTGGGTTAAGCTAGTATAGGGTTGTAGGTTTGGTTGACTATATAGAATAGGCTTTGATTATGGTCAACTTTGAATCAAATTTGGGTAATTGATCCCGTTGGGTTTGGCCATCTTCAATTGTAGTGTTAGATGTCTAAAGTGTATTGTCAACTTGAACACTAATTTAACTAGTTAGTCCTCTAACTTAGGGTGTATTTAGAACAGCTTTCTGATTGTTTTGTTTTTTAGAAAGTAACCACAGTTACGTTTGACTACTAGCTTTTTGGTTGTTTTTCATAAAGTTTTGTGATGAAAAAATTGCTTTTAAGAACTATAGTTATTAGAGTGTGGTGACTGTCAAAAAGTTGGTGTTTAAATTTTTTAAAAGAAAAATATTTGTAACACACACAACAACTTTTCAAAAAGTTGTTTTATCAACTTTCTTCTACTTTTCAAAAGTTACTTGCCTAAGAGTTTTAATTCTATCAATGTTTGACCTTGGTCAACCATGGAGCAAAGTTGATTAGATGTCAAAGGCATCTTAGGGTTGTATTGGTAGCAACTAAGGTGCCTGGGTGTATTTGACCTAGTTTGGATTCATTAGGTTGCAATAGAAAGCAATCTAGGGTTTAATTAGGGTCGTTTTGACTAGGTTCTAGCTTTGGCTACATTAAGGTAGTATGGGGTTTATAAGGTCATTAATGGGTTCAAGGATCCACTAGGTTTCTTGTTGGTTTATTTTAGCTAAGAGTAGTTTCAGGTTCTCCTAGTGTCATTCCTAGCTTGGGTTAGTCTAAGTTAGGCAGTCAATGTGGACTATGCAAGTCTCCTAGATTCTAGGAAGTAACAATAATATCTATTCTTTCTATGTTCTAGGCCTGTTTTAGTGGTGTCTGAATGGAGGTCAAGAATCTTTAGCCCTTTTAGCTAATAGAATAGATGCTTAATAGTGAATGTTGGTTTTATTTTCATTAACTGAATAATGAAGTCATTTTATCATGGGATTCCGTGTGTTTTTTTTATAGTAGTTTAAATTTATGTGCCTACTCTTGCATCGCATCATTCCATGAACTTCTAAGTACTACACTGCATGTGTGCTTCCAGCCATATGATTGTGGGTAGTTGTTTTGTAGCCTAGTTTAAATTGTAGTTTAAATTTATGTGCCTACTCTTGCATCGCATCATTCCATGAACTTCTAAGTACTACACTGCATGTGTGCTTCCAGCCATATGATTGTGGGTAGTTGTTTTGTAGCCTAGTTTAAATTGCTAACTTTAGTTCCTTTGCTATCTTATATCAAAATCAGAACCTGGTGATAGGGTTGCGGTTGATGAACCAATTGCACAAATTGAAACTGACAAGGTATTTCTTTTGCCTGGTATTACTCTGACATTATTTAGCTGATATTACTTGACATTCTGAATGTCAAAATTTTAATTTATCAATCTTTAGGTAACCATTGATGTTGTCAGTCCGGAAGCTGGAGTTATTGAAAAGGTAAGAGAAATTATTTACAATGTTTGTTCTTGATTGAATTGAATTATTCTTTTTTATTATCTATCTTAGATTTTTTACATTGATTTGGACAAACCTGATTGTTCACACCCAGTTTGTTGCAAAGGAAGGTGATACAGTCACACCAGGAACTAAGATTGCTTTCATCTCAAAATCTGATTCAAGCGATACCCATGTCACTCCGTCAGAGAAGCCAGATCATGATACTCCCAAATCTGATGCAAAGGAAGAAGACAAAGCAAAGTCTAATGTTGAAGAACAGATCAAAGAAAAGCCCACTGTGGTAACTGAAATCAAAGAAAAGCCTAAAGTAACTTCTTCTGCTCCTCCTAAACTGTCTGCTTCTGAACCGCAGCTTCCTCCTAAGGAGAGGGAAAGACGAGTAAGTCTCAACCTCTTTTTTTTTCCTCAAATTTTCTGCTTATTTATTTATAGTTTCGGCAGAGTTGTGTACTTTTTCAATTAATTTGATTTCAGGTTTCTATGCCCAGAATTAGGAAGAGAGTTGCTACACGGTTGAAGGATTCTCAGAACACATACGCAATGCTTACCACATTTAATGAAGTTGACATGTAACATTTTACTGAAAAATGGCATGACACTTATTTCAATTTTAAAATTCTCTTAATTACTTTAAAACCGATGCCATTGCATTTTTTACTTCTAAACTAACTTCTAACAGCCTCCTTTTGAGGCTGTTGTTTTGTTCAATAGTTAAGATATACAGATTTTTTTCTTTGTTATTCTTTGTAGTAACAAATATCCTGAACTTTTAGCAGCAAGTCCATACACTATAATCTAAAATTTTAAATGAAGCTTCACGTGGTTTTATAAATTCCTTACTGGTTACTGTTCTGATGAATCACATACAGGACAAACTTGATGAAACTTCGTTCTGATTATAAAGATGCATTTGTGGAGAAGCATGGCACAAAGCTCGGCCTCATGTCGGGTTTTGTTAAAGTAAGAATTTGTTACTAGATCCACTAAACAAGTTTCCAGTTCTTTTTGATAATTTTGTTTTAATGCTTCATATATTATGTTACAAGGCTGCAGTTAGTGGACTGCAACAGCTGCCAATCGTAAATGCTGTCATTGATGGTGAGGATATCATCTACAGAGACTATATTGATATTAGTATCGCTGTTGGCACACCCAAGGTAACTATTTTTTTGCAATGTAAACATGCTGATGCTCTGATTGAAGTTATGTTTAATCAATTGCTTAGAGACTGATATCTTAGGATTTCCATTTGCTAATTTAATTTATTTTTTAAAATGTATGTGCTTCATTTGTTGCATTGGATCCATTATCGCCTAGTTCACTTTCCCCACTTTCTTTTCTTATAACCTCTTCCTACACTCCCAAACGCCATTGATTTTCTCCTGCTGGCAAATTCCATCTCTTCTGTGCGTAATAAAAGAACTTGATGGTTTCCTCTTGTCTGCGGTAGAGAGTCGCTCTTCAGCGTTTCCTTCCTACTATCCTTAATATATAAAACTGCTAAAATTTGGCAATCTGAATATAAGCTGCAAATTTCGTTGGCAGAAGAATGATATCCTCTATTTGGAACGCGTGCTTTGTTTGTCAATGCTTTTTTTTAAATGTATTACGATTTTAATTTTTGTGAAAAACGTACATTGAAATCCCTATTGCATGCATAGGCCGTCACCATGTCTTTATGATTGGGAAGAATGCAGTTTAGGAGTTAAGTATCATGTCTATATTTGCAAACAGTGGTGATGACTTTATTTTATAGAAGTCAACTTATATATAAGGGTGTCAATTCTGGTCTTGCTCAAATTTAACTAGACTTAAAATGGGCATGATTTGATTCCAACCCTTTTATTAAACAGGTTAAAAATCTTGGCATAAACTCGACCTGCATTCGACTCAATTGACCCAAACACGACCAAGTGACTTATTTGACATACATTTCAGGTCAAATTTGGGTCAATTTTAGGTTTGGTCACTTTTAAGTTTGAGTATCAACCTGAACCTAACTCAAAATATTAGATGGATCAAACTTTTAGAATCAAATTCAGTCCAGGAGTTGATCGGGTTAAACTGAAGCTAGATTCTAGGCCAAGTCAGTGTCGGATTAAATACTGAAGCATATATAATATGAAATCAAATAGGCACTATGCATTTATTTAGCAGCAGAAAGTGTTGATTATAGCTGAGTTATGAAAGTAATTTCACTTTTGCACCATCCAAATACTAAAAATTAATCACGCATGTATTATAATTACTATACATTCACCTTGTAACTAAACTACCCACTAATGTAACTCATCTATAAATATACGATAGGTGAGCTGCTTAAAAATTACAGAAAATCATGTAATTCGACTGCCATGCAAATTTAAAGCTCGTTTTAGTTTCAGTTACTGTCATTCCCCACATATGGTTTTATATGCTTTACATCGTTTATAAATATGCATTATGTTCTGTTGCCCTGCCTTGTTTGAGCTGTAACAAAGTTGCTGAATGTGTTAGTGACGATTGACCGATTTTAGTTCTTGCTATTACATTGAAGCTTATCGAAGCCAGAATGACTCCCTTATGCATGGAATGTTTAATACATAAAATGTTAATCATGCAATGAATTAGCTTTTCCTATATCAAAAGATGGTAAGACTAATCTTTCTACCATTCTAGACTTAACTTGATTCATTTTGTGCCTGATTTAGACGTTACACCTTCCTATACTTTGCACACCTTAAATCTCTTGGGAAGCCTCTCCTGTTCATCATATTTTTGCATTATTCTTTCAATTGGATATATATAAATAACTTTATTCTGGTCTCATTTAACTCATTTCACCGTAACCACAGGTTTCAATCATGGTTAAATATATGGTTCATCAAACCTACCTTCTATCTTTTCTCAGGGCCTCGTGGTACCCGTTCTTCGTGATGCCGATAAGTTGAATTTTGCTGAGGTAGAAAAGAACATCAACGCTCTTGCCAAGAGGGCAAATGAAGGCACAATATCAATTGATGAAATGGCTGGAGGCACATTCACAATATCAAACGGCGGCGTCTTCGGAAGTCTCTTGAGCACTCCAATCATCAACCCTCCACAGGTACTTACAACCCTCATCTCAACAATTCATGTTTTTAATCTTTTCAAGAGCTCTAATGATTCTCTTTCGCCTCTTATAGTCGGCTATCCTAGGAATGCATTCAATCGTCGAGGCCCATGGTCGTCAATGGGACGGTCGTTCCGAGGCCTATGATGTACATTGCTCTGACCTACGATCATCGCCTGATCGATGGAAGAGAGGCCGTTTACTTCCTGAGACGGATCAAGGATGTCGTCGAAGATCCTCGCCGCCTACTTCTCGACTTATAGAATGAATGTTCTATCTGTTGGTTCATTGAAACTCTAATAATTCACCTCCAAAAACTAAATTTTGGTGCATTGTTTTTTTAAGCTCTTATGTATGATGATGGGTGCAGCTGTTGAGGGGAGGGGGTGAGATTTAGAAGCTGCAGCCATCACGATTCTGGTGAGTTTCATATTGAGTTGTAGTTTCCTTTTTTTTTCTTAAACAAATCCTATTTGGAAAACTATATATTCAACCTTTTTTTTGCATTTATGGATGAACAATGTAGTTTTATTTAATGAATAACAACTTGATTTGTATACTGTGATCTCTTATTGTTTAAATTAGTTCTGATGGTTTCTTCTGTTGGCATATTATTGCCATCTCTACAGATTGCCAAGTAATTGGTTTCCTTCTCCTTTCTAGCCTTGTCTTCTTATCCTTGTGTTGAATAGTATTATTGGCTGCTTTGAATTCTTTATTATTTCCTTTTGGGTTATGTATGGGAATAACTAAATTGCTATACTCATTTGGGGTAATGCCATATGCTCATTTTTTTCTTTTCTTTTTTTAAGAATTTTATTTATTTATTTTTTATTCTGTTGTATTAGTGTTTTAAATATTTACAAAAAATATTTAAAAATGAGAATATTTGTAGTCATCTGTGGATGAGAAAAAATTTATTTAATTTTTTTGTAATTACATATCTTAATCAATTGTCATGTCTGTTAACATCACTGATTAAAAAACAATTTAATAATAATCTGATTATTAAAAAGGATAATTCCATATGTGAAATTATAAATTTAATTATTTATGAAATGAATATTTTCTACATCCATTTTTGAAATCTCATGTAAATATTTTCTACATCCATTATAAATTAACACATTCTTAGTTTTCTATTTCGAACTTTTAATAATTTTAATGAGGGTATGACCAAATATATAAATTAGATGGTTCAAATGATATAAATTTTAAATATAATATAGGATGAAGCAGGAATAAAGAGGATTATATTTATGGAGAATGTTTTTTAGGTAGTGGATAATGACATCTGCTTTTCAGTAAATATTTAGAAACAAGGCTGTAAATTTATAATTTATAATTATAAGATTTAATAAAATTCAATTATTTATAAAACATATGAATAATAATAATCAAAGAGATAACATTTAAACCCCTTTTCCAAATTTAATTTTATTCATATTTTTTATCAAATAAAATCACTCAATACATATAAGATATCCTCTTCAATAATTGACATATTATATTTGAAGTAATTTAAAATTTTAATATTTTAAAATCTTAATTATTTTCATAAGTAATCAAAATTATTCATTTAAAAATCTGCATTCAACGAACGATTAAAATAATATTAAAATTTAATAAAGCAGAAATTGACAGATAATGTGTTTCCAGTCTCCACAACTCTTTAGAAGCCCGATTTATTTTTATTAATTAAAAAAAATGTTTGACGTATTTTTAATTTATTGCCTGTTGCGTATTGGACCATTTCGATATATTATTGTTTAAATAAAAAATGGAGAGAAATTTTGACCTATATTTTTACGGAAAAAAGTAAATGATAATATTTAATTTTAGTTGAGATGAGTTTTATATTCACTGAGGGTGATTTTAAGTATTTAAAATTTTAAAATATTAAAAATATAATAAAATGAAATCGGATATTTAAATTTTATATAAATAGTTAGTAGCTTGTCAAAATAATAGAATTGTTTAGGGGCCGTTTGGGATCTCTTTTTATTTATTTATTTATCGTTATTTATTTTTATTTTTATTTGTTAATATTTTGTTTCAAAGTATAATATATTTGTTAATATTTATTTGGGTTCTTTTTAATGTTTATTAGATGCATAAATAAGATAATTTTTTGAATATCAGCTCATATATGAATTTAAATATACATTATGAGTTATCTTATTTTTTTAAGTCTATTAATTTTTATGATCAAACAAAGATTAATTAATTTTAGGCTTTTAAGACATCTTATTAATTTTGTATGTAATATTATGTTGAGACCGGATATTTTATTTTATTTTAATGAAGGACTGAAATAAAATGAAATACACTCTCAAGTATAAATAGGATCGTGATTCCCATTCTAAAGAATGAAATTCTCATTTTACTTATATCTTATCTTGAGTGAAAAGAAGGTTCTTTCTCTCTTTCTCAAAAACATCCCTTTAGAAGTGTAATATCAAAATCCTGTATTAGCTCTTTCATATATTCATATACGCTTCCGATTAAATCTTCTTGTTGATTTGACATGAGATCCGGGCAAAATAAATTTATTTTTTATCTTCATATATTTCTAACAAGTGATATCAGAGCGATCATCATTGAATCATTGAGAAATGACTTTTACTCTTAATCTTTTATATTGATTATTTAAAAAATTTAGATCAAAGTACATGATTTAAAATTTTTTTGAGCAAATAATTTGGTCATATGTATAAAATATCGATATCCTTTAGATCACTTTTATTCTTGATTTTTGAATAAAAGGATATAGCAAATTTTTTGTTTTTTGTTTACTTTGATCACAATTGAAATTTTCATATAATCGATATGTTTATTCTTGCAATTATGACTTAATTTGAGAGATAAAATTCATATTTGATCATATGAAATTAGTTTTCTCATATTCATCTTTGATTCTTCTTCAAACGTGATAATGCTATTATTTACATATTAATAATTTGAGAAAATAAAGAAATTATATTTCTCATATTTTGTTATTAATTATGTTGATTATTTTTAAATAAAAAGGAGCTAAAAAATTGCAAAATATCGTGACCAAAAATTTATTATTTGTGATAATTAAATTAATATTTATGTTGGTAGGTAATTATTACATTTAAATTTTCAATTTTAAAAACATTTATATTTAAAGTCTTGAACGGTTACATAACCCTCATAATTAAGATTTGAATAGTGAATGTTTCAATTTATTTTATTTATAGCCATCATAATATGAACTGTTTCACCTACTTAATATTTATTTTTGATCAGTCACACATTTATACAAAAATAAATATCTTCGGTTAATATCAATTTCTAGCTTGCATACATTTATTTTAAATGCAATTAATTCTGACGGCTCATTAGAATTTATTTTTATTAAAGTGCATCAATCATGTAGCATAACTTTTATTCTTCCATTTAATCCTCCGAATTCAAGGAATAATTTTATTTTGTCTTATACAATTAACTCACGTTTATTGTAAATAAATTAAATAATATTCATATAAAATAAATTAAATCTAATTGATAGACTTATTATATGAATGAAATAAAGCCCAAATTCAAGTATTATAATCCAAGTTATATATTATATATGAATAATTTATATATTTCTAATTAATTATTTGAATGTACATTTCTATATTGTTACATTCAATATCTTTTTTTGTGAATTTCATAATATAATTTATATTCATTATTTTGAAATAATTTAAATTGAAATAATATGTCACCAAAGTGACCTCTATTATTTTAATTTATTTAATTTTGAAATATATGAATATTACATAAAGATTATATTTAAATCTATGCGAAAAATAATCGGCCCAAAGGAACATTATTTTTTGAACGTATTTTGTGCAGTTACAAATATATGATAAATTTATATTAATCATGCATACAATGTGTCGATCAAAAGATAGACATATCATTGATATAATATATTATCAATATTTATTGATTGTAATTTTAAAAGTATTATTTATAAATTGTTATTTATGAATAATTGATGTTGTGTTAGATATCTTATATGTCCCCATTTTATTAAACATTTTATTTCAAACATATATTTTGTTGATATTTTATGTATATTATATATACATATGAAAATGACAATGTTGTTAATTGTGAGTATTATTTTTGTTATTTTCAGTTAATATTTCTTCTATATCTACATATTTGAATAACATTCTAATGCTCAACGGCACTAACATTAAGAAATGGAAAGAACATATCTCTATTGTTCTTGTGTATATGAATCTTAACTATGCAATCCGTACTGAACGTGCACATGCCCTTATTGTAGAAAACACTATTGAACAAAAGGCCAGTTTTGAAAAGTGGGAGCATTCTTATCGCATGAGTCTTATGATTATGAAGCATTTCATTCTAGAAATCATAAAAGGTGCAATGCTTGAAGAAGAATGTGCTAAAAAGTTTCTAAGCCTTACCGTTTAGTTAGTTCTTAAAATGTTAGTAAGCTTCGTTTTGAGTATAAACAATTGAAATATAAGGGAGTACATTATGGAGATGCCTAATTTTGTCACTATACTTAAAGCACTAAAATTAGTGATGTCTGATGACATTCTTGTGCACTTAGTTTCGATCACTCTTCATGTACAATTTAATCTTTTTAAGATAAGTTATAATACTCAAAAGGAAAAATTGACTCTTAATGAGCTCATTGCTTAATGTGTGCAAGAGGAAGAGAGATTGAAACATGACAAAATAGAAATTGTTCATTTAACTACTTTCTCTCATGGCATTGTTACTAAAAGAAAAAGAATTTATAAAGGTAAAAGAGCTGTAGACAAAGGGATTTCACGACATAAGGTGCAACAGAAATAAGATAATATTGTTACTTATTTTTTTTGTAAGAAAGTTGGTCATGTGAACAAAAAATATCCCAAGTATACAAATTTGTTGGTGAAAATGGGTAAATTCTCAAGTTTGTTTGTTCTGAAGTTAATTTATTCTTAGTACCAAATCACACTTGGTGGATAGATCTGATAACTACTCACATAAGTGTGATTATGCATTGTCAAGGAGGCAGAATGTCAATGATTGATCTTATTCATATATGAAATGATAAAACTCCTGTTGAAGCAATATGCTTATATAGATTATATCTAAAATCTAGTTGTATTTTGAATTTACATGAGATTTTTTATAAGCCATTGTTTAGACAAAATTTAATTTTTATTTCTTATTTAGAAAAATCTGACTATTCTTGTTCATTTGAAAATAGAAAATTTAGTCTATTTCAGTATTCAAATATTATTAGTGCTGGTTTTTTTATTGATAATCTATATTAATTAGACATTTCTGCTTCACAAACTAATGAAACCTTGCATGCAAGCAGTTTTGATACAAAGAGAAATTAATGAATGAGAATTCATATATATTATGACACAAGCGTTTAGGATACATTTCTAAGTATAGAATTGAAAGACTTGTGTCAGAAAGAATTCTTGATTCTTTTGATTTTTCAGATGATAAACTCTGTATAGAATGTATCAAGAGAAAATAAATAAAAATCAAGAAAGTTGGTGCTAATAGGAGTTTAAATGTATTAGAATTAATTCATACTAATATTTATGGTTCATTCCTTACGTCTACTTGGAATGGCCAATAATATTTCATTACTTTCATAAACAATTATTCTCGTTATGGGCACTTATACTTGATTTATGAGAAGTCACAATCACTGGACATATTCAAAATTTTAAGACTGAAGTTGAAAACCAACTTAGAAAGAAAATAAAAGCTGTCAAATTTGACTGTGGTGGTGAATACTATGGCATATATGATGGATTAGGTGAACAACGTCCAGACCCTTTTGCCAAATATTTAGTAGAATGTGGCATCGTTCCTTAATACACTATGCTAGGGACTTAAAGTCAAAATGATGTAGTTGAGAGATGAAATCGGACCCTTATGGATATGGTTAGAAGTATGATAAATTATTCTTCCTTACCAGAATCACTTTGGGGAGAAGCCTTAAAGACTGCAATTTACATCCTTAATAGAGTTTCAAGCAAAGTAGTAGCTAAAACCTCATATGAATTATAGATTGGGAAGAAGCCTAGTATTAGACATCTTCATGTCTAGGGATGTCAGTGCCATATAAGCCTAATGAAAGAAAATTGGACTTAAGAACTATAAATTGCTATTCTATTGGATACTCAGAAAGGTCGAAGGGTTTTAATTTTTATGACTCTTCAACTAAGTCCTTTTTCGAGACGGACAATGTTAAAATTATTGAGAAAATTGAATATGATGGGAGTAATAAACCTATAAATTTTATATTTGAAGAACAATTTATTACTCTTCTTATAATTACAATAGAAAATGATCAGATGATTTTACCTGATCTTATTCAAGTTGTGAATACGGGTAATCAAAATATTCTTGAGTTAACTCTCACTCATATTGAGGAATCACAACAATCTCAAATTGAAGTGTCATTAAGAAAATCCACTAGAGAGAGAAGATTAGCAATTTCAGATGATTATGTTGTGTATCTCCAAGAATATGAGTTTGACATTGGATTGGAAAGTGATCCAATCTCTTTAGTCAAGTTAAACAAAGTGTTAATTCTCATAAATAGATAGAAGTCATTGAGGATGAGATGAAATCAATGAAAGATAATAATGTTTGGGATCTTGACGAATTGTCTAAATCAGTAAAACCCATTGGTTGTAAATGGATTTTTAAAACCAAATGGGATTCAAAAGGCAATGTCAAAAGATATAAAACACGTATAGTCGCTAAAGGTATCACTCAAAAGAAAGACATTGATTATAAATAGACTTTTTCTTCAATTTCTTCGAAAGACTCTTTTAGAATCATTATGACACTAGTAGCTTATTATGATTTAGAGTTACATCAGATGGATGTAAAGACTGCATTTCTTAATGGCGATATTGAAGAAATATATATATGGTGTAACCATAGAATTTTCAATCTTCTAATTCAAAATACCTCGTATGCAATTTAAAGAAATTCATCTATGGTTTAAAGCAAGCTTCCCGTCAATGTTATAAAAAATTGATCAAGTGATTACTTCTTTTGGTTTTAAAGAAAATATTGTTGATCAATGCATTTATTATAAAATAAGTGGGAGTAAATCCATCATCTTAGTGTTATATATTGATGATATTCTACTAGCAAGTAGTGATATAGGCCTTTTGCATGAAACCAAGAAATTTCTTTCAAATAAATTTGAAATGAAAGATCTTGAGAATGCATCTTTTATGTTGGGTACATAAATTCATCGAGATCGTTCTCGTGGTATACTTAATTTATCACAAAAGACATATATTAATAAAGTGGTTAGTAAATTTGACATGAAACTAAAGATGATTAATTTAATTTGCTTCAATGTCCAAGAAAAGAATTCGAAAAGAAAGAGATGTAAAAGATCTCTTATGCATCTGCAGTAGGGAGTCTTATGTATGTTCAAGTTTGTACGCATCCGGATATTACGTACATTGTTAGAATGCTTGACAGATATTTAAGTAACCCAAGAATCGATAATTAGAAAGCAGTAAAATGGGTTATAAGGTATCTAAAGAGAACAAAAGACTTTATGCTCACATATTGGAGATCAGATCATTTGGAGATCATGGGTACTCTGATTCTGATTTTATTGGTTGCCTCGATAGTAAAAGATCCACTTCAGGTTATATTTTCTTATTAGCTGGAGGAGCTACATCTTGAAAAAGTGTTAAACAATCATTTATAGCTTCTTCCATTATGGAAGCAGAATTTATAGTTTGTTATAAGGCATCAAATCAAGGAATATAGCTACGGAATTTTATCATTAGGCTAAATATTTTTGATGGATTAAAAATAAATTGTGATAATAAAGCGGTTGAGTTGTATTCAAAGGACAACATGAGTTTGTCAAAATCAAAACATATTGATATAAAGTTTTTTGTTGTAAAAAAAAAGTTCGAATTCTCAAGTATCTATTGAACATATTAGTATAAATTTTATGATTGTAGATCCACTTACAAAAGGTTTACCACCTAAAGTATTTCATGGCTGCATTATGAGAGTGGTTTACTTTGATGATATGCTAGCATAGTGAGAGTTCATGATGTTCAATTGTAAATATTTTTTAGATCATAATAAAATATTATTATTATCTTATAGTTGAAAACTCTGAAATAAAGTTATGTAATTTTAATTATAGTTTAACATAAATAAATAAAACTATATTTATAACTCTTTTGAGTTATAATATAGGACAAGTTGGAAATATACATGATATATGATCACATTACATGAAGTTTTCATGCTACAAATCCATACTTGATGATGTCGTTAATCATATTGATTTAGTGATCACTGATGGGTCTTGTTATAGAAAAAAATTATAATAAAGATCACTTTGATTCTATGTTAATATTATTAATGGAACAAATTGTCTAAAGATATTTTCTTTTGAAGATAAATATTGAGCTCTTAAAGTATTTAATAATGTATATCAATTAATATATATATATGAAGTGAGAGATTGTTGAGAATTTTGAATGTGGACTCATATGAATTTAATTACATTATCGTATCTTATTTTTTAAGCTTATTAATTTTTGTGATCAAATAAAGATTAATTAATTTTAAGCTTTTGAGACATCTTATTAATTTTGTATGGAATTATCATGTGTAGAGATCGGATATTTTATTTTATTTTAATGATGGACTGAAATAAAAGTAAATGACTCAAGTATAAATAGGGTCATGGTCCCCATTCTAATGGGTAAAGTTCTCATTTTACTCATATCTAATCTTGAGTGAAAAGGATGCTCTCTCTCTCTCTCTCTCAAGAACACCCATTTAGAAGTGGAAGGGCAAAATTCATGCATTAGTTTTTCCATGGATTCAGATATGCTTCTGATTAAATCTTTTTGATGATTTGACATAATATCCGGCTAGATAAATTTATTTTTTATCTTCATATGTTTCCAACATATATCACATAATTCTTATATATTTATATATCTAATACTTAAGTTTTATTTTTTACATATATAATATCATAATCTTCAATATCAAATCAAAAATATCATCATCACTCACTTTTAAAAGTAAAATACATTTTTTAAGCATAAAAAAGTGCTAGATAAGTAAATATCTAATTTTAGATATTATATATATAAATGCATAAGTTTTGTGTTGGAATATATGTAAATCTTTCTAAATAAAAAAAATCATATGATAATATTTTAACATAATTTAGAGAAATCTATTAGATATATATATATATATATATATATATATATATATATATATATTACATAATTCTTATATATTTACATATCTAACAGATAAAATTTAATTTTTAGTGCTTTTTTATATAGGAAAAGGTGCATTTCTCTTTAAAAAAAAAATTAATGATGTGTTATTTATATTAAATATTAAAAAATTGAATGATATTTATGTAAATATCAAAATTTAAGTATTAGATATATAGATATGTAAAAATTATGTGCTATTTATAGAAATGCTCCTATAATTTATATATTACAGTAATTTAAAAAGTAGATATAATAATTTTTAAATTTATCTTAATATAACTTATTTTAAAATATAAATAATTAAATCAATTGCCTAAAATATAATCATATTTGAAATTAGATCAAAAGCTAAAACTATGCTCTGTCTTATAGGCAATAATAATTAAAATTATTTTTTAATTGACAGAAAAAATAAACTTTATTAAATTTGATTCTTATATCATTTATCTAAAAAATATTGATTAAGTAATTATGTATTGTAGAAGCACTGAAAAGATAATTAAAATTATTATTATTTATTTACCTTATATAAAGCTTAAATTATGGAATAAAATAATCATCGGGCGAATAGCCCAATGGTTTTGCCCTAAATCTCTGAAGTTGAGGTAACGGAATTTTGGATTTAATTCCCTAACTATCTTTAACTATTCAATCAATGTTTGACTTTCTCTTATATTGTCAATCTAAAATTAGATAATCTTTTTTTTTGTGTCTAAGATAATAAATAAATAAGATGAATGAGATCAAAATACTATGATTTTTTTTTCATGAAAAAAATAACTAAAATAATAAAATAAAATGATAATTAGACTTAAAATTTTATTTAAAATATATTATGAACTTTTAAAACAATATGATGATTCTAAAGTACAAAACGATATTGTTGCGTATTAGAAAATCAGTTGTGGTAGAGTGAAAGTTCTCTTATTATGAAATCCTGCGGTATTTAAAGTGAGCAAACTCAATTTTAATGTGAAAACCTCAAAGAGGGAAAAATCACGGAAGTAAAATCATCCACTATGTATCTATTTGGTACAAAATCTTCCGATAATGGGATTACAGAATTATATGAGAAAGGAACAACGGTATGTGGCGGCCTCAGTTAACGATTCTTAGTGGTAGTAGATGATAATGAAATGGGAACAACGGGATGATAAAGGTCGTCATGATGGAAGGCGAAAATTGGCGACGAGGATCGCGTGGTCGACCCGGCGGTGGTTCAACCGGTAATTCAATTGTGCGGAGGATCTTCAAGCTTTAGAGCTCTCTCCTCCTGCTTTTTCTCCCCATATGAGGAATGAGGCTATATATAGATTGGAGAAATGGCGTCTCATACAAGCAAAATCCGTCACTTCTTCATCGACGACTCAAAATGATCATTTGATCATTTGATGTATTTTAAATATTTGAATGCTCAAATGAAGTCAATTTTAAGATCTTGAGCTTGTTAGATCCGACTGTCGAGGCAGCTTTGATTATAAACACTCCATATTTGAGAGCTATTTAATTTAACGATATCCCAAAGTTTCTATGACATTTTAAGTGCTCGATCTCGACCAATATTTCAACGGATCGGTTCTTTTAACATCAATATTAGCGCTTTGTAGTAAAATTGTATCATGCTCATTTTGTATTTTTGGATGGCATTATCTCAATCATCCAAAATATATATGATATACTTGAAAATAACAAATTCTTCAATGAAATTTGCGGTTCCATTATACATTTTGAAAGAAGATCTTCATGGGAGCACAAGATTATGATCACGGAAAGCGGTAGCGGATGTGTGGTATGTGAGCGAATTTCAGATTCACGGACCTATCGGCTTATATGGGCTGCCCGTAGCGGCGGGAGCGCAGACGCGCGTGCATGCCCATATGTGCGGCATGAGCATGAGGCGTGTGGTCGCCTTGTCGATGTTAGTGCGTCACCTTGGGCAGCAGTTAGCGCCAGCCACGTTAGCGATGGAGCGGGAAGCGTGGTATTCGGGCCTTGCCGTGAGCCAACGGATTTTGGCGGTTTGAATGATTTTGGCGATTTTGGGGGTTTGGATTTTTTTACCCTTTTGCCTCTGGTCTAAAGCCAGCGGACGTGGAAAAGGCACACTTCTTCATTTCTCCTTTTCTTGAGTGAAGGTCGTTCGAAAGCGATCAAGACGTATAATTATCTAAGGCTCAGTTTTCCTTGAAAAAAGGTGTTGTGACCTCGTCGGACGAGCCGGTTGAGCGATCAAATACGTAGTTCATAAGAGCTCAGTTTTCCTCGAAAGAGGTGTCAATGACCTCGTCGGACCGGCCGGGTTTGGAAGCGATCCGTAGTGAGAAATTGGATTTCTTCAAACTTGATGGATGGTTGATCGATAATTGCCAAGATAGCGGGGAAGGAGTAATTAGGAGCCGTCACTTGAACGACTCGGAAAGTTTGGCAGATAATTTCAAGCATCATTGGGGACGAATAGTTTCTCTGTCTCTCTCCCCCTTTTATTTTTGATCTCACATATATGCATGTCCTTTCGTCATATCATGGTGAAAAATTCTAGCCAAGGTCCATGGCGGCGAGTCGAGAAAAGGGTATGCTAGTATTGGGGTGAGTGAGTAGCTTCATAAAATTTTTAGATTTTTGTCATTTCTCCCCCTCTTTACTTATTCATTATGTATTTTCATAGTGTGATGGCCGGAAGGAAACCTATAGCGTGACAGCTACAGACGATATACCATAACTTGTCACATCAGATAGTTTAATGGTGTTCCGTATGAAATTTTATTTTCCTAATGAGTTGGTGGCTATTGTTGCCAAGAGGTCTGATCGAGCTTGTTCACCTCGTCGGGATACTTCACTATTTTTGAGATGATTCTTCGTGCTGGACTACGATTCCCTTTGGCTCCCGAGCTGATTGAGATCTTCAAAACATGTGGTGTAGCTTTGTCACAATTTTCATTTTAGCTTTAGTGGTCATCATGGTTTGGTTTTGTCTTCTTGAGAGAGCACAATGTTACTTTGAACATCAAATACTTGAATGTGTAGATTCACATGTGATGCTCAAGGGCGTGTTTCTTATCGCTATAAAGAATTGGATAGAATTTTTAGCGGGATCCTCTAAAATTGGGTCTAATGGATTCTTTTTATAAAAAATGAGTGGGGCCTCCACGAGAGATGGGAAAGATTGAATGACCTTCCAGATCCATTGTTGATGGCGGAGAATGACATCAACTCTTAATATTCACGATGTAGAAGCTTGCAACATGAGTTACGTCACATTAGCAAATATATAGTTGAAGATATGATGTTCAAGGTTGGTCTTTCCATCTAGGAAGAAAGATCTCATACTCTTACACTGAAGATGTCAAGTAAAGGTGATGAAAGGTCTCCTCATACTCATAAGGTTCTCTCAAGAAGCGTTCGAATCAGTGGTATGATATATCTTCTGAGAAAAAGAAGACATGTGCTGGAGTGACTATGTTAGATACCTACGAAGAAGATGTTCGCCCCCAGTTTGCCTCTGAGAATTTAGCTATTTTAACTCATGATGGGGGAGTTCGTTTCTCAAACATTCACGAAGAGGTGTTAAATCACATATACCTTTGGGCGTCAAGCGAGATGAATTGCGTTGTCTTCTCCTCCTTCTTCTTTTCTTCTTTTCCTTTGTGTAATATTTATGATGGTTTTTTTTATAGGTAACTCAAACATTAGGGCATATGATTCATTTGGGTGTCGCTTTAGATGAGTGAAATACTGAATTTGTGAATGTAAAATATCTGCAATATGGGTATGAGCGAAAAATGAGTATTAAGGCCAAAGAAGTTGCGACTTTGGAGGATCGAGTTGATGCGAGGTGAGCTAGCGAACATGTACTTCTCTTTCTCTCGGTGTAGGAGGTGGAGTGTACTCATGATGAGCTAATTGAGGTGAGAACATGACTTCGTTAGAAGAGAAAAGACTGAGGCACTTGCGGAGAAGAGAGCTCTCATTGGAAGAAAGCATTACACATGATCTTTACGAGAAGGAGCATATAATGTCGAAGAGGAAGCAAATGAAATCTCCTTGAAGGCGGTGGAAGACTTTAAGAGCTCTCGGCTTATCGGTATAAGACCATGTTAGGAAGCTCGTAATCATATTCTTGATGTTGAAGTGAAGGACTTGGAGAACCAATGTTTAGAGGAGGGCTTCATCAGGGTTCTAAAGGAATCCACTTAGTGCATCGAGGCGGGCTAGTGTTGAGGATCTATCTCCCAAGTGTCAGACTCTTAGATTGAGGAGATGAAGGAGTTGAGAGTGAGTCCAAGGAGCATCTCCCAGTGGTGAGGAGGGCGTTGATATCACCTGATATGATGTAGTATCACTTGAGGATGCATTTTTTATATATTGTTATTAGTGTGTATATCGAATCTTGATTCTTTCTTATATCATCATGTTAATCACAATTTTTTTAAATGATATGCTCTTGTTTTATTTTTACATATCAGGTGGTGGTGAATATTGACCGATTGCTTTGTCTGAATGAGGTTGAATTGAATCAGGATTATTGACCTATCAGAGGTTATTTGTCAAGCGTTACTTGATGATGTTAACGTATGGAAGAGGTCGCGAGATGTCCATCAAGGACCTTTTGACCTATCCTAGATATCAGCCAAAGTGTTAGATGACATTAACCTGTACGGAAGAGGTCACAGAATATCCACTAAAGACCTTTTGACCTATCCTAGGTATTAGCCAAAGTGTTACTTGACTTCTTACTTGTATGTAAGAGGTCCGATCAAGTCCTCTTGGGATTGATTATGCCTTGAGATACAAAATTAAAACTCATATTAAATGAAGAAGAAACAAGCTTGTAAGAAAAAAGCTATACATTACTCGATAAGTTGGTGATACAATCATAACGATTTTAACACGGATATAAGTTTCAAGAGGAAATGACAACAATAACAAGTCTTTATCCACTAAGTGGGGTGGCTATGAAGAGGAAATGACAAGCGAGACAAAGTAAAAGTTGTAATAATTATGGTAGGAATTCGATAATATTTTGAGATTCTCGGTGTTCCAAGTTGAGGTAAAATTTTTCCCTTTGGATCCTTGAGCTTGAATGTTCCTGGCTTGACCATAGCTATAACCACATAAGAGTCATCCCAAAGAGGTGAGAGTTTATTACGTTGAGGGTCTTTGCTGACTTGAGACTTGTGGAACCAAGTCAAAAATGGGACCAGTTTTACTCTTACAAGTGGAGCTACCCTTTGGTGAATAAGTACAGTCATGTCATGGGTTTTGGAGGAGTAGGTTCCCAGGAGTTCATTGCTAAACCATGTGATAGAGTAAAGTTTCTTAGCCTTGTTACCAAATCCGACACACATGGGTGTTTAAAGTGAACGAAAATTGAATTTTAACGTGAAAAATCTCGAAAAGAAAGAAAAAAATTACATTTGAAAATCATCCCTATCTGTTTGAGTACAAAATCTTCTCGATAATGGGATTACATAATTGTATATGAGAAAGCAAACATGTAGCGGATCAGTTATAATGTTCTTTAGTCTTTGTAGATGATGGTGAAGCGGGAACAATGAAGGATGAGGTCATCATGATGAGAGATGCACGGATATCTGCTGATGCGGCGGCGGCGGTGGTTGAGTCTTTGCGGAGGATCTTCAAGCTTTAGAGCTCTCTCCTATCTTATTTTTCTTCATTACCATCATGATCGAATAATTGAACTCTTGGACTTGGAACCCGATATCTTGGTATAATAGCTTACGTGCGAAACACAAGTTATATGATGTCTCAGTCGAGTGCGATGTAGTCGATAAGCCAAAGAACATTAGAGCTCATCAACCCATTGCCCCGCCTTCTAGGCGTGTTTTTAGTCCTTTGAGTATAGTCTGTTTGTAGCTTCGGTCTATCGCTTGTTTGAGGATGTATGTTCTGACATATATATGAATGTGAAGATCTTTGCAAAAGGACGTAAAGACTTTTCCAGTAAATTAGGTTCCATTGTCAGTGATGATCTTTGCAGGAAGACGAATCGACTATATTTTCAAACAAATTATTTAGCATTTGCCTCAGTGATTTTAGCGAGTGGTTATTCCACCATTTAGTGAAGTAGTCGGCTAAAATGATAAACTTTCGTTGCCAATCTTATCGGAAAAGGTCTCATGATATCAATTCTCCACCAGCAAAAACGCTTTGAATGGATAAGAGCTCGTATCGCATGTGAGGGAGGTTAGAGTGCAACTAACAACTTGCACATATTTTTTGTGAACTCCAAGGCATCTTATTTCATCAGTAGAACCCTTGCCTTATAATTTTAAGGGCTAATGCCCTTCCTCTATGTTCTCCACATATCCACAGTGAACCTCTCTTAATGTGTCGACTCACGAAGGTGAGAGGAATTTGAGGTGCGGTCGGAGAAATCTCGTTTGTATAGTTCACCTCGATAATAGTAAAGTTTGAAGCTTGTCTTGAGGCGAGAAGTTGGGTCTTCAAGAAGAGTTCCTTCTTGTAGAAAGAGGATGGGGTCCATCCACGAATGTTCCTTTATCTCATTAATTGCTTGAATTATCATGACCCTTGGATCTAGAAAATGTATTTCTTCAACATGCTTCTCTTAAATAGATCCTAGTAGCGGTCTTAGCAAGCTGTGAGCGTCAACTCAGTATTCTTCTCTCATGATATGTGAATGATTTGATGTGTCTTGAAATGGGCAGAAGAGACTTCACCAAGTGGAGGTTTATTAGTTGAAAATTTTTAGGCGGTTCATACAGGTATTCTCACGGGGTGAAATATAAGATTCCATAGACAGATTACTTCTGAAGCTCCATCAATATAGAGGGTCCATTGAGGAGGCGAAAGGCATGTATGCAGATAGCTCTCACAGGTTGGCGGTTACATTCCATTAAAAGTCTGCGAGTACTTGAGACTTTATAGCAGGGCGAGGTAGAAAATTTATATCAAACTCTTAATTCTCTGAACCACTTGATTAACCTCTCGGATGCTTCTCATTTACGTAGGATGATCCTTAATGGTAAATGAGTGTAAACGATAGTGTGAGCTTGGAAGTATGGGCGTAATTTTTTTGAGAAAACTAAAGCCGAGCCACCTTATCAAGTGGATAACGACTTTCTATATCGAGAGAATTTTCTTTGACATAATAAATTGGTGGTTGTATCCATTTTTCTCGCACTAAAATTGAGCTTATCGTGTGGGAAGAAGGCTGCGAGATATAAGTATAATATCTCTCCTTGAATAGCTTGGATAGTAGGGTGGAGATGCTAAATACTCCCGTTGCTCAAAGCGGTGACATTCATCGTCCATTAAAACTTATTTTTTAGCTCTCTTTAATATTTTAAAGAATGACATGTATTTATCCCAGGCGGGCTAGGAAGTGGGATAACACAATTAATCCATTCAAATGTTAAACTTCTTTGATATTCTTGAGGAGTCATATCTTTGAGCTTTGATTTTTTTGGCTTATCCCATCCGGTGGGTTACCATAAATCAAGAAATTTTCTTAAATCCCAAAAGCACATTTGGTTGGGTTAAGTTGCATGTTATAACGTCGAAGAAGGTTAAAGCATATTTCTAAGTCGAAATATGTTGTGATTCTTCAAACTTTTTCAACATGTCATCCACATATACCTCCATTGTCTAGGTCTTTAAAACCTTATTCATAAGGCATTGATAGGTAGCACCGGTATTTTTTTAATCAAATGACAAACTTGGTAATAGTATAAACCTTTATATGTTTGAAATGTTGTAGCTTCTTCATCATTGGGTTTTTTATTTGGTTGTAGAGCAAACATCAAAAGCGAGCATTTGATGTCGGGGCGTAGTATCAACCAATTGATCAATTCGAGGAAGAGGAAAACTATCTTTCGGGCAAGCCTTATTAAAGTTAGTGTAATCAATACACATTCTCTATGTTCCATTTATTTTCTTAACCATGACAATATTTGCTAGTCATGTAGGGTAATCTACCTCTATATGAATTTTCTTACATGAAACTTCTTGTTTTAATACTTTGAAGCGATCGGTGCAAAACTCCATTTCTTTTGGATGATTGGTTTGAATGTTGGATCAATCTTGAGGAGTGCATGATCACATTGAGTCGACCCGGCATATCCGTGGGACTCAAGCAAAGATGTCTTGATTTATGAGAAAGTATTTTTCCTTTGTTCGTCGAGAACAAAGATCTTACCTTGTTAAGTAGTGGTTGGTCATTTGATAATGCAATAGAGCAAGTCTTCTGACGAGAAACTTCTCTTCATCTCGAAAATTAAAATCTTGATCTTTGAAGGTCCGAAGCGTGGTTGAGCACAAGATAACATGATTATCTTTATCTGTTGATTTCCACGACCACTCCAACTCAGGGGTTAGAAATTTCATCTTAAGATGAGATCTTGAAGTGGCCGCAGAAAATTGATTGGAGGGCCTTCCAAAGATAGCGTTATATGTTGAATCGACTTGACCATGAATTGGATTAAATGAGCCACTTGTCGAGAAATTTATCAAGGACAACGGGGAAGATTGTCCCTCTCTACTGCGCGATTATCAAACCGTACAATGGTCTGCGGTGGGTTGGAAGCTTTTCCACAGCCTATGTTAAGAAATGTGGAGTAAAATAAGATATCAACAGAACTCTCATTGTCAATTAAAATTCTCTTAACATTATAGCATGGGTCACCGATCCCTGCGCTAATGACAAGTGGATCTTGATGAGGAACATGTACTCCTTCTAAGTCTGAGTCATTAAAAGTGATGAAATGATCAGTATGAGACTTCTTTAACTCCGACTTTTCAGAGATGGTAATGAGAACTTGATTAAATAGTATTGGTTCTCCTGCGATTATTTCAATTTCTCCAACTATTTGATGATTATTTTGTTATTTTTATGATGATTGTCCTAGTTGCCCCCAGTTAGAGGTATGTTTGTTTGAGTCGATTGATTCTTCATAAATCGATGTACATATACTTGCTGAATGAGCCTCTTAATTTTTTCTTTGAGTTGTTTGCATGCCTTAGTAGTATGTCCACTTTGATGAAAGTGACAATATTGCTCACGATTTCACGAATTTGGTTTGATGGAATGCGCACTTGATATTTTCTTCATCTCGAATAGCCATTAGGAGGTTAACATGAGATGTGTTCAGCGGCATGTATTCCTTTTCGAGTCATGGTTCATGTCGTTGATATGGGGGTAGGGGAGATCCGCGCACTTGTTGCTTGATAGGACTTGTCGATTGCATTCAGGGTGCTCTTACATTTTCGTAGATTGCTCAAATTATTTGCGATGGTGTAGCCTCATCAGAGATTTGTGCTTCCATGATGAACAAGTGGCATATGGGGACCGTATCTCGCATGGTGATGAGTAAAAGGCCACAGCCGAGCCCTCAAGGAAAACTCCTCTTAATAGTTGATTACTCGGGTATTTGGAGCTAACCTCGAAGTATTCAGTGATTCACCCTCATTTTGATGAATGAGGAGATGGGAAGAATCTTTAATGATCTTCCGATTTGCAATGAAGCTGTTCCACAAAATCTTGGCTAGTTAATCAAAGGTATGGATGGATCTCCTTGGAAGAGAGTAGACAAGTGTGAGCTTGCCCTTGAGGGTAGCAGGAAAGACACGATAAAGCGGTGTCGAGCTTGTTGAATATGCATGATCTGTAATGATCGATGTGTTCATGTGGGTGATTCATCATCAGGAATCAATACTGGAAGCTTGAAACCCACGGGAATAATGTTGAAGAATAGCCCGCTAAAGTGAGATTCTTAGCGCGGTGAGGGAAGATGATTCCTGTCTTGAAGGTGAAATTCATCTTACATTAAGCGTCGTAATTACGCGTATAATATGACAAATGAGATGTGAGGGCGAGAATGTGTCAAGCTACCGATAATTGGTGGATTAGCGGTCTGTTGAGTTGCGTAGATGGATGAGTAGAACTAGCAGTGTCAAGGAGATCAGCATCACTGTCAGAAAGCGGAGGAACTTCATTGTTAAGGAGATCGGCATTTTGACCTCTTGAGGCTAACGATCGATCTTGGGGGAGGTGTGTTTGTCGTGGTAATGGCCATTGTGTTTCTCACAAAAGTCGGATCATCTCATTTTGAGACTCTTCCATTCAGACGATCTTCTAAAGAGATCCACAGCCGGCGCCTTCACAGGTCCACATTAGAGTGGCGAAGCTTGGCGTCCTTGGTTCAAGATTGATTTTGAGTGGCGGAGTTGGAGCGGGAGGCTCCGTTATGACGGGTATTGCGCCTATTAGCCATAATACGGGTGTTCACAGAAATTGTGATTGATGAGTTCTCTTCTCACAGACGGTGTCAAACTGTTGCGTGCTAGAAAACTAGTTATGGTAGAGTGAAAGTTTCGCGCAGCTTTGAAATCCACACAGGTATTTAAAGAGTGAACAAAAAACTCAGATTTTAACGTGAAAAATCTCGAAAAGAGGAAAAAAACCAAGGGCTTAGCTTGATAAAATCATCCTATGTATATTTGAGTATAAAATCTTCCGATGAGATATGTATATAAGAAAAGAATAACAACTATGTAGCGGCGGTCGGGTGATTAAGTGGTAGTAGATGATGGTGCGAGGAACAACGATTGGCGATGAAGGTGCGTCATGATGGCAGAAACGGTGAGCGACGGCCGAGGATCGGTGGCGGTGCGGTGTGGTTGATAAGTGGTAACGCGATTGTGAGAGGATCTTCAAGCTTTAGAGCTCTCTCCTCCCTCTTTGTTTTTCTTCATTACCATCATGATCGAATAATTGAACTCTTGGACTTGGAACCCCGAGACAAAGTAAAAGTTGTAATAATTATCAAGGAATCGATAATATTTTGGAGATTCGGTGTTTAAGTTGTAAAGTTTTCCTTCTTGATCCTTGAGCTTGAATGTTATTCTTTACCATAATAATCTATGGGTCATCCAAGGTGAGAGTTTTGCTTTGAGGCCTTTTGCAGCTTGAGACTTAGGACCAAGTCAAAATGTGGGAGTTTTACTCTTTTGTTGAAGTGGCTTGAGCTACCCCAGTGATAGAGCGATCCGGGGTCATGTCAGGTTTTCTTGTTCCCGTAGGCATGTATTGATCTAGAAAATCAATTGTGGTAAAGTGAAAGTTTTTTATGAAATCCATGTATAGATATTTAAAAGTGAACAAGAAAACTCAAAATTTTAACATGAAAAATCTTAAAAGAGGAAAAACTAACTAGCGGTAAAATCATCCACTATGTATCTTTTCAGTACAAAATCTTCTTGATAATGGGATTACATGTATGAAATGAACAAATTATGTAGCAGTATAACATATTTAGATGATGGTGAACAACATGGACGACAATGAGGTCATCATGATGGAGGCAAGCGGAGATTGTGACGATGAGGATGTGGCGGCGGCGGCGGCGGTGGTTGGCCGTCGAGTTATGGCGATTGCGGAGGATCTTCAAGCTTTAGAGCTCTCTCACCCTTGCTTTTTTTCTCCCCTCATATGAGGAATGAGGCTATTTATAGATTAGAAGTGGCGTCTACGTAAATACATACAAACCCGTACCACTTTATCGACGGCTCAAAATGATCTCTTTGATCATTTGATGTATTTTAAATATTTGAATGCTCAAATAAAGTCGAATTTTAAGATCTTGAGCTTGTTAGATCCATTTCGACGCCGAACTATAAACACTCTATGTTTGAGAGCTATTTAGATTTAAGCGATATCCCAAAGTTTTCAATGATATTTTAAGTGCTCGATCTCGACCAATTTCAACTTCGGATCAGTTTGCTTTTAACATCAAGATTCGTGCTTCAACTAGTAAAATTTTCAGTGTCATATCAAATATATATTGTTTTATACAAAACTAATAAGATTATTATTTTATTCTAAAAAGAACATAATTAAAACGGATGAGAAGAATGAATGATTATTTATAATTTAAAAAGAATTAATGCTTAATCATCATGATATTCAAATCATTGACTCTCTATTATGGCAACTATATAATATTATGAGTCAAATGCGATAATATTATGTCCTTTTAAAATGTAATTAAGCTATAATTAATTTTAAAATAGTTTTGATTATCGAATTGTTTGAGATGAACATCTCTCTAATTTTCGTGAATTAGTCAATAATGAACTGCGAATTTATATGCCATTAATGAAGAAAATTAAATCATTTATTTTGCAAAAAAATAAATAAAATAAAATTCAGATATTCAAAGTTTAAAATACTTTGTTGGTTTAATCGAAAACGTTGACCAAATTAAATATTTGATCTTTTGTATATATATATTTATAAAAGAATTATGTGATATGTATTAATAGAGATGAATTTGAGTGATTAGAAGTTTTCACTCTTTCATCATTAGACTATCTATTAATCTATTATTTTTCCTATAAAATTAAATAAATAAAATAAAATAACAAATATTATTTATTTAGTATAAAATAATCAAAATTTATGAAAATGCTTCTATGGAGAGCCATACAATCTAAACTACTATTTTAGGAAAGCTAGATATAAATTCTTTTAATAAAATTTTTAATCATAATTATTTAAATATTATTTATTACAATCATACTCTCTATTATATTTGACAAAAGTAAAATTTCTTAAAAAAATTAATAAATAGGAAAAAGATCAAAGCTTTTATTCAAAAAATTCATAATTTACATTTTCCATTCGGAATAGTTAAAAATTAAAAATCAAATAAAAGCTTCAAATATATATATATACTTGAATTATATTTTAAAAATAATTTTTTAATTCGAGACTTGACTATAATTTTAGTTTTATAAGAGAAATTTAATATTCGGATAACTCCTATAAGCTATTTATATAATTATACATTTTTTTTAATAAATTAACAACTGAATAAGACGGTCAAAGAAGCGGATTAAGAGCGCTGACTAACGTCATTAATAAAACTATTTATAAATGACTTGTATTTTTCCAATTTTGTTTTAAATTTATTTTAAATTTCGTTATTTTTTCTCGTCTTATTTTTTGTTTTATTTTTGTTTTCTTTTGTTTTCGTTCTTGGTCTAATGCCATCTTTGACCGAAGAAAATACAAGCTACTAAAAAAAGTAATGTATAAGGAGGGAGAGAGAGAGAGGGGAAGAGAGAAAAGGGAAGAGCTACCCGCTTGGATCATTTTCCTTGCTAGTTTATTTTGGCTTCTAGGGTTTCACTGTCTGGGTCGGTTTTCTGGATTGCCTTGATCTCGCTTTCATCTTATTCTTCAGCCTCTGTTGCCAGCTGTTATTCTTTCTTGGTCGGGGAGTAGAGATTTGGATTTGTGTGCGGAGAACTTGCTGGGCAGTTCTTCGCTTTCTTAATTCGATTCTTCTTCTCTGGGAGTGGAAAAAAAATGAAGTCTTCTCTGAGGAAGCTGAGAGGATTCGCCCTACAAAAGAGTGCCGATCTCAAGGAGAAGAGGGACCATGGAGTACCTGCCCGCCAAGATGAGCTCCTCCAGGCCTCTCAGGTACTCATTGTCGTTCTTCTTGCTTCGATGGGTGGTTCTCTTTTTGCGATCTGGTATTCAGGTTGAGGGCGATGGGGCTATTTAGGAAATTTGGTGCTTTAGGGCGATAGAATGTGATGGTTTCCCGAGTTTCATTTGTTTCTATGAGTTGTCTGTCTATGATTGTGAAAGGCTTCTACTTTGTAGGTTTGAGTTGCCACTACGTCTGTCAACATTTAGGTTTTTCTTTACTAATAGCAAAGCTCATGGTTGATGCGTTTAACTGACTGATTTCTCATTACTTTCCCATGTTGAGCATTGTAATTTACCGATTATGGGTTGGGGTCTGGAGTTTTAGTTAACTTGGCCTCGGATATGGCAGTCTGGCCAGATGCGAAGATTATGGTACTTTATATAATAATTTGTTGTTAAAGTCACAGTTGCGAAGCTTATCTTTGTTTTGAATTATTATATAACTACACGGATGAATTCCCTATGAACAAAATTGCAAATTGTTTTGATTGTTCAGAAACTTGATGTGTTACAGTTTTGTCTGAATGGTATGTATTTTAACATCAGAGTTTAATTAGGGGAACTATAGGACGGTAGTTTTCTAGAGACACCTATGAAGTCCAAAATCTGATTTTGACATTGGGATATGATAACACAATGCAGCGCTTGAGAAGTTTTTCCAGAGTTTCAGAGACTGCTCAATATTTTATTTTCTGGAATTTTTCATTGTTTGCTTGGTAATGGTTCTTGGCAAGTTTTTTCATTTTACTGTAAGTGATGATACTTCATGATATCGCTATTTGGCTGTGAATTCAATCTTTTTGATTTAATTTCTATCCTTCAGATGGTTTTTAGAAGACACCATCTTAAATGGAACTCTATTGATTCTAGTGTGACATTATTGGCTTTGGTCAATGCATGAAATATCAAGCCTTAAATACAATTAAATTCAGGTGGTGTTTATTGTAAAAAAATAGTTTTGTCTCTGTTCAGAACTCAATTACTAAACCATGAGTCTAGCTTCATATAGAATTTGCATTACCTCTTCTTGCTGTTGCTTAATATGTACAGAAACTAGCTACGATGGGAAGGTTCATTGTTCGCTTAGTATGTAGTGATTCTATACTTATTTTATGGTAATTTTCTTTTTGGCTTGTGTGTTTGGTTTTGAAAGTGTATATTGGTGACATACTATAGGCTCTTACTTATTTCACAATTAGTAACTTCGCCATTCCTTCTCTCCTTGAGTTTCAAACAGAGTTTGTTTCCTAATCTGGATTATGTGATTAGTAAATAATAATGACTTATAATCAGCTTAGCCATGGTCCTCTATGTCATTTATTTCAAAAGTTGTATGCAATCTTTTTTCAAAAGTTTTTATCTTGAAATTCTGCATAGCTGGTGACGCTTGCTCTAGTTTTTTGTTTTTTTAATTCTATGATTTTCATCATCTTTGAGATAGTATGCTTATGCTGCTGTTTTGCTTATTTTGAAGATCACTTGTCCATGTTGAAACTAGAAGCTCTCTTTTTACAGGATGTGCTAGACATGAGGAATTGTTATGATAGCTTGCTTTCTGCAGCTGCTGCTACTGCAAATAGTGCATATGGTAATTCTCTATTGTATCATAATATGTTTTCGATGTTTGCTTTCATGCTCTATGACCATGACCACGTGTTGATTTTGTATATATTTATTTATGCTATATACTTAAGTCTTTTTAACTTTTAAGTTTGCTTCTATCTTGAAATTTTATAATTCTTATCTTGTGTTAGGTAGTTGACAGCTAGCGTAAAACTTATCGAAATAATCATGACATGAATCCTTTAAATCATTGTGTTAATCTAAGGCGTCCCGGAAGCGCATATATGACTTGAATCTGAAAAATGTGCTAGAGCCGCATCATACTGGCGTGTTAATAAGCAAGGGGTTCACATTATGGACTGACGGCAAATAAGTTAATCCATGAAACTAGAAGTAGGTCGAATCTTGGAATATAGGTAATTTTACTAGGTAAATTAATGGAATTAATAGATATTTTGGTTCATAGAAAGATAAATATTTTATGTGTTCAAGAAATTAAATGGGGAGAAGGCCAGAGATTGATAGTTTAGGTTTTAAATTTTGGTATTCAGGTAAAAGAACCAGAAATGGTGTATGTGTTTATAGATAAAAGTTTGAAGGATAATGTTATAAATATTAATAGATGTGGAGATAGAATTATACTTTAAAGATTATAGATATTAAGATTATTAATGTATGTGTCATCCCTCAAGTAGGTTTGGAGGTAGCAAAAGAAAATTTTGGAACGAATTAGAGGATTAATAAAAGATATCTCAAGAAAAGTATTTATTGGGAGATTTAAATAAACACGTTGGTAAGAAGATTTTAAAAGTATTCAGGTTATGGATTTGGAGTGAATGAAGAATAATATATTAGATTTTCTTTAAATTTTACGATTTTATAGTTCTAACATTTTATTTAAGAAGAGAAACATATTATTACTTATAAAATGGATAGTAAAACACGATTGATTATTTTGATAAGAAAAATAGATCGTTTAGATTGAAAGATTGAAGGCCATTCCAGTGAAAATTTAAGTCAATATCGATTAGTTAGATTTTAAGATGAAATGAAAAAAATAAATCAAATTATTGTCCAAAAATTAGATGGGGATACTTAACACAAATAAAAAAAATATTTTAAGATTTTACAAGAGATTTGGGATGTTCATGAGTTTAACATTATGAAAACAACAAACAAATTAAGCAGATAAAGATTTGGAGAATCAAAAGAAAAGTTTCTTTAATAAGAATAGTTGGTGGTGGAGTAGTGCAAGAAAAGATAAAAATAAGAAATATTGTTATAAAACTTGGTTTAGATGTAAAACTTCGGAGAATGAAAATATATAAAGTGATCAGAGATTCTAAGAAAACTATATGATGAAAAAAAATTTTAGTGATTTACTCTGATAGATTAGATTTTAAGAAGGTGAAAGATGTATGTATAAGTTAGTCAACCAAAGACATGAGAAGAAAGACATAGTTAGTGGTGTAGGATGAAAATAATAAAATAATTTTTTTTAGAAAGGATATTGAAAATAGGTGGATGAGGTATTTTGATAAACTTTTCAATAAAGGATTTGAAAGACGATTGATTTTAGCAATTTTAATACTAAACAAAATAGAGAATTTTATTTTATTATCGATTAGTAAATTTGAAGTTAGTGAAGCTTTAAAGAAAATGAAATGTGGAAAAGTAGTAGACTGGATAATATTCCAATGTAGAAGTGTGAAAATGTTTAGGAGATCAAGAAATTTCTTGGCTTACAAATCTTTTAATGTCATTTTAAAGACTAAAAGATGTCGATCGGAGAAAGAGTTTGTTGGTTCTTATTTAAGAATAAAGGTGATGCACAAGAGTGTGCAAATTATAGAGAATTAAGTTAATGTGCTATAAATTAAAATTATGGGAGAGAGTAATTGAGCATAGGCATACGATGTGATACAAAGTTTCACAATTTTGATTTCATGCGGTTGATCTACTATGGATTCTATACATTTGTTAAGGGTTTGATGGAGAAGCAGAAAGTAAGGAGGATTTACATATGATATTTATTGATTTAGAGAAAGCTTATGATAAAGTTTCAAGAGATGTTCTTTGGAGAGTTCTAGAACAGAAAAGAGTTAATATTGGTTATATTCAAGTCATTAAGGATATGTATACTAGAGCTGTTACTTTTTTTTTTCTTATACTAGAGTTGTTGCTTGTGTCCAAACACAAGGAGGATTGATAAAATATTTTCCTATTTCAGTTGGATTACATCAAGGATCAGCTTTAAGCCCTTATCTTTTACTTTAGTTATGGATGTTCTTTAGGCATTTACAAGAAGTACCTTGGTGTATGCTTTTTTTGATGACATTCTTGTTGATAAGACTAGAGAGTCCAACAAAACTTGAATTATGGAGGTCAACTCTAGATTCTAAAGGTTTTGCCTAAGTAGATCTAAAATTGAATATATGGAGTGTAATTTTAGTTGTAGAAGTTAGTGGTAGTGTTGTGACATTAACAAGTCATTAATAAGAGTGAGTGGCGTTTGATATATTTAGGCTCTATTTTTCAAAATGATGGTGAAATAGATGGAGATGTTATTAGTAGAATTGGGATGGTTGAAGTGGAGGAATGCATCGACCTATTATGTGATAAAAAAGTTCCACTTAAACTTAAGGAAAATTTTATAAGATGGTGGTAAGACGCAATGACTTATATGGCGCGTAATTAAAGAGAAGCAAGACTAAGTTAAGTGTTACAGATGAGGATGCTTAGGTGGATGAGTGAATTTACTCTTAGAGATAGAATGCAAAATGAGTCCGGGGAAAAAGTTGGTGTAGCTCCAGTGGTAGATAAAGATTAGGAGAGTCACCTTAGATGGTTTGGTAACATAAAGCGTCGAGATGGAGAGTAGAGATTAGATTTGCTTATTAAGAAAGGTAGAGGTAGACTTAAAAAGACTTGGTTAAGATGTATAAAAAATGATCTTAGTATACTTGATTTAAATGAGAATTTGACACATAATAGGACACAATGGAGACGAAGGATTTATGTAGCCGACCCCACCTAGTGGGATTAAGGCATTGTGTTGTTGTTGTTGTTGTTGTTATCTTGTGTTAAAACCATAGCATGAAGTTGTGTAGCTGGCTTTCGAGAAAAGGGCTTTTTGGATTTAAAATTTTTTATTTTTCTGGATGAAAATGAGCCTATTGTCCTTTTAATTATGGTTTAACCTAAATTAGCTGTTAAAGTAAACATAATCAATTGTAACTAAAGATTAATGAGGCTAATTAAGCGTGTATTAAGCAAATTTTTTAATATTAAAAATAGTTTAATTAAGTAAATTAATTAGGGATGAATCAAGTTAATTAGTCATTGTTAAATTATTAAAATTCTGAATTTTATTAATCATAGATTAATTAATTAAAATAACACACTAATTAATTGGTACTAATTAAGGATTAGACTATTTACTTTTCCATATTAATTATGCTTTTCTATTGAAGATTAAATAACCATGAATTCATAATTATTAATTCATCAATTTCTAATTGAGCTTAAACTATGCATAAAATGAAGCCAGGTAACAATTTAATTACTTTTAATTTTAATTAATAATTATTTTTATTACGAAAATAAATTTGAATAAATTTATAAGAGCATTGTTTTGATCTTTTAACCACTATACAATGTAATTTATACCAAATAGCTTCAATTCTAATAGTGGTATTATAGACAACAATTTTATTAATGATTTTGTTGAATTGTCATTCACTTCAGTGAACTGCTTATCAAGACACCATACAAGATTACACAATGCAAGACATGACAATATTGTCAAACGGTAGCTTAATCAAAATATATTTGAAGAAACATATGTTGGGACATTGAAACAACATGAAAGAATATTGAATGGTGTAAAAAGGGTTCATGTTAATTAAAGGTAATGAAAAAGGCTATTAAATTATGCCAAAAAAAAGCGTGAACATTTGTATGAATTGTGGAAAATATGTGCAAGGAACTATTATTACAAATTAGCTCCCAGTTTGATTTTTTCTTTAGTAGGACATGAGTTTGAGGGCATATTATTATGTTATAATCTAGAACAATTCTATAACTGATCCCTTTATCAGCTTCAAGATTCACACAGGAGTTTAAGTCTTCAATATGAACATATCAAGAATTAATTCTTACATGCGACTTATCATGATTCATTTTCACTTCTAGGATAGCTTAATATTTTTTAGGGAAGATATATGAATGACTTTTCCGGTTAGGGTATATCTAAAGTATGGACAGTCTTTTGTCTGTCAGCATATGGTAAATTTCGAACTTTACAGCTTGATTGTCAACGAGCTCAAACACTATTGAGTTAGAATAGCCCTTCTTAGAAATGGTTTTGGAAAAAAGTTCTACAACTTAAGATCTGTATGTAAAATTCTTGAAGTAGAGTGAAATGATAAATCTCCCATACTACTAGAAAGCAGAACTTGCCAGAAGGCAAAAACTAGGATTTGTTTCCTTTTTTCATCTTCACATTCTACTTTTTAAATTTTGTTATTTACTTCACTAACAGTAGATAATGTGAAATGCTCGTGACATCTCTGCCCCTTTTCAAGGATGCACTAGCTTTTTTGATGTTCAGATTGCTTGTTGAAACTCCTTCACTGATTCTTTATTTTTTTATTTTCAGTTTACAAATTTAGAAAAAAAAATTGTTTCTTTTTCTTTTGCAATTGTCTTAATATATGGCTTTTCTTACTCTAGAATTCTCTGAAGCCCTGCGAGAAATGGGTACCTGTCCTGCTTGAAAAAGCTTCATTAAATGATGATGAAGATAGTGGTAAGTGCTGAATTATTACTTTAAATTCCAGTTGTAGTATGGTGTATTCAATCAAAAAGGTTAAATTTTATTAATGTTAATTAATGTGACGTTGAACATATTTAGGTTAGTATAGATAGCAAATTCTTAGAGCTCATTTTTTTAGTTATATGTCAGAAGAACATTTCTACTCTCTCCTTGCTTTTGTGGTCTCGTTTGAACAGTGCAGCATAGTTTGCTCACTCCTGTTATTGAACTTTTTGTATTTACGCTTAAAATATTTAGGGCTAACCTTTCTTCTAATGCATCTCATCATGTCAACAAAATTAGCATTCCTTGAAATATAATAGCCTTAGGTTTTTTGGGTGAAGAAAATAAAATCCCTGATATTAGTTTTAGATTCTACGTGCAAGTGATAATGGTTCTTGATAATCAATGAACCGCCCTTGTTTCTGGCATTCTGTAAGTTTTATTTTCTTCATTATTTGTTCCGCAGGCAGGGTTTTGTTGATGCTTGGAAAAGTGCAGTTTGAACTCCAAAAACTTGTTGATAGCTATGTGAGTCTTGATGTTTGTATGTAAAATTGGAACTTATTGTATGTGAAATACATGTGTTTTGGAAAGGATTTACTAGACGGAGCTGATTATATTGTTTTTATTAGCGTGTCCACATCGTCCAGACAATTACCACACCATCAGAGTCTCTTCTAAAGGAACTTCACACTGTAGAGGTACAATTTATAAGCCATTTTTTTAATAGAAAGAAAAGGGTCAATCATTTTTTTACATGATTTTTCATAAATCTACTATTGACATCAAATAACCCTTGAATTTGTAATCAATATATTTTTTTTTGTCTACTGGTTGGCATGAGATATCGCTCAGTCTAGGCATTAGGTGGTTGCACGTACTGCTGTTTTTGTAATATTGCTTAGCGGAGGAATAGGAAGTTACTGGGGGTGATTTTGATATCCATGAGTAATGTAGGTGCACAATTTGCTGCTGGAGCAGTTGAGCAAAACTTTACTGTTTTTTTTGGTTTCCATCTTTACATGGAAGAGTTTGGAATTCCTTTGTTGGAGTGGTTGTTTGAAACATAGAGAGATATAAGGTCCTTTTTTCACACGAGTCTGCCCTATGGATTATTGGCTTTGTTTGTTTTTAAGGAATTGAAAAAGGTGAAATGAAAAAAAAGATTATGGTTAAGATATTGAATTTGAAATTAGTTAGTAATTGAGTGCAAAAAATATTTTTTTTCTTGCTTAGTTGATGAGAAACTTACTTTTTGTTCTTGTGAGAGGGTGGCGTGAGTTGATGGTTATTATTAATTCTATTTTTCTCACAAGGATTGGGTAGACAATTGTAAATGAAAAATGCATTTGTTCATACTTTCTGGGTAAATCCAATTGCATGTTTATTAAATTGGAACCAAGCCCTCAATATGATTTTGTGAATACAAATTATTGCATTTGCATTTTCTCTAATTCCTTCAAATCATGCACACTGTTTAGCATTGGAATGTGTTTCTTGGAGAAATTATGGTTTGAAGAAAGCCATCCCACAACTTAAATTAGTAATATCAATTTCAGATTACTCAGTGCACTTTATAGCATGGAAAAGTTAAGTGCCATATTATTACTATTCAATTAATGCCAAAAAACTACTTTTTGATCATAACATGTTTGCTTTAACTGATTTCTCGCACACCTTTTGGTTAAGTGCATCATCCATGTCAGTGCAGAATCTTATTTAATCTTTTATTAGGAAGTCCGAAACCCCAATACTAGTTATTGTATAGGTGGTGAAGTGCTCTATATTTTTTTTCTTTGGAGGGATAAATGATTTATGCTATTGTGGTTCAGAAGGCACTATGTTATATATATATTTTTAACAAGGACTCTTCGTTAATGCAGGAGATGAAACGCCAGTGTGATGGCAAACGGTACATGTTCATTCATTTTTTGAATTTCCTAATACAAGAGAGGTTTACTTTCTAACATTAACATATTTTTCTCAGAGATCTTTATAAGTTTATGTTAGCTACACAGAGAGAAAAAGGAAGGACAAGACATGCTAAAGGTGAAGGTTTCTCAACGCAGCAGCTGCAAGCAGCTCGAGAAGACTATGAGGAGGAAGCTAATCTTTTTGTCTTTCGATTGAAATCGCTAAAGCAGGGACAGTCTCGCAGTCTACTGACACAGGCTGCCCGTCACCATGCTGCTCAGGTTTTTTTTTTTTCAGCTGTAGATGCTAGCATCATCTGTTTTCTCCATTGAATAAGAGATGCTTTAAAGTTTAGCAATTTTTCTGTTTTTCCTTTTTTTTCAGCTAAATTTCTTTAGAAAGGGAGCAAAATCACTTGAGATTGTAGAGCCACATGTTAAAGCGGGTGCTGAACAATGGCATATTGATTATGATTTTATTGGACTCGAGGAAGATGACTCAGAGGATGGTGAAGATAATGATTACAGCTATGATGGCAATGAAGATAGTGAGTTGAGCTTTGATTATGGACAAAATGAGCATATTCAGGGTCTTAGTTCAACAAACAGAAACTCAGTGGAGGTATAATTTACAATATGTGCTATGTCAAATTGTTTACTCATGCATTGCTAATTTGGCCAATTGTGTGGATTATTTTTGTTAGCATTTAGAATTTATGTTAGATGTTTGTTGAAGTATTCAAGTTGATTAAAAGGTGTTCCAAGTTAGTACTGATTAAGTCAGGTTGACAATTCTGTGGAAGATCGCCTCTCCTCAAAAACTCGGAGTATTAAGTTGTACATGGGGTAGAGAAGTATTATATTATAGTAATTACTTTGAAGTTGCTTTATATTCCATAGGATATCTTGAGATAGGATGCTAGGGTGAGGTTTTGTCCTAAGAAACGTCTTTATAGCTTTGAAGGATAATAATTGTGTGATATGCTGATGAGTTTTGTAATTGTTCATGAAATAACTCGCATTTATTACAACAGTATGGTATATAGATTTTTATACCAGACTGCAATTATTGTTGTGCTTGAGTTTCTTGATCCTTGCACTTACATACTTGTTCTCTTCAATGACATATAAGTTGGCCATTATTGATCTTGAGTTGTTGGACGTTATACACCTGGTAGTCCTTTTGGTTGTCTTTTTAACCCCTTTTTGTGCAGTATAGGCTTTTTTGTCAACAAAGATAAAGATGATTACATCCTATCCCTTGCCCATCTTGACCAATACAACAAGTATTTTACTCAAAATAAGTATCTTACTCATAAACATATTATTGATCAACATAAACTTTATCAAGTGTCTTCATTGCTAAAATTATAATCGAGATTGTCTTAAACTAAGGACATTAAAATTAGGGTTGTCAATTCAGACAAGTAGATTGAGTTCAAGTTTGACCGACTTGATTTTGACTTGATTTGAATAAGTGTGACCCAAGTTCAATAAATAGTCAAAAACCTCAAACTTCAAACCAACTCGCCTTCAAAAATTTGTTTCAAATTCAAGTCAATCTTAGATTTGTGAGTCAAAATCAGGTCACATTTGAGTTGACGGGTCAAAATCAGGGCAAGTTTGGGTTGGCTGGTCAACCCGAACCCAACTTAAAAAGTAAGAAGGGTCAAATTTTTGCACTTGAACTCGACCCAAAAAATAATAGGATCAACCCGAACTAACATTTTTTGTGTGGAGTTTATATCGGGTCAATTTTTGATAATCTTAGTCAAAATATTATGAAGATTATCATTATCTTGCACGTCCATGAAGATTATACTTGGGAATATTAATTTTTTTCTTTTGAATCTCCTTGCTCTTACACATGGAATGATGAATATGATTCCTATTATCCAGGTGCTTATGAGGAAGTATCTTTTGAAATGACTTGACCTGTATTAGTAAAGTCTTTAATAGTTTATGTCATGAGAAAGTTCACTTTTATCAGATTCCATGCAATCCTCTATTCAACCTGCACAATTCCTTTAAACCCCCAAATCATAAAATCTTTGTATTTCAATAACATATGCTAAAAATGAATGATCCTTTTCTTAATGATGATAGTCCTTATGAAGATGTTCACGATGAATTGGGCAACTCTGAGTTATAGATACTTAAATTTACTAACATACTTAAGGTTGATTCTGAAATATTATTGGTGGTTAATATATAAGCTGTCTAATGAAGGACTTAAGCTTTTGAATATTGTTCATGAGATAATGTTTTCTGTAACTTCTTATATCAAGATGACTTTAGATGTATCAAACCTTGTAGTTGACCTTCTCTAACTTCCTGTTGATATTTTTGATTTAGTTCAATAGTCCCATCTTAAGAGACATGCTACTTCGGATGATGACAATTTATGTCATTTTTGCTTCTAGAAATTGAATTTGTGCTGCCACTGTTATCTTCGTATCCGTTTTTCATCCACATATGTAAAGATACTATAGGTGTATGAAGTTTGGAGTCTCCTTAACGATTAAGTCTCTTAATCATTCTGTGTTCATTGGACATCTTTCTATTATTTTTTGCACTCATAGATACTTTTCTTTTCAATCGCATGAACTAGTGATGCCACTTCCTCCTTCAAGGCCTCCAATATAATCTTCAAGATCAGAGTTCTTTAATGGCTAATTGAATTGATGCTGTAAAATTTATCTAAATTGACCTAGAAAATACCAAAATTTTACAAGCTAATTAAAAGGAGTGGAATCAGGCACCCAATGACATGAATCATTCATGTTCACAACTCTTTTAAAACTATATTTAATTACGGCCAAGATTTCTATTACTTTTATTTGATTTGTCTTAATAAGTGTAATTATTCCTTTTGGATAAAGTTAGGTTTTATTTTTTTTGGATAAAATTTGATATGGTCTTATGAATTTTGGTTTTTATTCATGCAAACTTAATTTTATAAATAGGATTAATTGCTTGTAATTGAACAAATTATTGTTATTAATTGATGATTGAATGAATGAAATGATTTGTAGCAGATTGAGTAATCATTTGATCCAATTTTATCTCACCAAACATCAAAGGGGATGGTAGGAGATTCCAAATGGAGTTCTTGCATCGAGAAAAGGATCAAACAAAGTAAAAAATAAAATAAAATAAACAGGAAGTTTTTCAGGGGCAACTTCAGATTTACATATTCCCTCATTATCTTGTTTTTTTTTTTAAATTTGTTTGTCATTAAATGCATGCCGAGTCATTTATTAATCTCCATTGTTATTGTCCTGCATTAATCATTGTTAAATGCTCTATTGTTACTCATTAAGTTACCTGTAGCATTGAAGTGGTGTAAATTTATATAAAATCAAACGAACTCATTAATTTGCACAATTGTGCGCACATGAAAAAGATCTATATTATTCATTCCATTTCTCTCATTTGGAAAACCTACCATTTAATGTGTCGATAAATAGTTTTATCCTGCAAGTTTTAATGCATTATACTTATTATTAGTTACTCATGATGGAACACATATGTGATCCATCCTTGCAGGATGTGTTAGAGCAGAGCCAGGGAGAGTTGCCCCCTTATGCTAGGGGGACTGTTTCTGTCAGCCAATCTGCACCGATCTTACCTGACAAGAAAAATGAGCCATCTGAAGGAATCAAACAAATTCGTGCTTCATCTCCAAGGAAACTCCATACTTATGCTCTGCCTACTCCACTGGATGCTAAGAGCTCCCCTTTCCTTGGTTCTCGCAATTCTCTTTCTGAAACTATACGAGATAATAATGGTGGTTGGCCCAAACAGTTGTGGCATTCCTCTCCATTGGAACCGAGTAAGCCTCCAAAAGATTTAAAAGATGAACTATCTATCCCCATAAAGTTAACTACTTCACACTCTGTGCTCAAAGAGAGTAACATTAACAGTGGTTCGATCAAATTGCCCCCTCCTTTGGCTGAGGGGTGTTGAGATTGCAGTCAAATTCTCAGAGTGGAGCTTCCGATAACAAATCTATTAAAAGACAAGCTTTTTCTGGTCCGCTGATGGGTAAATCTTGGACAAACAATCCAAGATTACCTGCAAATGAGTATATTCGGTCAGCAGATTATCCTTCTGGACCTTCTTTAGCTCGAGGACACGTACAATCAGCTCAGCTATCCGTGTCCCCACGATTGTCCCCATCCGCCTCTCCCCTTCCAATTTTATCGCCAAAAATTAATGAACTTCATGAGCTTCCCAGACCTCCCATACCTTACGCAAATCCTACAAAGCCTTCTTCCAGTTTGGTTGGTCATTCAGGGCCATTGTTACCGAGAAGTCAAGGGCTTTATGCTACAAACCGAATGTTATCGAATACAGCATCACCACTGCCAACGCCGCCTCCGGTCATGGCTCGTAGTTTTTCTATACCCTCTAATGGCCAAAGATCAGGTACTTTGACAGTGTCTACTTCTCTTGAGGCTATTCACAATCCAGAGGTGCGTGGAGAATCTTCTTCCCCGCCGCTCACAAGAATGTCTCTCTCAAATACACAGCCATTTCCAAAGGGTTCAGGATTAGTTGCTCAAGGTACCAAGTTGAAAGTGTAGAATTCATTTTTTATTTTTAAATTTCATTTCATTATCTTGCATGCAATGTTTTTCAATTAGTTATAAGGCTTCCTGATTTCTGTACTAAAAAGTCTTCATATTCAAAATATAAGACGAGAGTTTCCAAATCAGTCTTGTGATAGGGCCAGTATTAAGTTTGACACAAAGTCTTGAAACTGAGAATTTTGATTTCAGTTCTAGCCATGTTTATATTGAGATGAAAATGATCAATTTAGAGTCATTTTCAACATGATTTGGACCAAATCTGTTAATTAAAAAATATTTCATAGATTTCTAAATGTCTTTGTAAGTCAATTTTAAGGAGATGTTTAGGGTTTCAAGAGGGAATTAGATTCATCCAATTTAAGAACTTTTGATGCACCTTAAGGGCTTTTAGTTGAAGGAGAATAGTTTGGTTTCTCCAAGGATTCTTTGATAAATTCCAACAAAAAAAAAGAAGGAAGATTTACATTCATTCCACATAATTCTTATACATTTACCTATATAGCTATGCACTTAAATTTTGATATTTATATAACACTTTGCTTGAAAATGTATATTTTATTTTAAAAAATGTAAATGGTGATGGTATTTTTTTATCCAATAATTAAGATGGTGGTGTTTTATATCTAAAAAATTAAAATTTAGATATTATACATGTAAATATAGGAAATTTGAATGCTTTATAATTGTGGAAAAGGCATTTTTCTTAATCAGTTTTTAATTTATTTTATTGGGCAGTTGCAGGCCCTCTGTAATAATAGCTAAGCATTTCATGTCCAGAGGAAGCAGCAGTGGATGCAGCAAAAATTAATTGCGGTTTGGTGTACATAGTATCAGTAATCTGTGCATTCTTCGATTTCCCATAAAAATTGTTTCTTTGTTCTACAAATACCCCCAATCAAATGCTTTGTTATTTATTACTTTTGGTTCCTTAATTCTTCCTCCTACGCATTGGTTTTCCTTAGCAGATTAATTAAATGTGAAAATTATGCGGCTTAAAAATGTTTTTTTTTTTATAATTTTTCTCTCTTATTTCTCTGCTCATAGATATATCTCTGGGTGGGTCTGATTGGTTGCTTGTATTCCATATTTTTTTTGTATCTTGAAATTACATTATATTAAGTTTATGCAATAAATTTTATTTCCTCGGTTGTCTTGGCTGTAAAATATATCCAATATTATTGATTTTAATGTTAGAAATAGTATTTTTTTTTAAATAAATAAAAAAGTATAAACTAATCATAAAATATATAAAATGAAAAAAGAGCCTTAAAGAATGCTAATATATATAATTTTAGAAATTAGAAATCTAAATACAGAAGAACAATGAAATATGATGTAAAATTTTTTTTATATTGAAGTATATTTTACATTAATATTGTTTAATAAACTGGCTCACAAGCTGTAGAATCCAGTAGTGATTACCTTAAATTAAACTCCTAAGCTATTTATCGAGAAAGAACCAAATCTTAGCTCATTCAAGTAATGTTTATACAAACAAATAAATTTTTTATACTTATATTAATCTCTCTCTCTCTCTCTCTCTCTCTCTCTCTCTCTCTCTATATATATATAAGTTTAAAATCTCAACTAATTAAGTACTTTTATAGGTTAATAAATGGGTCGAGTTTTGCTTCGGGTCGGGTCAAATTCAAATGAGATACTGGAACCCAATTCACTAATCCGAATTGACAGGCAGTGTAGTTCCACAGAAAAACAGAAGCACACAAGTATTTTGAGAGGATAAGAAGCCATCACTCATAATTTAAATCACATTATCCTTCTCGTGCAACATAACTTAAGAAAGCGAAGGATGTCTGTTGTATAAAAAACAATCTCTGCAATATTTTTTTCCTTCAAATAAAAAGATGTAAAAGGCCAACCTGTAGACCGTTAGCCAGAGCACAGTTTCTCCAAGGCTGCATTCTCATCACCCTTAACAGCCTCCAATACACTGCGGACAATGTCTTCAGGAAAACCCATTTCAACCAGCTTATTCACCTGCGTCCGTACTAAAATAAGCTCGAGAGCAATAATAAAAGGTGAAGGAGACGAGTCTATATATACCTTCTCATCTATTCCAACAGAAGCAATTTTGGCAAAGGTCTCAGTCCAGAGGCGAGCTGTGCCCACAAATTTCTGGTAATCACGCAGGTACTGCAAGAAACAGAGGGTGCTAAGGAAATGCAAAGAATGACAGTAAAAATCACATCAAATTTGTGATTCAACACTCAACATTTCACACACACACTCTCTCTCTCTATATATATATATAAAGAGAGAGAGAAAGAGAGAGAAAGAGAGAGAGAACCTGTTGAGCAACCACAGCGTCCTGAGGATCATCAGGGGCGGGAGTTGAAAGCAAAGCTTGGAGTGATAGTAATGCTGTTTTCAAAGTGAGGGCGGGGCTCCATTGGTCTTTCAAAATGTCTAAACAAATTGCCCCATTTTGGCTGCTGATGTTTGGATGCCTATAAGAAAAAAAAAACTTAAGGAGATTTTTCATTTAAAGAATACTGAATATAAACTGGAATGGAATATGGATTTTTCTTTATTTTTTGGGGACAAGGTAGAAAAAGAGATCCAAGTAATCTATTGCTAAGCTACAAGAAAGCCCGTAAGATACAGCAGAGCACTTTAAAGCGAAGTAGTTAACATGATGATGAGTGAAAAACAGAAACCCGGCTACTTTATAAGTAAAAAGACGACCAATCACTTTATTTTTCATACCAGAGAAGGTGTTTGAAATCTCAAATTGCATGTTATCTTCAACATAGAAATATATATATGAAGTTTACATTGAGCATCATTACATAGAAAATTTGGATCAGGATGAATCTCAAAACTGTGAAATTTACTTTGAGATGAGTGCAATATAAATTTTGATTGATGAAATGTAGCACATATCAAAATAAATCTTTAAGACAAAATTTGTTCCCTCAATTAGTTATATAAGCATTCACACTTCCATATTGACTCAGCCGTGCGTTTTTCAAACAAATAAGAAACCGTAGGTTTGAATTACCTCTTCGTAGTGAAGCTGTCATCCCATACCTGCTGCATATCTTAACTGTAGCACAATATAATTTGGGCCCTTTCTATTTTTTGTGTTTTTTAAAGTTTTTTTAAGGTTCAACTTCTAGAGCTTCACCTGAGTTGGGCTAAGTTTCTACTTAGTTGAATGGAGAGATTGTTGGAGGTCATGGAAATGATCCTGCTATTGTTATGAGGCTGACTCTAGGTGTGAAGTCAACTATGTCAAGTAAAAGAATTGCAAAGTTATCTAGTTACCTCATAGGATACAACTTGTTAAAAACATCATCATGGCAACGTTCTTATTTTTCTATCATCCATTCTCTATCCTAAAATCTATGCTAACAAAGCTTGGCTCTATCTGACAGTAATTAGAGCAAATTGGTTGAATAATTCCTTCCAATATTTAGTATTTGTACAATTCTAGAAGAACTTCTAATAGAAAACATACAAAATCAAATAAATAATAATTACAAAATAATTACAAAAATCTATGAATTGATGAAATGGTAAAATAATAATTATAGAATAATTACAATAGTTCACATAATACAATTGCTAAAATCAATATCATTGCTATGTTTTTATCTTGTTGTATGCTAAAGAAGATCGATTCTATCTGACAAGAATTCAAGAGAAATGATTGAGTATTTCATTCTAAAGTATTTGAACAATCCTAAGAAAACTTCTAATAGAAATATATAAAATCAAAAATAATAATTATAAAATAATTAATAATATAAAATAATTACAATAGTTTACAGATTGATGAGATAGCAATAATAATTCCACAAATCACAGAGATGGTACTAAGTGAATAAAAAATGTTGAGGACAATTGGCCCAGTGGAACATTAATGGAGAAAAAATTAGATGGAGACTAATTTTTTCACCCTAGTTTTTTATGTGCCTTTTAAGTGGCCTAGTTTTTTTCTTCCTTTTAAAAATTGAAATTTAATCATGATCAGTTTAGATAGTTCTCTCCATTCAACCAATATACTAAGCGGATGTATTGCAACTCTCCTGTAAGATTTATATTGCATTTGTCAATTCCAAGAGAACCAAAGACCAAGAATATGTGGGTTTTGTTATTGTCAATAGAGAGAAAGTGATTGAGTAATGAAGGCCATATGATTGTGATATGCAACAATGAATGCTGTTGCAATGAAAATATAAGAAACTTACCAAAAACTAGGATTCTGATACCATGATAAAAATTGAGGAGATTGACTAAGCATTTCATTCCACATCAGTGTAAGTATTTATACAATCATTGAAGAGCTTCTAGTAGAAAGCAGAAAAATTTATAATAGTCCATAAAATGATGAGATGACAATATAATAATTATAAAATAATTACAATAGCTCAAGGATTGACAAGATGGCACTAATCCAATAGATCACAGAAGTGACATGAAGTGAATAAAAAAAGGTGAGAGAGACGACTGCTAGGCTTAGAAAAACATTTAAGGAGATGGAATTAATTGAGGTGGGTTTGATGATGCTTAATTTTTGTACATTATCTACAATAAGTTAATATCTTATTTGAGTATCTTAAAAGAGATTTCATCTAATTTGCATTGGAGAGCTATGTATTTGCCAAAAGCTATGGGAGACGCCTTGATATCTCACATTTGAAAAAGCTAAACTTGGCTTATAAATCAAATTTGCAAGAAAAATCACTCAAACAAAATGGCATTGGTCAAGTGGTTGTCTAGCAAGCATTTTCTAGAATTTCTTAAGGCTTGCTAACTACTTATATGAGCTGAGCTAATGGAGATTTATTCTTGTTATTACAATTAAGCAACAAATATCACACCTGAGTGGATATCGAAGGCACTTCAGCTAATTTCCCGATTCTTATATCGAAAGGAATAGTCTTTAGAATAAATTTGAAAAACAATGAATACTGAGTACCCCTTAAAAGTTGGCCGCTGCCTTAGAGAACATCAAAGATAGCCATTGGTTCATTCCTTTAATAACTATAGGTATTCACATAGCTTCAAAAAATATTTTACCCACCATATCACTCATGCCGACCCCACTTAGTGGGATAAAGGCTTGTTGTTGTTGTTGTATATCACCCATGCCCAAAAAAATTCAAATATAATAGATTCTCGAATCTTCACTTTCAATGTTAATACAAAAACTCACTTCATTCGTCATGCCATAAAGTAGTGGAGAAATTTTATTTGGCTAAAAAGACCAAGCTTTAATCAAAACTTCTTCTTTGGCAAACAATTCATGCACACTTCTTATTCATCCACTTCAAAGTCCCATACAAATTTAAATATATGAATCATCCCTTTGTGCTTATTCATGATTACCAAAAGAGAACCTTTACGAAGTTTTCTTCCCATCATCAAGATAGCAATACCACATGTAACATTTGGTTGCAGAGGAACAATCATCAATAATGTGCCTAAAGTACAATTATTGCTAAAGCTTCAATCTCAATACCAGACTTCGCTTGGCAAGCTTACTTCTCTTGCTTCAAAAAAATTCCTCAGAATTAAACCATTTCAAAGTTTTGATCACTACAAAACTAATTTTCTATGTATTTTTTCTCTCATATGTATTGTATTTTTCCTTTTTAACTAATAAATTGGGCTAGCCCTCAATCTTTAATTACAAAAATCAATTAACTAAATAAAAATTTTATTTTATTCAGAATCTTGTATTCCCTATTCAAATTAAGCTACTTGTCCCACTAATAGAATGAACTTGCCAACCAACATCATTTCATGCTCATGTAAAAGCAATGATGTGAAAATCGGACCGGACCAGTTCAACCGTGAACCAGTCATAAAGCCGGTCCGATCACCCGGAAAATCGAATTCGCATTGAACCGATGTAAACCGGAGAGATTAATTCGACCGTTGAACCAGCAAATTGCCCGGTTTTAAAGAACCGGCCGGTTCAATAAATTCTCACTTAATCACTATTTTATATTATTTAATCAAATAATTAATAGTAATTTTTAATTATTTTTATAAATTTTAAAATCTTATTTTATTAATATGAATGTAACTAAATTATTTTATGATATAACCACCATGCAACCACTCAAATAGTTTACAAGGTTACCCTTTGGGGGTTTTTTTTATATATAAAGAGTACAACATCTATTCCTCTTTATGTCTGACGAGTAATAATAAGAACTATATTTTAATTTTGAGAATAGTAAAGAACATTGAGATATAAGAATATAAGAAAAACATTTGAATTTTTAACTTTATATTTTTATTACAAAATAATATTTTATAATATAAAAAGTTATTTTAAAATACATTTTTTATAATAATAATTTATATACTATATTTTTTATGATAGCTATATTTTATAAAGTTTTAAAAATAATTTTTATATTTAAAATTTTATATTTTTATTACAAAATATAATTTCTATAATAATATTTACATGTTAGATATATTTTACAAAGTTTTAAAAATAATTTTTATATTTTAAATTATATAATTTTAATTCAAACTATAATTTTTTTAAATTATATTTTATACTAATTTTCATAAACTTATATAATAAATTTTTTGATATATTTAATACACTAATCTAAATTTATAATACACAATAATTATAACTAAATGAGCTTTATATCAACCTTTAAAATTAATAATTACAAGTAATATTATTTATGTATTTCTATTTATTTTTATTATATATTTAATATATATTTAAATTATTCTATCATTTAATTAGATATATATTTACGTCATCCAGTTCTAAATACTTCACTTTACTTTAAAATTTTACTTTGCACTATGCCAAACACATAAAAAGTTAAAATACACTAAATTTACTTTACTTCACTTTACCTTCAAAATAAACAACCCCTTAGTATTATTTCTTTCCTTACATTTTGAATTTCGTTCTAATTGCATGTGGTAGGGCTTGGTTTGAGTCACCATCTATTCAAGGCTAAAATACAAAGTGACTATGTTGCTCAAATCCACATAATAAAATAACCTCATAGTGCCCAAATTAGACTATCAAATGTGAGATATTACCATTAGTTCATGATGAGATGATTAGGGGTGTCAATATTAAGATCTAACACGATAACACTATTCAAATTTATCACAAAAATCTTGGATTTTGTTCAACCCATTCAAGATTTAGTTTGAGTTTAGCATAACGCTTAAAACTTAAAAAAATGAAGTGATGTGGACAAATCTTATTATCATGTTCATTTTGAGCTAACACTAACCCGACATGACTTGATTATTCTTTGAGTCGGTTCTACTGAGATAATACTAACAATTTTCATGAAGATGAACTAATGGAGGCCAAAATGGTGGTCAAGGTTATCCTTATGCAACTAGGTCATAAAATTAACAACAGGTAAACAAATTTTCTAGTTTGATAAACTAAAGGGATTATAAGGAAGTAGGCTTTTATGCCACAAAATTTTTTTTAAAACACTATTGTGTCATATGTAAATTAATCTTCGTTAATATTGTAGACCTTGATAATATGGTAAAAATGATATTGTTTTTAATTCTATATGCACTATGTACCACAAATAGTTAAATTTCTAAACATCAAATACTTTTCTTTCAATAATTCAATACAACTGTGTATTTTTTAAAATCTTTTCATTAAAGGTTGCTTCATTAGAATATGGGATATATTTAGAAAATTGTGTACAACTTCTAAAATTAATTTTAATAAGAATATGCCTCGTGTTGGCTAAATAGTGACTAGCTAGGCACAAGTGATATAATATTTTCATGAATAAAAGCATTATAATACATGTCATGATAGAAGTCAAAGAAGTTTCTAAGTCATGGATTTTCCCTTTATTTCTTTTCTAGTAATTATTTTCAATAGTATTACACAATTTGTTTATGTAGCAATTTACTTTTGACAGTAGAAAAATAAAGGTAGCAACTAACAAATTATATTCAATAAAACTTACGCACATTTATGTTCCTAGAGCTATTCTTTTTCATTCCAATTTTGCAGTTTTCTACTAAGCATATGATGAGTTTTATAACATTCTTATTTCTCTAGAATAATTAGGCTATAAGTAAGAAATGATTACATCAAATAAATAATGTGATAATATAATTTATCAAGAAATATCATCATAGCACTTATTAAAAATGATGATGATAACAATAAATACAATGATATCTTATCATCATCAAAAAGATCAAGCTTATCCCAAGTATTTGGAGTCATTTAAAGAGGGAATATCTAGCACATGAGTCTTTCATTTAATGGGAGATTTATGTAAAATAAAACTTAGAGATTTAGAAATATATAATGAAGGGTAGAGATGTACTAATAATAAGAGAAAATAAATTTGTTGTTGAAGGGTAAGAAAGAAAAGGAGGAGATCAAAGATCATGCAACTAAAAATTCTTAGAAAAAACAACCAAAAATAGAGTTACACCTCATGTACAACTCAAATGAATGAATCCATGTGGATGCATGAGTCAACACCTCAGATAATTGGTAGAAGGCTAATGATGATGATTTTGATTTCTAAGTTTTATAAATAGACTCTGTCTCACATGGAAGGCATGATAAATTTACCTAATTACCTTAATAAAGAAACTAATTAAAAGGTCAACCTAGAGAATAACTCCTTAGGTAGCTCTCAACAAAAATTGATAGATGAAGATTCAAAGTTTGACCTCAATTAAATGGGATTCAGCTAATGATGATGATTTTAAATGTTATCAATATACTCTAGGTCGCATGCAAGGTATGTCTATAATTTACTTAATTATCTTATAGATGCAACAAAAAAAATAAGAAAGTCAAACATCTCCTATATTTAAGATTCTTAAAATGAGTGAATTATAGCAAGGAAGGCTCTACGTTCAAATAAACGAATCCACACTAAAAATATGTTAGATAAAAGATATAGGATTATGATTGGAATATCTAGAATGCAGATGTTAAAATCAACAGCTTGAGTAATTTACTTAATGCAACGTCAACCATATAAATAAATTGTTTGTTGTATTTCTATTCTTCATTAATTTTGTTGAATATTCCCCAATAACTCAAATCTATCTTTCTAATAGTTTTATATCAGCATGTATACAACATGGTAACTATGAAACCAACATATTCTTAAAGAATTGAAGACAAATATGAGACTCTTAATAAGCATGTGTACTTCTTAGCTTTTAATCTTGTAGAGTTAATCTAATCAAACCGATTCCTCTCCCACAAATATGCAAAAACATTAAAGCTCTAAGCTTGTCTTGCCTTCATTTCCTATGTATCATGTCTATCTTCGCTGTATTCACAAGAGATTCCCCCATTACTCTTTGTATCCCTCACCAACTTGTTACTCATATTCGCAAAAGCACAACCTCAACTCATTGCCAATCGCCTTCGCCAATGCCCGACACCGACTGACCTCTCGTCTTGTTTTATTTTGCTTTGTCATTTTACTCATTTTATATATTTAAGTCAATTATATTTTAGAGTTAGAAAATAAGTCATATGGTTTTAAAGTTGGGATTTTTAAAATGCATTTCAATTTCTTTTACTTATATTTGATTTATTAATTATATTTTCTATTTATGAATATTAAAAGTATAAAATTCATAGAACTTACTCATCACCTATTGATAGGTAAAATGCCCCATCTTTTAAAACATTGGGTTAGGACAATAAAGTAATTCTTAAAATAATTGATTGAAAAGTCAAAGGTTCCCATACCAGACTTTTGTGATAAATTGCATCTTTGGAGGCTCAAAAGGATAGTCACCTGTCAAAATAAAGAACAAATTCAACTCCCAATTGCATCATTTTTTTTATTAATTCATCACAAGAATATGGTCAGTGAATAAAAAAAAATCTATTTTTTATTAACAATCAGCTAAAATGAAATGATTCATCTACCAAGGACAAGAATAAACGTACATCCAAAAATCAACATAAGTGAATAGTTAAAATTAATCACAAAGGCAGAATAGTGAAGAAGAAAAACTCCAATGATTCAATTGAATTTTTTTTGCTTCATGTGTGAAACTTGAATCCATAAGAAGATACTAACATTTTTAAATCCAAAGTCAAAATGCAACGAGAATACATATAGATCTATAAAATAGTGTGTTTAAACCCACAATGATGTTACCAGCTTCAATCTTACTTCAAGCTAAGCCATTGGTTCATTGACATCTCATTGTTATGCCATATAATAAAGAGAAGCCATATCTTTAGTTAGATAATATCTATATATATAAAAAGTTATAAATGACCATTATTTCCAAATTTAATGAAATCTAGATGTTAATTAAAATTGGACAAGATTTAGAAATGTCCAAAAATCCAGAAATTACAATATTTATAATCCAAAAAAAAGACAATAGCATCTTTAAATACTATACCATGACCAAGCATACAGTATTTCACATATATATCATTGATATCTAAATAACATTAGAAGAGGACGAACGAGCAAGATGAATTGAGATTGATGTAAAAGAAATATAAAATTTTTTTTTAAAAAAACAACATAGTGGCCTTCTTGCAAATGCTGTTGTCTAATATTAGTCAGAAATGCCAACTTTAATGAAAAATCGTGTGAGACAGACCTCCTGCTAGTATTGTTACTTCATGAGGTTTTGTTCTAATGGTAGTTTTCAGCACCATAACAGGATTTTTATCTCCAGGCTAAGCAACCTTGTGGTATAGAAATCTTTCCACGTTTTCTATCAATTACAGTATAATCAACAAATCCAATGGCAAAAACAGAATCATATTCCGACCACAAGGAATTCAATTATAAAGACTGCCAAAATCAATCTTTCCATTCTATTTAACAAGTAAACCATGACATTTCTACAAAAATAACTTGAAACATAAGCAAAACGATATGATGAAGCATTAGAACTTCTAGATCAATTTACAAGCTAAGCTTGAAGACAAGTAAAGATAAAAGAATCCCTCCTACTGCCGAAAGGGTAAAACCACGCCAATCAACATATAAAGTAATAAAAGAAAAAGCTGAATCATGAAAAAAAAAAAGTAAAGGGCGAAAGGATTGGATGTCGATGACAACTGTTTTCCTTAGGGCAAACAATTTGTCACTGCAATCCTTTTACAAAAGTCGCGAAGCGTACTGGGCAAGTGGATGTCGATGACGAAGGTCCCGCCCTCGTAGGGCGTGCCAAGGGGACCAGTGATGGTTCCACAGAGGTGGGTGAGATTGGCGCCATCGTGCAGGTCGATGCGCACGCCGGAGATTGCCGTGTCCCGGTTGCACTCCAACAGTTCCTTTTGCACCCTCGACGTGTCCAACATCCTCCCTTCCTCTCTCTCTCTCTCTCTCTCAAGGTTGCACTCGAGCAGCTCTTTCTACACCCTCTACGTGTTCCAAACCGGTCGCTGGCTAGGTAGATGAGGATCAAATGGCGGAAAACTTGAGCGGCGTTCTAAGAATCTTCTTTTCCTCCTCACTTCCCACTACCTTCCCTCCTTCGCTTCCTGGTATAAAAAGAGAGATGCGAAAGAGGGGAAAGAAATATGTAGTGGTGGCACATCGAAAACACACAATTTTGAGGACGACGACGAGGGAACAAAAAAAGGCAGACGGCCGACCAAGATCAAGCTGTTCCTGTTTCCTTCTAAAAGTAGGTATGATGTAGATTTACAAACATACCCTTCAAATTTATGTATTTATTTTTTTAAAAACTTAAATTTTTATATTTATTTATAGAGTATTTTATCTTCAAAATGACATCATTATATTTGCATAAAATATAAACATATAAGAATTTAATGATATGCATATAAATTAAAAAAATAATGCAACTAATACTTGTGAGTTCAAGAATATTTTTCAATCCTAAAGTATTCTCTCTTATTTATTTATTTATTTATTTTTCTATAATAATGAGCGATAAATTATGTGTTGATGCGAAGAGCATGTGACCATGTTTCCAAAACATTACACCATAATAAAAGATGGAAGAAGGATTGCAAGCTTGAGCATATATTTATGTTGATATCTAAGTTTATCTCAAATGGATGTGATGAGACAGGTATATGATGTGATTCATTGTCACATATAATTTTTTGTTAAGAATTTACTTGATGATATTTGTACAAACATATATAAATGATTGTTGACTTGTGTATGTCAATTCGAGTCGGTTCGTAAGGCAGATAGATCGATTTGATCGATATATAAATCGAGCACAAATACTTGACATCGCCGAATTTGGTCAAAATGATATTTGATCGATGAACGAACTTTCTCATCGTGTTCAGAACGTTGAAATTAATCAGAATATACATATTTCACAATTCGATGGTCGGCCGTCAATAAAAGAAATCGATTTGTGTTGCCACATATATAGTCGAAGCTGCGGCCGCCACGCCGTTGAAATTGTTCACGTCGTTAGCGTCAAATGTCGAAACCTATCAAATGGGGCATTCGTCTTTCATTCAGACAGTCTGCGAATATCGAGCGATTGGAAGCGATAATGCGTAAATTTGAACTGAAATTGATTCTGATTCGACACTGACTTGAACCAAACGATCTCTGATCGTGAAATGGACTTTGCCGTTGCGTTGAAATATTAGAATAACTTATAATTAATATATATATATATATATATTATATACTCATTAACAGCTCGATACTCTCGTTTTGCGCTGCACAGGTATGCCTCGGTAAGAAGCCAACCGAAGCACTCATTTGTCCATTTTTGGCAACAAGCACACACAAACGAAGTAGCATCCCGTTCTGCTCCCGTCTTCGTCCGACCGAGCAGCAGCCGAGGTGTAAGCCGAGCAGCTAAAGGGGAATCCCTCTCTCCCGTCCGTCTCCTCTACAGCAGACGAGTAAGCTACTCCGGCTTCTAGCATCAGCCGAACGAGCCGTTCTTCAATCGCATGAGCTTCTCCTCTCCCGCTCCGACCCAAATTCACAGAAGCTAGGACGGGTGCTCGATAAGGAAGGCGACGACGGGACCGATGGCGTGTAAAGGAGAAGAGTAGTTCGTGAGAGAATTGACATAAAAAAAAAAATGAGACCTTGAGATCTCAGATAAATATTGCAACCAAACAGCTCTCAAAGAAGTTTTGGGAAGAGGGTAGTTGATATTTATTTTAGCAAATCTCAACTATGGAGAAGACAACATCGCTTCTTTTTGTCGGCACTCGTTTTGATCGAAAACTTTTTGCTAAAGACGTCGCTAGATTCAAGGCAAATGAGGAGCAAGAAGATCGTCAGGAGGCTGAATACAAGAAATATCAGTTGATTGAGTTGGCCGGAAGTAAGAAACAGAAGAAGAGGAAGCGGAAAGACTTAGAAGTTGTGGAGGGCTTTAATGTTTTCAAGAAGTCAAGTCCCTCAAAACCAGAGATGTAACAGCAACGTTGGAAGATGATTCTGTGTTACATAGAAAGGAAACAGAGAAGCAGATCGAGTTGGATTCTCTTTTCCATAAGAAATATGGGATTCGCATTTCAAGATATAGCGTTCCATCTCCACTTTGGAAATTTGATGAATTGAAATCAAGGTTTGGCTGCAAATCACATCTATTGCGTAATTTTTATGAACTGTGATTTAAAAATCCAAATCTAGAAAGACAAGCCATTCCAATACTACTATCGGGATGTGAGTGTTTTGCTTGTGCACCAACTGGATCAGGGAAGACTCTGGCTTTTCTGATCCCGATGCTTATGAAATTAAGCCAGGATGTAAAGGTGTCAAAGGATGTGATTATTTGTCCCAAGAGAATTACTGTACAAACTTACTAGTGGAAAGTTTCACATCAAACTTATGACTAAGGAGCTGTCTAGATGCGGCGATTTTGAGAAAATACCCTTTGATATTCTTGTATCAACTCCACTTCGTCTTGATTTTGCTGTGCGTGAAAGAAAGTTTGATTTAAGTAGGGTGGAATATCTTATCTTAGATGGATCAGATAAATTATTTGAACTTGGTGTTGTAGAGCAAATAGATTCCATAATTAAAGCTTGTTCAAATCCTTCAATAGTTCGATCTTTGTCCAGTGCAACCTTGCCAGATTCAGTAGAGGAGCTTGCACGTACAATAATGCATGATGCAATCAGAGTTATTGTGGGAAGAAAAAAAATTTCTGCTTCAGCATTAGTCAAGCAAAAAAAAAAAAAAAAAAAACAATTACTTGCTGGAAGTGAAAAAGAAAAACTTCTTGCACGATTAATTTTTGCAAAGCATGATGAAACCAGGATGCTTTTATATAGGTTTGAAGGCCTATGTGACGCTTTTCATAAGCGCGTAGGTGCAAGAAATCATTTCACTGGTGTCAAGACTCTTACGTGATTTTATGCATGGTTAGAATAGTACTCTCGATGTAGCCCCTAACACGGGGATGACACCGGGAGACCTCCGAATTTCATTCCAAATACCTGTATATATATTTGCTTTGTATACTAAATTCTGCTCTTGCTTTAATATAATTACATATTTAAATATAAGTATCATGTGTTTTAGCATGGAAAGAAAATCAAGATGCTTATACACAAGTTTGAAGCGACGCTTCATAGGTCTGAAAGAAAATCACTCACCCGTGCCAGACACCTATCATACACGCTTTCCATGAGCATGATGGGAAGACCTCAATACTCCCGATATAACCACTACACGGGGATGATGCCGGGAGGCTATTGAATTTCATCCCAAACACAAATGTTGAAGGTCTATGCACACTTTCTTAAGCGTGGTGGATTTAAGACTTTAAGCGCGGTCGCAAAACTATATCTTTCTTAAGCATGGTAGAAACTAGACTCCGGCGACCCTCATGTGGGGGACGAGTTTCTGAAATTTCATCAAAATAGATTAATAATTAATGAAAATGAAATAGTTAAAGAAGAATCTTTGAAGCTTAAACGAGTAATAAGATCAATAATTGAACTAAGTCTAATATACTAAGCTCTTGAGATAAGATTGGACTTTCAATTATCTGATTAATAATAGTTCACAACAAATTAAATGTTCTAATGCAAACAAATGAATATTAATCTAAATAATTGGAGTTGAAACTTCACGCGTCACCAGATTAGCACGTGTCGTAGCAGCGTTAATTAATGCTTCAATTGAACCCTTACACATATTATGAAGTAGAATTAAAACTCAAATTCAATGCCTTAAAATTATGCAAGTATTCTTAAATAACCCGCAAGGGTCCCGACACTACGCTAAATGCTTAAACTTAGTGTTTGAGGATGTTGCGCGAGTTGATTACCGGTTGGGTCTTAGGATCGGGTTGGGTTAACAAAACTTAAAAAATCTAATGATGTTCTTATAATATTTTCAACTTAATAAAATATTTGAGGAGTTAATTCTGTCATATAATAGTAGATCTGATCCTCTATTATTATATTAATAGAGACTACAGGACCTGAAATAATAAATTAAATGATTAAACAATATATAAACCCCGATAAGGGCTGTGTTGAATGGTGATTTCAACCGGATGAGATACTTCTATCAAAATGTGATTCTAATTTCAAATCAAATTAACTCAAATTAAATATCAATCTAAATGTAAAATCTAATATATCACTAAATTATTAATGATTAAGTGAAATTTATCAATCTAAAAACATAAAGCTCAAATTCACCTGCTTTCAGAATCGGGATGTGACAAATTAAGAAAACCTAAACAAAGGAAATAATGTCAAATCAAGACATAATTATATTTACTTTCAATCAATCTCACGCTAAAAGATGTGACTGTCCTCGACAAGACGATTTGGCCAAGAGGCCCACGATGACGCGTTACAGAGTCCTCCGACGTGATGCCGCCAAAATGCCATCATTATATTACGGCCACGATCAGAATAGATGCTACCCAATGACTCGCCTCTAAGTTGTGAACCATGGATATACCGATAGTAAAGAGCACTCTAGCGTAGACTTAAACTTGTCTCCTTAGATAAACATTACCTCCTACAAGGTTTTCTTGGACGACGCAACCCATGACTGCAGACAAGGATCCTTCGGTCAGTTTGGGTCGACTACCTCCGCTGACTAAGTAGACTAGGGACCACGATAGTCCGGGATGACGAAACCATGGGATATTGATTAGGCGCGTCATCGTTTCCCCAACCATCCGCTTTAAGCTAATAATGATGAATTTTATAAATCTAAAATTCAAAACCCCACATCAATATATACGCTATGATTTAGATCCTTAATCGAAATTTCTCTCAAAGATTGAGAGTAATTAATTATAGATGCTTTTTATAGAAACCGAACTAGATCTAAAATCCTCACAAAATGAGGAAGAAATCCTGTATCTTACTATTCCATCTATCTTACGAAAATTACACCGATACTTTAATCACTCTTAATCGAGAGGTCGGCGAATGAATTTGAACAATGATGTATGATGACACAAGAAAGTTGCTTATAATCAGAGCTCAAATGTGAGAGCTTCTTGAAACCTCAGAAGCGTAAAGAAGTTCTGAATCCGTCATGCTTTCTCTTTTCTTTCAGATAGAATTGCGCTTTCAACTGATTTGACGATGAGTATAATTTATCAAGTGCTGAGAATTTTATTTCTAGATGCTAGATCTTCGTCAGATTCTCAAAAAATTATCCAACACACAAGGTGATATGAACACGGTTATACGTAAAACCCATGGAAACCACGCCTCGCCCGCTTGTAGAACTTTCACTATGCTGCTCAAAAGATAGCTATCATTTCGTAGTTCTGAGAAGAAGGCGTGTGAGCTAAACAATATTCCGAGTGTCATACATCCATCCAACTCCAACCCAAGGAGAAGTTTCCTAAAAGCCGCGCAGAATCGATCTTCGTGAGCAACCCTTAATCTTCTGGAGAAAGGAGGTAACCTTTTCTACCCCTGGGTGATCTCCTGGGCGAAGCTCGATCTTCGACTGCACTCACTGTGGTGGCATGGTGGAGATCTTGCCAAGGTCGACCGTGGTTCTCGAGTCTCCTGGTCTTTAAATCGATTTGGCCCCTAAGGTGAGAAATGAAGTTTCATTTATAGATTTTCTGAGCGCCGTGTGTAATATGCGGAAAACTCCAACCACCCCATCTGACTACATCCCCGATCGACAGATTTGACGATCCGCCTTAATGATGCCTTTAATCGATTGGGTAGATTCGCTGGATTTGTCTCGACAGCCGCCGACCACTATAAATATGCCGGCTGACCATTCATGATCGTGATCCATTTTCATGCTCGATACTGACCGGATGCTGATCGACTACGCTGATGTTAAGCATGCTGCTCCCATCGACGGCCATTGACTGTAGAAACGGGTGATTAGATCAAGATTTCAAAACGCCAGATTCGCTGAATTTATTAATTTTCTCGGCGAGACAATACTTTATATATATATTATGGGCTTTCTCTTTATCTCGACTTCTTCCTTCCCTTCAGAAACAAATTGCAGAAGAAACGTCAGGAAAACAATAGGGGAGGGGAGAAGAATTACTATTGTTGTTATCATGTTTCAGGGATGCAGGTTTTTTTTTCATTGGTCCAAAAAGTGAATTATGCTATGCTCCTCAATTAATGACAGATTGATTATGGTCATTGCTAGTGAATATGAACTATGGTATGTTGGTTGATTAATCAATGAGCACAGTCAGATAAATGAAGTGTTTAAAGCAAATCTAGTAAAGGTCAAAGATGAAATCTATTCATTCTAGTTAAATACCTGGGAATATCCCAAAAAATTAAGAAGTCCAAAATAATTGCGTACAAGAAACTGAAGTAAGAATGGTTGCTAACTCATCTAACATATGATCCATGAAAGAAAAGGGGAAATGATCCATCCTTGTGGTTTTATTTAGCTTCTTGTAGTTAATGCAGCTCTCCATTCTGTGACTGTGAGAGTGAGGATTAAGTCATTGTTTTCATTTAGCACCACTGTGATTCTCTTTTCTTTGGAAACACTTGCACTATACTCACCCATGAATTATATGAAATAGGACATATGATGCTGGCATCAAGCAACTTAAGTATTTCTGCTCTCAGAACTTCCTTCATGTTAGGATTTAGACGCTTCTGATACTCTATGGATAGCTTGAGATTTTCCTCTATTAAGATGTTGTGCAAGCAGAATGATGGCTTGATCACTTTGATATCTACAATTAACCATCCAAGGGCAATCTCGTGTTCCGTTAAGAATGCAATCAGCTTTTGTTCTTGATCACAACTCAATTCAGCAGAGATGATCACTGAAAGTGTGAATGCTTCACCTAGCATATTTCAGATTACTTGATAATCGTTATAGCTCTAGCGCTGGTGGCTTCTCCACTGATAGGATTGGTCAGCTACCACCCAATCCTAGGTTTTTAAAAGGCCTTTTGATGAACATTGGTGTCACTTGCTCCAAGCTTTGTGTGTTCTACAATCTCAGTATATCAAGTTGTGGTACCCCTATGATATAGAATAATAAGAGGTCCTTAGAACAGTTCAAATCACCCAATTCCTAAATGCATGGTCCACAACATTCATTCTCAAACAACTATCATCGTTATCTAAGGGGTGTTTCATGGCTTTACATGATAGAAGTGTATTTTTCTTCTTAGAATCTGTGAATGAGCTCCTCTTCCTTGAGGCTCCCAAGTCACACAATTGTTAGATCCATGACCTCATGACTCATAAATTGAATTTTTATGAAAACAAATATATGTGTGAAGTTTTTAATGATTTATTTTGAAATTTTCTAAAAAATTTATCAAACTAATATATGTGTGAAGTTATTAAAATATATATTTTAGATATTTTGTTAGGTTTAAGTATTATGTTGTATGTTTAGAAGAAATTTTGTAAATGAGCTCACTTTTGGATAATTTAAAACATGAATTATTATTTCATAACTTCATTTATATAATTAATTTTTTAGAAACCAAATATGTGCATTTTTTTTTTTACTTTTATTAAATCATATATACATTATTTGATTCATAGTTATTTTAATTGTAAAATTAACCTTTGAAAAATTCATTTTGGTGAAAATTTTATTTTGTAAAATCATAATTTCATTTATTTTATTTTATTTTCAAAATTTTATTAAATTTATTTGGACTTTCATGACATTTGGCTTGTCAAATGCCCCAAATACTCTCATGAGATTGATGAATTAGGTCTTTTGAGCCTTTATTAGAAAACTTATGGTGCTATATTTTTTATGATGTTCTAATCTATAATCATTTGTGGAAGATTATTTAAAGCATTTGAGATATGTCTCTAAAATCTTTAGAAAGGAGTTGTATGAACATCCTAAAAAGTGTCAATTCTTGACCTCCTAGATATGCTTTTTAAGATATAGTATCTAAGTGGTATAAAGATAAACTCAACCCCAGACCACAATCCTTCACATAGATTCACCAGTTATATGTGCTGACTTCATTCTATAAAAAGTTAATGAAAAACTTTAAGTGTTCCATTGACTATGCTGTTTAAAGTAGAAAAATTCTCATGATAAAACAATTGACAAATTGTAATATTTCGTGACACTTTCATTCTAACTCGTTGTGATTTTATTCAAGTGTTTAAGTGGAGTATAACTCATCTAATATAAGGATTAGAGTTATGATAAGCCAATGGGAACATCCTATTATTTTTTCAATGAAAAACTCAATGACTCGAGGTATGAGTACTTCACATATGGTAAAGAATTTATGCTATTTTGAGAGCCCTTAGTCATTGAAATCATTACATGCCAGCTAATAAATTCACTCTCTTTATTGATCATAAGGCATTGAGGTTCTTAAATAGTCGGCAAAAGTTGAATAATATGGATTCTTCATGCGCAAAGTTTCTCTCTTCTTTTTACTTTGTGCTCAAGCACAAGATAAGAAGTACAAGTGCATGCTAGAAAACCATAAAAAAAAGTTTATGCTTAGCTTTGTATCCAAGATAATACAGATGTTTGAATAATAAAAACTATAATTTTTACGTGAAAAACCTCGAAAAGAGGGAAAAAACGCCCAAGAAAATCTTACACTATGTATCCGCTGAATACAAAATTTTCCGATAACGGATTATACAAAATATAGAGAAGACAATGGAATCCGAATTAGCAACAACAATATATAACCATGTAGTGTAAATGAAGTGGTAGTAGATGATGGTAAACAATGAGGGTCATCAAAATCGACGTGATGTTGGTGGTGGTCGGCCATGACGGTGATCGCATGCTTCCAGACGCACGTGGTCGATGGTAATGCAGCGATGGGCGGCGAGGATAACCCATGATGGTCAACGATGAGGATTGATGGTGGTGGTGATGGTCGTATTAGCAATAACCGGTATGCAGAATAGACGATCACGAATGCCGATAACCGACGATGGTGACCGGAGATAGCCGCACCAGCGGTTAACGGCGGTCACACATGACCGGCATACCGACGGCATGTAAGGCTGGCCGACGCTACGCGGTGGCGTTACGGCCGACGGTGGTGCAATCAGGGTGGTATGATTATGTTTGAAGGATTTTCAAGCTTTAAAGCTCTCTCTCTTTATTTCTCCTCATATGAAGAATAAATATTTATGAGGGAGACGCCTCTCAGAATACATGCAAAAATGAACCACTCCACTGACGACTCAAAATGATTCTTTAATCATTTGATGTATTTTAAGCATTTGAATGCTCAAATGAAGTTATGAATCTTCTTGTTATAGATCCCGTCAAGACGCCGATTGACTATATAATCACTATGTTTAAGAGTTATTTAGGGATTTAACCGATATCCCAAAGTTTTCCATGATATTTTAAGTGTTTGTTGACTAGTTTCAACCGAGGATCAACTTGCTTTTGACATCAAGATTCTTTGTAGTATTTTAAGTGTTATATCGCTTTATTTTATTTTATGTCTCAATCATCCAAAAATATATACGCCAAATACTTGAAAATAACAAATTCTTCAATGAAATTTGCCATTAACCATACATTTGAGAACAAATCTTGGAGTACAAGATTCGATCAAAAACGGGTGCGAGATGTGCTGCATGCACAAGATTTTGGGGTTATGGACCTCTGGCCCTTACTGCCCATATGGCTGAGGGTGCGCCATGCGGCCATGCATGGCCGCATTTGGGCGGGTCAGGGGTTGGCAACGGGCCATAGGCGTAGCACCTGCAAACACCCATTTTCGACGATTTTTGGCAATTTTTCACGATTTTTGACCTTTTGCCTCAGGGTCTATAAAACTCCCCTAGCGAGGAGAAGGCACCCTCATATGCTCTAGTGTTTCTCTTCTTGAGAGAGTCATTCGAGATCGCCCAGGTATACAGCTCTGCTTTCCTCGAAGAGGCATCAACTTGTCGGTCAACCTGAGGGAATCAAGACTGTAGTCATACGGCGAGGCTCTTTTCCCTCGAAAGAGGCAACTGCCCCTTGTCCACCGAGGCGATCAAGGCGACATACGCCGTCCGGTTTTCCCTCGAAGAGCGCAACCGCCTCACCGACCGGGTTTGAGGCGATCAAGGCCCGCAGCAGATATACATGGCTCCGCAAGAGAACCGGCCTCGCCGGACCAAGTGGAGGCATCGCCCGCACATACATCGCTTTTCCCTCGAAAGAGGTGTCAACCGCCTCGACCACCGGGTTTGGAGGCGATCAAAGACCCGCATATACGGCGTTCTCTTTAAAGAGGCGTCAAACCGCTCTCGCCGATCGGGCCGGGCGATGGATCGCGAGATAAGACGGCCGAACGCGAACGCATGCGATGCCGAATCGGCCGACTAACGATGGGTGGCGAATGGGTGGTCGGCATGCGGCGACGGGATGACCGTGATGGTGACCGGGGATGGTCGCGATAATATGACATGATGCGGATGACCGGCGGTGGTGATAGGCGCAGAACGGCATGCGGATAACCGCTGGTAATGAGAATACCACCATAATGGCGATGGTGCACGGCCACGGGGTAGTTAACCGGCAAAAGCGGTACGGCGAGGATGACCGGCGACGGCGACCTGAGGAGATGCGGGCGTGACGTAGCGTGGTTGGCGGCCGACGGGTGGTAATAATCGTAACCAAGAATGGCGGATGACCGATAGCAATGAGATGGTGAAGGCCGCGAAAGACCGGCACGATAAATCCAGTGACCGATGATGATCGGCGCGGTGGCGGGCGTGGTTAGCGGCACGGGTGGTAGCAGCCGAATCAACCAGAATTAACAACCGCAGACCGGGCGATCGGTAATCACCGACGGTGGTCGCAGAACGCGAATAGCGGCATAGCAATGTGGGATGACGCCATCAGCGGGTGATGACGGCGCAGCATGAGCCAGCGGCATGGTTAAGCTCGACGGGTGGTCTGAGTAACCAGCGACCATCAGCGAGATGACCGCCGACGAAGGGTGACCAGCGAGATGGTGATGGCCGAGCGCGAAATCGAATAGGCGGATCAAACGCGGATGACCGAAGCGTTGGGCGGCGGTGGTAGCATGGTCAGAATAAACCCAGATGGTGGCATGGAGTAAGCGCCAGTCACGGGATGACCGGCACGATGGTTATGCGGATGACCATGGATCACCGTAGTTCCTACTTCCAGAAATTTGATTTCGAAACTTCAATGGATGGTTCAACAGTTGATAATTAATGCCGCTTACGCATGTGAGGGTAGAATCGAACAAGATTTTGATCCATCCGATTGTTTGTCAAATTTGCTTGACATTAACCTTCATGAAGAGGTAATTGAATCCGCGAGATTTTGACCCATCCGGTTGTTTGTCGAGTGTTACCGATGACGTTAACGTATGGAAGAGGTCAATTGGATCGGCGATTTTGACATATCCGGTTGTTTGTCGAATGTTACTGACGTTAACTGTATGGAAGAGGTCGAATCAATCCGAGGATTTTGACCTATCAGGTTGTCGAGTTACCCATAACGCGTTAACTTGTATGGAAGAGGAATTAATCGAGGATTTTGACTATCGATTTTGTCGAGTATTACTAACGCGCTAATGGAAGAGGTCGAATGATCCGCTGATTTTTGAGTTGTTGTCGATTGGCTTGTATGAAGAGGTCGAATCAATTGGGGATTACTTGTGTTAAGTTACCATGACGCTAAGCATGAGAGGAATCGTTGAGGATTTTTGACCTATCCGGTTGTTTATCGAGTGTTACCCGATGACGTTAACTGTATGGAAGAGGTCAATTGAATCGAGAATTTTGACCCATCCAAGGTTGTTTGTCGGTGTACCATAACGTTAACTTGTATGGAGGTCGAATTGAATTTTTTGACCTATCCGGTGTTGTCAGTGTTGCTTCGGCGACGCAATATATGGAAGAGGTGGAAGTCCACCAAGGACCTTTTGACCTATCTGGTTGTTGTCGAGTGTTTGCTCACGACGCAACGGAGTAGGTGTGATCTATCATTGTTTGTCGAGTCTTTGTTCGATGACGTTAACTTGTATGAAAGAGATCAAATTGAATCCGCTTAGGATTTTTTACCTATCCGAGGTTGTTTGTCAAAGTATTACTGGCGACGCTAACCTATATGGAAGAGGTCGAATCAAACATCCGCTTGTGTTGTACCAAAATTGCTCCTTAACCCAGTCTTGTTTTTTCCATGAGTATGATTGGAAAATCATAATTTGCAAAGTTATATCTCTTCTCAATGTTGACATATCCTCCAACTTTGTCTTGTTTCTAGGATGGTAATCGACTTAGATGCTTAACACATGCATCTTCGAGATTAAGAGTTGTCCCCGCTGACAAAATAATGAACGTTTGATGAATCTTCATTCTTTCGCCATTCTTAAAGCTTGAAATGCTCCATCTCACCGGTGGTTTTGATCTTGTTGGGAAACTGGTCATCATACATGATGAAATAATAGAATCGCTTTCCACAAACGACGCCAAACCGCTGCTAGAAACCGCCAAGAGTAGAAAGTTTACGCTTTAGCTTTGCGGGTCCAAAGACCACACATATGTAAGAATTAATAATAAAACTCCGGAATTTTACGCGAAAACCTCAAAGAGGGAAAAAATCACGGCTATCCCAAAGAAAATCTTCCACTATGTATCCGTTTGTACAAAATTTTCCGATAATCCGGATTACAGAATCATACGATAATGAAGGAATCCTGCATCAGCAACAATAGAGCAACATGCTGAGTGTAACGCAAATGCTGATGATGGTGAACGGTCACGATCGACATGACGGCCGTCGGTGGTGGTGATGAGATGCCGATGATGGTGCAGCGACATGAATGGCCTACGACGGATCGGTGGTCGACGACAATGCCCGACGATGGTGGCGCAGTTGGTCGGCGGCGACGACGACGATGGTCGCGAGGATAACGGCAACGATGGTTGACAAAGACGAGGATTGATGGTGGTGGCCAAGACGCCGGCGCGGCTGGTCGCAGCCGAGAATCCGACGGTAGTCGATGGTGACGAGATATTACGGGCGGGATGACCGAAGACGATGGTGGTGACCGGGAGATGGTGGCGGCAGCGGACGCGCGGCGGACCGATGACGTCGGCCGACGGCGATGACCGGCGACGACGCCGACGGGGTAGTCGGCGACCGTCGAGTAGTGGCACGATTATCTTTGGAGGATTTTCAAGATTTAAAGCTCTCTCCTCTTGGCCTTTACCCATACGAAGAATGCTATTTATGATTGGATGAGGTGTCTCTCAGAATACACGCAAACCAACCACTCACTCTCTGACCTCAAAATGATTCTTTGATCATTTGATGATTTTATTTGAATGCTCAAACGGTCGATGAGATCTTGTTAAATCCGCTCATCAAGACGCCGATTGACTATAAACACTCCATGTTTAATTAAGGATTTAACCGATATCCCAAAATTTTCCATAATATTTTAAGTGCTTGATCTCGACTAGTTTCAATCGAGGATCAACTGCTGGCATCAAGATTCATTAGTGATGATATTTAAGTGTCATATCACTGATGATCTGAGTCACCATCATCTATTGATCCCGACCTTGTAAATGAAAGTTGTTTTTGAAGAATTGAAAGACCTTTATGCCACAGATGAAGACTTTCAGAAAATCAGAAATAGATGTCTAGAGAGATCCCATGAGCACCACAAGACGGATGGATGTCTTTTCTTCTAGAGTTTATTATGCATTCCCAAATGTTCACTCAGAGAAGCTATCCTACAGGAGTGCCACAATGAGAGGATTGTTGAGCATTTTGGTAAGAACAAGACTCAAGGAAGCTATCCTACAAAAGTGTCTAACAGCTCTCGCAGCTCCACCACCATAACATCGAAAATGAAAAGTAACGATGAGTAAGAAAAAAAAAAGGAAAAAAATATTGGGCTATTAATATTTTAATTAAGATAGACCTCAAAATTATTAAATTACTTAAAAATAAATACAATACATAAATAATTAATCTAAAACTACATTACATTCAATCTCAAAATAAACCCAATGCCTTTGAAATCTAATTTACTCAAGTTATATTTCCTAATGACAACCATTAATGGTTCCCATTTGCCAGTAAGACTAATAAGAAAAATGAGCATTCATAAATCAATTCAAAGAGTTTGCATAAAGCTAATAAAGAAGATAAAATCTCTCTCTCTCTCTCATAATGCATGAAATTAAAAAAATAATAAATTATCAGAACAAAGAATGTGAAATTGTCACTAAAGCATATAAATAAGATTACATATCTTTAAGAAAGAAAAAAAATGATAAACCAGTTGACAATATTAACTGAGAGTGAGGCTGTTCAAATCTACAGCAGCATGGCTAGTAGAAGCTTTCTTCAGTTCCAGTGCTCTTTTATAAGGAGGAGCAATGGGAGGTTGAACCGGATCCAAGCTCTGGTATGAACCGTCGGCTGAGGTTGGTAGTGGATAGGACCGGTCTGAATCATATCCATTTAGATCACCACAGGCCAAAAATGGAATGTAAACCTTGTTTGGTCCCTCTAACCATGCACTGCTACAATCTGTAACTCAAAATAAAATAAAATAAAATGCTTTGATTAAATAAAGGAGTCATGAAGAAAGCTGAAATTAATAATATTTCATTCCAGACTCTGAACTTGAAAGAATTTAAAATATTTTAGGAGAATTAATCAAATTTCACATAAATTTGTTGATTTTGGCTTATAGGCATTATCTATAGTACTAATGGGACTGTCTATTCCTATGGTTGATTGATTGTTCAAGCTGGTACTGTTAAAGTTGCTGTTATTTGCAGGTTCTATTTGTTTTTAATTTTTTTAATAATTGATAAGGTTTTAAATGCCAACTTGACTGTTATTTGGAATAATATTAGATAAAATTTATGCCAATTATGCCTACTAACTTAGCAATGAAAAGTTTGATGTTATGAGATATGTTAATTGACTAAAAATTATTCTCTCAATTTTTAATCTTAGGTATATGCAAGCTAGATATGTGATTCCATGGAGATTGATACAAGTGTGACTAGTTTTTTTAATGTAGGTTATCTCCTTGAATTATTTTCTTAACCTAATTTCAGCTTCATATGGCGAAATATTTCTAGCAAGTCAATTTGGGCTTGATATTAGATAAAAACTTATAGAAATTCAAAGAGCAATACTTAAATATTTAGTTTGAGTATTATTTAAAGCTTACAGGCCTTGTGCTTAACCATCATTGAATTTAGATAATTTTGTTACAACATTTGCTTTACTAAAGGTTAAAGTTGATGATAAAGTAATGGGATGTTTAAATTCAAAAGATTTGTATCATGAAAAGTTCAGAAATTAATTATGAAAAAAGCTTGCCCATTCAATATCTTTCCACAGATTAGAATTAATACCCACAAAATATAATTCTAGCATTAACCTAATTTGTGTATGGTTTGACCAAATTTAATGCACATGTTATCAATTACATAGTTTATTCTCTTTACATCTCTTAGTGAATTCACATCCAACACATTACAAGATAAATTTACATAGCTCATTTCTAAAGTTATTTTTGTTCATAATTGTAGATTCCAAAAATAGCTAGGTATTACCATGATGGACTTGTTCATGCTGATTCATGGATTATTTTACAGTGAGTGCAAGCTTTATGTTCTAACTGATTGATAAATATCATACACTAATATCGTCAGAGCCGAATTATGCTTATGCTCAGGAGATTGATGTGGACTCATCCTCTTTGGAACTGTAGTTCTTCACTGTTGGGGCATTGCAGCTATTCACAGTCTAAGGTATTCCTCCCAGGGATTGTAGAACTTTGTTGTTTGGTATTTTTTGTATTCAATTTGTAGTTCAATATGGACAAATAAGCATCTATAAATAAATAGTCTGAGTCAAATAAATGGATACTTTGATTCAATAAATTTTCTTATTCCAGTTTCAATTTGTGAGCGTCTTAAGGGCATGCTTAAGCCCATACATAGAAATTCTATTGCAACTTATTTTTCAAATTGTTTTCTCAAGGTGTGCTTAATTAAGATAGTTTAATGGTAATACAGAGTGTCACATAATCGTTGCTCAGAAAAGCATTAACTTTATTAAGATCACAAATCTTTTCCTGAACAAGAAAAAAAAACTTGATTAGGATGATGTCAAAATTTCTGATAATAAACAATCCAAAAATAGCATAAAGCTCCCATAATGCAACTTCTAGAAAACAAAAAACAGATAAATATACTTTAAAGCCATCATAAGGAGCACAAGAAACCCCAACTAAAAAGTTGATTTTATGCTCAACCTCCACCAAACAAAACCTAGAGCACTCTTCAACTTCAGATTTTTCATCTTTTGGTTTCTACTTTTAAATTTAAGAATAACAAAGCTAATTAGAAATTCATAAAGTAACCAATAAGCATTCCAAAACTGAAAAACAGGCCATGCATAATACAACCTTTTGCCAATCCATGCTGCTATATGAATACAATCTACTTGACAATATTTATGATGCATAATGGATGAAAAATAGAAAAGAAATATTATGATTGCCAACTTAAAATAAAAACGGTTGGAACATCATGCAACAGAAAAGTTGAACTAGGCAATAATATGCATGCACATACAAAGCTTAAGCATATTGCAATGTGTTACAAACGTGCAAGGTGGTGGTTTAAAAAGCAAGTCTGGAACCACCAAGCTGAAGTCACACTTAATTCAAGTTTTTATTTGCAGAAAAAAGCTGTTATTTATTAGAAATTACAAAGTGCACATTGCAGGCCATTCAGAATGCTATCGCCCATGATCATGTATTATTACTTAAGAATTGGAAAACGAAAACAATGTGACATAAGAAGCATTACAGTGGATTTGCATACCTAAACCAGCACTTCCACAGGGGCTGCCCACTTTTTCAAGAAGGCGATGCAAATCCTTTGGGTCAAACCCTTCAGGAGGGAAATAGTCCTCACAAACAGCAAAGGCCTCTGCAAGACAAGTATAACATTAAGTTAGAGCAACAATGCCCATAGCTTCTACAGATACTAGCAAATAACCCCGTGCATGAAGTTGTACGGGAAAAAAATACAAATTCTCAAAAATGAACACCCAAAAAATGTTATTCAAAAAAGTAGTATATCAAGTTCTACCATTTGCAGAGTACATTCCTTAACAAGCAGATAAGAAAAAAAATTTATTATAAAATGATGTTATCAAACAAACGAGTAACTTAAAAGTGTATTTCATACCTTATTGTTTTGTTTCTTCTAAATTGTAACCTTTATAGGATAAAATTTATCCACACATACTATTATTTAACTTTTTGGTCAACTAAAACTAAAGACACTCATTTTTATTTAACTAATTTGAAATGCATAAATTTTGAGCATTTTCTACAAATGCATAGAATTTTTTCCTGTTATGCGAGTTATAGGCTCTCACAAATCACTATCTTATTTGCATTTAATTCTTATCATCTTATGATTCTTAACTAATTTAGTATCTCATCTATTCAAATAATATAAAGCTATGCAACCATCTAATAAAATAAACTTATAATTTCAAGAGGGCAACAAAGTAAAAAAAATATTAAGTGCATTTACATACATAGCACACAATTCTTATATATTTGCATATCTAATACTTAAAGTTCACATAAATAATAATTTTTGAAAGTGAAATGCACATTTTCATGCATAGAAAAAGAATTTATATTTGTAAATATCAAACTTTAGACCTTAGATATGTATATGCATAAGATTGTGTGCTATGTATGTAAATCTCTCCAGATATTAATTTGATTTGCTCATGTTACTTTTATATGTGCTTAATTAAATTCTATTGAGACGTGTAAATTATGATACATATCAGTGCACCTATGCCACATGTTCTTCCCTTCAACCTTCAATAAATATATTGAACACAGTTTGCCTAAGTAAATTTTGAAAAGATAAATGTTCATCACCCCATTTTGTTTATATACTAAACGTAGAATATAAATAGTGAATATGCAAGGAAAATGGTATATTTGCTGAGCTTTCTTGCATCCGTCCCCAGATTAGATAGTATACAAGCATGTGCTTTCAGTCATGTACATGCAAATGATTCCTTGTATGTGCAATAAGAGATTAAATTTCATCATGTGTACTTGAATAAATCACATGCAGTCAGCAATAATGGTGAGCAGACAATCCAATCACCAATAATAATAATAATAAAACAAGAACCTCTTCATGGACTACCAAAAGTGTGAAGATATATCATCTATTGGTTGGCATGGAGATACAGAGAAAAGTGCAAGCATGTGCTATATCATCATCACTTAGCGGCAGGTAAAATCATAACGTTTCTTTATTGTGCAAGTAGAGAACCATCACACAAATTAATCGACATAATGCTGGGCTCACCAATACTTGAATTGCGGCTACTTTTTGGTTTAGCAAAGGTGACACGAGGAAAGAATAGCTTCAGCTGCACATAACATGAAGTAGTCAATAAATTCATATAATTCTCAAAGAAAAAAAATTTACAAAAAAAAAAAAAAACTAAAAAGCAATCAGGATGTATATATATTTATTAGAATCATAAGCTAAATAAGAAATGATGTAATGTACGGAGAGCATGTATTCAATGTCCTTTTTCTGGTCCTTTTCATACCATTTTGTTATTGAAATTATAGTCTCCATGATTTAAAGCAAAAGAACAAAACAGCATGAAGCACCAAATAGATAGCTTGCTAAGGCAACAATGGATTTTAGTCCAGAAGTCATTTTCTTACTGCACGGATTTCTACATGTTATAACTTGTTTTAACACATGCTATTCAAAGCTGACTGAATGGAGCATGGATTTAACCAGTAAGACACAGGTTTGAGCCAATAAGTCAGCTCCATGTTGATAGGTGTCTTGAACATAATAGTTTACCATAATTCAACATCTCAATGGGGAGCTCAAGGATGATGTGAGGAATACCTAGTGATCCATGTGCTAACAAGTTGATCTACCTGCATAAGTCAAATATGTAACAAACTAAAATTAGATTGGTGCAACCAACCCTAAATTCACCTTCACGGGAACCACCAAAGCCTCAACCTGAATTCCTCCACCACATCATTCACCCAATCACACGACTCACTGCCCAAAATCACATAGCTAGCTCGCCTCACTGCCTAAACTCTTATTTAAAGAGTTTGACAAGTAGCTAGAGCATCCCATATTCTCTTGTTCCTTAGAGCTGCCAACAGCAAACCGTCAACCTCATCTTCCTTCAACCGAGCCCTCATCCTTGTCTTCTTCCTTCCATCAAGAGACTTCGTTGCAAAGACTCACATGATCACAATCACAAGAGATATTTTAATTTCTGTAGTGTTCTCAAACCTTCCTGGAGTTTCAACCTAGGCACGGACACATTGTGTCGGGTAAATCTTCGACTCTTTCACTTCACCAACTTCTTTTGGCATCATAAAAAAAAATTTATTGCCTTGTTCCTTACAAAGAATTAGATGTGTTCTCGTTCCTGCTTTTCGCTGTCAAACTATCATTCTCACTTCTCAGCCATTTTGGATGTAGTTATGTTAAACATTAGTTCTTTTAAACCATAGATCTAAGCAATGATTTATTTAATTCTTAAGATAATCATATGACTAAATTCAATGTTATAGGGAATATTGTCATAGAAGCGATAATTAGATAGGATTGACTATGTGGTACCTAGATTGCACCTATTTTAGCTAATTATTAATTTTTCAAAACCTAAATGTACATGCTTGTAATTAAGAGTTTATATTGCTTAAAACTTTTGAGATGGTACTAATCTTGTCAAATTCCGAACGAGTATGATTTCCAAGTGTTGCAACTCAAGATATAAAATTTTTATTTATCAAAGGATGAATGTACCTTTCTATGCTAGGGTGTTATCCTAGATGTTTGTAATAGTATTATTAGATATTTAATAAATTATCAAACATACCGCTCACATTCATCAAACTTGTGCACTTCATAGAAATTTTGCTATTCAAATTGTAGAGCTATTTTATATTTTTTCATATTAATTGTTGCATAAGTTATATATTTTTAAAATAAATCATATGGTAGCAAGTTGACCCCATGCACATTTTTTTAACTAAAACCAATAAATTTTATTCAAGAAAATCATATTTTTATTGTGAAGCTAGAATGTCATCTGAATTAAAGAATATTTGTTTTACTTTTGTTGATGATTTACATAACATGAGGATGCATAGATCTATAAAACTCTTTATGAATTGGCTAGTCAGGTCTACGAGTCTAGAATAATGGCTTTGGCAAAACTTTTCAAATTTCTATTTGTTATTAAAAAACTATCTCGATTCAAAGCATCTTAGCAAAAACAACTATAGATATATGTATATAATTATATAGGTATCACAAATGACTACTAAGTCATCTTCAGTATACATATGAATATGCTTGATGTGATTGCAAAATATGTTAGCACAAAAATAAATTAAACATTATTTTCATATGAATAATTATAAACATCACCATATTATAAACCAACTTAAAGCAATTTACACTTTAAAATCATTCATGGCATACAATATTATTCTAACTTAATGCTATGATGGCATTCATAATATACAACAATAACAACAACAACAAGCCTTAATCCCACTAGGTTTAAATGATGAATCCTTGCTCCATTGTGTCTATTATGTGTCAAATTCTCATTTAATTCAAGTATACTAAGATCATTTTTTATACATCTTAACTAAGTCTTTTAGGTCTACCTCTACTCTTAACAAAAATCTAATGCATCTACTCTCCTGTTCATCGACACGCTTTATGTGGCCAAACCATCTCATTCTCCCTAATCTTATCTACCAATGGCATTCATAATATGTTATTATAAAAATCATGCCTCTTTCATTATTTGTAATGTATGTCACATATCTTGTCATTTATGCTTTAACAAAAAAAAAAAATTTCTACTAAGTTTGAAATGTCAAACTCATTCATGATAAAATACTTCTTTTAATATATTCTACCAAGATGTTCAGTAGAACATCATCACAGGAGAAGACCTTGAACAAGTTATTTCATTAATGTGTTTGATATTTATGTTTTAGTTGTAGTTCCTTTTAAAAGTCTATTGAGTTGTGGGCTAGTTATTGTTTTATAGTTGGTTCTTTCATTTTCCTTTTCCATTAGCTGATATTTTGCATCCTGTGTTAAGGAAATATACCATCTTTCAAATTAAATGTGTGACAAAATAGACAAAGGGAAAGTGGTCAACGCTTAGTTGACATGTTCCCTTTTTATCAGTCCTACTTGTGCCTTCAAAACTAGTTTATAAAGTCTAAAATCCATTAGTTCGCTTGTTCATTTCTTAACTGCCTCATTGCATATCCAATAAAATATGCTAACACTCTTTTTGAGGCTCTCTCTACTGCACTAAGAAGAAGAGGCATACAAATAAGTATGAAGAGGTGAGAATCCCATAGCAATATAATGTCCTCTAAGAGGAGCTCAAGCTAATCAAAGAGACTCACCTTCTCAATATTGTGAAACCCTTCACGATGCATGGCACAAAAGAGCTAGTGAGTAGGAAGTCTATAAAGGTTACCCATCTTGGGAGAGACGGAAGCCAAAACCATATTGTTGGAACACTTTAGGGGAAGAGAAACTAAATGAAGAAGACGATCATCATCATACGATTAATTAGTGTTTATTTATGAACTTGATCAAAAGGATAAGAGCAAAATCTGAACAAATAATTACTAAATTATCCTTCAATCCTGCACATATTTAACAAAAAATTTTGATCAAATCTGAACAAGTAATTATCTAAAAATTACACGATTTATCCAACAAAATTTGAAAAATTAATCTCATAACTTAATATTTCCATGTGCTATGGACTTGCTTCAAGGAGCACAGACTCAGGTTTGTTAATGGAGTTTAAATAGCACTTTCAAGCATGGCCAAGTCATCCCATATTATAATCATCCCTAAATTTGTCGAGACATTGATTGCTCAAGTATATGTAATGACCCATAATTGTTGAGAAAGGGCTAACCAAAATGGTATTATACATGAATGTGGCCTGCACAACTATGAAGTTGATTAAGCAAAAATCATGTGACTGATTATTTCCAAATATGACTAGTAAAGTAATTATTCCTGTGAAGTCTCAAGCTTCACCCGAGAACATTATGATAAATACTCTTAAGGCTTTAAGATCTTGAGATGATCGATGATCATTTCAAAATCCTCATAAAAGATGATTTCAACAAAGTTTCTACAAGCCATGAGCACCAAATGGAACTCAAAATTATTGATAATGCTTTCACCATTGTAAGATCATTAAATAAAGTCAATATTTTGATATTTCTATGAAAAATGTTATTGTAATAAATGAATTTTGAGTGCAGTCTAGTTAAGTGACCTCAACATACCATAAAGTAGCACGAAGAGGGCCTTTCCAACAACCACCTCTTGATATAGTTGTAACAACTTCTATGATGTTGATGGGAACTGGAAGCCTAAGCTTCAAGCTTCCTTTGCTTGTTTTTCTTCACCATCACCTTCATGCAGACCAGCTCTCAAACATCCTAGAAAGTCTCTTCATAATTCATGCATAGTCTTTTCTTGCCAACCGCCATAACTCAACAAGAACACCATATATTAACATCAAATAACTGACAATCATAAGTGGAGCTAAAGAGAAACTTAGAACAGTATAGATTCTGAGGCAAAGATCACTCAAAAAAAGAGTGCAAATAAGGGAAAAAGAAAGAGAACTTTGATCTTTAGAGGGTAAGTCACACTCCTTATTTGCTTTTTAATGGCAAGGGTTTACAAGCTTGCCATGCAGTCCTTCATATGTTTCCATGTAGGATATTTATAGGAAGCTTTGGGTTCAACTATGAGATAAGACCCACCAATCACATGAATCTTTGGAATCTTCTTTTGCATAATAGCTTGTGTAGCTCCACTTACTCTATGATCTCCAAACTAGTGAAAAACTAAAAGGCACAGTTCCCACTAGACAATCTAGTGGTATTCAATATCACCATTTACGGGAGATGTGATAACTAATTAGTCTTGATAAGTAGTTGTCAACTAAATACAAATGCAGTGATAGGAAAGAGCATCCAAGCTTTACACTCACAAGTGCTAGGGTGGTGGTGTCATGTGTCATGTGCTGAGATGTTCATAACCATTCCTTAGGTTGTGACCTATAGTATGTTTGTGTTGCTGCAATAATGGTCATCAAGTGCTAGAAAAGATGCTCAGGCTAGTTAACTCTCCTTATCCTAGTATCGATCTCTTTGCAATGTCCTGATTTAGGGTCATTGGATTCTCAGTCCTTACAACTTTGATCTTTAGAGGGTAAGTCACACTCCTTATTTGCTTTTTAATGGCAAGGGTTTACAAGCTTGCCATGCAGTCCTTCATATGTTTCCATGTAGGATTTTATAGAAGCTTTGGGTTCTACTATGAGATAAGACCCACCAATCACGTGAATCTTTGGAATCTCTTTTGCATAATAGCTTGTGTAGCACCACTTACTCTATGATCTCCAAACTAGTGAAAAACTAAAAGGCACAGTTCCGACTAGACAATCTAGTGGTATTCAATATCACCATTTACGGGAGATGTGATAACTAATTAGTCTTGATAAGTAGTTGTCAACTATATACAAATGCAGTGATAGGAAAGAGCATCCAAGCTTTGCACTCACAAGTGTGAGGGTGGTGGTGTCGTGTCATGCGCTGAGATGTTCATAACCATTCCTTAGGTTGTGACCTATAGTATGTTTGTGTTGCTGCAATAATGGTCATCAAGTGCTAGAAAAGATGCTCAGGCTAGTTAACTCTCCTTATCCTAGTGTCGATCTCTTTTGCAACCTCCTGATTTAGGGTCATTGGAATCTCAGTCCTTACAACGCTAAGACTTGGCCCTTGAGCTCTTGATTTGATGGAAATCAGCCTACAACTAAGCCTCAATGTAAGGTCGCTTTATCATTTATCAATCCTAATGGATATCTCATTTGATGTGAAACGAGGTAACACCAATGATGCCACACAATGAATCTCCTTAAAAGAAGAAAAATAACAGGCTCGTCTATAGATTTAGATGGAATAATTCTAATAAAGCCAAAATATCACAAAGATGACAAATGACTGGAAGGGATTTCTAACTTTTTTGACCAGGACAATGAATTAAATTCAGTAGCTATCTTTCAGCTAAACCATTGGCTGGAGAAAAAAAATAGCTTAGAATAGTGTGTTGTGCGTTTTGAGCTAAGCACCATGACACGATCAAACATGAAATGACAACTGACTATTTTAAAAAAAGGTCAATATCATATCATTTGTAACTAAATCAAACACATTACAAATAAACACAAACTGCAACACAACTGCTGATGTGGACGTGACTTTAAGTACAATAATGAAGGCAAAACCAGTTCAGAATAAAAAGTTGTTTATATCCCAGTAATACTTCATAGGTTAAGGAAATGTTTGTGCTAGTGGAGCATGAGGTGACACTAAGAGTTACCAATTAGCCAACTTCAAACAAAGATAAGAGCAGTTGGGCAAGAAAAAATATTGATGGAACACATCAAATTCATTTTACCTGGCAATAAAGAAGACTTGTATCTTTACCTCGAAAAATCTTTGCAATGAATTTCCCTCCCACTCGAAGTACATGAGTTACAATGGTTAGTGCCTACGTTTAAGATGGACGAATACCATCAGCAACAAGGATGAGGATGGGGACTACATAAATGAGTTTGTATCCATAATACTTTTTTTAAAATCAATGATAGAAAAAAAAGATCAAAAGACCGAAGAATGTGTGAGACAATAATTGCTAACATTGGTTAAAATACTTCTATAAATGTGTGGCAATTGCTAGTTGAAAGCATCGAAAAGAAAAACTCACAGCCAGAATCAGTTGTGACTGGACAAATTCATCCATATCATGAAGCCCAGTAACTGCAACAAATTCACAGATCATTTTCAGAAATATGTTTTGCTGCCATTTATGAAAAGAACATAAGAACAAAAGAACGATTACTTAACAGCAGTGAAACCTTACCATCTGGAGCACCATCACAAACAACCAAGTCAGCCTTGCATCCGTCAAAGTGCTTAATGACCTGTTGAAAGCAGAATATGAAAACAACTCATACAATGACAACATGTGTAAGGGAAAAGTTGCAGTATTAGGTAAGTTAAGAAAATGGACATACATGGGAAGCATATTTTTTAAAGTTCAAACTTTACCTAACCAGAACTAACATATTCTGGCAGTGATGTTATAGATTCTATGTAGACAAAAGAATAAACTGCGAGATTTGCAATGTTTATGCAGTGCCCTACAGTCATTAAATATATTTATGGCTAATTAAATCAATAATGTGTGATTAAATAATCAAGTTGACCAGATCAAATTCATTTAAAAAATGGATATTGGCTCAAATAATATATACAAAAATAAATCTTAAATTATTTTTAGGAATGTTTTATCATTAAGTCAATTTGTATCAAGAAGAAATCTCTCATTTACAGTGCAATGTGAATGTTAAATTCTCGCTGTCAAACATATAGAAATTAGTCATATAAATATATATATATGGAGTGAAATGATGATCAATGTCGACTCCAAGCAATCCAAAAAAAAAAAAAAAAAAAAAAAAAAGAAGGCGAAATCAAAGAGAGAGAAAAACATGGATGGAGAAAGAAGTTAGTGATATTAGGAATCAAAAAGGAGATGGAGATTGAAAGCTTGAAGATCATTTTCCATCTATTCTACTCAAAGTAAAATCCAAAAATCATAGGTTGACTTTAGTAATCACGTGATGCCTTGTGACTGTACATTAGGAGTTATATGAGACTGGCTAATTGAGAAATGGAGAAGATCAAGAGTTTTATTGAAATGATAATCATCAATTATTCTAACCCTAAAACCTTTAGTTCTTGATTTATGTATGAGAAGTAATAAGCATGCAACAAGTTGATTCATATATGTATAGCCTACACTTAAGAATATGCTATTATTTAATTTATAAAAGGAGGAGAGCACAAACCCTTAGTCCATTTGTTTAAGTAATGACAAGAATTATGTTAAAACTATGTTTTAATTAAGAATGAGTTGTGTGAATCCTATGAAAAAAATATGAGTCCTAAGTATGAATTGGATCTACATGAGTTCAAGGTTTGCTAAGATGGTATGCCATGATAACATAATTAAATAGCATGACATGATTGATAATTCTAAATGGATTGTGGAAGATCTTTGTTTGAGTTTGCCAAAGTATGTGAGTTCATATAATAAAACATAGCACTCTAAATAACTAATGTCAAAGAATGGAGTATTGGTTATATTACACCAAATAAGAGACCTAGATAATTTTAGTGTTATGATCTAGGTTTCAAGAGTAATAAAAAAAAGAAACAGAGTCAAGTTGGTGGATTAACAATTGAAGTTCTCTAAATGCATAAAGTAGGCAAAGATGGAAGTACTAAAATGATGCCAATATTTTAGCCCTAGATTCAAGCTATTAATGTAATTAATCTCATTTCTAAGAAAATGTTTCCTTCCTCTAGACCTATTGCATTAGATTGCAATTGTTTTTCGAAGCTTCGATGTATAAAATATTCGTTATGCAAAAAATTTTATTATGAAGTTACCTTGATCCTTTAATAAAAATCTTCATATTGCTATGAGTATTACATAAAATACGATAATCCTTCTTTAGCTAATGTCTACAATTTTCAAATGATTGGCAACTACTACCATTGTGTGCTCTAATTCATTCAATAGCTTATGCCCATGCTTTAAAATGCCACAATATTGTTGTCTTTTCCATGCTATTACTAAATCTATGATTACAAATGGCATGCTATCATTTTGCTTAATAAAATTCCATTCTAAATCCAAATCTCCTCCAAATAAAGCTACTACATGAAAGGATTTGCAAATAAAAGCATGTATACATGAATGCTTATATGTGCATATTGAAAAATGAATTATCCCATATTATACTAATTAGATATGCTAATATGCATGCGTGTTGATAACTATTAAATTTCACCACTTAGATGACATATACATGAGTTGCACCATGCTTGTCTTGATAATAGATTTATTAGTCAACAATGTGAAGTACTTGTCAACATTGAGAACAACAAATGTATAAGCTACACCCAATAATATTGATGGGGGATGTATTGGCCAATGACTAGTTAATTTACGATAAGCTATACTATTATTGATGTCGAGATAATGAATAGTTTTTACCTTTAAACGTTAGCTATATCACAATATGCTATAGACTAGCTATGGAATGTGATGATATTATTCAAATGATCTTATAATGTTATAGATTATACACATGACATCAATGTTACATAAATGATATGATTATTCCAAAATTCATGATTATGATGTCAATATTATGACAACCACTATAATCATGCTAAAGTTTCTCTAATGTATGCATGTAGTCATAAGATTGTCCATGTCACAACTATTTATTAGTCATGATGCCAAATTCTTTGTAGTAATGGCTGGTTGGGTTGTAGCTTAGACAATTTCATAATAATCATCCTCCATTCTCACCACAATTTATCTGAGCTCCAAAGCCTTATCATGATAGTTTCTAGTGTCACTTTTCTTCTATCATGATCTCCAATAAACTCATATTGACAAGTAGTTTATAGTCAAAACTTGAGATAAACCTTCACACATCAATCTGTAAAAGGATTTAGAACTGAAGCCCAATTTATTTCAAAAAACATATTTTTTTTTATATTTAAGGTACAAGTATATTGAGTGGTTTCTTGAGTTTTCAATATTAGCTTTTGACCCATTCAATACTCGAGTTTCTCACGAGATCATATTTTGACCTCTATTACTCAAGACTTTTGCCAAGTACCCCTTCCAATTGGATATCAATGACTCTAATCAAGCTAGATGGAATGTCATTAGTCCAACATGACATGGCCATTTGATTGCATATGTACGGCTGGTGATCCGATCTTTGTTCCTCTTGTTGAGATTTAGACATTTGATGAAAGAAAAAAACTGGTGTGCTTGCTTCTTAAAGTAACAAAGATTTGACAGAAGGGGAGGTGTCTGCCTATAATTACCTGGCCTTGAGCAAGTCCATGAGAGTGTGTATTTCTCCAAGGAGTATGTATTTGTTATTTTGTTAAGTAAACTTGCATAAATTTTGACAAATTAGACTATATCAACTATCATAGTTTGCCTCGTCTTTTAAGGTGATCTTGTGGCTTTTCTCTAAAATAAGAATTGAGAAAATCTCCATTTCACAAAGCGGTCTGCAGTTTTCATATCCAGCCCAACATTCTATGCCCCTTGTAGCCATATCTTGACAATGAACTCATTTATTACCAGACAAACCATTAGTTTTGCTAAAAATCTTCTAAAAAAAGTAACAAATATTAATTCCTTCTGGGAATAGGCATTGGTTGCAATATTTGCGTTGCTTGTTAGATGATGAATGATAACTTTCCTAAGAGTAGATTAAGCTTGCTGAAAATTCATCTAGTTGATGATTTTCTGGTTAACATATCATAATGGCTTAAATCTTCATCAAAAATATATGATTGAATCACTAATGGTACACAGCTGCATAAAAATAAAATCAAAAGTATCCACACTGCTTCAAATTAGTTTTAGAAACATAGATGGAAAGATAACAAAAATTCTATGTTAATATCCCATAACAAGATGACTTCGTTGTCCATGCCAAAAATAATTGGAGTTTTTGTGTTATTGCGTAACAAGCATACCACTTCAGCAGTTCGAGCATTAGTAATATCACCCTGCACTTGAATAACACCATCTATCGGTGCCATTGGCTGCAAATCAATTGCAACAATCAAAGGATGATCACCATTCCTGTTACAAGTTTAAAATGTTCAAGAAGAAGCATTTCCACAACAATTTGATGCCAACGAGAATTAAAGTCTGAAAATGTGATATTGAGCTTCTTCAGGAAACTTGTTTTCAATTGTCTAGAATACTTATCCTACTGTTTCCATAAACTTACAGGAATTTCACTTATTTAAAAAAGAAAGCAAAGCAATGGTGATATTTTATAGAAACAAAGGATAAGAATCTTCCAGACAAATGAACGCAAGCCTTAAAAAAGGGCATGCTTCAAAGACTCATTTTTCCTTCACATGAATACTGATTCAACAGAAGGCAGAGTACCACAACCAATGGCTAGTCTGACTAAGCAGACATGCATCAGGAATGTGAAAGCAATACAGCCATCTTTCACTGGATGTTGATGATGGCCAAGCAGCCAGTAGAGAAACAAATACCAAAATAATCAAGCATTAAAAGCTAATGATCATTCATTTTTAGCAATATCATGCCCAAAAAAATCACAAGATTTGACAGTATTGCACTCCACCATGTAAATTCTACCATTTAATTTGACAATTCACAGCACTAGCATCATTTTTAATTGTAATCTGCTATGTGAACGCTACCAGCATAACTTAAACAAAAGCATTGAACATTAACTTTTAACTATATAAACCCACTATTAAAGAGCAGTAACTTGAAGCCTGATATGATAAATATTACGTATTAAAAGGGACAGATAAACAACTAATGAACTTACCTACATTCTGGATTCAACTTAGATGGAACATACAATTTCCTACTCAGCACCTGAAGAAAAAATAACCACGAATTAACACAAACTGCAAGAGCCCAAACTGGTAAAATCTTTTTTTAATAACTTCTGATCATAATACATGCATTCCACGATTGTTAAATTTTTTGTCTTATAGTTGCATATCTACCATATGTTGTACATACAAGTTTAATCTCTGCATATGTTGTACATACGCAAACCACCTAGATGTTACTCCCACCATCAATGTCTCAAATACAATCATTTTTCAATCTGTGCTTCATAGTTTTATTGACATAAGGCAATTCACATTCTTAGATTTGTCAATCCCTCATCATTTAACATTCAGGTTTATATAGCATAACCACTCTCATTCCAATTTTATAATAATTATCTTTTAAGTATACATGATAGTTTTGTCTTGCTACTCTTAAAGCACTTGTTCATTTTAACAACACAATCTTAACTCTATAAGCTATACCCTCAAGTGAATTATTAAGATTACTCAGTCCCTCAATAATAAATTTAGTGGTAATTTAAGCTTATTGGTGCTACAACACATTGATTTGGTTTTTGGAAACCCAATGTGTTAAATTACACTTGTACCTCCTCTATAATCTCATGACAATGATGCCAGATTTGCAACTTGACTTTATTTGGGTAGCAGTGAATTTATTTTTTATGAAACAACTCAACAAAAAAATCATTGAACAAAGCCTTATTCCCCAAAGTGAGCCAGGAGGCTAGCCATAACTCCTTGAGCATGCATGGTAAACGTGGAAAAGAGATTATGCCAAGACCATATTGAAATGGTGTCACGAGGTGCTAGAAGATTCTCAAAGATTCTACACAAGTACAAATCCATCCAGAAGATTCCAGTAGGCATCAAAAGTCTTTGAATATTATGGGGATATTCTAGAAAAATCAGGAATTCTCTAAAACCTTTTGGATACTTCAAAAATAAAGAAGTTTCTAAAATTCTCTAAAATGATATTAAAATTTAAGAAATAATGAGTCTACGAAACTCTCCAAAATGTAATAGATATATAAAAATAGTGTAAAATATTTTAGAGAATTATATATACCATTGCCGGTCCCAAGTCCGGATGCAAAAAGTGGAGGGTTGCGTTAGTAGTAGTAAAATTGTCGAAATGTGGCATGAATCCTTTAAATCATTGTGTTAATCTTAGGCGTCCCAGAAGCGGCCTTGTTGTATCTGAATACTGAAAAAATGTGCTAAAACATGCGTGGCCAGTGCGGTGTTAAATAAGCAAGGGTTCCCACATTTTGTGATGCGGGCAAAGAAGTTAGTCCATGAAACTAAAATTAGGTTAGGATCTTGGAATATAGGTACTCTTACTGGTAAATTAATGGAATTAATAGATATTATGGTTCATAGAAAGATAAATATTTTATGTGTTCAAGAAACTAAATGGGTTGGTGAGAAGGCCAGGAGATTGATAGTTTAGGTTTTAAACTTTGGTATTCGGTAAAAGTCGAATTAGAAATGGTGTAGGTATGATTATAGATAAGTTTGAAGTATAATGTTATAAGTATTAATAAATGTGGAGATAGAATTATAGCTTTAAAGATTATTATTGATCTTAAGATTATCAATGTTATAAGTGTCATACATCTCAAGTAGGTTTGGAGGTAAGTATGAGAAAAATTTTGGAATGAATTAGAGGATTGATACAAATCTACCTTGAAAAAAGTATTTATTGGAGGAGATTTAAATGGACATGTTGGTAGAGTAGTAGAAGATTTTAAAGTATTCATAGTGGTTATGGATTTGTGGAATGAAGAAGGTAAGGTATATTAGATTTTTTCTTTACATGATTTTGTAGTTCTTATCTTTTTTAAGAAAAGAGATGAACATATTATTACTTATAAAATGGATCTAGTAAAACAGATTGATTATTTTGATAAGAAAAATAGATCGTTTAAATTGTAAAGATTGTAGGTCATTCAAGTGAAATTTTAAGACCTCGATTATATTTTTTTTTGTTTTAAGAGATGAAAGATTGTAAGAGAAAAATAAACTAAATTATTGTCTGGGATTAGATGGGGACACTTAAGAATCTATAAAATATTTTAAGAGCAAGCTACAAGATATTAGAATTTGGGTGTTAAAGAATAGCGTTATGTGGGAAAAAATATCAGTGAAATTAAGTTCTTTAAAGATGTGCTTGGAGAATCAAAGGAAAAAACTTCTTTTAATAAGAATAGTTGGTGGTGGAGTCGAGTGTGAAAAGATAAAAAATAAAAGCGTTGTTATAAAACTTGGTTTAGATGTAAAATTGGGAATTGGGAAAGATATAAAGTGGCTGTAGAGATTAAGAAAGCGATATATGATCTGAAATTTAGCTTTTAGTGATTTCTGATAGATTAGATACCAAAAAAAGGTGAAAGATGTATATATAAGTTAGTGAGCAAGAGATAGGAGAAGTAAAGACATAGTTCAAGTGAGGGGTATTAAGGATGAAAATAATAAAGTCTTTTCTTAGAAAAGATATTGAAAATAGGTGGATGAGATATTTTGATAAACTTTTCAAGGATGAGAAAGCGATTGATTTTAGCACCTTAATACCCTAAACAAAATAGAAATTTCATTTATCATCGTATTAGTAAATCCGAAGTTAGTGAAGTTTTAAAGAAAATGAAATGTGAAAAGCGATAGGGCCGGATAATATTCCAATAGATGTGTGAAAATGTTTAGGAGATCAAAGAATTTCTTGGCTTACAAATCTTTTAATGTTATTTTAAAGACTAAAAGATGCAGGATGAGTGGAGAAAGAGTCTATTGGTTCATATTTAAGAATAAAGGTGATGCACAAGAGTGTGCAAATTATAGAGGAATTAAGTTAATGTGTCATATTAAAATTATGGGAGAGTAATTGAGCATAGGTTACGATGTGATACAGTTTCTCACAATCGGTTTGGTTTCATGCGGTAGATCTATGGATGCTATACATTTGTTAAGAGGTTTAATAGAAGCATAGAAAGTAAGAAGGATCTACATATGATATTTATTGATTTAGAAAGCTTATGATAAAGTCTCGAGAGATGTTCTTTGGAGGTTAGAGCGAGAAAGGAGTTAATATTGGTTATATTCAAGTCATTAAGGATATGTATACTAGCATTACTTGTGTCCAAACACAAGGAGGATTGACAAAATATTTTCCTATTTAGTTGGATTACATCAAGGATCAACATAAGCCCTTATCTTTTTACTTTAGTTATGGATGTTCTTATAAGGCATTTACAAGAAGATGTACATTGGTGTATGCTTTTTGACATTCTTGTTGATAAGACTGAGAGGGAGTCTAGTAAACTGAATTATGGAGGTCAACTTTAGAGTCTAAAGGTTTTCGCTTAAGTAGATCTAAAACCTAATATATGGAGTGTAATTTAGTTGTAGAAGTTTTAGGATAGTTTGTGACTTTAGTGATCAAGTCATTAATAAGATGAGCTTATCTTATATTTAGGCTCTATTGTTCAAAATGATGGTGAAATAGATAGAGATGTTATTAGTAGAATTCGTTGGATGGTTGAAGTGGGAATGCATCCGCCTATTATGTGATAGAAAAGTTCCACTTAAACTTAAAAAATTTTATAAAATGGTGGTAAGACCAATGATGACTTATAATGTACTAACAAAAAAAGAGAAGTAAGACTAAGTTAAGTGTTATAGAGAGGATGAAAGGTGGATGAGTGGCTTTACTCGAGAGATAGAATGCAAAATGAGTATGTTAAAAAAGTTGGAGTAGCTCCAGGTAGAAGATTAGGGAGATGCCTAGATGGTTTGGCCACATAAAGCCTGTCCGGATGAGACAGAGAGTAGATGCATTAGATTTGCTTTATGCTATGTTAAGAAAAGTATAGACCTAAAAAAGACTTGGTTAAGATGTATAAAAATGATCTTACTATACTTGAATTAGATGAGAATCACATAATGGGACACAATGGAGACAAGGATTCATGTACCACCTCACCTAGTGGGATTAAGGCTTGTTGTTGTTGTTGTTGTTGTTGTTGTATATATATATATATGAATATTATATTGTGGATTTAGAATATTATATTGTGGACTTAGAATATTCTCAGATAGGGAAGAACTATAAATAGGGAGTCACTCTCTCATTTATAACCATCCAAAAGTTCTAGTTTTGTAAACCTCATTTGTATTAGTGAAATTTTCCTGCTCAATCCCTTTTCTCTAGTACTTTTCTTATTCTGGCCAAGTGTTGTGTGAGAATAAGGCTTAAGTGCACCAAGGGAGTGTGCTAAACTTGCATGTCTCTGCTTACTCAAAAGAGTAGAATGACATTTAGATCTATCTTCAAAAGTCACTAATTTAATATCACATCTTCAAACCCATAAAAAAATTCAATTAAATTATGCCATTCTTTCACAAACAAAAGATTAAATTGCCTCAAAAATATTTACAATCTTCTAAAAATTAAGTGACTATATTTTTTCTTCACCAGACCTTTCAACCCAAATTTCTCACTTATTCCCCTCATTCTCAAAAGAGCAAAAAACCCTTAGTTCCAATCTAGTGATAAGACCTATCGACATTATTTCATATTCTTCAACAAGTAGTAAAAGTCATGACAATAAGGTAAAGATTGGGAAATTCAAAGTCACAAAAAAGGCATACATCATAAGAAACACCTATAAATGTGTAGCACTAATTGATAGACAACATACTAAGATAATTAGATTTATCTATTTATAACCAGTGAGGTTTGAGTTGTCATGACCTAGCCTAAAAGCCCAAAGTATCGAGAGGGGAACGAACAGTCAGATAAATTTGTAAAGCATTCTCACATTATTATAATAGAAAAGAGCCGGTTACACTAACAAAATTAGAAAGCATCCTACATTATACTACATACATTATTTTAACACTAGTTAAAGTACCTAGCTCCTAATGAATACCTTCAACTATACATGTACTCTCTTCTTCCATTTATTTGCTAAAAATTTTCCCAAAAAATAATCATCAAATCCTTATCAATAAACAATTTAGTGAATAATTATATTTCTAAATTACAATAATTAAATAATTTAAAAGTATTATGTTTGTCAAATCCTTATAGTAAATCAATATCATATTTTTTTCATAAAATAGTAGAAAAATGCATAATGGAGTATGATCAAGAACTATTGACTTTTTTTTTATCATTTTTATATCTTACATTTTTCTATAATATACACTAGTACAAAAGTGACAATGTAAATGTACACTTGAAAGGCACACCATCTCATAACTTTTTCCAAACATATATCCAGAGGGAAAGGTAATCTTTTCCAACCAAAATCAAAGGGTCAGATAACTTTTTTTATTTTCATTTACATGCACATATAAGTTACATCCCCAATCAATATCATAAGATGTGAACTCCGTCAAGCAATATATACAAATAATCACTCTATAGTATGGTCATTTTTATGCCCTTCATCGTGCAATTTAATAATAATTTTAACTTATTATTAGAGATATCAATCAAAATATAATCATAAAATGATCATCACATCAATATGAAGAATTCATAGTTGAGAAAGAGAAAATTATTGTGCAATGACAATTGGTGTCCAATAAAAACATTCTTAATATGCATACATAAACATAAAAGCACTTGTAGCATTATTTGAACATTCATATACGAAACAATCAATGCATTTTAATCAAGAGGAAAGAAAATAATTTCTATAAAATATAAAATATAATTACTCACTTTTATTGAGGCTCATTTGCTTCCTTTCTCTTCAACAAAATTTCTCTCATTGTGAGGCCTATAACTATATAATAATATTAATTTAATTATCTTCATTACCCTTATTGTTATCATAATCATAAATACTATTTTAGATTATTAATGATTACATTTATTTACTATTATTACTATTAATAAATTATTATCATTAAATCTTATTATTAATCCATACTATTTGTCTTCAGTATTATCAATTAAGGCATTAATATAATTAACTTAGTATTATAATATTATATTATAATTGTTATTAATATGTTATTATCACATTTATCACTATTATTTACTATTATTATAGTTGAAATTTATTATTAGCATAAATTATTATCATTATATTATTATTATTATTAACATTATATTATTTTATTATGATTGTTCTTTATAATAAATATTATTAATATTAATATATACATATTTCTTTTTTACGCCATTTAACATTAATTAATAGTAATACTATATTGTTATACTATTTCTATAGCGATATTATCATTATGTTATATTCTTAATATTATTAACATATTATTATTAGTTATTTAAAATCTCTTAATATTAGTACTATAATAATAATTATTATTATCATTATCATTATTTACTATTAATAAATTAGTAGTATTAGTTATTAATATATGAATAATATTCTTATATTATTAAATTACTATTCTTATTTTATGATTATTATATTAATATTACAACTACTATTATTATTATATACTTAATATATTTTCTCTATAATATCCCTTACCTCTCACTCTCCTCTTCAGTTGTCTTCTTAAGCTTGCGCACATGCGAGGCGTGCTTCGACATCGTCTCCCTTCCTTGCTTCACCACTTGGAGTCACACGAGAGTGGTGTGCTCGGTCCTGTCTCCTGCACAAGCTCGACCGCTCCGTACCAAAGTAGTCCCCCTACTCTCTCACTCTCTATCTCGATTGAATTCCCTTTCTCCCACTCTCACATTCTCTAAATGGGAGACCCCTATTTTGACAAGTGTTGTGGTTCTCAATCATACTGACTCTATCTACTCACACCTTTTTTTCTCTTTTTTTTTTTGGTTTTCTTTGGGCGATAGAATGAGCATTGAGAAAATTCATCATAAAACTTCAAGAATATAAATGATAATCTTTTTTAAACAAAATATTGTTTCCAAATGATAGCATTCAAAATGAGCAAGTAATTATTATACTCAAGAATGCACTAAGTAGGGTATAGACAAGTGGATATTGCTTCCATTTCTATTAGAATGTCCTTACTTTCCATTTCATTTTCAGCTTGCATGATTGAAGAAATTGATTTCAAAGGCTGTAGCACATTAGTAGAAGCAGAAGCATTAAAATGTAATGGCACTAACTATATTGATCTAAAGCAATAAAATATTAGTTCCTTATGGTTTGAACTTCAAAAAGAGTGTAATAAGGATTCAAGTAGCATTATTTCAATTAAAAATAAAACACAAAATATTATTGATCAAAAGCATTGAACTATCAATAACTCAAGTGTTGCTAACACCAGGTTCATTTTAGCAAAGTTAAATTCATTGCAATTTTAAATAATTTACCTTTAAAATTATATTATAATCTCTGATCATATGGTACTTAGTAGTTTTCTTAATAAACATTAAGTTAAGCCCAATAAATCATTGTCTAAAATGTCCTCATTTATTTTGCTTAATGGATTCAGACACCCAAACCCAATAACTACAGCTATAGCACAATCTTCTAATAATATTGGCAGATAATTATCAAAATCATGTTTATTAAAATTACAAATTATTTACTCAATACAATTCAACATTTAATAACTAAAATGATCCATAGACTAGTTGGTGTATCTTTTTTAATCGCAAACTATTTCAGGTATATAGTATGTTCCCTCAACTTACTGTAAGTAAATTTTGTCATTTCTTTTAGCAAAATAAATGGAGAAAAAATTCTAAAGGCATTTAGATTTTTAAGAATCAATTGAACTGGCATTAAATAATGAGAACTAGCATTAAATAATGAGATTGACCTTAAAAAGCCTTTAAAAGCCCAAAATTCCCTCATAAAACCTAACTCCATAAATTTTTACTGAAGAAATGACAAAGTTGGTGGTATAACCAATTTAATTCTGATTTGGTAAGTTAAAGGACTAAATTAAACACTTGAAGAAGTTTGGGACTAAAATTGACACAACTAAAAAGCCTGGATACCTTTATGATCATTTACCCATTGGGCTAAACCCCAAAATAATCCTTTGATTTGTCTGTGGCCAATTTAATCCTATAACATGACACCTCTAAAATTTAGTCACTCAACCGTACAAAATTAATCCAAAATAATCCCTTAGAAACTAAATTGGGATCAATTTTGTATGATTTGAGAACAAAATTGGGATCACTTTGTATCAAATATTTTAAGGGATCATTTTGGATCAATTTTGCATAGTTGTAAGACTGTAATAGAGAAATGTAATGCTCTTAGACTAAATTAGACACACAAATAATCAATGGACTACTTTGGGACACTATTTTGAGATTTAATATGTTACCCATTATTCAATTGATATGGAGCTCCTCTTTTAATTTTTCATTCGTTGTTCTAAAACTTTACTTCAAAAGAGCCACATTGTGCTTCAAAAAAGTCTGCACTTTGCTTCAAAATAGACAACAACTAGAATTATATCAGCTATAAATGATATATATTAAGGTCCCTCACTTCAAAAAAAATACTTTTAAACATCTCCACAACTACTTTTAATCCTAGTATCACTCTATCACAACATACATATCTTTAGTAATTTCAACAAACATTTGACACACAATTTAGCATTTCTCACCTTAAAACTAATCAAATCAACGCTCATCATGCTTGATCATATATATTTTCAAGATCAACAAACATTATATGAAAATGCTTTAATCAAGATATAGGGATATAATGAAAACAACTTTTTGCATTAAAGCTAGGTGGTTAAGATGAAAATGAACACATAGACTATTTTGTATATTATATAATCAAAACTAAAACTTTTAGAACATAGGAGTTTAGAGTCTACAAATACAAGATAAAGAATTTCATGTTGAAATGTATCTAATTGACTCGACCATAATAATCATACCAAATGGAATAAAAAAATACAACAAAATCAATTCTCATTGAAAGAAAATAGCCCAAAAAGCTTATATATGTTAATCTTTAAAACTATTTGCATGATAAGGGTGAAGAAACTAATTAAGACCTTATAAGAGAAAATTCCAAAACATTATGACTTTTCAATTCTAACTATTTTACCTAATAATTTTTCTCACATATAGATATTTAAATGCACATCTTTATCATGAGTGACATTAGTCTAATTAGTCAGGACTACGAAAGTTGTTACCAAAATCTTTAGTTTAATACCGCATCACCATAATAAAATCCCATATTTCAAACATAGGTGGACAAAAAAATGGTGAACTTTATTTATAAACATTGAAAATCAAGCAAAGCACACATATACAATGCAAGAACCTTTTTTTAAAAACAAATATGGAGAAAGATAAGAATCCACAAATGGTAACATCTATATACTGAAGAATAGATTCAAACGAGCATTCAAGCCTAGAAGACTAAGCCGTGTTAAATCCAAATTTTCATAAATTAAAAATTTTAGTGCTTAATATAAAGTAATGAATAAAGAAATATAGATATTAAAATGAAAGTGGACACAAAATGTAGCAGTCACATGCACATATAAATGTGTATCTATATGAGTAGATGTACATAAATATGGGCTTTGGGCTAATTATTTGATAGAATGGTGAACTAAAAATGTACAAAACTTTTCAGATCGAGGGTTTTGAGAACCGTGAACAACTTGTAACCATCCAAATTAATCAATATCTCCAAAAAAAAAAAAAAAAAAAATTTAAACTAGGTTGGACTATATTTATAACCAGTCATATTTATACGCATTATGCATGATTGGTTACAAGACCATAAAACACAAAATCTTTCATAGAATACTAGCATATCACGTCTACCAGAAATTTAAAATACGGCCAACTTTTATCAGATATTTAAATAGGTTAAATCTTTTCAGCAAAACTGAAAATTTTTCAAGTTTGTATTTACATATTATAAATTAAACGCTCAATCAAGTAAGCAATAGGTATCAATGACTCATCCAAGTATCATAAAGTTATGTGACAAGATAAGACACTCACAGAATGATGTGTACCCCATAAGGCCATTAACTGCTCTGTCAATTACATTCATGAAATTCTTCATCAATATAAGCACATGAGGATGGTTGTAGCTAAATTGCAACAGAGTAACTTTTACTACCAAAATTTAATAAAATCAGTAACAATATTGCATGTCAAGCACTTACTGAATAAAAAGTATATAACATACTACTAACGAGTACCTGGCTCCAACTGCCAGGTGCAGCACAAAGATCAACTACACGTTTTACTCCTGCACAAAATAATTAAGATCTAGTCATTACGAAGTATTTGAACATAAAAAATAGTGCATTTTATATGCACTATTGAAGTAAGATACAGCATCAACGAGAAGTAATAAGGGATATAGAATACTAAGACATTTTATAAAATGCATAAAGCTTCCATCAATGCATGATTTGTCGAGAAGTGAGATCTTTATAAGGAATGCAATCTCTCAATCTAGCAATCATAGAACACTAAGAAAGCAAGCACTCAAGAGAGAGAGTTCATCAATTCTAGCAATCATACTAAGACTTTATACTTTTCAGGTCTTATAAGATCAGAATTACTTCAGCATTATATCCTCTACGTTTGAGCAGAAGGCATTAGGTACTAATCGCTAACATAATGCACTCAACGCTAGAAAACATCAAAAAAATCACAAAGAATAACAACAGGAAAAAAAAAATAGCAACATACAAATGTGATATAATATATTAATGAAACACAACATAATCTACATGGTAAAAAAGAAAAGCATGAGTTTGCTAGTAAGGGAAATAATTTAAGGAGAGAAATATCAACAAAGATTTTGATCTTCCCAAAAGGAATTAATGAGCTTCACAACTATTATTGTGTAACATAAATGCTTCTGCAAATCAGAAGAGTGACATGAAGTTGCTATTGTCGTAGTTCTATATTTTTTAACCAAACAAACGTAGAGGAGACGGGACATCCTATACAAGGAAGTCAAAATGGTAAAACCATGGAACCTAACAATGCACTTTCTCCATGATTAATATGAACTTAAAACAAAATTTGTCCCCCCTTAACTATTACTAGGATGTTGGTACAAGATTTATATAAGAATAAAGATAGATAAGAGTGCTGCCCTTGGATGTAGCATTTGCAACAATAATGAAAGTAGTAGGAGCAATCTCGAAGCTTATGATGGATGCCAGTATGGTGTCAGTGAAAGTAATCAATGGAAGGTCAATGAACAAACTAGCTAAACATCAATGAAAGAGTCCACCAAAATGCTAGCAATAGAAGCTAACTATAAGATGGCGAATGAAGTCCATCAATCATCAATGAAGGAGATGAATTAGACACCAATATGAAGAAGATCAACTAAGCTTCGATAGAGGAAACTCACTGATAATCAACTAAGGAGTTCAACATATCATCAGCAGAGGAAGTTAGCTAAGAGTTGATGAAGGAGTCATCCAATCATCAATGGAGGAGGATGGTTAAGCATTGACAATCAACTAATTGTTAATGAAGGAGGATGTTGAGTGTCGACAAAAAAGGTTGGTCGAGTCAAGAAAATAAACAAGGAAAAGAGATTAGATATGTAGAAATTTGGCCATTTCCAATCTAAAAATATTCAAAGTATAGCCAATGCTTATTTAGAGAGAAACATGATAATCACAAATACCTGCCCATTTAAATTATGCGAAATTAAAGCTGACAAAATTTCCAACGGGCCAAATTAACTAGCTCATCTAACCCTATGTCTCCTCATTCAATGATAAAATATGGGGATATTCACAAGCACATCATGATCTAATTAATGATGCTAATTTTGAGTTCTATAGAATGGATTAACAAGAAACTTAGCACATTGTGATAGAAAGGTCTCATAAAATCATAATGCATGGTCCATCACATGCTAATTTTAAATAATACAAAAAAATTAAAAATTATGAATAATTTATTAATGATTTAATTATTTGTATATGATCAATTTAATCCTGGAATATCATATTTCTCCAATTTAGTCCCTTGACTATACAATATTGATCCAAAATGGTCCCTCAAAGACTAAATTGTGACAATTTTGTATAATCAAAAAAACTAAATTAACAAAAAATTTGTATTATAATTTACATATAAGAGACCTTTTTGATCAAATTTGTATAGCGGAGGGTCCAAATTAGAGAAATGCAATACTTTGGGACTAAATTAGCCACACACACACACAAATAGACAAGAGCTGTTTTAGTATTTAATCTATTTATTAATAATTCAACAACATAAAAAGAAATATTGTAATGCAACAAGAAACTATCAATGCTATATGAATAGAAAATAATATTATTTTAACATATTAAATACAAGTGTATGCAAATTTAATAGTATCATATAAATTTCAAGTGAAGGCTACTGAGTTGTGAAATAGAAAGATGAAATAATAAGAATCGTAAACTATTTCGATCAACAAGAGATGAACATGTCTACATATCAATCTAACCTGAATAACATGACAATCTTATATTAAACATTTGTCCCCATGACTTAACTTTCATGAGTCATCCTTCATCCAATTTCAGCATTCATCCATCAAAGAGTTCAATTTGAATAGCAAATGACAAGAAAAAAAGATATATCATGAATGAAACTTAAAAGGAAAAGGTAAATAAATAGATAAAATTCATATCCTTAAGCAATCAAAATCAATTAAAATTTGAGTAGGATATGTGCTAATCCTTAAAAATTAAATCATAGTTTGTCTTTCATATCCGCACTTTAATGTATTTTCTAGGTATTCATATCGACAAGCCAAAGAGTAAATTAATATCATGTTAGAAGAGACAAATCATTTCAATCAAACAAAAAGCTTTGGAGAATTATTGAATGAGAAATATCCAAAATGGTTCTTAGGATGTTTTGTCTCAAATTCCAAAGCATTCTAAGTTTGACATTAATTTATTATATATTAAATCTCAAGTAGATAGGAAATTTCATATGCTATTTTCCAAAAGAAGCTGAAATAAGAAAAAAAATTACTCGCATTCTCCATTATTCATAAAACACAAGCAAGATATCTCAATTAAGAGATCATGATAATATCTTTACATATTATATTGGTAATGTCTACATTTTCATTGAATGATTCCTTTATTTTTCAGTTTAATCTAACAATTCCTTGGAATTGTCTCCATAGGAACTCATTTCCTCATCTGCATGTAACATTAATGTTTTAAAAAAACTTGCCAAAATAATCCAATTACATGTTAATCATGCTAAATTATACAAGGCCAAGTCATCCCCTTCCCCAAGTGGCATACATGAGGAGGGGAAGGTTGTCAGTGTGCTCATGAGTGGCATGAGCAAGGTGTAGTTACGAGCAAACCACCATAGAGTTGTCACCAATAACTCATTTTCCAAGGTAGGTGCAATCCAAAATTGTGAGCTCGCCAAAATTCAAATTCATTTCAAACTTTCTAATTTTTGGGGTCTCATTGGTAATCATTGGTTTCAAAATGATCCTCATAAAGATAAATAAAGCACCATATTTTCTATAGGAGCAATGGAGTCAGAGATCATCAAACTTCATTGTAAATCTCCACTCTTATGAGGGAGCTCTAAAAATTTAATGTAATCTAATAGTTTCTTAGTTTTTTCCACTATCCCATCTTAGTAGTTCAACTTCTTATCTTCAGAGCCCTCATAATCTGAGCTCTATCATCTGCATTCCCAAGCTCGAACAACACATGAATACCCTCCTACTAGTTAGATGAACCAAACGTCATTTCATATTTACTAATTATAGCATTTAAGGTGTTGGAGAAACCTAAATACTAGGCGCTAACCTCTCATTTCTTGAATTGTTGTTGTCTGCAATTTAACCCCAAGCTAAGGATAACCCAACATGAAACTATAACGACATTAGGATCACCTTCTTGATAACAACAAGACCAAAATCTACATAAATAAATAAATAACTTCATCCAATGAACATAAAGATTTTGTGGAGATTTACATTATTCTCCAGTGGTAGATATCCGTGACATAATACATAATGAATATATCCGTGAAAAGTTTAGAGTACCTCAAGTGGCAGATAAGATTAGAGAGAGTCACCTTAGATGATTTGGTCACAAAAAATATCAATCATATGATGACCTATGTTAAGAAAGGTAGAGGTAGATCTAAAAAGACTTGGTTATGAAGTATGAAAAATGACTTTAATATATTAAAATTAAATGAGAATATGACACTTAATAGGACATAATAGAGAAAAATGATTCATGTAGCCGACCCGTAATGTTGTACATTATTCTCTGCATAAATTATTTTTATTTTACTCTCATTCAAATTTCAATTGTGCTTTTGTACATATTTGATGATATAAAGCAAAAGAAAAGCATCAAAGATATTAGTTTGGTGACAAATTGGAGTTATTATCTTAATTTTTCTGATAAATTTGTCTTAATATTTTCTTTTATGCTATACTCATCTCAAATATTAGTAGGTATATCAAAAAAGCACGTTGTTTATGAACAACTCGCATTCGAATCATTTAAGCTTTAAATTAATAAATAGATATATAATCTATAATATTTTTTACTTACCCCTAAAGGTCCATCAGGTCTTCTCGAGGCTATGTGGCTTCATGGGCCTCGAAGCTTCTATTTTATCTCTTCAAGTTTTATCGCTTCATAGCTCAGCATTTAGTCACACATCACTTTAAAAACTTGCATTGTAAACAATAAAGAACTAACCTTTGGTACATAGTTGTGAGAATTTGGCAAGGGGCATAAGCTGACATGGTAGGCAATGAGACTACGCAGTGGGTATTTTAGAAATTTAAAATCCTTCAATGAGATTGTAAATTAGTAACTATAAATATTTCTTTTACAAAAAATGCTGGCATTTAAAATTTTTAATCAATTCGAGCCCTGCCATCTTGATTAATATGAAAACTAACCAAACACGAACAAGGTATTTATAAATGATTTCAAAATAAGCTAATCTCGAAAACCTTTAATTTCAGACAACCTGAATAAAAAAAGCCCCTCAAAGCTTCCTAGATTTTATCGATCCGCTATTCACTTCTACCATGATAAAAAACATGACAACTAAAATCAATTTCTTAACCAAATGCTGTCATCAAATTAACACCAAGTCACCAACACAAATCAAGTTTTACAAATATTAAAATAGTTCCCTGCAACTGAAATTAATCTTGTTAACCTTCAAAGATATTGAACTCATCATCTATCTGGAGGAGTTTGAACGCACTCCGTGCTCGCCAACCCTCCTCCTTTGCCTTCCGGTAGTAGATATCCTACAATAAAACCACACCGCACCAAACTCGATAATGTAAAAATCAAATCGAACAAGAGATGAAGAAGCGATGAAGAGAAAAAAGATAAATAGAGAATAATCATTTTAGGCAATCGAACCCTTTTATCTTTCGAAGCCTTTCCCATGTACGTTCACTTCTTGGGAGAGAACAATTGTGGTGAAAGAACTGCTACAATGAGTTTGAATGAGAATAGGAAATCTTCTTGAATCAAAAAGTTCTTCAGCTACTAACAGCAACGTCGAGGCGGCCGGCGGCAAGTCCCCGGACTCTGGTTCAGCGGCGGCAAAAAGAAAGAGATATGGGCAAGGCGACGAAGAGGCTTCTCGCTTCTCCCCGACAATGGACTGGAAGAGGAGACCGAGAGACGGTGGTCTGTGAATTGGCTTAATAGTTTCCACGAGCGAGCCGGGTTCGGTGCTCTTCTACTTCTGGGTAGCACAACTAAATTTGTTAAAAAAAATTTAGTGGGCATTACATAAAAAAGCTCATTTAAATACTTTTAACTATAATATAATCAATCCATAAAATTTAATATCTAAACCTTAGTTAATTTTTAGTATGATAGATATAATTTAAATATTTTTAGAAGTTTAAAAGTTAAATAAATTAAATTTGATTATTGCTCAAATCAGTTAATTATGCTCATGAACAACTTGTTTGAGATCTCTAAGTAAATTATTAGATACTTGATATTAAACTTGATTATAATTCGTATATTTTTCAATTAGATTGTTTTTAGATATAACTTATTTAATATTACTTTAATAGTAATGATATATCACGATTAAAGTACTGAAAATAAAGAGAGCTTAGAGATTTGAGGAATCTCTGTCATAATCATTGCTAACAATCACAATTAATAATCATCATTGTTTGATCATTTTATCAATTATCATCTCCATCAGAAAATTAAATTTCTTTTGGAATGAAAAAAGTTGTTTTAGGTGAAAATTTGAGCGATGAATAGTAGATAAGATTCTGAGAGATTTCATTACATTTGGTGAGAACTTTTTTATCGATTAGGTTCTAGGAGCAAGCATTATAGTTAATTACTCCTCCCAATACTGAGAGGGCACTTTCGATTAAGGTTTGTCAATGAATCGTTAAATAACGAATATATAATGGCAGTGAGTGAAGTTTGAGATTTTATGAAATTTATCAATTTAATTTAAAACTTTTGTTGGGGAGCGATGGCCTAGATCTAGATCTCATGGTTCTCATCCAGTTGTCATTTGGTCCACTTAGTTAAAGAGATAGTCGACTAACCTGAAGGATCCTTGTCGTACATGGTTACATCGTCCAGGTGTCTGGACCAGGTGAAGTTTGTCTAAGGACAAATATAAGTCAACCTAACATAGATTTCGACTCAAAAACAAAGCGTTAGAACATCACAATTTGGTGGTGATCAATTTTGTCATCACGCGGGAACCAGGGTTAGAGGTTAACCTGCTGTCATTTATGTGGTGTCATTTACGGCAAAATCACGCAGGAGAACAACACGCCGTCACTTAGCTTAAGATTATTTGAGTATGAAAATAGATATGCATTTGATTTGGCATTGGCTATTTGTGAGCAAAAGTTTTCTTAATTTGTTACCCCCAGACAAACAATTATGGGAGGTAGATTGATTTTAAGTTTTAATTTAAATAATTTATTTATATTTTATTATTTTATTTAAATTTTGATCATTTTATGATTGATTTAGATTTGAATATATAATCATTTATTATTTAGAATTTTAATAATAATTTCCAATTCTATATCGATTAAGACCTTCTTCTCTTTTTATAGAGGATGGCTCATTGTCTCAAGAAGTATAATCCTTGTCAACTCTAACTTAACAAGGATCGGCAGACTTTTCTTCTTTTGAGGTTTTGTTTAAACTATTCTTGATTATATTGATAATTAGCTCATATATTATTGTTGCTTTAATAATTAATTTTTAGGTTTTGTTAACGAACGATTCTAAGACTAAATCGGGAAGTGTAGCATATGTTCTTTTGCTTTATATCTAACTTGCATATGTTCCTAAATGCATGAATATTTCAACACATATATGAGTATCTGTCCTTTTAAAATTTTGTATGGATATGTGAATGTCAAGTTGAAATGTAGGTATCAATTTGCAAGTTTGATATTTAATATGACATTTTTAGGTTTTGTTAACGTCAAGACCGGAAGAAGCATATCGATCCTTTATATTTGACTTAGCGAACACTTCAACATGCAATGAATATTTATTCTTTGAAAACATGGACATTAAGATGTTTAAGTTGAAGATCAAATTGTAGGTTTTGATTTTTAGTTTTGTTAACTTGACAGTCTAAGATCAAACCGGGAAATATAGCATCTATTTTTTTTTATTTTGCATTTGGGAAGCATATTTCCCTAAATATTTGATCTAATAGACATTTCAACAACATACAAGCATCTATTTTTTTTTTAAATATTGTATGGACATATGAATGTCAAAGTTGAAATAACTATGTTTAGTATGACATGTCACATTTAATACATGTTATAAAACAAGTAATAATCTATTTTTGATCAAACATATATCTGCTTCTTTAGTATTTAACATTCCCAAATGCAGACCGAACAAACGTCTGTTCTAGATGATTAAGCCTACATCTACTCAAAAGAGATAGGAAAACTTTAACCTTTTAAAGCATTCACTAAGCATCGAGTGCAATATCTGCTTTAAGAGAAATTGGAGGATTAAGGATACCATATAAATTTGCACATCACGATCAAATCCCATTATGTGTACTAAGATTTGGATGATTGAAGATTAATTAAAATATAATCATGTATATAGATTTCCATTCGATGCCCTTTTCAAATTTGAAAGAGAGCTTTATATTTAATAACACCTTTCATATACTCATAGAAAGGAAAGAGTGATACTTATGTTAATGAAGCTACCCACTTACTTTCCATTTTTATCCTCTCATTCTTTTACATGAAAATCGACTAGGACTTAAGCTTATATACAACAAATGATTTTGGAGGATCATGTCGATGTAACTTGAATATTTATGAGGTAAAATGTAATTTGAATGTTACCAATCAGCCAACTAAAAGGGGTTTAAAATTGTATTCATGTGACATTTTAAAAGCTCATTGACTCAAGTATAAGGTCATTCATGCAAGACATAAGTTTGACACTTATTTATGGTATAGCATGAAAGAATGTTATTTTTATATGACCAATCAACAAACAAAATATGGTTGTAATCTATTTAAAATGACATTTTAGAAGCTCATTTATGTAACTATAAAGCCACTCATACAAAATACAAGTTTGACATTTATCCATGGGTGTGGCATGAACATTTCTTAGGAAGAATGCCCTTTTTATGTGACCAATCAGCAAATAAAAGTGGGCTAAAATTTATTTAAAATGATATTTTAGAAGCCCATTTTTTCAAGTATAAAGCCCAATAGATTTTTCATATAGAAAGGAAGTTCATTAATTCTAGATGGGTCATTTGTTTGTAAAGGCCTAAGTGAGAAAAATAAAATAGTTTATGATATTATGATCCAATTCTATTTAAGATAGTCCATGTTCTTCTTTTCATCATAACATATACTCATAAATGAGGGAAGAGGAAATGACAAAAGAAGTAAGGATCTCCCCTTAGATCCATGTTCATGTCATAAGACTTTAAGAGAAAATGACAAAGTAAAAGTTTTCCTTAAATCCATGTTTATGTCATGGGAGCATTAAGAGAAAATGGCAAAAAAGAGTTAAGATCTCCTTAGATCCATGTTTGTCATGTAACATTAAAGAAGTGACAAAGATATAAGTGTATGTCATTAAGACAAATGACATGTCATGTCATTAGAGACAAGTGGGTCAAAGTTAACCTTTCCCATGCAAACTCATGACAAAGGCATAAGTACACATCAAATGTCATTAAGAAAAAATGATAAAAAGAAAGTTAATTTTCCCTTAAATCCATATTTTTGTCATGTGACATTAAAACAAAATGACAAAGATATAAGAGTATGTCATATGTCATTAGGGAAAAATGACAAAAAATAGGAAAGCATGTTATGTGTCATTAAAAAGCAAGTGGGTCAAATAAAGTTAACCTCCTTCACATGCAAACTCATGACAAAGGCATAAATACACATCAAATGTCATTAAGGAAATATGATAAAAAGAAAGTTCATTTCCTTAAATCTATATTTTTGTCATGTGACATTAAAAGGAAATGACAAAATATAAGAGTATGTCATATGTCATTAGGGACAAATGGTAAAAAAAAAGGAAAGTATGTTATATATCATTAGGAGATAAATTATAAACTAAGTTAGTCTCCTTACATGCATGTGCATGTGGTATAACATTGAAAGGGCAATGACAAAAAAGAAGTTAATATTTTCTCTTAAACTCATATTTTTGTCATATAACATTAAAGAGAAAATGATAAAGCATAGTGCATGTCATATATCATTAGGAGACAAGTGACAAACTAAATTAATATTCTTTACATGCAAATTATGATAAAACACAAGTATGTGTCAAATGTCATTAAAAAAATAAAAATGAAGTTAAGGGGGCTTATAAATAAGAGAGGATCCCCCTCTCATGAGGCTTTACTCTCTCATTTCTCTTCTCTTTCTCACAAAATATATTGTAAGCCTAAGTCCTTTAAAGGAGTTTACCCAACTTGCAAATGAAAGCCAATTTGTATTATATTGACTTGTAAGTATTTTCTAAATTGATGTTTTATTTCAAATAAATGGACATTTGCTAAGAAAGCCAATAAGATAAATCCTCTTTCTATGTTCAACTATATATAAGCATGTAAGGATTATTGCAAAATGAACAAGTAATATAGGATAAATATCTATGCTAAACTTATGATTAGGCAAAAGAGAGGTAATTATGTCATAAATGTATGCTTAGTACTAAGACAATATTTAAGTCACATGACATATAATTACCATTTAGACAAAAAGATATTGGAATTCTAATCAAACATTTGCCTCATAATATGACCATTTAAATGACAATTGAGCTAAGCATTGATAAACACATCATAGAACATATAGATAATACACATATGCATTATATGAAAATTCAAGTAATAACTTAAGCATTTGCATATACTTCTTTTTTTTATCAAAATTTTCATACCTCGGCATCATCCTGATATGGGGCGCCGAGACCAAGCCTTCCCACCACGCCAAGAAAGTGGGATAGTAGTGTCGGAGACATCACGCGAAATTTATTTCACCACACCAAGAAAGTGCATGGGTTAACACATAGCATTACATTTCTTGCCACGCTTGGAATAACGTGAAGTACTTATCATAACATGTTTTCGTACGCAACAACGCGTAATTATAGAACATATTTTCCTGCCACATTGGAATAACGTGAACATGTACTTATCAAGTTTCTTCATCACATTAGAACAATGTGAACAGGTACTTATAGCAACATAATTTTCTGCCACGTTGGAACAATGTGAACAGGTATTTATCACAAATTTTCTCGCCGTATTGAAACAACGTGAACAGGAACTTATAACACAACATATTTCTTAACTTGGCTTTATATGTGTATGACATATGATATTATATATTTGATCACAACCAATCATTAAACTTTTAATCACATATGATTGTCATTACATGATTTTTTCTTTTTTATATGCGGTGAAGTGTCTCTCAAATAAACAAGTGAGATAATAATTAGACAAATCATACATATATTTGTAATTAAAATAGAGTTTGTTTTTATGTAACTTTCATTCATCCTTAACAATGAGAAATATTCACTGTGGTACATAGAAATTAGAATGATATCTCAAAGTAGAGGTTTTGAACCAATGTCATTCAAACATGTTTTGAACTAATGTAAAACTAAAATGTCTTTCTCTTTACTTTGACTTAGCCATAAAATTAGTCATAAACATCAATAAATTAGGATATAAAAGAGAAAAACTGGCTAATAGTTTAGGATTTGAACCACACAACACCCTAAATATTTCTTTCACATTTCAGATTTCAATTTGAGCACATAGAAAAATTTCACAAGTGTTTACTCCACCAAACATCAATAAACTAAAATATAAAAGAGAGAAAAACTTGCTAATAGTTTAAGATTTGAACCATACAACACTCTAAACCTTTGTTTCCCACTTCAGATTTTGATTTAAGCATGTAGAAAAATTTCACAAGAATGTATTACACCAAAAAAACAAGAATAAATATAAAGAGAGAAAACTTGCTAATAGTTTAGATTTGAACCACACAACACTCTAAACCTTTCTTTCCCACTTCAAATTTTGATTTAAGTATGTAATAAAATTTCACAAGAATGTATTCCCCCGAAGCAGCAAGAAACTGAAATATAAAAGAGAGAAAAACTTGCTAATAGTTTAGGATTTAAACCACACAACACCCTAAATTTTTCTTTCTCACTTCAGATTTTGATTTAAGCATGTAGTAAAATTGTCACAAGAATGTATTCCTCTAAAACATCAAGTGAAATATAAAAGAGAAAAAAACTTGCTAATAGCATAGGATTTGAACCACACAACACCTAAACCTTTCTTTGATTTTATTTAAGCATGTAAGAATTTCAAAAGAATGTATTCCTCCAAACAAAGATAAACTGAAATATAAAAGAGAGAAAAACTTGCTAATAGTTTAGGATTTGAACCACACAACACCCTAAACCTTTCTTTCCCACTTCAAATTTTGATCTAAGCATGTAGGGAAATTGTCACAAGAATGTATTCCTCTAAAACAACAAGAAATCAAAATATAAAGAGAGAAAACTTAATAATTTAGATTTGAACCACACAACATAACCTTTATTTCCACTGATTTTGATTTAAGCATGTGAAAATTTCACAAAATGTATTCCTCAAAACAAAGAAATTAAAATATAAAGAGAGGAAAACTAATTTAGGATTTGAACCACATACACCCAAACCTTTCTTTCCAATTTTGATTTGATTTAAGCATGTAGAAAATTATCATGAGAATGTATTCCTCAAAATAACAAGAAATGAAATATAAGAGAAAACTTACTAATTAGATTTGAACCACACAATACCCTAAACCTTTCTTTCCCACTTCAGATTTTGATTTAAGCATGTAAAAAAATTGTCACAAAAATGTATTCCTCAAAAATAGTAAGAAAAATGAAATATAAAAGAGAGAAAAACTTGCTAATGGTTTAGGATTTGAACCACACAACACTTTAAACCTTTCTTCCCACTTCAAATTTTAATTTAAGCACATAAGAATCTTTCACAATTGTTTACTCTTCCAAACAGCAAGGAACTGAAATATAAAATAGAGGAAAACTTGCATGTAACTTAAGGTTTAAACTACATATTATCTCAAATCATATTTCCATACTATTTAATTTCATTTTAAATAAAAGAGGTATACAAGCATCACTTTCCAAACAAAGAAAGTGAAGCATCAAAAGAAACAAGAAATTTTGCATATAATCTAGATTTAAGCCACAATGCTTCAAACCCCTCTTCCATTTGATTTCAACCTAACAAGTGAAAGAGACTACATATGTAATTTCTTCCATAAAGATCACTTAAAGTAATAAGCATAAATCCATGGTAATAAGAATAATAAGAGATTTGGGCCATACATCATCCCAAATCTCAAAATCAAAACAACATCTCAAGCATAAGATAAGATAGATTTACCAAAACCCTAACTTTTAAAAGAACCCAAATTCACGAAAGTAAGCTTAGGGTTAAATTGAGACTACCTAGAGGTGTAAGCTTGCAAAAGAGGAAAGAATGAGAGAAGTTCGGTCGAATTGAAGTTCAAGCTCAGTGAAAACCACAAAGGAAAAGGACAACTAGGTCAAGCCTCGCCACGTTTCTTGATCGGGATGATGAGAGGAAAATCGCACGAAAAAAAGGAAAATCGAGAGAGCGCATAACAAAGGGAGTTCAAGAGTCGCTGGTGAGAGAATCATGAGGAAAGAGGATCGTCGCAGGATTTAGCGCATTGATTAGCAACCAAAATGGGTTAAGTGGCGACCCTAATTAGTGGGTTTGGGGCGCATTTCTAATTAGGGTTTGGATGTTAGAGGGATTGGGATTAAGAGATTAAATATCATTTCATCTTAATAAATTAACGTAAATTAATATTTTATGAATTTACTTTTATGTGATAAACCAGAAAATAAGGTGTTAATTTTAGGTATTTGTGTACGACGCTGATCGATCGATTGGAGGTTGTTTAGATAATACGGACGCTGAAAATGAAATTGGGCTTAAATTATGTGATGTCACACTCGAATTGATCGACATTCACATACACTTTGTTGAATTGATCGCGAAAGACGTCGTTTGATAGGTTTCGATATTTTAGCGTTAATGGCATGATCAATTTTGCGAACGGAGGTCGTCATGTCGCCGGGCTTCCCAACTTATGCACGTAATTTTATTAAAAAATGATTTTAATTATTGATTGATTATTAATTGATTCGATATTTTTTTTAATTAATTTTAATATTTTAGCATGATGCATTTTAAATCAAAGCGAATTTGATCGATTCCGATCGTGATTAGGGCATTTTAATATCCAATTATGCGACATTGCCATAAATTTTTCATAAGTTTTATCATATGCACTTAATTTAAAAAGTGGCATATACTTGTAGGTCAACAAATGCCTCCCAACAAACATGATGTGCGCATGGAGCGGACCGTGTTTGTTGCACACTAGTTGGCCCTTTTCTCCTCTTTTTGTAGGATTTATTTAGCCACCATATGACATATAGAGAAATATCCCTTTAAAATTTGTACAAATTTATTCATACTTTCTTTATAGATATGAGTTTTCCTTCTTTTTGAATGTCTCTCTTCCTCATTTCTTTTTTTTTTGTTTTGATTTTATTTGCATGTGTTTGTTTCATGACTCTTACAGGAAAATGTTCAAGGAGGAGATCATCGTTTGCCTTCTCGAGGAGCCCACCGATGATGCCATATGATCTATCATCGTGACTCTCAATAATGTGAATATTTTAGACAGACTAGAGCAACACAATGATATGTTACAAGGGCGTGACATATTTCAGAATTTCTTCACCCGTTCACCTGCCCTTCCAGATTGTTTTGAGGAGCATGTTGAATTGAGAAATTTTCCATAGTGGGTTACCACCGTTAGAATGAAGTGTGGTGAATATAATCCTCTAGATAGTACTGTTGATCAGGTGAGTTATGGATTATGTGAAATTCTTCAGTCAGTTGTCAATATCATTGAGAAAATGGGGCAATCACGCTTACTTAGTCATCGATAATTATAGTCCAGCTCATTATAGTGGCCTCGAGACTCACCCATAGGCCAGATTCATGGTCCAACAAAGGGGTATGTTACTTGGGCTCGATATATTCTTCAAGCTCACAAGGTTGTTCTAAAGGCGGCTGGGGTTTATAGGGCAATTTATGCTTCTATATTTGATTTTGGGAATATTTCTTCTTCATGGGTAAGAGGCTTAATTGAATTCTGGGATGCTAGGAATAACACTGTGGCCCCAAAGAATTAATTATTACATTGAGCGATTGTGATCGGGCCTTCAATCTATCATTATAAAGAGTATATTTCTTCTAATAGTGAGCTCTTTCGTAGGCAACTCTCTGCGGACGGGAACAGGCAGGGAAAGATGATTATACCCTTAGTTTATCCCGAGTTACTTATCACACACTTATGTTGCTTACCCATGCTTCACGGTAACCATGCCTATGGATATTTGGATGCATTTTTAAGAGAGATAGCTTATTACCTCTTTCGGCTCTATTACATGACCCTTTCAAAATTGGTGTACAGTTTAGTGGTTATTCATCATAGGAGATTGCAGAGTCTTTCTTATCACGTGAACATTTTTCTCCATCACATCCAGGTATGGACGAAGATTTATTTTTAGCAGGCTTTTAGCTACTTGGTTGTGTATTTTCGTCTTGCCCATCAGGGAGAGATCTATCCGCTCGGTACCTTATTGAGTAGTAGGATCTCTAAGGTGAACATCTCTTTCCTTGGCTCCTCCATTTGCTGGTATGGGTGTTAAAAATTATTTCTACTCAGCTACATGATTTGATTCGCAATACACATCCACGCTTGGACTCACATCCATGTCCATGGGGCTTTCGCTTGCTTGGAATGTCCTTCATATTTCTTAGAGAGGAACTATCTCATAGTCATGCAATTGTCACAAGTCTCTTCTACCTTGGAGCGTGAAAGGGTGCGCTTATTTTTCTTTGCCCTCATTTAGTCATTGATAGGTTTTATCTCATTCATCAATTCGAGGTTGCAAATCTACCTTCTAGCCTAAGAGAGGTTGATATTGTGGATGGGGTCGACCACATAGGTAGATGCACTTTTAATTCACACTGACAAATTATTGTCAATGGCCAAATACTTTATTAGCATGCGTCCCGGCTAATTATGTTATCGATCTGATCATTCAGTTATCTTGGAAGGATATCAACCTAACCGGGCAGAACAAATTTTGACACCACTTATGAAGGAGACCTTTCATTCAGTGTTACTCGATGCTCGCCGATGGATGTATCCCATCGAGACTAGATTATTTTTACCCTGATGTGGCTTCATTTGCTCGTTTGGCAACTCAAAGTTCTCCTGCTCTTTTAGCCACACTGAGTTAGCTATACCGCTAACTTGGGTATTATTTGACGACTTTGCTGCTCAAAAATAAATGACAAGTGAGGAGACTTGGAGTCCCTGAGAACGAGCTGGTCAGAGAGAGGTATGATTTATATGTTTTGTATTATTTCTTTATTTGATTCTTTTAAGTCCTTTTATTCCTATTACACATATGTTTGTATTTTCTTTGTAATGAGAGAGAGAAGTGATCAACTAAGAATAGGAGGTTCACTTCCTTGGGTGCGAACTCGGGAACCTTCATTTAGCCATGCGAAGGTACCATCCTCATCTCACCGACAAAGACGTCCTCAACATGAAGATCCTCCAAGGGCTTCAACTGATTGGTCAGCTAGCCCTATTCCACGATGCCTCTTGACTCCTAAGGAAGCAATTCTAGAGCCAAGGATGTCACAACATGGAGCCGCCTTTGGGGATTTTGGAATTGGTTTTTCTAATATGGCAGTGGTTTCTCCTGCTATATCAGTTCCTTTTGAAGATTTTAGAATCGATCTTCCTGAAACAACAATGGCAGAACCCCTTGTTCCAACCATTAATGCTCCTTTTGCGGATCTAGTTCCCTTATATGGGTTTCTTTTTTGGCTTTTGGCCCGGTGAAACATCTAGAATGAGGGGCCAAGATTATGGTGAGACTTTTGTCATACCTACTCATGATGAAATTGTGGTAGGCATCATAATGCCAACTGGTCAGCCACAGTTTGAAGGAATGCAGTCTCAAGTTGAGGCTTTTGACTCAGGTATGACCTAGTAATTTTTTTTTTACTTTCAGATATAATATTATCTTTCCTTCTTCCCTTCTCTCTCTCTCTCTCTCTCTTTTAGTGCCCAAAGGGATCGATTATTCTTCAAAGATCTATTGGAGACATGCATCATATGCGGACTCACGCAATGAGTATATTTATGAGGAGAATGTGACTTTATTGGGTGAGCTGATTTCTCGGTTGGATTCAGGCTTACCAATATCACTCGACCGCTTTTCAAAAGATGCCAATACTGTGCTAGACTTTTTGGCTCATTTTGGATTGAGTGAAGAGGAATTGCATTATTGGGAGACTTTATGTCAGGAGGCCGAATTTCTAATTTGAAAAATGATAGTTATTAGCATAGTTCGTCATAGAGTTTCATTGTTAGAGCTGAGAGAGCGCATTAGACTTCGAAGGGGGGTAGCTGACTTTGCTCATGATGAATTTGGAAAGAGCTCTGGCTTTAAGAGGACTTCATGGTAAGTCTACTGACATTGGGGCTCATATTGAGAGCATTACTAAGATCCAAAGTCTCTGGAGGGAACTTAAGCATTTGGTGTCATGCAAGATAGACTTGCAGCAGAAAAGAAAGATAAACTGAAACAGGAGGAGAAGCTTGCACTCAGATCGCAAGCTATGGTTGATGTGAAGCTCAAGTCGATAGAGGATTTACAAATTATTGAGATAGAAAATTAGGCCCTTGTTATTATTGTATCTCAGCTTAGAGACCTACTATCTCATCTACCTTGATGTATTTTCTCTTTATTTTACTCATTCTGTTCTTTATGTTTTGAATTATGTTTGTTATATTTGCTACCAGAGTCTCTTTTTTTTTGTAATGTGACTCCTATGTCGGAGTTGCTTTTCATATGTATTTGCATTTTCATGAATAAAATCTAGACCTCCAGCATGTTGCTTCATGATCACTCTGCTTAAAAGGTTTAATGGTCTATTGGAAAGATGAAAATCTCATTGGTCTTATGCTTTGTGCCTTTAGTTAAACTCTCCTCTCCCTTTGTGCATTAGCGAACTTGCTGGAGTTGATGAGATGAAAATGTCTTTAGTCCTATGTTTTATATTTTGACAGCTTTGTTGAAGATTTCATCTCAAACTTTAGGATTTGCATTTTCCTCTATGTCTTGCCTTTAGACTTGATGAAGTTAATGAGATAAGAATGTCTTCGGTCCTATGCTTTATGCTTTAATGAACTTGTTGAAGATTTCATCTCGAGGATTGTATATTGTGTCTCCTTTTATCCTGACTTCATGCCTTGATGGATTTGATGGAGGGAATTCTTGAATTGTCTTAAGAACTTGTCAGACGATACGAAATTACCTTATGTCATAACTTTCTGTGGCTTATAGGATACATGTCAACGACCTTCTCGAGCTTGTTGGGTCAAAAGAGTCATCCCTGTACTTTGCATATAATGGACATGTTGATGGCAAAAACTCCTTAGTTCAATTTTTAGCTTCATATGAACATTGGGATGGCTTCTTTGATCCTTTGCTTACTGCTTGATTAGACTTGTTGAAGAAGAGTTTCCTTCAGTCTTTATTTTTTACTTTAATAGACATATTTGAGGAGTTGAGATTTCACATTTGTATTTGATTCCAAACTCTACTTAGTGCCTTCTTGAGTTAAGATATATTATTTTTTTGTAGAATCTTGAGAAATGACCTTACGATCAATAGGGATGATCTCCTAGTCCGGGCCACTTGAACTCACCAAGTTGGAGAGATTTGGGGATTTGGATGCTCTTGTCTTTGAACTAATGAAGTAGAAGGATCCATTACTATGGCCTTTGTGGCGTGTTGAGTCCGACCTTATACACCCACTTGAGTCTTGGACTTGAGCAATTGATGGAGGATTTTACCCTCGGGCTAACGAGATGGGGATCTCTTACTACGACCTTTGTGAGTAAGCGCATGTCAGACTTGGCCGATTCTAGATGAGTCTGACCTTATACACCAACTCGAGCCTTTAGATTTAATGTGGGATGGGAAATATATTTCTAACTTGGTTTGTTGAAGTTTATAGACTTGAAAATTTTCTTCTTTGGTCAGTATGACTTTTAAATTTGAGAATTTGAATACATAATTTTGAGTATGCATATAGATCTGGGATCAGTACTAGGCAAGATGTTAACCCAAAGAGAAAGGAAGGTCCCCTGTCTTACCAAGAATGCCTGATATTTTACTATAAAATATAAAAAATGCTCCATATCTGACAGGGGGATTTTTATTTTATTTTTGAAATACATTCTTATGTTACAAGAGAATTTCTAATAAAAATTTATATATGTGATTGATGATGATGACTTCAAGTACAAAATTTGTTTGATTACACTTTTATGTGTAATATTTCTTTAAATATCAATCATTGATTGGCGGCATTGGTCTTTCACCTTTGAAGTCAATGAGCTGGTAGGCTCCTTCTTGATATACCTTTTCAATGACAAAGGGTCCTTCCCAGTTATGTTCAAATTTATCACCAATTTTGCAATAAGAGATGATTGATCTTCTCAGCACCAGGACCAATTCTCCTTCCTGAAAAGCTCGAGGACGTACTGTATGATCAAATATTTTAGACATCCTCACTCGATAGACTTCTAGATTTTGCTGAGCTTGATGCATAATCTCATCAAGCGCATCAAGCTCTTCCATCCGTAGATGAGCATTCTCATCTTGGGTAAGATTTTGTTGAATGGCTACTCGGAGCGAAGGTAGTTCAACTTCGAGTGGAAAAACTGCTTCAGCCCCAAACACTAGTGCATAGGGGGTATACTTTGTATGAGTCTTGTAAGTGGTGCAGTAAACTCATAACGCTTCCACAAGCTTGGTATGCTACTCCCTTTTATTTCTTGTGAGAATTTTTCTAAGTAATTTGACTAATGTTTTGTTAAAGGCCTCAACCAAGTCATTTTCTCTCGGATTATAAATTGACGAATATCGCCAATCAATCTTATGCCGATCAATAAATCTATAGACTTTAGTGCTTTTGAAGGTTATCCCATTGTCTAAAATAATTCAGTGTGGTACACCAAATCTATAGATAATGTTGTGGGTGAAGAAGTTGGTCACCTATTGAGCTATGACCTCTTTGAATGGAGAGGCTTTACTTAGAAAAAATAATCTGGTCGCTAAGATGAAGGTGGCTACGATGATGATGGGATTAATTCCACAATTACATCCCCCCAAAGACTCAAACGACCAAGATGCTATCGGGTGCAAATGATTGAGGTTAATGAATATATGACTCATGGCATCTCTTGGCATGATCGATACAATCTTTTACCATATATGTAATATCACATTCTTTTAATTTTGAATGCCATTTTAGGACTGATTGATGAAAAAGTCCTTGATGAATTTCAATAATTACTTGGCTTCTTTTATTTCCAAACATCGTAGTCACATCCGTCAAGGATCTATGATAAATGTATTGCCAACATAAGTACATATATAAGCCTTTTCAAGTCGTGATCGATCGACTATTGTTTGGTAATTTTCTTTCCTTGAAGTATAATGAAGGCTATCTCCCTTCCTTCTCTTCTACGTAAGAATTTATTGTGTGATTTTGCCCCTGGGTTGCCTTTTTTCTTGAATGGCCTGAGGCTTATCTTGTTGACTTTGAGAAGCAATTTGTAAAGGAGTGTGAGGAGCAACATGAGCTGCACCCTACTGATTTGCATTTGATGACCCCTCTTTCAGTGGAAATTTTAAACTTATTGCTCACCCCAGTGTGCAAACACACTAAGTATATAATGTCATCGTATCGCCATTTCTTTTTTAGCTAAAGCACCGTGCTTATTCTTAGCTCTGAGACTCCATCATAATGACATTTGAGATTTGCTTCATAAGCTCGAGAACTTGTTTGATAGTAGCCAATTCAAGCTTGTTGATTTTGTAAAGGCCCAACACTTGATTAATGACGAGTTGAGAATCACCATAAATTTGTAGATTCTAGACTCTCATGGAAATGACTTCCTCTAAACCTGCCACCAACGCTTTATATTATGCTTCGTGGTTGAGTTAATCTATAAGAGTGTCTCATTATACCACCTTCTAGTGTAATCAAGATGAGACCGATGCTAGCCTTTGGGAGATTTGAGGGTTGAGTTGATGGATGAAACTCCATCAAAATATAGTTCTCACATTTACTGTTTTTCTTTCTCATATATGTGCATGATATGTTCGTCAGGATGATCATCATTAAGCGATGAATCTGCTGGGATGGGACGTGCAGCAAGAAAATATGTTAGAATTTTCCCCTTCATCGCTTTATGGGGAACATATATAATGTCAAATTGTAGTAGAAAGACAGCCCTTCGTGTCAAGCGACCTGTCAATGTTGGTCTTATCATCAAGAACTTCAACGGATTAATCCTTGAGATGAGAGTAATTTTATGAGATAACATGTAATAACATAGATTTTGAGCAGTAAAAATGCCAAACAATATTTCTCAATCGGAGAATAACGCGCTTTCGCTCCTATTAATTTTTAACTAATGTAGTATAGAGCATTTTCCTTTCCTTCTTCATTATGTTGCGCCAATAAAGCACCTAAAGATTCTTTCAGTGTTGTTGTGTACAAAATGAGAGGCTTTCCTGGGATTGGAGCTGCAAGAATGGGTGGGCTCAAGATATCTCTTGATCTTGTGAAGGCCTCTTGACATTCTTCGTCCCATTTGAAAGGAGTATCCTTATTCATTAGTTTTGCAAAGGGTTGACATCTGCCTGACAGATTTGATATAAACCTTCTAATAAATGCAAGATGTCCCTGTATGGAATGAAGTTAATGAAGGCTCCTTGGAGAAGGCATTTCAACTATTGCCTTGATTTTGTTGGGATCGATTTCAATCCCTCTACAATGCACAACATATCCAAGGAACTTTCTTGAGGAGACTCCAAAGGCACACTTGAGATGATTCATCTTGAGGTCATAGTTTCTAATTCTTTCAAAGACGATCCTTAAATCTTTGATCTATATCTTGACGAGGTCATCAACTAGCACTTTACTTTTTTTATGAATTAACTCGTCAAAGATTCATGTCATAATCCTTTGGTATAGCTCCCATTCTTCTGAAGGGCATGATGTAGCAATATATGATTGTGTCTGAATGAGGTATGCTTCTCGTCTTCAGGAACTATTTTGATTTGATTGTAACCCGACAATCCGTCCATAAATGAGAATATATCGTGGTTTGAAGTGTTATCTACTAATAATTCTGATATAGGGAGCGGAAAGTCATCCTTTGGACATGCTTTGTTTAATTCCCTGAAGTCGATATAGATACAAATCTGACCATTCTTTTTCTTTACTAAAATGATATTAGCTATCCAGTCAATGCATTTTTCTTCTCGAATGAAATCGGCTTCAATGAGCTTTTTGGTTTCTACAACTACCTGTTCTTCAACCTCCAATCTCATTCACCTAGAGGCTTGCTTGACTGGTGCTGCATCTGGCTTAATTGCTAATTTGTGAACCATTGCATTAGGGGATAAGCCTAACATTTCAAGCATATGTCAAGTAGTCACAATTCCGCAGCAAGGTTTTTAATTCTTCCACTTTATCTTCGAAGTAGGGCATTGATGAGCTGGGAGGATCTCTTGTTCCCAGTTCTTTAAGTTCATCCATAGTAGTAGTCTTCCCGCCATCTTCAAGCTCTTCAGGTGTTGGCCTAGCTTCTACTTCTTCATTATTTGCAAGGCTGGCATTAAAAATGTCATTCTCATCTTCATTATCACTCTCAACTTCTATTCCTATTATAACGTAACAGGTGTATTCTTGTGGACCATTGTCTTGGATGAAACCAAGACCTTTGGTAGTGTGCTTATTTCTTCTACCAGTGGTTTGAGAACCTTTTGGGTATCACATCATTTCAAAGTGTTTCATCCTTTGCTTACTTGCTCCAGCATGGACCCCATGCTGAACATTAAGTTTTGCATCTTTGGAGAGTAATATTTTGGTATTCTTGTGAGCATAGCTTCTTCCTCTTAGATAACTGCATTACCCAATCATGATCTTCTTCTTGACACCCCTCAGATTTATAAAGTAGGCTTCCTGGCCCATGTTTTTCAGGGAGAGGAGGTACATAGAATGTCACAAGTTCCTCGACTTTGTGAGTTTCTTGAGGAATGATTTCTTTAAAATATTGAGGAGGAACAAAAGTGACTATGAGTGTAGTCTCTGATGCTGATGGATCTATGATTATTTTAAAATAGGTGCATTGCATTACCTTCAAAAGCATATTCAAACTCATAATCAGAATCAAAATAATCCTTTTCAATCAATGTTTTACTTGAAGATTCACATGGACCTTTGGATTTGAAAGGAACACATTCCTCTTCTTCTTCAGTATCACTGCCTAGATGAGGGATAATGTTATTGATTTTAGATTTGTTCTTTATATCCTTAGATATATTTGAAATAATCTCTTTTCCTTTATTCATTTTAATTTCTCTCTTCTTCTTAACTTATTCTTTTATGGGTTTTGAGTAGATGCAGTATTTGCTAGTTGTTTTGTTAGCTTTAATTCCCTTGGAATGAAGTAATTGATATCTTGATACATCTTCATTTCATGCACCGTAGAAGGTTGCAGATCACCCAAAATTTGGCATTATTCTCCATCCTTTATATATTTCATACATTGATGCAATGTAGATGGGACAATGCCATACTTATGAAACCATGGTCCACCTAGAAGAGCTCTGAACAAAGTGTCCGCATCGATCACATGAAATTTGGCTTCTATGTAGAGCTCTGAATTTAAGAGGGAGAACGAACAACCCAATAGTTTTTATCCCTTCTCATTGAAACCTTGAACCAAGACTTTATCTCGTCCCATATGTTGTACATCCAGAGATAGCCACCTGAGGGTCCTCAAGTTCATAAGATTCACGGAGGAACCGGGATCAATTAAAATCCATGGTATCATAACTTCATTACTTTCAGCTATAACATACAGAGGATGATTGTGCTCTGCAGTTCTAAGCATAAGATCTTCTTCTAAAATGTGATGGTTGAAGGCTCTTGAACATGCAAGGTCTCCGTTAGACAGCGCTCAGCAAAATATGCTTTGAATTTCTCCGGCTCTTTGAGAGCTTCAATTAAGATGTTACAGAGATCTTCTAACAACAGAAGTGCTTCGTATATGCTAAGCTGTGCCAAAAGTTTCCTTAGGTGGGATAAAATATTGTAGTTGATCCCTTTATTTGAGGAAGGCTTCTTATTTGAATCCTTAGAGATTAACTTCGGTTTCTTTTCCTTTATCTTTATTTATTAACTCTTTTCTCTATTGAGATGCTTTTCAACCACTTCTCACTACAACTTTTAGCATTTGAATCTTTAGATGACTTCGGTTGCTTCATCTTACCGATCTAATGATGGGCTCGAAGATTCAGAATCACTGCCCAACTTTACATTCTTCATGTTTGCCGACATGGTGAGCTCTGATTCATCTTCATTTGAGAAACATAATTCCTCTAAGTTATTATCAGCTTCATCTACCATTAAGCAAGATTCAGTGGGAAATTCTTCAGCTTCTTCCCTTGCTTCTTCATTGATATGAAGATTAGTAATGAATCGCAAGTGTGATGATGGGTCTTGCGGTATGTAATCATTCATATTATTGATGATCATTTGTGTTAAGTTATGGTAATTGGTATACTTTGCTTCTTTCTTCTTTAATTTATTCTTTCATTTGGCAAGCTTCTTGGCCTTCCCTTGCGGTATTTGGCTAGGTTATCTTTCATGAGATGAACTAGCCTTTCCATAACTTGGGTTTTATCTCAACTCAAGTATAAGCTCAAGTGTTGATTTCCACTGAATACATGGAACGCCTTCCAATCATTTCAATATTTTTACAGTCTTTTCAAAGACTGCGACCTATCATCCTTCATCATCGACCAATTTCTCTTTGCCTTTAGCTTTGCTTGATGGCATTGAAGATGAGGTGATTACCTTTGTAGATTCTTTCTTTGGACGCATTAATACACTGTTCGATAGCATGAATTCTCCATTTTTATATTTTTCCTCTAGCCAATCTTTGAATATGTAGCAATCTTCAATAAGATGGCTGAGCACCCGATGATATGGGCAATAGTTAGGATTATCTGCTTGTCCCGCTTCTTCAGGTTTTTTACACTTTGGTAACTGGAGACCTGCTTTGAGTGCACACTTGAATAATTTACCCGCACTTTTTCTCTTAAAAGAATACTCTTTATTCAACTTTTTTTTAGGGTTGGGGCCATTAGCTCCATTTTTTTTGTTTGCTTTGGTCTTGCCTTCAGGCGGCTCGGTACATCATTACCTCCAAGTATGAGCTTGGGTTGGGCGATTGAATGACTGCTTTGGTCTTTCTTGGTAAATATGTAACATTTTTTTGTCTATATTATAGATTAACTGTTTACATGTATCTTTCTTGAACGAGATGAAATGTGTTTCACCTTTCTTTGGATCTGGAGCTTTTGCTCTTTTAGATTTATCTTGGTGGCTATCAGAGCGTGATAAATTTAATTTCTCAAATTTAGCAACCCTATCAAGTAGCTCTTGAAATGTGATAATTGAAGCCATGCAAAGAAAAGGTGTCATCTTGTCGTCAATGTTGCCTATCAATAATTGGATTGCATGCTCTTCTTCTAATTGCTGCTCACATTTCATACTCATATTTCTCCAGCTCGTGATATATCTGGTTATTGATTCATCTTTCTTCCTTTTCTCAAGGGCGAGATCATCAATAGTTATCTTTTTCACTGCGCTGGCGAACCTTTTAACGAACATGGTTTCAAGTTCGGTAAAAGTTTTGACTGAGTCATTTGGCTCGATACCATTCAGCGGTTGAAGTCAAATCCAGCGAAATAATAATGCATCATTACCCTCTGTATTACCACAAGATGCTTTGAACTGAGCTAGATGCTGCTTAGGATTATCATTTCTATCGAATAGATTAAACTTCAGCATTGAATATCCTTTGGGTATGAAATTTGATCATACTCGTAGGATATGGATGACCCTTGCTCACCAATTTTTCTGCATGCTCTGCATCTATAACAACTTTGATCTTCTTATTCAAGATAATATCAAGTTGAGAGGCTGTCACAGCTTTAGATGTACTTTGTATAGTTTGAGAAGCAAGTTATCGAGTTGACTCGTTTACTTCAATCCCCGCTTCGAGCTCAAATTGGACTCTCGAAGCATGCAAGATTAGATTTACTGGAGGATTGTCATGGGCACTACTGGAGGCCTGATGATTATTTGGGAGGACATGTGTTGGACCTATCATAATATTTCTTTGCATCAACTATATCATCGCAGTCATTTGCATCATCATTTCGCTCATTTTAGTGTTTAACTGAGCGATTTATTTATCTTTGACTTTCATCTGCGTTGAATTTGTCTCTGCGCCTCTGCCAAAGTGGTTGTATCGACGAAGGTGGGATTTTCTTCTCTTTCTTCTTTTTTTTACTTCTTCATATTGTTCTTCTCCTGAAGAGTCAGCGGATGCTTCCTCTACTTGAACATTTTATTGTTCTTCAGGTTGAGGGGGAGGTGTTGTGTACGATGCCTATGTTGGTATTGGCGCACACCAGATGGCTCACCAACTTGTTGTACCATATACACTATTTTGACAGTTGTTGCATCCTCCTCTTCTTCTTCATCCCCTTGGACATGAATTTTTGATCGGCATCTCTAATGGACTTGATTAATGTAGACTTCTTCGATTAGAGGGCTTCGATCAAAGATGACCACCTCTCGATGGGACGGAGTTGATTGGCGATGAGATCCTCTGGAGGATTCTCCAAGGTGTCTACCGTTAGATACTTTATCATCTGTGGCCCTCTTTTTAGGCTCTCATCGTTGATAACTTTGAGTCAGGGTAAATCTCCGAGAATGCACACCAGATGTCATGCCGTATCTTTGTTCTAAGATAATTTCATTTTGAGGCATAGACCTCTATATTTGCTTACCTTTCCACATGGACCTTTCAGCGGTAGATTCCTGGACACGTGGTCCAAGTGTTACACCCGCATGCTCACCGTGTGGGACATGAACTAGTTGACGTCTTGCTAGAATTATGGGATGAGGTCTCCTTAGAGGAGCAATCCTAATATCCTTGATAACATGACCCTGATGTCTTCTTTTCATCAATCCTCTCTCCTTAGCAACTTAGAGAACCCGATTCACTCTTGTAGACATGGTTTTGAGTTTCTTTACAGGAGGGGCTGGAGCCTGATACTGTCGGGTTCAGAAGGACTGCTTGATTTGACCAGTAGAGCTATTTCATTTTACCCACTTAAGGTTATCAAACCGGTTGTAGGTAGAAACACTCACTGCTTGGTTCCATAGTTGATTGTGTACGCCGGCGAATTAAGCGCAGCTTGACTTTTTTTTCTTTCTGCTCTTAGATGAAGAAGCTTGATCATGCCTCCTGGGGCAAGGGTTGATTGGTAGGATTGTGTTTTTTTGAGGGACTAAAGAGACAGTCCTCCCAACAATAATCCTCTTCATGATTGGAGTCTCTGAGTAACCGAGCCTCTCAAAGATAGAAAGTTTCTTTTGAGGTGCCCCGGTAGCAGTCGGGGTCACGACTTCAGTGGGCCTCTTTAAAGATTGGAGCACATAACGTGCAGGATGAGTATAAAGCGAGTTGAGGCTTGCTTGCTCTTGATTGGATGGCCGGAAATCAATGCTACCTGGATGGTAGCCCTACTTCAAAGATGATGGCATTTGTCAAATGGATGTTGGCGCCATCTCCAAGAGTGACAGTAACATATGTGTTCTGGAGCCATTCTGGAGGTTCAAAGGTAAAGATTAGCAATTAAAAATAGCTACAATATCACCTTTCTTCCAAAAATATGGGAACAATAAGACAAAACATACTGAACACATATCTAAATAAAATCTCAGATGACTTAAGACTTTATTTAGAAAGTTTTTAAGTGTTCACTTTTGACTTATTATTTCCCATTTTATTTTTATTTGTTATTTCATTCATTTTTTTTTATACTCCATTGCAATTATAACTTAAATTTGACTAGCTAAAGAAAGAAAGAGAAACCTATCCCCAGCGGAGTCGCCAGAAATCTGTGAGATCCAAAAATTCACCACCGACCTCTTTTGGAATGAAAAGAGATGTTTTAGTGTCGGTGAAAATTTCAGAAGGTAGATGAATAGTAGATAAGACACTATCCAAAGATTTTATCTTCATTTGGTGAGAACTTTTTATATCTGGTTCTAGGTTTCCTATATGCACCCTATAGTTAATTACCCCTCCCAATACTGAGAGAGCACTTTCGATTAAGGCTAGTCAATGAATCGTTAAATAACAAATATATAATAACAGTGAGTGGAGTTTGAGATTTTATGAAATTTATCATTTTAATTTAAAACTTTTGGTTGGGGGAACGATGACGCGATCTGATCCTGGTTAGTCATCCCAGTCATCGGTCCCCAGTTTCTCGAGAGGAGGGTTGACTAATCGACCAAGGATCTTTGTTAACAACATATGGGTTACGCATCCAAGCTGTCCTTGTATACTTGGTGCGGAGTTTGTCTAAGGGGACAAATATAAGTCAACCTTAACAGGGCTTTTGTCCTAAATACATTCTACATTTCATAGCTCAAAGAAAAAGCGGTTAACATCACTGCGGGCGTGGCGTAATTTAGTGGTGTCATATTATGCGAACCACCTAAAGACTTTGTACATTTATGTGCCATTTTGTGACAAAATCATGCTGATAGAGGACACGGGCCATGTCCTTATGAGTTTAAGATTATTTGAGTATAAAAATAGTTATACATTTGATTTGACATTGACTCTTTGTGTGTAAAAGTTTTCTTAATTTGTTACCCCAAGACAAACAATTATGGAGGGTGGATTGATTTTAAGTTTTAGTTTAAATAATTCATTTCATTTATATTTTATTATTTTATTTGAATTTTGATCATTTTATGATTGATTTAGATTTGAATATATGATCATTTATCATTTAGAATTTTAATAATAACTTCCTTTCTTGATTAAGGACTAATATCAATTAATAGATATTATCTACTCTGCCTATTTTTCTACAGAGGATCAGGTCTAAATTCATTATCTCAAGAAGTATAATCCTTCAAATCTTGTCAACTCTAGCTTGAACATAGAGAATCGGGCTTGAGATTTTTTTTCTTGAGGGTTTGAACTTGCTATGTCAATTGATTCATATCTTGTAATTATATGACAAATTCTCATATATTATTGAAATTCTTATAATATCAAATTTTTAGGTTTTGTTAACTTGTTAAGACCAAATCGGGAAGTGTAGCATCTGTTCTTTTGCTTTATATCTAATTTGCATATGTTCCTAAATGCATGAACATTTCAACACACATACGAGTATCTGTTCTTTTAAAATTTTATATGGACATGTGAATGTCAAGTTGAAATGTAGGTATCAATTTGCAAGTTTGATTTTTGATATGACATTTTTAGGTTTTTTTAACCCAACCGGTCCTAAGATCAAACCGGGAAGCATAGCATCTGATCCTTTATATTTGACTTAGGAACACTTCAACATGCATATGAATATATGTTCTTTGAAAATTGCATGGACATTAAGATGTTTAAGTTGAAGTTTAGATGTCAAATTGTAGGTTTTGATTTTTTTTGGTTTTGTTAACCCAGACCAGGCCCTAAGACCAAATCGGGAAATATAGCATCTATTTTTTTTTGCATTTGGGAAGCATATTTCCCTAAATGTTTGATCTAATAGACATTTCAACATACATATGAGCATCTCTTTTTTTAAAATATGATATGGACATTTGAATGTCAAAGTTGAAATAACTATATTTAGTATGACATATCACATTTAATACATGCTATAAAATAAGTAATAATTTATTTTTGATCAAACATGTATCTGCTCTTTTTGGTATTTAACATTCCCAAATGCAGACCGAACAAACATCGGTTCTAGATGATTATGCCTACATCTACTCAAAAGAGATAGGAAAACTTTAACATTTTAAAGCATTCATTAAGCATCGAGTGCAATATCTGCTTTAAAAGAAATTGGAGGATTAAGAAAGTCGTATAAATTTGCACATCACGATCAAATCTCATTATGTGTACTAGAATTTGCATGATTGAAGATTAAGTCAAATATAATCATGTATATAGATTTCCATTCAACGCCCTTTTCAAATTTGAAAGAGAGCTTTATATTTAATAACACCTTTCGTATACTCATAGAAAGGAAATAGTGATACTTAGAAAGAGTGATACTTATGTTAATGAAGCTACCCACTTACTTCCCATTTTTATCCTCATTCTTTTACATGAAAATCGACTAGGACTTAAGCTTTATATACAACAAATAATTTTGGAGGATCATGTCGATGTAAATTGAATGTTTATGAGATAAAATACAATTTGAATGTTACTAATCAGCCAACTAAAAGGGGATTAAAATTGCATTCAATGTGGCATTATTAAAGTCCATTGACTCAAGTATAAGGCCATTAATGCAAGACATAAGTTTGACACTTATTTATAGGTATATCATGAAAGAATGTCATTTTTATATGACCAATCAACAAATAAAAGAGGGTTGTAACTTATTTAAAATGACATTTTAGAAGCCCATTTGTGTAATTATAAAGCCACTCATACAAAATACAAGTTTGGCATTTATCCATGGTGTGACATGAATATTTCTTAGGTAGAATGTCTTTTTTATGTGACCAATCAGCAAATAAAAGAGGGCTAAAATTTATTTAAAAGGGCATTTTAGAAGCACATTTGTTCAAGTATAAAGCCCAATGGGTCTTTCATATAGAAAGGAAGTTCATTAATTTTAGATGGGCCATTTGTTTGTAAAGGCCTAAGTGAGAAAAATAAAATAGCTTATGATATTATGATCCAATTCTATTTAAGATAGCCCATGTTCTTCTTTTCATCATAACATATACTCATAATTGAGGGAAGATGAAATGATAAAAGAATGATCTCCCCTTAGATCCATGTTCATGTCATAAGACTTTAAGAGAAAATGACAAAGAGGGTAAAAATTTTCTCTTAAATCTATGTTTATGTCATGAGAGCATTAAGAAAAAAATGACAAAAAGAGTTAAGATCTCCTTTAGATCCATGTTTGTCATATAACATTAAAAAAAGTGACAAAGATATAAGTGTATGTCATTAGGAGACAAATGACATGTTCTATGTCATTATGAGACAAGTGGGTCAACTAAAGTTAGCCTCTATCTCATGCAAACTCATGACAAAGGCATAAGTACACATCAAATGTCATTAAGAAAAAATGATAAAAAGAATGTTAATTTCTCCTTAAATTCATATTTTTATCTTACGACATTAAAAGGAAACGACAAAGATATAGGAGTATGTCATATGTCATTAGGGAAAAATGACAAAAATAGGAAAGAATGTTATGTGTCATTAAAAAGCAAATGGGTCAAATAAAGTTAACCTCCTTCACATGCAAACTCATGACAAAGGCACAAATACATATCAAATGTTATTATAGAAATATGACAAAAAGAAAGTTCATTTTCTCTTAAATCCATATTTTTTCATGTGACATTAAAAGAAAATGATAAAGATATAAGAGTATGTCATATGTCATTAGGGACAAATGGCAAAAAAAATAGGAAAGCATGTTATATGTCATTAAGAGACAAATGACAAACTAAGTTAATCTCCTTACATGCATGTGCATGTGGTGTGCCATTGAAAGGGCAATAACAAAAAGAATGTTAATCTTCTCTTAAACTTATATTTTTGTCATATAACATTAAAGGGAAAATGATAAAGGCATAGGTGCATGTCATATATCATTAGGAGACAAGTGACAAACTAATTTAATCTCATTTACATGCAAACTTATGATAAAACACAAGTATGTGTCAAATATCATTAAAAAAAATAAAAAGGAAGTTAAGGGGACTTATAAATAAGAGAATCCCCTTTCATGAGGTTTTACTCTCTCATTTCTCTTCTCTTTCTTACAAGATATATTGCAAGCCTAAGTCCTTTAAAGGAGTTTACCCAACTTGCAAAGGAAAGCTAATTTGTATCATATTAACTTGTAAGTCCTTTTGAACTTAATGTTTTAGATTTATCCATCATCATTTCATATAAATGGATATTTTCTAATAAAGCTAATAAGATACATCCTCTTTCTATGTTTAACTATGTATAAAATGTAAGGATTGTTGCAAAATGAACAAGTAAGATAAGATAGATATCTATGTTAAACTCATAGAAAGGCAAAAGAGAGGCAATTATGTCATAAATGTATGCTTAGTAGTAAGACAATGTTTAAGTCACATGACATATAATTATCATTTAGACAAAAGGAGATTGAAATTCTAATCAAGTATTTGCCTCATAATATGATCATTTAAATGATAATTGAGCTAAGCATTGATAAACACATGATAATTACCACATGGTAGGATAATACACTTTTGTATGGTATGAAAATTCAAGTAATAACTTAAGCATTTATATCTATTCCTCTTTTTTTATCAAAATTTTACCTCGCAACATCCCTGCATGGGATTCGGAGGCCCACACACATGCAAGAAGGCGTGCGTATGGTGTCGTGAGACACCCGAAAGTTTATTTGTCCACCATGCTAAGAAAGGTGTGCATGAGTTACACAATATAGCATTGCATTTCATTGTCACGTTGGAACAATGTGAGCAAGTAATTATTATAATAGGTTTTCCTGCCATGTTGGAACAACGTGAACAGGTACTTATAGTAACATATTTCTCTGCCACATTGGAATAACTTGAACATGTACTTATCACAAGTTTCCCTGCCACATTGGAACAATGTGAATGGGATATAGCAAATATTTTTTGCTGTTGGAATGTGTGAATGTACTTATCACAAGTTTTCCGCATTGGAACAATGTGAATGTGTACTTATAACACAATATATTTCTTAACTTGCCTTTATATGTGTATGGCATATGATATTATATTTGAAGCATCACAAACAATTATCCATCACCTAAACTTTTAATCACATATGATTACAATTACAAGATTTCTTTTAGCATGCTTTGAAGTGTCTCTCTCGAATTCAACAAGTGAGATAACAATTAGATGTCAAATCATAGGCATGTATTGTAATTAAAATAGAAGTTTGTAATCTTTATGTAACTTTCATTCATTGAAAAATATTCACCTTGGTACATAGAAATTAGAATGATATCTCAAGGTAGAGGTTTTGAACCAATGTCATTCAAATGTAAGTACATGTTTTGAACCAATGTCATTCAAATGTAAGTAGAGGTGATGAACCAACGTCAAACTAAAATATTTTTTTTTACTTTGACTTAACCACAGAATTAACCATTAACATCAAAAAACTAGAATATAAAAGAGAGGAAAACTGGCGAATAGTTTAGGATTTGAACCACATAATACCCTAAACTTTTCCTTCACACTTCAGATTTTAATTTGAGCACATGAAAATTTCATAATTGTTTACTCCTCCAAACATCAAAAAATTGAAATATAAAAGAGAGAAAAACTTACTAATAGTTTAGGATTTGAACCACACAACACCCTAAACCTTTCTTTCCCACTTCAGATTTTCATTTAAGCATGTAGGAAAATTTCACAAGAATGTATTCCTCCAAAACAGCAAGTAACTGAAATATAAAAGAGAGAAAAACTTGCTAATAGTTTAGGATTTAAATGACACAATACCCTAAACCTTTCTTTCCCACTTCAGATTTTGATTTAAGCATGTAGGAAAATTTTATAAGAATGTATTCCTCAAGAATAGCAAGAAACTAAAATATAAAAGAGAGAAAAACTTGCTAATAGTTTAGGATTTGAACTACACAACACCCTAAACCTTTCTTTCCAACTTCAGATTTTGATTTAAGCATGTAAGAAAATTGTCACAAGAATGTATTCCTCCAAAACATTAAGAAACTAAAATATAAAAGAGATGAAAACTTGCTAATAGTTTAGGATTTGAACCACACAACACCATAAACCTTTCTTTCCTACTTCAGATTTTGATTTAAACATGTAGCAAAATTTCACAAGAATGTATTCCTCCAAAATAACAAGAAACTGAAATATAAAAGAGAGGAAAACATGCTAATAGCTTAGGATTTGAACCACACAACACCCTAAATATTTCTTTCCCACTTCAGATTTTGATTTAAGAATGTAATAAAATTATCACAAGAATGTATTCCTCCAAAATAGCAAGAAACTGAAATATAAAAGAGAGGAAAACTTGCTAATAGTTTAGGATTTGAACCACACAATAACATAAACCTTTCTTTCCACTTCAGATTTTGATTTAAGATTGTAGGAAAATTTCACAAGAATGTATTCCTCCAAAATAAAAAGAAACTGAAATATAAAAGAGAGGAAAACTTGCTAATAGTTTAGGATTTGAACCACACAACACCCTAAACCTTTCTTTCCCACTTTAGATTTTGATTTAAGCATGTAGGAAATTTGTCACAAGAATGTATTCCTCAAAACAACAAGAAACTGAAATATAAAAGAGAGAAAAATTTACTAATAGTTTAGGATTTGAACCACACAACACCCTAAACCTTTCTTTCCCACTTCAGATTTTGATTTAAGCATGTAGGAAAATTGTCACAAGAATCTATTCCCTAAAATAGAAATATAAAAAAGAGAAAAAAACTTCTAATGGTTTAGGATTTGAACCACACAACACCCTAAACATTTCTTTCTTTCGTGATTTTAATTTAAGCATAGAAACTTTCACAAGTGTTTACTTTGTTAAATATAAAGAGAGAAAACTTGCAACTTAAGGTTTAAGTTACATATTATCTCAAATTATATTTCCATACTCTTTAATTTCATTTTAAACATATAAAAGAGGTATAACAAGCATCACCCTTTCTAAATAGCAAAGTGAAGCATCAAAAGAAATAAAAATTTTTGCACATAATCTAGGATTTAAGCCATGCAACGCTTCAAAACCCTCTTTCCATTTCAGATTTCAACCTAGCAAGTGAAAGAGACTACACAACTGTAATTTTTTCTATAGAAGATCACTTCAAGTATAATAGAAGCATAAAAATCAGTAGGTAATAAGAAATAATAAGAGATTTGGGCCATACATCATCTCAAATTTCAAAATCAAAACCCTAGCATCGTCTCAAGCATAAGATAATGTAGATTTACCAAAACCTTAACTTCCAAAAGAACTCAAATACGTGAAAGTAAGCTTAGGGTTAGAGAGAGATGACCTGGAGGTGTAATATTGCAAAAGAGGAAAGAAGGAGAGAAGTTCGATCGAATTAGAGTTTGGCCTGCTGCTCCAGATAGAAACCACAAAAGGAAAAGGGATGGACGGCTAGGTCGAGCCTCGGTTTCATGTTTCCTGGGGCCGATCAGGACGGATGGGAGGAAAACCGCATGAGAGAAAGGAAAACCAAGAGAGGAGCGCACGAACAAAGGGAATTCGGGAGAGCTGCATGAGAGAATCGTGAGGAATGAGGGAGGGGATCGTTAGGTGCGGGATTTAGGGCTAGTCACGCGATTTGATTGGTACAAGCAGTGCGACACACTGCGAATCGAGCAAGACGTCGTTTGATAGGTTTTTATTTGAGAAACATGGCGATCAATTTATGAGGTTGTTCGGACATCATCGGGGATTCTTGACTTCGGCATGTGCGTAATTTCATTAAAAATTGATTTTAATTATTTGATCGATTATTAATTGATTCGATATTTTTTTATTTAATTAATTTTAATATTTTAGGCGCATTACAAAGCCAGATTTTCAAATCAAAGCGATTTTGAACGATTTCGATCACAATTAGGGCATTTTAATCTCCAATTATGTGACATTTGCCACAGATTTTTCATAGGTTTTATCATATGCGCTTAATTTGAAAAGTGACATATACTTGTAGGTCAACATCATCATGGCATAACTTTCACCACCCAACTATCTTTGATCGAGGACTACTCTTTCGCCATTGATATTAACCTTTGTAAGCTGTCAAATATACTTTATCTATTATTCTCATCCTTTACTACTTCTCTAGTACTCTTTATCACGTTCACAAGAGATCAAGATATCAATCCAAATTTTGTAGTTTTGTTTTCTCCAAATAAGGAGTAGAGTGAAATTTTGTAATCTTACTTACATAATTGATCAGTTCAATTATGATAGACTCCGCATCTCTTATATATATATATATATATACACATTTAGGCGTGCCTTTTAATTTTCTTATTTGTGTGAGTAAATTTTTTGTGTAAGGCTAAGACAATAAATCCCCAACCTCATCTATCAAATAATGTGAATTTTTATGATGTAAATTATACTCTTTAGGCACCTTAACATTAGCCATGAAATATTCTAATTACATAGTAGTTGTCATAAAAATTGAAGTTGAAATAATTGACTTAATCATATGTAAAGATTTCTGTGAACTTGCATGGAGTTAAACATACATAATCATTAACAGTAATGATTTTGAAGCACCAAACCCTAGATCTTCGCCATGGTACAAACTGTTGCAATCTCTGTTCAAGCAGCAGTCTTGATCTCAGCATTTGTGCTGAATTGGTGGTTTAGATGAGCCTAAAATCAGCCTCTCCATTGCTGCACAGAAATTAAGCAGTGAGGAAACAGGACCACAACTCACTGTCCCAAGCAGTCAATTATGAGAGGCCAAAGCTCTTTGATTGCAACCTTTAAGCGTAGAAAACCTATCCCAAACCCTAACCCTAAGTCATAGCACTCCTGATTCTAAGTGATTTATCACCCTCAATCCTATGGATCACCATGAACATTGCCACACTAAGCCTTAAGAAAGGGTTGCAGAAAAAAAATATATAAAGTTTATGACTAATGGGAATGATAATTATCTATCAGAGTATAAAAAAATTTATCACACTTTCTCTCTCTTTTCTCTCTCTCTCTCTCTCTCTCTCTCTCTCTCTCTCTCTCTCTCTTTCCCTCTCCCCATCTCTTTGTACTAACATATCGATATTTACTTTTATTTATTTAAGTTATGAGTTGATCAGCGTAACATTTTTTTGGAAGATATTAAGATCTCTCTTGCATCTCTCTTGATCCCTTCGCTTGTGCTAACACATAGAACTTTGAATATCATACATTTTTAATTATCAATATTTATTGAATGAGTAATGCCACACTCACAAATAAATATATATTATACAAAACATTATTTGGACTAATCAAAATGAAAAAAAAAATCTCATGCATTTAATATCAGTTTAGTCTCTTCTTATTTCAGCTTCTCCTGCATCTATCCTTATGCTAGTAACTAAGGGCAAACATAATCTCAGAGAGAGAGAGAGAGAGAGAGAGATGCAATATGTCAGAGATGTCAGGCCTGCCCAAGGCTGCTTATGCTAAAGATGGGACCAAACCTCATATAGGTTTCTTTTCCATTTTTCAACTCTATTCAAGATGGAAGCCTTCATCTAATTCAAAAATACTGTCTGCTTTTCCTTCTTGGCTCAATTGAACAAATGAACAGTGCCTCGTCTTCCTTCCTTTGCTACGAAGGCTCACCTTAGGCCATTTCTCACTCTTCTATCGAATTTAGAACCCTAAATTATGTTGGGGAAGAAAGGCTGGAGCAAACAAGAACCGAAATAAAAATATAACAAAGCAAGAAGAGCATTATATTTATGTGACAAACTTAATCAGAAAAATCACAAAGCCATGCCACATCAATATATCGATAATGAAGAAAAACAAAGAGATTTATCGATCACTTTTCTCTTAAATCTCTCTAACGATTTACACTCTTGACACACAGACTAGGGCAAACGCCTATCTTACTAACAAGAAAGATGAAAACCCCTTAAAATTGCTTCAAACTGCTCAAAACTGACAACCGGTTCGTAGCGCTGCGGCGCCATGAACGACATCAAGGCATTAGCTATTCTATATTTTTTACTCATCGTCCTGGTTGTATTTGCCTTGTATTTTTTTAAAAAAAAGTATCATTAGAATAATTAGGTAATTAAGTATGGTTAAAAAAATTTTCAAAATAGATGCTCCATCGGCGTGGCCTAGCATCGGATCTGATGTGGCGTGGTGTGCGTTGAAATGTCTCCACTAAGTGGTAGGCCATATATTATTAAGGCGTCGATTCTCGGTTTATCGATTTAGCCCTGAACTCATTTCCTCCACCCGTAAGAGCTCCAACCGCCCTTCATTTCCGTCCAAGCATGGTCCTCTCCCTTTCGGAACTTCTCGGTAGTCAACTCAACCTCCTGCATTCTTGTCTTGTCAGTAATCGAAATGAACTTCCTTTTTTTCCCAACAGCCGTTTTCACACCGTTTGACGACTTCCTCTCTCCCATCTAGCAGCCGTTGGAAGTCAACATTAGCTTTCGGTGACTATTCCAACGACTCCATTTCGTTCGAAGAAAATTCCTTTGGCGGATTCTACATTTTTTTACGCACTTCCCCGTCGTTCTTCGTAAACACACGGTAAATCATTTTTTTATCAATTTATAAATTAATAGAGTATGTGTGAGAGGGGTTAGAGTTGTATGATTAGACTTTTGTTTGGGATTTGATTTGTAAGTTTGTGTTGGCGTTGAGGTTTAGGTGTTAAGTAGCCAAGGATATTATTATTTAGGGTGTCGATTAATATAAATTACTGATTATTCGTATAGCTTGTTTTGCAATAATAAATAGAGAATTTGTTTATTCTTTCTATAAAGCGAGTATCGATGAGCAATTCAATCAAGTTATGTGGGAGGTCGAAATCGTTCAGTTAAGGTTCTGCGTCACAAACGAAATTGAAGCAATGGATTATGAGAACCTTGCACATTGAGCGTCACACAATCACTTATTACAGTCGTTATCCAATGGAACAATTTATACGTAATATTCGATGATGTTTGTGAAGTAACGAGCTTTTTAGGTTTGTGTTGTATGTCAGTGGAGGATGTTAATATTGCATCCACATCGGTGATCCAATAAGGTCGGTATACGCACACACGCCAGACTTCATCGCACACATGCACCTCTAGGGACACAAGCAGCTTTGATGAGTTGATTCCCTCTATCTTGTCAATCTTTCCCGCTGTAATAATTAGTATGATTGGTTATCATCCAACTTATGAGTTTTGTGGCAGCGATGATGTTGTTTATCGTTGAGAAACCATATGTGCCTCCAGTCTTTGCGGCGAAGATGAGTATAAGGCGCGGCGATGGTTCAAGTGGTGAGTCGGCGAGATATTAGTGATGATGGTTGCTTTTCGGGGTAGAAGCCCACCGAGTCTGCAATCATGATCTTAAGAAATCACTCACTCAAATATTGATAGTGAGAGTCGATGTTGTCCACAGTATATGGGGATGCGAGACGAAAGTGGGACAACGATATTTACCAGCTTCTTACGAAACCGTCTAATAAAGCGATCGAAATCCGGGTGACCTTGTCGAAGGTATGTGCTTCCAAATAAAGCGAATGCAATTTCTTGTTGTTGGGTGGTGCGTAGTAAATAATGTTCAGCTCCAAACAATTACTTCGAACCAGAATAACTACACGATTATTTGCATACAACCTGATAGTCTTACTAGACCATGTAAGTAGCGTTTGCATTGTAGTAGCAGCCGACGCTTAGGGGGTGCTTGGAGAATATCAAGAGTCGATGAAAATCATAGATGTATTAATCAGTAAGTGCGGCCATCATGTTAGCTCATAGCTTACTTTATTATACTTGTGATCAGACATCAGATAGATTTGAAATCCAAGGAGATTATAGGTAGGATAGAATCGAAATTCAATATTAAATTTTCGTACATGAAGGCTTGGGATGCCAGGCGTAAGATAATAAAAGCAATATTTGACAGCTGGGAAGAGTCTTACAGACTCTCGTCTTTATGGAATCGGTTGTAGTTCCATACTTATAGTCTACAATTGATCTAGCGTACAATTCTTAGAGACTTTTTTGGGCATTTGACCCTTCAATCATGGGATTGAGTAGCTGTCGACCTGTACTGAGCTTAGATGGTACTTTTTGTTAGGAAAGTATCATGGTACATTATTAATTGTTGTTGGAATCGATAGAAATAATGGATTATTTCCACTATTTGTTGTGGAGTCCGTCGATTGATTCTTGGTTCTAATGCTTACATGATGATATCTTTGCGTTATACATGCTGAACACAATCTTTGCATAATTTGATAAACATCTATTATTATGGATGTAAAGAAGTGTTTTCATGGCTCACGACCGACATCATCTGCGTGAAAATTTTAAGAAGGTAATCTTGATTGGGGATTCTTGTGGAATTTTATACCAAAAGATGTATATGGCAAGAAATATTGATGATATCGGCTCAATCGTTTAATGTTTGATATTAAAATGTGAAAGAAGAAGCTCATAAGCGGCTTGTAGCGTGACCATCAAATGGGCACTTGTGGCAACGAATGCGTTATGATGATAACTAATGCATCTAAGTGTTTCAATGGTGTTCAAATGGGCTCGTGGTTTCTGCGATTCGCTCTTATCACATCTACTACAACTTAGCTTTCTTAAGGATACCGAGAAGCGGGCACTGCGAGGTTCATCTAGCATAAGATCTATCGACGGCTTCAGCCACCCGATATTGTAAGTAATATTTAATTTATTTTTTTAACTTACATCTGCTTTCCTTTTATTTTGGTTAATGATAATTTTTTTTTGCGAGCATCGTCTTGAGGCATCACACTTGCTTATCTGAAGAGGTGGCATCACTGCGGACGATTCATCCGTGGAAGCGGGTGGGCCTACGTTATCGCTTCTTCATCGCCAAGATCATCATTTCTTGGCTTTGGTTGAGAGATGGTCTCCGAGACCAATACCTTCACTACTGTCGGTGAGATGAATTACACTGGGGCGTGGTGATGATCCTGAGACTACGAGTTGATGGGCCACCTGTCATAGGCCCAATTGTGATCGGCGAGGAGAAGAGATGAGACACCTGACATGATTGTTGTGATGATTTATTGGGACGACACACTTACCGGATGTGATCATGTGATCCGTCGTCATGAGATGTCGACATTCGGATGATGGGTGCGCACTACATGTGCCGGTGGTGAGGTGGACTTTTCAGGGGTTGTACACCAGTCGAGCAGGAGTTTTTGCACTACGTGCTTACATTCTATTCCTTAATGTTATTTCTTACTACGGATACATCAGTTGAGGTCCATTTGCGGTATCACTACTAGAGGACACGGATACATGACGATGGCTATGAGTCTCATTCTTCTATATAGGGAGTTATGAGTCATTGAGCATAGTGCAACATGGTGGCTAACACCTTCTTCAAATATGGGCTTGAGAGCATATTCATGTTGGGAGGCTGACTCTACATGTGTCATATTCTACTGAGCTTGATGATCTTAGTATTGGGTTGAGGTATATTTTGTTAAGTGTGCTTTTAAATTTTATAACTTTTATATGTGTTTAAACTATTTTTTGTGTACAGATGGAATGAGAAGTATGTTGCCGTGGCCGTGATGAACGCGTTGCGTACAAAAATGATCCGGATAACTGCGGCATACACAGTTGGATTTGATAACACTTGTTAAATATGTGCGACTAATTTGACATAAATTTTAATATGTGTGTGATGGAGGCCGCGTGGCATCATTACGCCTATCGGATCATGCTCAAGCTCGAGATATGGGTATGAGTTCTCTTATCGGAAGAGTGTTGAGTGACATTTACCGAATAGAGTGTTGCGTTCTCATTCATTCGATGTAGCAATTGACCACAGTTTCAAAATTGATGGTGGGGATAAAGAGGATGTCGGCGGGTTGATTACCATCACACACTTGGGAGAGGCGGGGATTGCCTCATCGAGCTTAGATGAGGATGTGGGACGGAAGACAAGCCGGCAACGTATCGGTTTCATCAGCTTCTGTATTTCTTGGCCGAGATCCTCACTTACTACTGAGCATGAAGCGTATATGTAATTCACGATATAAGTATTCATCTAATTCAATATTTATGTAAGTCTTAATTTTACATACTATTTTTTTTGTGTGGCGAATCAGCGGCCTCGGGGCATCTTTTCATACTTACGATGTGGATGAGCACCACTTATGGATCGTCGATAGGTCTAGGTATCACGAGGCGGATGGCGTGTACATATCGGTGACACATATTCTGGTCGGTGTCTGAGATGTATACCTGGAGCCGGACCATCTACTATCGGATCTACTACTGTCCCTACATATGAGTCGCATCTATCTTCATCCGGGATGATCGCCTTGATGCCGATCTTTGCCCTGGAGGTCGCCATCATGCGTGATCGTCGTCATCACGGTACACTGCAGGAGTGGTGCGATTTCACGCAGGCGCCGAAGGCGTTAGATGTTTAGGGTAGTGTATTTGTGCATCTTCGTTCTTTTATCTATTTTATTCATTGATCATTTATGCTTATTGACTCTCACTTAGTTTAATGTACTTGTTCAAATTAGGATGCAAATACTCAGATCATGTTATTATATTTCATGCACTTTCTTTGAACTACTTGAATCAAACTAAAGCGGTGTTCTACTCAACTCTTTGCTCTTTTTTGTGTAGTATGGCATTCAAATGGTTTCTTACAAACTTGTAATAAAATAAATTTATTTTAAAGTTAGTCATACAAATGAATCAAGGTATAAATTAAGTAAGAAAGGTAATAAGCTCTATTAAAATGCACAATATTAAAGATTAACTCAACTTCACAAGCTAAATCAATCAATATGCTAATCTCTGAAGTCACTAAAACATAAATCTAAATATAGAAGATATATGTGTGATTACTAATATTTATGTTAAAATCATATAATAATTATTAAAGTCAAAATTATAAAGATACTTTTCTGATAAAATTATTTTTGACTTAATATCATACTTATATCCAAGCTTTGTAAATCAATGATCTTAATTTTAAAAAAATATCATTGCTACGTTAATTATCGCTGCGCGTATTTTTATAAGCCAATCGCAGTCAGTAATTGTGACTTTTATTTTGAAAAATTTTTAACCATATTTAATTATCTAATTAATATTCTAATGATACTTATTTAAAAAAATTAGCACTGACTATTAACGTCAAAGCGCTCGCTCTTCTATACTTGAGCTTAAAATTTTCACTCTTCAGTGCCAAGGTGCTGCCATAGGTAGCTTCTAGCAGCTAAGATCGACAAGCAATATCGAGAACAGAGTTGATAGTATTAACTCAATTGATCGATACGATCATACTCCATAAAATAACAAACGAATCTCCATCAGTAATGCTTATGGGATTCTCATGGAGGGGAAGAGAGGCGGATATGGATCAAGCGAGGTGCAATCACATACATTCATTAAACATTTAAAAAATGCACTTCAGCTTTCGCTTCAAAGAGTTTGTTTTGATATTTTGGAGGCAAAAGAAGAGAGAAGAAAGACACAGAAGAAGACAGTTGACGAGAAAAACAGAAGGCAGAGGCGGAGCCTTCTGCTTGATATATCCATGTGAGCGCCGAGAGAGTCCAGACAGATGGTAGGTGGTAGGGAAGGCACTGATGTCAAGAAATCATTCTTACATTTACGTGGTAGGGAAGGCACTGATGCTTGATGAGATCATCAACACTGTTCAATCCCTGAACAACAAAGCAGAGCACAGCAATAAAATATTATAATAAATATATTTAAGTTATAAAATAAATATTATCAGTAACTAAATATAATTTCGAAATTGATCATAAGAACCACTTAATTTTAAAATAAAAAAGGCAATTAACCAAAGTTATAAATATAAGTTTATTTTACTTTGATTTTTGATTGATGAAAATGAGATAAATAAAAGAGAAAATTTCATAAATATATATTTTAAGTTAAAATTTTGCATTACTTCTCCATATGTTTGAGAAATTATAAAAATGATTTATTTTTAAAAAAAACGTGTACCTTATATAAATATAATATGTAAAAATATGAATTAAGAATTTAAATACTTTTATATTTTGTAATATTCTCACAAACCAATATTTAACCGTTAATAATCCCGTAGCACAAATCCCACTTTAACCTACCGACAGCAAAGAGTAATTCATCGCAGACAGGATAACTGGTGAGTGGATTTCTCTCTTCTTCTAATTAATTATAATCATTATTTTTTTTTTGTCTATTATTTTATATATTTTTAATTCAAAAATTATATATATAAATTATTAATATATCATATTTTTCAACCACTAAATCACTGTTCTATGCATAAATAAATGATAAATCAGATATATTATTTTGTTGATCATAAAATCCTTAAATTTATATAATTTATAAGCTATTATTCACAATAATATTAATAAATAAGTGATTTTCAAGTTATATTTAATCATCAAAACATATAATTTGTGGTTATAAAAAAAAAGAAAAAAAAAAGAACATAAAGCAATGATGCCATAATTAAAATTTGTATTGGAAGCTGAGCTTCTAATCTGTGATTTTAAACTCTATAAAACAATTTGATCTGTTTCATAAATCAATTTATATTTCTCCAACTTTTCAGCCAGAAACAGAAACCTTATTATAACTTTCATCTGCAGCTTTTTCAGAGACTGGCTCTGCATCAGATTAATAACAATGGCAGAAAATAGAATCCAACAAGATTATTTAAAGACAGCAGGGGAAAAGATTCAAACAAAATAGATTGAAAGCAAGATATTATTAAAAGGATGAATGATCCAACCCAAGCAGAAAAGTATAGAGCTCAGCTCAGACCATTTTCTGACACTTGCAGAATACTGATTAAAGACAGTATGAACAGCATTACTAAAACCACTTGAAGCTACAGAATTATGATTCCTTTTTGCCTTCCTTCTCCTTCGGCTTGCCTTGCTTCTTCTTCAAGAAGCAGAAGCAAGAGCAGCATGGGCATTGAAACAGGAACTTCATCTCCCAGCTCTTCGGGCTCTGGCTGATGAAGAAGAAGAGAGAAGAAATAAAAGTTTTAAGGAGAATTTCAGATAGAAATGAGATTCTTCCTACAGACACTTTCTCTCATTTATCTATCAGGGAAGGTTCCTCTTTTTCATTACCTTTTGGTAAAGGAAAGATGGCCGCAGGAGTCCAGCTCTGAGTGGAGGTAATGGTTAAATAATTCAAGGCCCTTTTCTCTTTTGTGTTTTTTTTAACCCTTCGAAGGACTTGCTTGCACCAGGAAAGATTAGTCCTTGTAAGGTACTCTTGCTTCTTTGGTAGGATTTTCTAGGTGAGGGGATCACGAAGAAATTTATGCAAGTTGACGGATTCTATCTTGTGTAAGTAAAAATCCCTTCACATGGCCAGATGAGAGAAGGGGGGAGTGGAAGGGGGTACAGCTTTAAGGAAGAAAGGAATCAACATTTATACTTTAAATCTATAAATCAAGAACGAATCTAGATGCAAGTGCATGAATTATAAAATTTTAGAATCAATTTACGATTATTCTGACTCTATTTGCAGTTATCTTATAATTAAATAAATATGTTAACGAAAAATCAAAAGATATTAAAAGTTTATTGATTCCAAGCAAAATAATCTCGAAGTACTCGAGATATAGTTGAAAATTTTATAATATTGATTGACGGGTTAAATGATCTCTAAATATTATGTACTTATAGTCAAAACAAATGTCTCGAAGAGAGAAATCAATGAGTCTAAAATTACTCAATTATTATGTCATTAATGCATTTAAATATTTAAATAAATAAATAAATATATATAATTAAGAGAATTAATATGAACTATTCGAGAGAGTGTTTAGAGATTTTAGCACAAACAACTAAGATTTTATTCCAGAAATTTATATATAAACTTTCCTTCTTTACATAAAGGGCGCTTGGAATTGAAGTGTTCAGAGATTTTAAGAATTCTAGAGCTATCCTCATCAATCAATATTGATGATCACTTTCAGCAATCATTACTGCTAAGCATTGATCATTGTATCTATGGACTCAGAGGAGTTCATATTCATCAAAAAAATATTTTCATGTCCTTACCATTAATCAACAAAAAATGAGAATTCAAGATGCCAATCCCAAACAATTCAGACAAAGCTATTACTAAAGTTTTCGCTGATGATGACGATGATAACGATCCTTAACCGTAGTTAGTTTCCCATCCTGCTCTCACCATCCATACTACAAATCATCCACCCTTTGTGTTACATCAAGGTTCATTGAGTGGAAGGGAAAGGAGCTCAGAGATGAGGTCACTTTGGTGATGGTACAATGGTAGGCCATAGTCAACATGATAATATTAGTGATTGAAATGTTGGGATTTTGACATCCCAACTACCAATATAATGGGCCAAGGAAAAAAGACAGTCCTGCTTTCCAGCCTTTTCCAACCATTTGATGGAAATTTAGCAAAGCCAAGTCCATCCCTACCCATGCTACTGAAAAGACCATCAAGGGAACAAAGGCTGAATCAAAAAATAAATAAAAATTCTCTTGCCTCTCCATTATTGAGATAAGGAGCATCATTTCTTGGTCCCATGGCTGAGGGAATTCACTGATGTCTTTACCTCTTCTGCAGCTTGCAGTTATAATTCTCTTTCATGGTCTCTTTAACTCAAGCTAACAGCTCCCTTTTGTCTCAGAAGATATTATGAAGCAGGTGAGCCTGGGAACGTCCGATCGGGCGCCGACGATCGAAAATAATTTGAGGGATCGTAGGAGAGGATTGAAAGGAAATACTGCAATCTTCCAGGCAATAAATAAATAAATAAATAAATATATATATATATATTATTGCGTACTAATAGTTGTGGTAGAGTAAAGTTCTGGAAACCTTTGAGTCCGACACACAGTATTTAAAGAACGTAAACTCCAAAATTTTTCATTAAACCTCGAAAAGAGGAAAAAAAATCACCTGGCAGAAAAACTTCCTTTATATATTTGTTTTGAATACAAGTTTTTAGATAATGGGATTACATTGTATATGAAGGGTTAATGATAAAAATCGACATAAACATATATTGCGTTGTATAACTTTAGCGAGATGATGGTGAGCGTGGGTAATCACCGGTGGAAATCGAATAATTCGGTAGAAATCACGAGACAATCGGTAGAAATCTGAGCAATCACTGGTAGAATCCCGTGATGGACGGCGAGATTGGCGGCAGCGAGATCAACGGCGGTGGCGGATGGCCGGCTGGCGGTGGTTGAGCGTCAGTGGCACGATTGTCTTGGAGGATCTTTAGAGCTCTCTCTCTCTCTTGGCTTCTATATGAGGAATGATGGATATTTATAGATTGGAGGAGTGGCGTTTACGTAAATACATGCAAACATCTTCTCCACTTCATCGACTCAAAATGATCCCCTTGATCATATGATATATTTTGTGTATTTGAATGCTCAAATGATGTCAATTATGATATCTTGAGCTTAGATTCTCCTCGACGCTGATTTATTTATAAACACTCCATGTTTAAGAGTCGATTAATAATAACGCGATCTGGGTTAGTCTTGATTCACGTCAGTTGCTTTCGTCAAGATTAGTGCTTAGTGGAATTTTGGTCATATCGATTTCTATTTTGGATGATATTATCTCAATCATCCAAAAATATATATACCGAATATTTGAAAATAGTAGATTCTTGATAAAATTTATGGATCCGTTAACCATACATTTTGAGAGAACATCTTCTTGGGGCATAAGATTATGACCATGAAGCGGAGTGCAGTGCAGATGTATCAGATGCAGCGTGGCATAAGATTTGGGGTTATGGACCCATCGCGGATATTCTGACGCACAGATATAAGGTTTGTTGGATTATGCAAAATCGCAAGAAATTCTAGTCTGCTTCATGGTGAAGAAACGTCTGCACTTTCATGGGTCATAATAGGCGGGTGGAAAGGGCCGGGCCGAAGCGCGACAACGAGCAATTCCGAGGGCTGAAAGGTAGCCTGAACCGTCACGTCAGCCTTGGCGGCTTGACGCTGGCCAGCGAAATCAGCGTCATGAGGAGTGGAAGCGGTATTTGGTATCGAGTGAATGTTGTCGGATGCGTCGTCTGTATCATGGAGTCCATAATAACGGGCCATGGCAGCATGGTCTGCGTCTTGTGCCAGGGCACGTCTGTTTAGCTTTCACCGTTGACCCATTTTGAGCGGTTTTAGCAGTTTTGGGGTTTGGAAGGTTTTGGGCTTTTACCCTTTGCCCTAAAAGGGTCTATAAAACCCCAGACCTGGGGAGAAAGCACCTTCTCTTCGAGAGAAGGTCATTTGGAAGGATCAGCGTAGTTCATCTGAGAGCTCCGTTTTCTCGAAAGAGGTGTTGACCTCGTCGGACCGACCGGGTTGAAGCGATCAAGGTAGTTCATAGGCTCAGTTTTCCCTCGAAGAGGTGTCATGGACTTCGTGGCCGAGGTTGAGGCGATCAAGACCCGTAGTTCATATAATGAGGCTCCAATTTTTCTCGAAGAGGTGTCAACTCACCTCGTCGGACCGGGTTTGGAAGCGATCAAGACCCGTAGTTCTGGTCGCTTTTCTGAAGAGGTGTCAGTAATCTCGTCGGACCGATCATTTGGAAGCGTCAAGGCGTAGTTCATGACAAGGCTCGTTTTCTCACGAAAGAGGTGTCAACTTGTCGGACCAACCGGGTTTAGGCGATCAAGGCGTGGTTTATACAAGGCTCTGTTTTCCCTCGAAAGAGCGTCAATAACTCGTCGGGCCCGGCCGGGTTTGGAGGCAATCGAGACGATAACCGGAGACGAGGTTGGCGATGCTCGACGATGTGGAGCAGTGGTGCAGCGGCGGTGACCTCGATGATGGTGGAGATAACCAGCATGATGGTGGTACCGGTGGAGATTCAGCGATGGTTATGGCAGCGATCCGGCAGCAGTGTCAGCGAGTGGCCCGCGCGCGAGGTGGTCAACCAATCCAGACAGCAGTGGAGCGTCAGTAATCAGCGAGATGACCGCGACGATATGGTGGACCAGCGATGCCGGCAATGGTGCAGCGATGGCAGCAGTAATCGATGCGATGCCATTCTGATGGTTGCGGCGCGAGGTGGTCAGCAGCCAGCAGCGCAGTAGTCAACGACAACATCGATAGTGAAGGATAATGGCGACCGGCAATGTCAGCGATTCGCGATGGTCAGCAGCGTGACAACTGATGGTTAGCAACCGTTAATCAGCGGCAATTGACAGTAGTCAACTGGCGGCCAGCGTCGATAGTCAGCGAGATAACCGGCGATGATGGATATGGCGCGAAAGATGCCGGCGATAATTCAGCGGTAGTAATATGGCAGTAGTCAGCGATGGCGCTAGTAGTTAGCGGCCGGGGTGGTCAGCGGCAAAGCGACGATCGGCAATTCAAGCGTCGATAGTCAGCGAGATACCGGCGATGAGACAACTATCGAGGTTGTTTGTCGAGTGTTACGATAGCGATGCATATATGGAAGAGGTCGTGGAAAGTCTACCGAGACCTTTGACTATCTGGTTGTTTCAAAGTGTTTGCTCAATGATGTTAACTATGGAAGAGGTTGAATTGAATCCGTTGAGGATTTTTAACCTATCCGAGGTTGTTTGTCAGAGTGTTACCCGATGACGTTAACCTGTGTGGAAGAGGTTGCATTGAATCCGCTGAGAATTTTTGACCTATCCAAGGTTGTTTGTCAGAGTGTTTGCTCAATGATGTTAACCCGATGACATTAACCTGTGTGGAAGAGGTTGAATTGAATCCGTTAAGGATTTTGACCCATCCGAGGTTGTTTATCGAGTGTTACGATGGCGTTAACCTATGGAAGTCGAATTGAATCGATGGATTTTGACCCATCTTGTTTATCGAGTGTTGCAGATGGCGTTAACTTGTGTGGAAGAGGCCGTGGGAAGTCCACCAATGACCTTTTGATATCCTAGGTTGTTTGTCAGAGTCTTTGCTCGATGATGTTAACCTATGTGGAAGAGGTTGAATTGAATCCGTAGAGGATTTTTGACCTATCTGAGGTTGTTTGTCAGGGTGTTACCCGATGACGTTAACCTATGTGGAAGAGGTTGAATTGAATCCGCTGAGAATTTTTGACCCATCTGAGGTTGTTTGTTAGGGTGTTACTCGATGACGTTAACATGTATGGAAGAGGTCGGATTAAATTCGCTGAGGATTTTGACCCATCCAAGGTTGTTTGTCAGAGTGTTACCCGATGACATTAACCTGGAAGTGGAAGTCCAATGACCTTTGACCTATCTAGGTTGTTTGTCGAGTCTTTGCTCGATGGCGTTAACTATATAGAAGGTCATGGGAAGTCCACCAAGGACCTTTTGACTATCTGGTTGTTTGTTAGAGTGTTACCCGATGGCGTTAACGTATGGAAGAGGTCAATTGAATCCGTGAGATTTACCTATCGAGGTTGTTTGTCGGTGTTACAGATGGCGTATATGGAAGAGGTCATGGGAAGTCCACCAAGGACCTTTGATCTATCCTAGGTTGTTTGTCAGAGTGTTACCCGATGACGTTGACCTGTATAGAAGAGGTCGAATTGAATCCGCTGAGGATTTTTGACCTATCCGAGGTTGTTTGTCAGGGTGTTAGCGATGGCGTTAACCTATGGAAGAGGTCGGAAGAAGTCGACCCTATCAGGTTGTTTGTCAGAGTCTTTGCTTAATGACATTAACCTGTATAGAAGAGATCAAATCAAAACATCCGTTTATGATTGTAACCAAAGTTGCTTCTTAACCTTGGTCTTGTTTTTCCATGAGTATGATTGGAAAATCATAATTTGCAAAACTATATCTCTTCTCAATGTTCAAATATCCTCCAACTTTTACTTGTTTCTTAAGATGGTAATCGATTAGATGCTTAACACGGACGATCTTTTGAGATTAAGAGTTGCCTCTAGTTTCCAACAAAATCTGAAGGAACGAAGTTTGATGAATCTTCATTCTTCGATTGCGCTCTTTAAAAGCTTGAAATGCTCCACCTCGATGGTGGTTTTGATCTTGTTGGAAAACTTGGTCATCATCCAAGATGAAATAATGGGAATCAATTTCACACGGCTCAACTGCGTCTAGAAAACCGATTGCGGTAGAGTAAAGGTTACGCCAGCTTCTTTGGGAGTCCAAACACCCGATATTTAAAGAGCCAAGAAAACTCAATTTTTGAAAACCTCGAAAGAGGGGATAAAACCACTAGCCTTGATAAAAAACTTATATATTTATTTTGAGTACAAATTTTCCAGATAATGGGATTACATAATTGTATATGAAGAAGACAATGAGAATCCCAAAATCAACAAATAGTATATAATTGCGTTCGAGTTGTAACGATTCTTGAGCAGATGATGGTGAACTGTGTGGAGTAATCACCGGTGGAAATATGGGGAATAATTACTGGCAAAAATGCAGGGAACAATCAATGGTAGAAATGTAGGGAACAATCATTGGTAGAAGTCCTCATGATGGAGACGAGAGATTGGCGGCGAGGATCAACGGCCGTGATGGTTGGCGGACGATTGAGTGGCATTGTGCTTGGAGATCTTTAGAGCTCTCTCCTCTCTCTTGCTTGGGCTCCCCCTCTATAAGGAATAAGCTATTTATATATTGGAGGAGTCTGCCTCATACAACGCACTACCTCCACTTCATCTGACGGCTCAAAATGATCCCTTGATCATATGATGTATTTTGTGTCTTTGAATGGTCAAATGATATTAGAATTATGATATCTTAGGCTTGTTAGATTCGGCTCGTCAAGACGCTCAATTTGACTATAAACACTCATGTTTAAGAGTCGATTGATAATACGCTTGATCTGTTGATTCCGCATTGCTTTATGTCAAGATTCGTGCTTCGATTAATGGAATTTGCATGATCATATATATATATATATATATATATATATATATTTGTAAATTTAATCTACACTCATTGATGTAGAATTTAATGAGGATGCTCAAGGGGATGAGTTGCTTTACACTTAGAGATAAAATACGAAATAAATATATACATGAAAAGATTTGAGTAGCTCTAGTGGCATAAGATTAAAGAGAGTTATCTTAGATGATTTGGCCACATTAAACATCAACCATCCGATAACCTAATTAAGAGAGTGATGTATTAGATTTGACCTATGTTAAGATGAGTAGAGGTAGACCTAAGAAGGTGCGTAACAATGAAAGTAGTTGAGCCTGTACACATCATTAGTGTAAAGGGAACGGGTCTTTGATCCTCACGGCTATTGATATAGAATACGCCTTGTTGGGTAAGCAAAGTAGGGACTTTTTATGGTGCCTGGCTTAGCGCTCTACTCCTGAGACAACGCATCAAGAAAGGCATAAGTGACGGCTTTCAGGATTCGTTCGCTCTATCATACTGCTACCAGTAAGGCACCACTTAAAGAGAAGGAAAGGAATGAAGTAGCTTGAGTAAGGCAAGAGGAGACTTGATTTGGTGGTATTAAAAATGATCTTATCTTATTAGAATTAAATGAGAATTTGACACTTAATTGGACACAATAAAGAAAAAGGATTCATGTAACAAATCCCACGTAATGGAATAAAAGCTTGTTGTCGTCATCATCATTGATGTAGATTCAAGCAAACAAGCCATGATTTTTATAAGGGATTTTTTTAAACAACAATTGTCATCATTTGCTCATACTATTGGCCATATTCTCTAGATTTTGCATCATGGAACAATGGTAATCTGGAGTGATATTCCTTTAGTTTAAGAGAATTTTCCAAAGTAATGCTATCAGAAATACATTGCTCAAAGTTGTAAAATCTATGCTTTTTTATGAATTTTACAAAAAAAAAAACAAATAACAAAAAATACTTTGGTTTTCTATTTCTTCTATTGCTTTAACTTAATATGGGTAGCCATTATTGTGGGTGTCAGCTTTCAGTTCATGATGATTATGGGTAAACAGTGCTCACATTGAAGTTCTATTAGTTATAGAAAAGGTTTGAACTTAAAACAAAATTTGCAAAATTCATTACTGAAAAAAGAAAAGAAATTGCAACTAAATATAGACTTGAAATTTTTTTCAATAAAATTTAAAAATAAATAATTAATTAATTAATTTCTATCATTAATCATATAAAGCCAAAAGCTCCTCTATCCCTCCCCCAACGGTAACCCTAAACTCTGGCTGCCAAAGGAAAAAAAAGGGAAAAAAATAGTAATAAAAGTTATTAAGGGTGTTGACCTCCATATATGTGTCATAAGTTGAGTCAAGCTCACAAGTCGAATTCGACGGACTTCGGAAGTGATAGTGCACAAATCGGGGATCAAAACACACTGTACGTCACCGAAAATGATTGAAATGACCTCCGATCGATGAACATACTTTGCCGCCGCGTTCAGAACATCGAAATTGATCAGGATATAGATATTGCAAAATCTAATGAGCAATCGATTAAACTTCGAGCTATTAATGTCGATCATGCTCGAGTCGGAAGATGCGATAATCAAATGACCTTCGTTCACGAAATTGATTATGCTGTTAGCTCCGAAATGCCAAAACCTATTAAATGAGACTATTCGCACTCAATTCGGATGAGTTTACGTGAATGTCATAAAATAATGCATTTTGAACTAAAATTGACGTCATCGAAATTCGTCAAATGATATCCATTCATGAAATGGACTATGCCATTGCGTCTGGAACATTAAAATTACTTCGAGTAGACATCCAATTTGATTAAAGTTCTTTCACATAAAATTTTATCGAAATTAGCATGCATTTCAAGATAAATCCACCTAATTATGTCTTAATCACCTGATGCCTTGGAACTTGCGGTAGCCCACTCCACCTCCCATCTGGCCAATAAGGAGCTATCACGTCATCCCTCCCATACCACCCTTACCTTATCCCATCATCCACTCGCAAGTAAAAAAAAAAATCCTAATCGAGCGGGGCAGATCTAGCATTCTCTGTGGGAAGCACGAGCAAGAAAAAGGCCTAGAGCTTTCTTTCTCCCGGTCAGGAAAGAATCCCCCCTCTGTCCATTCGGTTCCAGGTGGGAAAACCTCCCCATCCCTCTCTCTCTCAGATTAGCCACACAAGCTCTCTCTCATGACTCTCACACGCCACCGATTTCCCTTCTTCTTTTCTCCGTCTCCGACATGCACGCAGAGTTCTTCTATTTGATCTTAGCTTCACCTTGTGAGGCCTTGTACCTTTGTCATTCCCATTGCCTCTCAGGAAGACGAATGGATCTATCATAAGTGAAAGAAGGAGCGACCCTGGGACGCCTCTTTTGCGGTGGAAGTTTGAAGACAAGGATTGTTCCCGTAAGCCCTCACCTGAGGGCGATGATAATAGGACTCGAAAGCCCAGGTGCGCTCTCAGAAGGATAAAGGAGGCTCTTTCAGCCAGGAAAGTTGCAGCAAGGATCTAGCATTTGCAGTTGAGGGAGGTTATGTTGGGCAGAGGTTGTGGAAGGGATGCTACTAAGACCGGTACTTCACTAGGTTTTGAGCATATTAGTGAAAATATATAGTTTGCACACGTCTGCAATGACAATAATGCAAATCTCCATTTTGGCCTAAAGAATGGGTTTTCAAGTTCTTTTCCTTTCCATAAACTTGTTTCTCCTATGTTGCCTAATCATGCAATGGTGAAGGCTACAAAGTGGGATGTTGGGTGCCCGAGGACGTCTGAGGAGGTGTTATTTTTTTTTGAAATATTTAGCCAGCTAAAGCTTCTTTGAGGATAAGCATTCCAAATTGAGCAAGCTACAACTTGAACTAGAAGGTCAAAGTTAAAGAAATAAAGGAGTTCACTTACAAGCCTCCACCTACTTCTGAGGACATCTTCGCAGTCTTTGAAGAACTTCAGCCTAAAGAAGAAACCAATGAGAAGGACATTGACCTCCATTATGCATATAAGCCTACAACCCGTGGCTCCAACATGCATTTTGTAAGTCCTGCCACTGATGTCCTTTTAGAGATACCCATAAGAAGATATTCTGATGGGGATATAGAAGAAGTCAATGATTGGGAAACTCTTGGTCTTGATGAAGAGCAGGAATTGAGCAATTCTCCTGGAGACAATGGGCCATCAGTGAATGCAAGATGTGAAGAAGGCAAAGCATTTGTGAGTGGAACAACCAATAGATGAAACGGTGACAATAGTGAGAATCAATGAGGTTTATTCTTTAGCTGCCAAACAACCAAAGAAGGGATCTTCCATAGCTAGGCTGTGGTGGTCATCATGTCCAAACAATGGCAAAATCCTCAAGAAAAACTCAGTTGAATTAATAAGTGGAAGGCTTTCTGATGGAAGAATGTCAAATTTAGCTTTATCATTGCGGACTCATTGAAGTCGAGCTCATTGAGGGTAGATCGATGGAGTTCTCTAGAATTGGTGAATCCCTCATGGCGTGGGAGAAAGGGATGCATCGAGTGGCCACGACCTTCGCAGAAGCACAATTTGAAAGCAAAACTCTTGGAAGCAAAGATGGAGAGCCACAAGACTCAGCTGCACCAAGTTCTTAAACAAAAGATCTATCTTTATCCTAGTTTCAAAGACGTTATGCTTTAGAGAAATTTAAGTTTGGAAGACCTGTTATGCTCAGAGAAATGGGTAGAAGAACATAGTAGTGTCAAGACCGTCGTTATGCTCATAGAAGCGGGAAGGTCGAATAGCCTGATCTGACCATATCGGGAAGACGAGGCTAAAAGTCTGATTGATAGAGGACTTAATTAATTTAACACAAAATGAACTATAAACTCAAAATTAAAATTTGAATTGAAATTGTAGGTGTTTGAAGACCCTATTATGTTGGTAAAGTGAGGTTAGAAGGCCGTCGTAGTATCGCGAACTAAGATTATGCTCGAGTGAGAATGTTGAATAGCCCGATCTTGGGAGGCGATGGGGAGGCTGTCAATTTTGGGTGACGGAGACTTAAACTAGAACAAATTAAAGTGTTAATGAGTTTAAATTGAATTTATTTGAGAATGATAAATTAAGGAATAAATTTACATATAAAATTCTAAAAGTCTTTAAATAAGAATGATCTTACAGAGGATTCAACGACTTGTTGACAATCATAAATATGACTTTTTTAATGAAGTTGAGGGTTTGTCTCTAACAAGAACAAAATTCAAGTAAAGCCTCCATTGATCTTGATAGTTGCCTACGAGCTTCTCAGTGATCACGAGCTACGCCCCATTAAAACTTAAAGAGCTCAATAAGCTATGAACTAAATGCAAACAAATGAATGCTAATATAAATAATTAAATAAGATTTAAAAGATTCTTATGCCACCGGATTCACAACATATCATATAAGCGAACAAAAGATGTTAATTAAGGCTTCAATTGAACTATTGCATGTATTATGAAGTGAGATCATAATTCGTCATCTCAAAATGAATGTAAATAATTAAAGTTTTCAATGAAATGAAAAGTATATGCAGCACGAGGCAATCATATATTCAAATTTATAGTATCGAGATATATATAAATAAACTAATATGATGAGCTTAGCACACATTTTGAAGTAAGATTAAAATTCAAATTTAATGCCTCCAAAGTATGCAAGCAATCTAAAAATATACGCATGGGACACTATCTTTGAATTCTTAAATTGTGCGAGGATGCTTACAGTTACTTCTTGGGTCTTAGGGCGTGCGTTAATAAAACTTAAAAATCTAATGATATTATTATAATATCTTCAACATAATAAAACATCTGAGAAGCTAATTTTGTCATATGACAGTAGATTTGATCCTCTATTATTAAATTGATAGACTATAGAAGACCTAAAATAATAAATTAAATAATTTAAACACCTGCATGGGCCCCACTATGCTGAATGCTTAAATTCAAGTGTCTGAGGATGCTGCGCGGGTTGCTCCCCAGTTGGGTCTTAGGACCGGGTATGGGTTAACAAAACTTAAAAATCTAATGATGTTATTATAATATTTTCAACCTAATAAAATATCTGAGAAGCTGATTCTATCATATGGTAGCAGGTTTAATCCTCTATTATGAAATTAATAGAGTCGATAGGATCTGAAATAGCTAAACAACAAACCACTTTGATGATGGCTATGTTAAATGAATATTTCAACCGGAGAGAATACTTCCATCAAAAAATTGATTACAATTTCAAAATGAATTGACTTAGATTGTATATCAATCTAAATGCATGATTTAAAATATCTTTGAGCTATAAATATTTAAATGAAATTCAATCTAAAAAATTTAAAGCAAACTCCATTCAATCCACCTTCCACAATAGTTTGTTGAAGGTGACAAATTAAAAACCCAGTCACAAAGGAGCCAAAGTTAAATCAAGCACACAACTATATTTACTCTCAAATAATCTCATGCCATCAAGGACATGGCCCGTGTCCTCTGACTATGTAGTTTAACCAGTAGGCTCCACACATGTTGTAGTTATGACCAGAGTCCTCTAACCGGATGGTTGTCGTTAAATGACACCATTATATTACGATCACGACTGTAGCCCGTATGCTCCCCAATGGCTCTGCCCTTTGAGATGTGAGTTATAGGGTGCACTTGATAGGGCAAAAAAGCCCTCTGTTAGCTAAGATAGACTTAAGCTTGTCTCCTTAGACAAACATCACCCCAGGTCTACAAGGACACCTTGGACGATGTAACCCATGTGTTGATGAGAAGGATCATTTGGTTAGGTTGGGTCAACTACCTCCTCTGACTGAGTAGACTAAGGACACGATAGCCCAGGATGACGGAATCATGGGATCTATATCGGGCATGTCATCGTTCCCTCAACCATCCGCTTTAAGCTAAAATAATGAATTTCATAAATTAAAGTCCATATATCTTTCATCTTATGCAACCTAATGATTAACCTTAATCAAAAGTTCTCTCTCAGCACTGAGAGGGGTAAATAATTATAAGTATTTGCGCCTATAGGAAACCTGGATCCAGATCTAAAGTACTTACAAAATGAGGGCAAAATCTTTGGATAGTGTCTTATCTACTATTTCATCTGCCTTTTGAAAATTTCACCGACATTTAAATCACTCTCTTCATCGAGAGGTCGATGACGAATTTTTGGAGCCCATAGATTTTTGGCGACTCCGAGGAATGATTTCTCTTTCATCTTTGGCTAGTCGAATTTGAGTTATAGTAGTAGTAAGGTATAACTAAAAATTGAAACAAAAAATAGAGAATCAATTACCAATGAAACTAAATCTAAGTTAATTATGTCATTATGACTAATTTGCTTATTCTTTATATCGATGGATCTTCAGAACACATCGTTCATACAGACGTCTAGCTAATGCTATTATCAATACTGAGGATGTGAGAGCTACCATTTAATTTGGTGGTGTAGACTTCCCAGCCATTACTACTGCAAATAATCCTCTACCTGAAGCACATGCATATTGTACACACCAACTTGTGCATGGGAGGAGGACGACTCGAATGATCGCTACAGTTGTCGAGGTTCCTCAAGAAAGAGTCTCTGTATTCGAAGGATTGGGTCATTCTGAAGCGCCAATCATGAAAAGAATCATCATTGGGCAGAAAGTTTCAGTCATGCCTGTGAATGTGACCATCTATCAGTTGAAACTTTTGATGCTGAAGCCTTCTCCTCCGGAGAAAAGTGAGTATAAGATAAAGAAGGAGAAGAAATGCTGAGCTCAGCTCTTTCTTTAAATCATTAGCCATGCGACCTTGATAGAAGCGGTATTCTACGCAATAAATTTGAAATTTTGAAATGGGTGAAAAGGAATAGCTCTACTGGTGATGTTAAGCAATTTTTTGGGCTCAATAATAGTCAGCTCCAACTCTTTAGAAAAAATAGCTTGAAACTTTATCTGCTCAAGTACATAGAGTCCTGAAGGTTGTCAAGGAAAAATGTCTTATGAAGAAGAGGTATTAAAGACCAATTATCAGAGAAGCCAAAAATGCTCCACTACAGAAACTACCATCAGTGGTAGTAAGAATTTAAGATCATTCTAAACAAGTTTTGCACGGTGACCATCAAAGCGTGGCACTTAAATCGTGCATCCAAGAATCTGCTACCGAAAGGTCCCGATAGAAAGAAAAATAAATCTGGAGAGCGAAGCCTCGAGAAAAAGTCCTACACTGTGAACATCGGAGTGTGACAACCGAAGCATGTTCAGAATCACAAAGATCCGTAAAATAATAATAATAATAAATATGGAGGCCGAAGCTTCAAGAAGTAGTGGCGATGCAAAAACTTCCTCATTTAGAAGCAAGCTAACCTAGAGGCAGCAGAGAAAGAGAAATACTGAACTACGTGCTCAACATCCACTGTTAAAATAAAAAATTGTACAATCAGCTGTGAAATTAGAAGCGAGTGTTTCTACCCATAATAAGTTTGATAACCTAAGATAGGTAAAGCGGAACAACTCTACTGGTCAAATCAAATAGTCCTTCTGGACTCGATAATGTCAGGTTTCAACTTCTCCAGTGAGAAAACTCTAAACTTTATATGCAAGAGTGTATCAGGTCCTTAAATTTTCTATGGAGAAAGGACTGATGAAAAGAAAATATTAAAGTCCTATCATCAATAAGGCCAGAGTTGCTTCTCCAAGGAGACCTTTTCTTACAACCCCACCAAATTGTCAACCAATTCAAGTCCCGCACGGTGAGCATCGAGGCATGACACTTGGACCACAGGTTCAAGAATGTGTCGTCGAAAGGTCCCGACAAAAAGGTAAGCAAATTTGGAGGCTAAAGCCTTAAAGTGAAACTACCTTAAAGAAGGACAATGACATGACATCCAGATTGTACTTCCATAAAATTCACTCCTGATGCACTAGTATTTGGAGCTTAAGCAGTCTTGTTACTTGAAGTTAAACTACATTCACTCCGAGTAGCCTTTCAATTCAATTTCACCCAAGATTAAAATGTTTGCCTATGGATAGAAGAGCTTGATGTGCTTGACAAAGCTAGGCTCCAAACTCAATAAAATTTAGAAGTCTAGCGAGTGAGGACATCCAAAGCATTCGATCATACATCCTCGAGCTTTGCAAGAAGGAGAATTGGTCTGGTACCGAGAAGACTAATTATTTCTTACTGTCATTACATGTGTAAGTTTTGCTTGAAAATTCTCTTGTAATACAAGAATGCATTTACGAAATGAAGCAAAAATCCTCTATTGACAGGGGGCATTTTTAAATTTTATAGCAAAATATCAGGCACTCCTTGTGAAATAGGGGACTTTTCTATTATATTTGGGTTGACATCATGCCTAAGGCCGAGATCTTTATATACATATTCAAATTATGTATTCAAAGTTCACAAGTCTTACCGACCAAAAAGAGAACTTTTCAAGTCTACAAACTGCAACAAATCAAGTTGAAAATACATCTTCCATTCATACATCAAATCTAGGGCTTGAGTGGGTGCATAAGGTCAGACTCAATAAACCTAAATATGAGTCGATTTATTTACTCAACAACAAAGGCCCAGATGGATCTCCATCCATTAGCTTAGATGATAAAATCCTCCATCAATTACTCAAGTAGGTGCATAATGTGGACTCAATGAATATTATGGTTTGCTCAATCCCACAAAGGGTAGTAAGGGATCCCCTACTTTGTTAGTTCAAAGACAAGAAAATCCAAATCTCTAAATCCCTCCAACTTTGTGAGTTCAAGTGCCCGGCGGGAGATCATCCTTAATGGTTAAGGTCATTTTTTCAAAATCAATAAAAGATCCTCACTGAAAAGCACTAAGGCGGGTTTGGTATTAATATCAAATGAGAAATGTCAACTCCTTCAACAAGTCTAAAACATAAAGCAAAGAGAAACTCTTTCCAAGTCCACCAAGGAAAAAAAAGGACCGAGGAAGTCACCTCAATGTTCATACAAAGCCAAAGAAAGCTAAGTTGATGTCATCAACATCTTAGATTCTGGCAGCATAGGGTTGATGATTCTTCATCCGACCCATAAGCTCGAGGCAGGTCACCGAGACATTCTTCTATAAGCCCATAAAAATAGAAAGCTGGGGTGGAAGGTAATGTTGTATCACCTGAGAAGTCTCCAAGATAATTTAGACTTTCCTCCATCAAATCCATCAAGGCGTAACTAGGATATGAGGAAAATACAAATTTCAAATTTCAAGATTGAATCTTCAACAAGTCGATCAAAGCACAAAGCATAGGATCGAAGATATTCTCATCTCAATAAAAAACCATCAACTCCATTAAGTCCACCAATGCACAAAGCCAGGAGAGGAGGAAAATGCAAATTTCAAACTCTCAAAAGAAGTCTTTAACAAGTCCAAAGCACAAAATATTTGACCAATGACATTCCAAATTCTCTCAACAGTTACTATGAATCCCTCCTATTAGACAAGGGGTATTTTTATATATTTATCTAAGTCGACATTGTGCTTCAAGCCGAGATCCTTAGATAAATATACATTATGATTAAAATAAGTTATCACTATTTATATTAAAGAAGATCAAGTCCTATTATATATTTTGAACTAAGTCTGCAATCCCTCTATTAGACAGAAGGTATTTTTATGTATTTATCTAAGTCGATATCATGCTTTAAGACGAGATCCTTAGATAGATACATATCATGATTGAAAATATATCACTTCTATTCTGCATTAAAGAAAATCAAGCTGTGTAATATATCTTAAAACTAGTTTGCAATCCCCTTGTTAGACAAGGAGCATCATTTTTCTGATCAAGATTGTTCAACCTTCTCCTGTGAAATAGGAGATCTTCTTGTATATATTCAGGTTGACATCGAGCATTATGTTGAGATCCCTGAATATATCTATATTATCGTTAAAATTACGAACCCTTGTAATAGCAAAAAGAATCTATTTATGTGCACGAAAAAAATAACTTTAAATATCAAAAGTTTGTCTCCAAGATTCATCAAATGTTGAAGATTAAGTAAGAAGAACTCCTAATTTTGGAAGCTTCAATCAACTAAGTTATAAAAAAGAAAAAACTTCTACATTTTCAAGTCTAGGATACGGATGGGTTCTAAAGGTCAAACTCAACAAGCCCACAGGTGGCCAAGTTGCTGACGCTCTCCTTACTCAACAAGCCGCAAGAAAAAGCTGCAGTGAAAGAGCCCCCGTTCGTCAGTCTAATGACAAGACCGTCAAGCCATTATAGCTTAGGTCAAAAACTTAAGTAAGTTCTAAAGGTCAGACTCAAAAAGCCCATAAATCGAGTTGCTAACGCCCTCCTCACTCAATAAGCCGCAAGAAAAGGTCGCAATGAAAGAGCCCCTACTCGTCAGTCCAATGATGATAGTTGTTCAATCTCAAATAAGATCCAACACTGACTACAAGCAACCAAAATTTAACAGATATTTCTGCTTGATCGACGGACCAAGACAATCTGAGGAAACTTTAAATTTAGACCTCCATCAAATCAATCTATATATTGTCTGCAATGTGATATTCCAATCTCTTTTCAAATGATCTAATCAAGCACAGAGCATAGATCAAAGCCAATTCCCTCATCAAGTCCAAGCGTAAAGCACAACAAGGAAGCGATTTCATAGTTCAATGACCAACTAAAGGAATTTCATGGTTATTGGTCGTTAAAGCACATTACTAGGTTGATTACTCATTGACTTCTTACTATGGCCGAGAAATCTATGCACCCTTGAAAGAAAGCAGCACCGGGACTTAGGCTGTACATACACTTCTTGACAAGATAATATAGACAAATTAGGTCAATCCTTCATTAAAGTCCGTCAAGCTTAAAGCTAGGACAGAAGAAATTTCAAATATCAAAATAAGCAAACTGATTCCTCCATCCAACCTGATCAAGCACAAAGCTAGGGTTGGAGGAAATCCAAATCTGTAAAGATAAAAAAGAAAGAGACTTTCAGTGAACCCATTGAAGCAGAGAGTAGATGGTGGAAAACTCTTCTGAATCCGGGAAGTTGAAAGAAGTGATCCAAGACTCACGACGGTCAAAGGTCAACATTTTCAACAAATGTGACTCTCTTCATCCATCACATTTGTTGAGGCATTGTTGACCTCCATATATGTGTCATAAGTCGAGTCAAGCTCACGAATTTGGACGGACTTGAAGTGACATCATTAGTGCTCAAAACAAATGCAGCGTTATAAAATGGTTGAAACGTCTCCGATCAATGAAACGACTTTTCGCCGTCCATTTAGAATCAAATTGATCATATAAATATTATCTAATGAGCGTCGATTAAGCTCATTTATCGATGTATATACAGTCGGGAATATCTGGCGATAACCATCTTAATTGATTGTTCAGAAATCTGAAACTTATTAAATGAGACTATTCGGCTCTGGATGAGTTTACATGAGCGTCGAAGGTATAAGAGATAATGCATTTTGAACCGAAAGTGACCCAATTCGGCACGAAGTTCACAACGGCGCCGTTCGTGAATACGCCAAAATTACTTATAGTAGATATCTAATTTGATTAACATTTTGTGCTTAATTTTTTTAAAATTAGCATGTATTTCGAGATAAATTCACACAATTATCTCTTAATCACACGTCAATCTTTGCTTCAATGCCTCCACCTCCCATCGGCCAATAAGGGCCACGCTCCCCCATACCACTCTTACCTTATCTCGTCATCCACTCGCAAGTCAAAAAAAAAAAAATCTTAATCGAGCAGGGCAGATCTAGCATTCTTTGTGGGAAGCACGAGCAAGAAAAAGGCCTAGAGCTTTCTTCCTCCCAGCCGAGGAAATGAATCCCCCTCTCTGTTCGTCCGGCTCACAGCCGAGCGAGAACCTCCCCATCCCGTCTATCTCCGCTCTCCGTATTAGCCGCACAAGCTCTCTCTCGTGATCCTCTACACGCACGATCAGCTGATTCCCCTTCTTCTTTTCTCCGTCTCCAGAAACATGCACGCAGCAAGAGCCGGTTCTTCTACTATTTTGTCTTAGCTTCACGCAGCAAAGCCTTGTACCTTTGTCGTTCCCATTGCCTCTCAGGAAGATGGATGGATCTATCATAAGTGGAAGAATGAGCGGCCATGGGACGCCTCTTTTGCGATGGAAGTTTGAAGACAAGGATTGTTCCCGTAAGCCCTCACTTGAGGCCGGTAATAGGACTCGGAAGCCTAGGTGCGCTCTCAGAAGGATAAAGGAGGCTCTTTCAGCCAGGAAACTCACAGCAGGGATCTGGCATTTGTAGTTCAGGGAGATTACGTTGGGCAGAGGTTGTGGAAGGATGTCACTACGACCGGTACTTCACTAGGTTTTGAGCATATTAGTGAAAATATACAATTTGTGCACGTCTGCAATGACAACAATGCAATCTCCATTTTGGACCTAAAGAATGGGTTTTCAAGTTCTTTTCCTTTCCATAAACTTGCTTCTCCTGTATTGCCTAATCATGCAATGATGAAGGCTACAAAGTGGGATGTTGGGTGCCTGAGGACGTCTGAGGATAAGCATTTCAAATTGAGCAAGCTATAAGTTGAACTAGAAGGTCAAAGTTAAACAAATAAAGGAGTTCACTTATAAGCCTCCACCTACTTCTGAGGGCATCTTCGCAGTCTTTAAAGAACTTCAGCCTAAACAAGAAACCACTGAGAGGGACATTGAACTTTCTTATACATATAGCCTTATAACCCATGGCTCCAACATGCATTTTGTAAGTTTTGCCACTGATGTCTTTTTAGAGAAACCCACAAGAAGATATTCTAATGGGGATATAGAAGAAGTCAATGATTGGGAAACTCTTGGTCTTGATGAAGAGAGGGAATTGAGCAATTCTCCTGGAGGCGAGCCATCGGTTAATGCAAGATGTGAAGAAGACAATGCATTTGTGAGTGGAACAACCAATAGACGAAATGGTGACAATAGTTAAAATCAACGAGGTTTATTCTTTAGCTGCCAAACAACCAAAGAACGTATTTGACATAGCTAGGCTGTGTTGGTCATCATGTCCAAATAATGGCGAAATCCTCAAGAAAAACTCAGTTGAATTAATAAGTGGAAGGCTTTCTGATGGAAGAATGTCGAATTTAGCTTTATCTCCTAACTGCAGACTCATTGAAGTCGAGCTCAGCCCGTCGAGGGTAGATCAGTGGAGTTCGCCAGAATTGGTGAATCCTCATGTAGCCCGTGGGAGGAAGGGATGCATCGAGTGGCCACGACCTTCGCGGAAGCACAGCTTGAAAGCAAAACTCTTGGAAGAAAAGATGGAGAGCCACAAGACTCAGCTGCGCCAAGTTCTTAACAGAAGATCTAGCTTTATCCTAGTTTGAATTGAGAAAGGTATTCAAAGACCTCATTATGCTCAGTAGAGCTAAATAGTTTGGAAGACCATATTATACTCAATAGAGCTAATGGGTAGAAGACCACGGCCTTAGTGTCGCAAGACGCTGATCGTTATACTCAGTAGAGATGATGGAAGGTCGAATGGCTCTCAATGCAGCCCCATATGCGGAGAAGATGTCGGGAGGTTGCCGAAATACAGATTGACAGAGGACTTAATTAATTTAAAGCAAAATGAACTATAAACTCAAAATTAAAATCTAAATTGAAATTGCAGGTGTTTGAAGACCTATGCTCGGTAGAACTGCGTTAGAAGGTCGTGTGAAGTGTGCAAGACACTAACCATTATCTTCAAGAGACGGGAAGGTTGAATAGCCCTTATCTGACCCGATGTGGGGAGAATTTTTTAAGGAGACTTAAACTTGAACAAATTAAAGTATTAATGAGTTTAAATTGAATTTATTTGAGAATGATAAATTAAGGAATAAATTTACATATAAAATTCTAAAAGTTTTTAAATAAGAATGATCTTACAGGGGACTCGATGACTTGTTGCCAATCATAAATAGGACTTTTTAATGAAGTTGAGGGTTTGTCTCTACAAACAAAATTTAAGTAAAGCCTTCAATGATCTTGATAATTGCCTACGAGCTTCTCAGTGATCACAAGCTAAGCTCCATTAAAACTTAAAGAGCTCAATAAGCTATGAACTAAATGCAAATAAATGAATGTTAATATAAATAATTGAATAAGATTAAAAAAAATTCTTACCGATTCATACATATCATCTGGCCAGGACGTTAATTAAGACTTTCATTGAACTATTGCACGCATTATGAAGTGAGATCATAATTCATCATCTCAAAATGTGTGCAAATAATTAAAGTTTTTAATGAAATGAAAAGTATATGCAGCACGAGGCAATCATATATTTAAATTTATAGTATCAAGATACATATAAATAAACTAATGTTATGAGCTTTGCACACATTATGAAGTACGATTAAAATTCAAATTTAATGCCTCCAAAGTATGCAAGCAATCTAAAAATTCACCCGCATGGGCCCCGACACTATGCTGAATGCTTAAATTCAAGTGTCTGAGGATCGGGTTGCTTCCCGGTTGGGTCTTAGGATCGGGTTCGGGTTAACAAAACCTAAAAATCTAATGATATTATTATAATATCTTCAACATAATAAAACATCTAAGAAGTTAATTCTATCATATGACAGCAGATCTGATCCTCTATTATTAAATTGATAAAGTCGACAAGACCTAAAATAATAAATTAAATAATTTAAACACCTGCATGAGCCCCGATACTACGCTGAATGCTTAAATTCAAGTGTTTGAGGATGCTGTGCGTGGGTTGATCCGGTTGGATCTTAGGACTGAGTCCGGGTTAACAAAACCTAAAAATCTAATGATATTATTATAATATTTTTAACCTAATAAAATATCTAAGAAGCTAATTTTATCATATGGCAGCAGATCTGATCCTCTATTATGAAATTAAAATTAAATTTGAAATAGTTAAACAACAAACCCGATGATGGCATGTTAAATGAAGATTTCAACGGAGAGAATACTTGATCAAAATATGATTATAATTTCAAAGCGAATTGACTTAGATTGAACAATCTAAATGCAGATTTAAAATATCTTTGATCTATAAATATTTAAATAAAATTCAATTTAAAAAATTTAAAAGCTCAATCTCCTTCCACAATAGTTTGTTGAAGGTGACAAATTAAGAAAATCTAGTCACAAAGGAGTCCAAATCAAGTACTATGTTTACTCTCAATAATCTCATGCCGAGGGCGTGGCGTGTTCTCGGATGCGTGGCTTGGCCAGAGTACTGACGTATCACGATTCTGCAGTCCTGATCGGGTGGTTGCTAAATGACACATTATATTACGGGTCATGTATATGCAATGACTGCTTTGAGATGTGAATGTGGTGCACGATAGGGCAAAAGCTATCTGTTAGCAGGTAGACTTAAGCTCGTCTCCGACAAACACCCCAGTCTGAGGACACCTTGGGCGACATATGTTCTTGACAAGGATCTTTCGATCGATTGTCATTATCTCGACTAAATAGATTATGGACAATGACTGGGATGTGAAACCATGGGATCTAGATCAAACACGTCATCGCTCCCTCTACCATCCGCTTTAAGCTAAAATAATGAATTTCATAAATTCTAAATTCTAAATTTCAAAACTCCATATCTTTCTTCTTATCGTTACACTAGCGGCCTGACATTTAACGAAAGTTCTCTCTCTCAGAGAGGTAATTCTTATAGGTCTTTGCATAGAAACACTGATCAGATCTAAAATCCTCACAAAATGAGGTAAATCTCGAGTAGTGTCTTACTCTATTTATTTTCCGAAAATTTCTGGATATTTAAATCACTCTCTTCATTGAGAGATCCGTGGTGAATTTTTAGAGCCCACAATGGATCCCTTAAAATGTTGTCCTATTTAATTCATTTGATTGTCATAAATTGAACAGTCCACATCACCGTTATATACCCTTTTTTTTAAATTTTATGAGAAGCTCGCATAGATTTTTCTTAGTATCATTGAATAAATACCTATTTTAGGGAGCTCTATTGGGTTTTTTACAGGTAATATTGTCATTCATTTTCCTTGGAATTTTGCAATGGGTAATCATCAAATTTAAAATTTTGCAGTCGGTTACAAGCTTGTATATTTTATTTAAAACAATCAATTACTTCGGGCCTACTTTGAGATCAATTTTATTTTATATTTTTATTTTTATGCAATTTTCATATTTATTTAGTATATTTTAAAATATTTTTTTATTTCTAAAAATAAATTATATTATTTTAAACACACTCAAAATAATTTTTAAAAATTTCTGAATATTTTTAAGACAATCATCATCATCAAACATATATTCTTTCAAATTTAAATAAAATAAAAATCAAAAGTGATGCCAAACAGCCCCTTACAGCATATCCATCAATAATGCTGTGGCAATATTTCTGTTATCTAATAAACATTACTTCTTGAGAAGAAAATTTCATAATAAGCTTAAAAAACTGCACAATTAGTACTGAGAAGAGATTCAGTGAACTGCAACAGCACAAGCTCAAGCTAGCTTTCTTCCAAATATAAGAACTGTTTCTATTTTTTTTTCTAGCTTCCTGTGTGAATGATCAATAATATTAACTCAGAAAACCACTGTTACAGAAAATTTACAAGAATATTCATGTTTGTTCTTCTCAAATAAAATTGAGAAAAAAAAAAAACTATTCAGCTATTGTAAATCATTATTCAACTACAAATACAAACTGAGCCAGATATCAACCTTTCGAATGAAGGGTTGTTTGTGTGCGCAGATTCAGTCCTCCCAAACTTCAATATTGTTCTGAACAATTCCTGAATCCTCGTCCTGCCTCTCATCCACAAAAAGCAGAAGCAGTCTGAACAAATCCAGTGATAAGTAAGAACAGTTGTGCAGCTACCAATAATCATTACAGGAGCATTCTCCATCTCTAAAATGATGAAAGCGGTGAGAATCCCTGACAATAATCTCCCTACCAACAAGCTTTGCGATCAATTTGATCGCTGAGTGACAGTCACCACACACCCTCAAGTTCTTGATCACTCGAATGGTGATCCCCGGCGGCGTGCTGATGATGGCAAACACCACCGCCAGCTTCTCACTGTGCACCTTCAAAGCTGTTTCCTTTTCTTCCTCGTCTACATCATGCAACACTGAACCAGTATCTGGAAGATAACCAGCTTCCATCATCTCGCCGTCAGCTCCTCCAAGTACTTGTAGATCTGTTCATGCCTAGGATGGTTCCTGTCACCGACCAAGAAACAGTGGACAGTGCCCTTGAGCTCAACCAAACTGTATCCAGGTGGTTTCACCAATCCTCTTTTCTTCATCAAAGCCCTCATTCTTTCCACATCTTTCCACCTTCCAGCATCTGCATAAATATTTGACAGAAGAACGTAGTAGCCACAGTTTTTCGGGTCAAGTTCAAACAACTTATCTGCAGATATCTCGCCAAGCTCGACATTCTTATGAGTCTTGCACGAACTAAGGAGAGCTCCCCAGACCACACAATCAGGCTTCATCTTCATTCGTTTGATCAGGTCATAGGCTTCATCCAGATGACCTGCTCGGCCAAGAAGGTCCACTATGCAGCCATAGTGCTCGACACTAGGTTCGATGTCGAATTCTTTCCTCATTGCTTTGAACCAGTGCCTGCCCTCATCCACGAGCCCTGCATGGCTGCAAGAAGCGAGAACTGAAACAAAAGTGATCTGGTTTGGCTTGACACCAGAGGAAATCATCTCACTGAAGAAATTTACAGCTTCCCTGCCATGACCGTGCATGCCATATCCAGCAATCATGGCTGACCATGACTTTATGTTCTTTTCATCACCCAGTCTGTTAAATGCTCTTTTTGCAGCATCAACCCGACCACACTTGCAGTACATGTCAACCACCGATGTGCCAACATACACATTATCTTCTAAGCCCATCCTAATCACCTGAAGCAAGCTTTGTGAGAGAAGTTAGGAACAACTTTACAGAAGCATATGGTAAAAGAAAAGTCATGTGAACAACAAAAATAGACTTTTGGGAATGTAAAATCCACATGTGTTTCATAATTCTTAATGCAAAGCACGTATCCCAAGAGTTAAGACACTTAAAAGGGATTAAATTGATGCCTGATTTGACCTATTCCAATTGAACCCAAGGTTAACAAAGTTCACAATGGCGTGACTCCCCAAACAAGATCACAGTGCATCAAGTCTATGAATACCTACATCTATCTAACTCTGAATGGCCACAAACAAATTGAATCAGTTAAAGAACACCCCACTAGAATCGACGGGTTAAGTTCAACAGCATGGTTTGCCTTCTCTGCCTGTAACAACCTATATGTAACCAAATAGTTCATATGAAGGAACTTTGTGGCTGGTAACATTGTCTGTGATCAAAGGACTAATCAGATCAAACATTGGGAAAGTTCCATCGCAAGTGGCTGCCAATGACCTCCGACCATGCCAATTACACTCTTTACCATGCAATTCTCTCCAAAAGGTGTAGAACTTCCCAAATCATTGAACCAATTTCACACCATTGCTAGAGCCCTTCGTCCCAGAATGCTTTCCTCATGATAGAAGTTGAAGTGACACATGTAAGTAGTATTCTATAATCACATGATTTATTTGAGAGACAGACGATGAACCTTTTCAAAATTGTTCTCATCAATATACCCGTCCAAACAGTAATTTGTCATCATTAATGTCCTGATGACATCATAACCATTTTGAAATGTCATGAGTTGTGGTTGCCTCCAAAGGCTTTCCACAATTTGTCCATGGCAATTTGGGTCTAAGCGGGTTATCTTAGAGAGAAAGTTATCTTTCTATTAAACTAAGTCATAAAAGAATGCAATTTCAAATTCCATTGTCAGATGAAAATAATTATAACAAATACTTCGAATAAAGACTAAAATAATGTACCTTTATAAATCTATAAACAAAAGTCGCAAGATATTTTCAATTTCTTGAGATTTCTCCATGATTTAAAAAACTTTGAAAAATTTCCTTAACACCAATGATGCTTGTTCGCTCTTGTTGAAAAATGCCCTTGTCGCAATGACATTGTTAGACATGTTGTATATGATGATAATCATCGCATTGCACATCGTGACCATGTGAGAAAGAAATGACATTCATTGCACTTTCTTATGCTCCCTTGGATCTCCTTGTTATGATAGCCAGTGTGCAACTCATAGCATCCATCTGAAAAATGAAAAAGCATTTTTCTCTCTGCAGTAGCAACATTGGATGTGTGGCATATGACGACAATTATTGTGTTGATCATATAATTTGAAGATAGGATGACGTTCAAGACTGCAATAAGTAATGCATGTAGCTTGTGAGAAAGTTACCCAAAGATCTCGGAATTTACACTATTAGAGATGTTGTCTACCCTATCTTTGCACACTTCTGTAGCATGTGTAGTCAAAACTTGTGAGAACAAATCTAAGTACCTTAAGAGGCATTTTGTGTTGAAGCACCTCTAATTATTTAGAGGTGAATCATCTTTGAATTTGATTTCAACCAATAATAGATCATTGCATTTAGGCTAAATCCTATAGTTTTTCCTCTAGACATCTTACGCATACATATTTTGTCCTTTTTTATGCATAGATATCTTGAGCAATAATAACGTGAAACTCTCAAATTTTTATTAATGGAGAATCCATTTTCGAATATGCAATAATTTGATATCATTTGTAAGAAAACAAACAAATTCATCAGCTTAGATACATGATAATCATTGACAATTTACAAGCAGGGGTCATAACCTTTATCAAAACATTCTTAATCAATCAATTTGCCATTTTTCATTAATTGCAGCCAAATTCTGAGAAGTCATTATGCTACCAATAGTAAAGCAATGAAAATGCACAGAGCACTGACACTGAAGATTCTTGTCATGCATCCTGTTAGGCCTGGAATCAAAATGCAACACAACAATTGTAGATATAAATATCACCATTTTCTTCTCACAATTGAGGAAAGGAAAAGATCCCTCCCTTGAAGACAAAGTTTAGCAAAATGAAACAGCTGGCAAAGTAACCATCCATCAGCCTCAAAAAGCTAAGATGCCTCACTAAGGAGCAAAAGAAGCGTAGGGGTTAATCTAAGTTGTATCCCAAAAGGATGTTCATGCCAGCATTTTGGGTATGGCTATAGTCAAGTAATACCCTGCCATTGGCACATGCTATTCATAAATTTACATCCGCACATAAGAGAAAGATCCCCTAGTCAAGGTTCATATATGTGGTCAACAACATTTAATGAAAGCATAATTGACCATCTCCCTTGAATCAACAATAATAAAGTTAGCAAAGTTGTTAGAGGCCCTACAACATGTTTCTCACCATCCTCAACCATCAAGGTGACACCCTGATAATGCTAAATCAACACATGCTCATAGAAGAGTACATTAAAAACTAAATTCAAAAGAAAATCAAGGAATTTCACGTGCATCATCTTCTAAAAGGGTTTTCAAGAAAAAACATTCAAATCAAACACCATTTGATGAGCCCACTGTTGACCTACAACTATGTGCCACTTGAAATTAAATAAATAAAATAGAAGTTAAAACCCCCTAAGTGCGATCGAAATCGATTAGATTCGCTTCAAATCGAAAATTCGACTTCGTAATGCGTCGAAAACATTAAAATTAATTAAATGGAAAATATCAAATCAATTAATGATCAATCAAATAATTAAAATTAAATTTTTAATGAAATTACGCGCATATCGAAGTCGGGAAGCCCCGACGACGTCCGAACGACCTCCGTTCGTGAAATTGATCGCACCGTTGTCGCCGAAACATCGAAACCTATCAAACGACGCCTTCCGCAATTGATTCGGCAAAATGTACGCGAACGTCGATCAATTTGAGCGCGACGTCGCACAATTTGAATCTAATTTCACTTCGACCGTCGCCGACGCCGAGCTCCGCAAAAATTGATCGGCTGCTGCGTTCGCACACAAACACTTACGACACACCTATATCTAGGTTTATTAAATAAAATAAAATCATGCAAAAGTAATATTAAAATGCAATTAGAATGATTAATGGCTGTTTAATCCCTCATTTCTCTTAATCCTATTAATCCTTATCTTAACCCAAACCGTCCAAGCCTCCATAGAGGAACCTAATCGCTATTGGTTGTAAACGACAACCAATCAAAGTTTCTAAAGCTAAACGAGGCTATCCTCGGATTCTCCCTAATCTTGACGGCTCCTTCTGACTCTCATTCACGCTCCTCGCTCTTCTCCTCAGCGATTCTCCCCTCTCTTCCTCTGGTTTCTGTTGTGCTTGATTCCTTCAGTGATCGGCTCCCTCTCATTCGTTTATTTGACGATGATCCTCCCTCTCACGAGAGCTCCTTCTAGTTTCGAATTAAAGTCTCCTCTCTTCCTCTCGCTCGTACTGTCTGTCTCGAGCTAGAGCGAACGAAAGTCCTCTATCGTCTGTCTCCTCTTCAGACTTTAAACTCCCTCAGCAGTTTTCGTCTCTGCTCAAGCACCAACCTAGTCGAGCAAACAGACGGAACGATCCTTCCTAACCACTCTTCCAACCAAAACCCTGGTTGTTTCGTTTCAATCTAAGTTATATTTTGTTATATGTTTTCTTGAAGGAAATGCAGATCTGCTTTCCCTCTTCCATTTGTGTTTTATGGTTGGACTTGTTTACGGGTTTGCAATATCATGAAATTAAGATGATTGGATTTATGCTACAAGCTTTCGCTTGCTTTTCCTTCTAAGGTTGAGAGGAGCTCATTCTCTTTGTTTGGTTCCTCCTTTCCTTTCGCCCATCTGTTCCTCTCCACTTTGGATGCACGAGTGAGGCTTTCTCCTCCCCTGTGTGATATGTTGGTTTATGTGCTTTTAGTATTTTCAGATCAATTACTTATCTACCTCTGAGTTGCTCATATATTCAGTATTGCTTTGTTTCCTCGGACGGCCGATGGTTCATGATCCAATCTCTTGCTAAGAATTCTAAACTCTTGTTTCTCTAAACTGCTAATGGAAGAGTTCAGTATTTTGTTTAACTTATTAAACATAGTGTGATTGTTTTTAATCTAGGAGTAAACTTCATATAATCATCATGTTAAAGAGGATGAGGAAAGGTTGATTGACTTTGTGCTTGTTTTCTTTTCTTTGCTATCACTAAGTTAATTAGCCTTTGAAGTACAATCTGAAATGTGGCTTTGTAAGTTTAAAGCTTTCATTTTCTTTATTAAAGTTGCATCTTGCATTTTTGTTCATAATTTACTTACAAGCAATTGTCAAGTCTCTATCTTGCATTAAAATGATTCTATGTTTGTTGTCCATGAGTATTTGGAGACAAATCATGAAGATATATTGTTTTATGCCTTTTCTTGCTCTTGAATTACGAAAGCATGTTGTGATAATGAAATCCTAATCTCATTACCTTATATGATGTCATCTTTGAAAGCTTACTTTGGTCATTGATATGTAATGCTTGTTTCTTTCTCTTGATTTGGGGAAGAAGGAAAAGAGAGGATATTTGTATTACTCACAGGCTTAATGTTGATGTTGGCTTGAAATGATAAAATGAGGTTGATTCCCATGAGATTTTTCTCATTTCTATTTGGCTCTCTACCATTTGGCAATGTCTAGGAAATGTATTAGCTAAATCATCTTATCATGCAAGCAAATATTTTGTTGGATTGAAAATTGATTTATATCTACTAAATGAAGTTAGTTGTTTCATCCATGATTTGCAAATCAAATATTACTTTCAAACAATTATCATGAGGCAAAACATGATTTATATTTGTCTCCTTTGGATTGTTAAAAAAGAGAATGAAATACCTAAAGATCACTTACCTCTTAGTTAGCTAATGGTATTTCCTTTTATATTCAAAATGAGAAGAATGGAAATGCTTACATTAAAAGCTTATACTATATTTGAATGTTTTTAATGCAATTAAAATTTGATGAAAAATGATGACAGGTATCAATTATACTTTAATTTCATATATATGTGAATGCAAATTTATCTATATCCTATAAGTCTGCTCGTTTCTCCAACGCGAAAACGCGTGATAAGACTGAATATGTTCTCCAACACGACAGTGGAAACTTGTGATAAGACACTACACGTTTCTCCAACACGATATGATTTAGTAAAAGAATGTACATGTTCTTCAACATGACAGGGAAAATGTGATATAAATCTACACATGTTTCTCAACATGATAAAATTATGATATAAATTCACATTTCTCCAACATTGTATTTGCATACCAGAAACCCATGCACGCCTTTCTGGACACAAACAATTTCCGGGTGTCTCGACACTATCACGACGCCTTTCTGCGGAGGGGCCTCCTAAACTATGCGACGACGACGGAGTTGAAATTTATTTAAAAAAAAAGATAGAAAGAAAGGGATGAAACGCTTAAGTCATGTGGCTTTAAAATTTTCTTTATCTCAAATGTGAACGCTTATAATTTCAATTCTATATCATGTTTATCCCATTTTCAAGAAATGTTTGATATTTTACGCTTCATCTATAACATTCAATTTCTATAACACGCAGTATCCTATTATATGAACGAATACGTAGTATGAATTGATCAATGTTTATTTATGTTAAACATTTAACGCTTTATGATTTTACATCATATAAGTTATCCTATTAAGTTACATTATGATACGTTATTTAACGCTCATCCTAAAGTTCTACTTACGACATATTACACGTTGTATACGCTTAAACATGAAATATATAAAATAATATCTATCATACGCATACGACATATATATCACAAGATATCAAAATAAAAATCAGTTAGAAAGGAATTCTGTCTGTGCACAACTTAACCTTTTGCAAGATTGAAAGAACTTAAACTTGAGATATAAGGAGAAAAGGAGAGTAAGAAATGGATTTTTGAAAGGAAACCACTCCTATTTATGGCTTCCACTCTCCTCTTATCATCTATCAGCATTGACAATATATACTCATTATAAGTGACGCAGAGATTTTCATCCAAATTCATGTCATTTGTCATATCACATGCACATGTGGCATGCCCTTGTGCATCATTATCACTTTCCTTAATATCATAAAAAAAGAGAGGAATGAATTTAAAGAGAAAATAAACTCTTTTTTGCCATATATTCTTAATAAAATTTAATGGATACTTGTCATTGTGTTTTGAATGTGAAGGAGGTGGATTTTAATTAATCCACTTGTCTTTTAAATGATATATGACATCTACTCATATATTTGTCTTCCTCCCCATTATTAAGAAACAGCTATGGATCATAAGATATAATGACCTTAAAATAATTTATTTTAGTCTCTTTCCTTGATTTATATAAGGAAATGATTTCTACCAAATTAAACGCTTATGCTAATTCCATTACATAGTTGATTACATGAGCCTCTAAAATAATTTATTTCACCTCTTTCCTTGATTTGTTACATGGAGAGAATTTCTAAATTAAATTAAATGCATCTACTTTAGCCCATTACTTCATAGTTGATTAAATGGACCCTCAAAGTGATTTATTTCACTCATATCCTCTAATTTGTTGTATAAAAAAGGATATTTGGCCTATATTTTATTCATAACATACTCTTACATAAACGACTTTTATCTTACATCAACAATATTTTACTTGATCAAAATGGCTCAAAATATTGTTCAACCCTATTTTCCTTGTTGATTGGTGGCATGAAAGGGAGATTTTTCCCAAATGAAGCATATCATGTCCCAATCAAATAATATGTCTATTTTAGATTTCACTTCATTTTGGCCTAAATGAAATATCCAATAAATCAAATATCTAAAGACATGTGATCCAAATGCAAAGATAAATAAACAAAAAGAACACGCTTATCTTTCCGATTTTTGTGACCGGGTTAACAAAACCTAAAATCCTATATCAAAACTTCATGCTTGTATTTTGGCATACATCATGTCAAATTCAACTACTTCAACTTAGACATTCATATGTACGCAATACTTCAAAAGAACGTATCAGATGTATGTAAGATCCAATGATCAAATATCTATATAATCCAAATACACGATAAATATATAAAAGAATATTTACACATCCCGGTTTGGTCTTACATCATCCGTTAACAAAATCTAAAAAATTGATATTATAAGAATTTCAAACTAATAATATCCGGTAGTTTTATACATATAATACAAGATATGAATCAACCGACATACTTCTAAAATTCAAACCCTCGAAGAAAAGTCACAAACCCGATCCTCTATGTTACAAAGATTTTGAAGGATTATACTTCTTAAGCAATGAATTAACCGATCCCTGTAAAACAAGATAAAGTAGAACGCTATCAATTGATATTAGTCATATGATCAAAGAATTATTATTAAAATTTCATGATAAATGATCATTATATTCAAATCTAAATCAATCATAATGATCAAAGATTCAAATAAAATATCAAAATATAAATAAAATAAAATGAATTATTTAAATTAAAACTAAAAAAAATCAATCCACCCTTCCGAATCGTCTGTGACAAATTAAGAAAACTTTGCTCAGAAAGAGCAATGTCAAATCAAATCATTTATCTTCACACTCAAATATTTCTAAAGCGAAGCGACGTTCTTCTCCGTGGTTTTGCATGATATACATATATAAATAGCTTCGACCGAGATGATGATTTGCCGCTGATATGACACCACTAAATTATTTGGCCACGCCGCAGCTAGATGTTCAACGCTTTCTTTTGTGAAATGTGGAATGTATTTGTTCAAAAAAGCCCTACGTGGCTTTATATTTGTCCCCTTGACAAACTCCACCCCAGTCTAGGGACACTGGACAACGAACCATGTGCCGAGGATCCTTCCGCCGACTACCTCCTCGACTATTGGCCTGTGACGGACCGGGATGATAGAACTAGATCTAGATCGGGCGTCATCGTTCCCCACAAAGCTTTTAAATTAAAACAATAAATTTCATAAATTCTAAACTCCACTCATCGCAATTATATACTCTGCTCTTTAACGATTCATCGACTACCTTTAATCAAAAAAATGCTCTCTCAAGACGGAGGGATAATTAACTATAAAGCTACGCTAGAAACCCTGAACTAGATATAAAAAGTTCTCACCAAATGAGAACGAAATCTCTGGGTAGTGTCTTATCTACTATTCATCTATCTTCTGAAATTATCACCAACACTTAAACAACACTCTTTTCTTTTTCCAAAAGAGGTCGGTGGCGAATTTTCAGATCCCACACCCACAAAAGTTTGATAGGAGCACTTGCATCTAACATAAGAAAAGCCTTTAAAAATAACAAATAATAGTCTTAAAAAATACAACATTTACATGGGCTTAAGTACTTTGATCTACATTCAAAGTATTTAGAATTGCCCAAAACTAAAAGTAAGAAATAGTAACTTGTTCAGCATTTTGACGTCAATTGGTATAACTTCTTCACCTTCATAGAAAGTAAGAAATAGTAGATCCAAAGTAAGCAAATAAAAAAAGAAAAGCAAAGGTAAAACTTTGAAATGAGCTGAACTTGAATGAGGTGATAATTTGTTCATATTCGGCTTGTTTGAAAATTGATATATTCATGATTGACTCGTTTAAAATTGTTTTTGAACCATGTGTTTATATTTGATTTGTTACAATTCAAAATAAACATGAACCAAACACAAACCAATTCAAATAAATGAAAATAAATAAATAAAAAGCCAAACATGATAGCACTACTCTACTTATTTACTAACCAATTAGTGTGTGTGCGTGTGTCAAATGAAAATAAACAAATAAAAAGCCAAACATGATAGAACTACTCTACTTATTTACTAACCAACTTGTGTGTGTGTGTGTGACCAATAACAAGCTGAACATGATTTACCAATGGTCTATTCATTAACAAAATGTATGTTCATGCTCAGCTACTTAATGAAAGAATCAAACATAAGCTATTCGAGAATGACTTGCTTTTTTTAAAAGCCCTATTATTTATATTGATGTATGTATAGGAAAAATAGTTAAATCGATATGATCAATCACAATCAATGTCCAAGCTAATCAAAGCTAAATTCATGTTCGACAAATTTTATTCTCTTAAAATTTGTTAAAGCTTTTTGTTGCCAAAGGAACATTTGATTAAAGTTATATGTCACATGGCCTCAAAATTGAAGCAACCAGAAAAAGGATCTCCTTGCCAAAAAACTCAATAATGAAATTTATCAAGTCACCTAAGGTTATTCACCTGCTCAGGCTGAACATACCAAAAGAACTAGCTCTTAAAGTCATAATTGATCTTGCCAAAAGAACTTGCTACCACATTTGCTATGGAATTTGTTGGAGAGTTCACCAAAGGAAACTCTTCTTCAAGTTAACTTATCCTTAGCTTAGAACTTGCTACCTAAGTACTTGGACAACAACCAACCAATAAGACTAGGACATTTTGACAGCAAGCACGTTAAGCTATGTTATGTGAATATACTTGTATTACTTTTTTATAATGTTTCTTGTATCATTGAGCTTTAATCTAAACCTATAAATAGGAGGTCAGAAGATAAGTGTTACACATTCTAACATATTGTGATTTACTTAGGTTACATTAGTTTGTTCTCTCAAACAAATATGTATATATTAACATTTGTAGAGCTTTTCTCTCTAATTTTATCTTTTGCTCTCTTCTTTCTTTGTTAGACTTATTCTATACTTGCTAGTAAGATTTTAATATCACCCACCAATAAATTTGTATCCAATAGAAGGCAGTGAAAATTTTGATCTTGATCTAGATTTTAGCTCAATAGAGATAAAAAAAAAGCTTAATTCGACCTAATCTCAATCAAGATTGCCCTTGTCGGTAAGAGTTTAATCTAAGCAATGCATGACCTTCCAGTTGAATAAATCAAAGCCAAAAGGAATTGGATTCGGATTGATTTTTGTAAGGACAAATTCTCGAATCCACACATACATTAAAACATATTACATGCCACACAGCACATTCATGCAAACACATAATTATGGTATGTTTTCAAGCTAGCTCCATGCAATTCACACATGGTTTGATCTAAGCAAGGGCTATCAGCTAATTCACTTGAATCCAGGAAAGTAACCTATTTGAATTTAGCAACCCGACATCTAACATAGCTCTAGAAAGTAGATATACGGGAAATAGATGGACCGCCAGCTTGCCTGATCATGGATGAACTTCCCAATCTGGAGGGCCCCGGCATGGGCACAAGCAAGAAGCACCGCGGACAAGGTCACTGCATTGTGCCGCACTTTCCCACCCCTCGCCATATCCGAATACAAGTTCAGTGCCTCTGCAGACAATCCGCTCTGAGCATAAACAGCAATCATCGAATTCCAAGAAATCACATCCTTGTCAATCATATCATCAAACACCTTCCTTGCCAAACCCAAATGCCCGCTTTTAGCATAAGCATCCACCAAAGTATTCCATACTCCCACGTCCTGCAAGCAAAGCTTCAGCACCAAACCATGAAATCCCGAAACAGCTATTTTCTCTGAAAGCCTCGCGCAGGCCGACAAAACAGACACAGCGGCGGCAGAGTCCACTTCCTCTGGCCCCTCCTCGGCCAAAAAATCTCGAAACATCTCTATGGCACTGTGGGAGGCATTGTTACTCACGTAACCGGAGATCATAGCGGTCCAAAGGACAGCGTTTGGGTTGAGAGATTCGTCGAACACCTTGCGGGCGTCGTTGGGATGGCGGCACTTAGCGTACATGTGGACGAGCGAGGAAGCAACGAAGAGGTCCGGGTGGAGACCTAGGCGGACGGCAAGGAGATGGAGCTGGCGACCAGCGGAATGTGCTTCGAGGTCGGCAGCCGCTGTAAGTGCCGGCGGAAAGGAGGAGCGGTCGGGGGTGAGGCGAAGGCGGCGGAGGGAGCAGAAAGCACGGAGGGCTGAAGTGGCGTCGCCGTCTCGCGCAAGCTCGGCGATTTCGGAGTTCCATGAGGAGACGGAGGTGCGATCGACTGCACGGGCGAAATGGGCTGAGAGCGTTCCGCCGTCGGCAGTGGCGTGAGAATAGGAGAAAGCTTTAGTAAGGGAAAAACGGTGAAGCGGCGGGGTGGGAAAAACACTATTCAGCACTACCGCGGTCTTCATTCCATTGGCTTGGCTCAATACATCCACATAAATATTACTATGTTAAAACAAAAACCAAAAAAAAAAAACATTTTAATCACAATTTATTTTGTTGATATGTATTATCTTGATCTCTAACATGATAGTCTAATTTTTTTTTTCAAAAATTAGTAATTATTTTTAATCTTAATGAATACAAATTTTTATGATATATTTTATATTTTGTATATATAAAATTATTTTATTATCTATATTATATATTATAAATATATGCCTTTTTATATAGTCGAAGAACATGATTATAAGATTTTAATTTTAAAAGTATTCTAATAAGAATAACATTAAAGATTATCAAAAGGAAATGAAAAGATATGTTGGTCGATGTTAATTGATTGTGGGTAAAAAAAGATACGCGGTGATGATTATTGATGTTTGTTGATGAAATGTGATGTAGCTGTGATATATCTGTCGGTGTTAATCGATATCATGCAAGAAAATATAAGCTATGATAGTCAACAACATTAGTTAATAATGGATGACAAAAATTGAGTGATGATAATTGTCAACATCATTATACAATGAATATGAGGCATTAGTTGATGGCATTGATCAATGCGAGCACATGAGGATTAAGCGACAGTGAATGTCAATGTTAGTCGATAACAATAATAGAAGATAATATTAAAAGTTAGTTGTCTTGTGATAGTTAACAATGGAAGTCATGTTAATTAGAGGGAAGACTAGGTGATTAAGTGAGATAAAGATTAAGTTTGGATAAACAAAATCCCATGGATAGTTAATAATAATTTTAAACAATGGGTAATTTTCAAAAAGAGGAGCTATTTAGTTAGCTGAAAAAAGAAAGCAATGTAAAAGGATCACTTTACAGTTATTTAGTTTAGAGTTTTACAAATTCATGAATTTATTTTTTTCTTTTTGGTAAAAAAAAAAAATTAATGTAAAGTATTTTGAAAGTTTTGACGTCCGGAGCCACTGATGGTCAATCGGGCAAGCGGCTACCGACAGAGGAGGAAGGGCGGCGACCGCAACACTTTATATTGGCCGGTGTAATTTGGGCGAATTTTAAATACACCAAAATATAACTAAAGAGTGAATTTCAAATGCATTTACTTTACTTTTACTTTGTATTTCAACCAAATGCCGAAATTTTTAAAACCCCTGCATTTACTTTACTTTACTTTACTTTGTATTTCAACCAAAAGAGCCCCTAAGTCTATGAATTCACTCCTCTAGAGATTATCTATTCTTGAATATGCAAACAACATGGCAAATTTATAGATACTTAATTAGGCATATTTTGGTCATTTATTTCAAAAATATAACACTAATTTTTGATAGTTTGAAAAGATCCCTTTTTATTATTTAATATTTGATCAACCAAAAGATTATATATATATATTAGTGTTTTGAAGAAACTGTTATGAGAAAATTATATTGTTTAACATAACTTGATAGAGTATAATGGCTTCAAGAAAGGTGTGTTCTAATTTTTTTAATAGAAAAATTATAATAATTATCGTAATTTTTAGACATCAACTTCTTTTGTAGCAATTCTACTGCTACTTTTTCAATCAGTTATAGTTGTCCCAAATAGATCTTTAAATTAAAAATTTTACACTCAATTTAATATTATTATACTATTTCTTTCAATTAGTTTGCTAAAATTTTTAATATATTAACTAGATTATATGTTTCTTTAAGTGCAAAAATTGATTTAAAAGTTCAAAATAACTGTAATGAAAAATATAAATCAATCCTATGCCCTGCATTCTTTTTTTTTTTTTTTTGGTGACGAGGTGTCCACCCCTGATCCCACCCATCATGTGATTTCGACGACTAATCCCCTGAAGAACCCCAGCCCACAAGTGCCTCTGCCTTTCCCCACTAAGGATCGCCGAAAGGAGAATCGAATGTGAGTTGAGATACCCAATCACGCTCGCCCTCACCAACTGAGCTAAGCCCGGTGGGTATGCCCTGAATTCATTTAGCTCTTCAAATATCGTGCAGAGGGTCCCATGGGCTTAGGTTGTCTTATTATAAACTGAAATTTCCATCAGTGACAACTTTTGGGCAGTACAGCTAGAAAGGCCCAATAGGCCGACGGTTCGGCTTTTTCAAGAAAACAAGCCTTACGAAGCCCAAGACGGTGAACTGAATAAATGAGAAATGTTCCGATTTTTTTTCTTTCCAAAATTAAAGTAAATATTATAGCGGATATAGTTTACTTTAAGAAAATAAAATATATAATTTATTATCATTTTTTTTACATTTTTATCAAATATTTTTATTTTATATATATATAGCTCAATGCAAGATTGGCAAAGGGGTGCCCTTGTGTGTGAAAAATAATTGGACTAAGTTGTGACTAGAATTTTATAATTAGGCCTAAGCCTTACACAATGAATTATTGTAACCAAATAATATTATTTTTAATTTTTTAATAAAATAAAAAAATAAAAAAATATTGTCAATATGTTATCCTTATGCTAAGTTATCATACAAAATCTTAATTTTCATAAATTCATAATGAGCAACACAAAAATGACAAAAAAACTATTCTTTGTAATACTATTTATCCACATTATTTTAAGCCTATAAAATTTCTTTCTAATCATTTTACCCTAATTTAACTGGGCATTATAAAACTGAGTTTTATAAGTAAATATTAAAATTAAGATGGTAGATATATAAATACATAAAAATTATATGATATATTTGTAAATTATCCTTTAAATTATTTTGAATATTATTTTTTTTACATTATCCTTCTTCTATTTACTATAAACAGTAACATATGTGGTTTGAATTAAATATTAAAATCTCTCTTTCATCACAAAATTTATATAAAATTACGTCTAAAATGAGCCATATTAGTAAATACTAATTTCTAATGTCAATACATGCTTTTAATGGAGCTAACTGCCTTAGAATGTCAATAGAGAGAGAGAGAGAGAGAGAGAGAGAGAGAGAGAGAGAGAGAGAGAGAGAGAGGGATAGGTGGGATGGGTGGGTCTTACTTAAAGAATCAAATCTTCCTTTTATCTGCGGTGAATAAGAAAGGTATCACGAGATACTTGGCTTCCCCATACTGTCCTATTTATTCTTTGCCCCTTCACTCTCACCACCTCTCTCTCTCTCTAACTCACTCTTTCTCTCTCTATCTCTAACTCTTAATGTCTCTTTCTCTCTCGTCTGTTCTCTTACTTCTCTTAGCCATGAATAAGGCTTGCCCATGACCTCGCCAGGACGTCTGTCTAAGATAGCTCGTAGCCTCATCTGGATGTTTCTCTCTCATGCACTTCAGTACACTTCCCTTATGTTGAGGGAAACTATATACTGATAATTGTCATGTTGGAACCATTTAAATATAAATTTTGTTCTTTGGGTATATGACAAAATATTTAAAATATACACTTAATATTAAGTTTAAATCATTTGATTTTTTTTTTTTAAAAAAATTCATATGGATATGATATATTTATAGAAATTTGTAATTTGTTCTTGTGTTTAATAATTGAGTCTTAGATTGAGAATAATTAGAGAATTATATGATTTATTAAATTAAACAAAATTAAATTTCATTCTTTTCATATAATATTATGTGAAAATATTATTTTTTCATAATTCTTCAATTATAATATTCAATAAATTTAGAAAATCATTAACTTTAAATTTATTAATAGACATCTCCTAATCTTCTATCACTTAAACCCTAGGAGTAATCCACACAATCATCATTATTAATATAATTTAACAGTACGATTGGGATAACTTTCTGGAAGTTTTGCTTTTTCAGAAAATAGTGAGAAAGCAAAAAAGTTTGTTTGACTACCAGCTTTTTTATAACTTTTTCGAAAGTTTTGTGATGAAAAAGCTATTTTGAGAACTAGAGCTGTTAGAGTGTGGTGACTGTCAGAAAACTATTTTTTGAATTTTTTAAAAAGAAAAATATTTGTAATACACACAATAGTTTTTTCAAAAAAATTATTTTCTCTACAGTAACTTTACAACCAGCTTTTCAAAAAGGTACAGTTGCCCCAAATAGATCCTGAGTCAAAAATAATGAATTTATCATATAATCTATGCTTTCTTAAAATCTATAATGTATTATTCACATATTTAACATTATTTTCCTTCACTCTTATAATATTTGCATATATTATATATAAATATAATAACAAATTGATCTAAAAATGATTCAAATATCTTATTTATCAATTAAAAAAATAAATATTGATGCATTTATAACCAAGAACTCATAGTGCATACATAATCTCAATTAATAATATGTAAATCTTAAATCAATCTTAGAAAAAACAATAAATATTTATTATAAACCCTAAATTTTATTCAATTCTTAATAATTAACACAATTAATAATATTTTATTTTTATTATTTTATTTTTTTAGCTGTTTTAAAACTAATTAGTTTTTTATTTATATTTTAAAGCGAATTTAACCGCAGTTAGAATTTAATTTTGCAAAGTCATTAATTCCTTGAATTGGCAGCCTTTATGAGACTCACATGAAGCATGAGGTGGGACTGTCCTTAGAGAACATATTATAGGGACTTTGGAGTTTTCCTCATATTCCATATTTTCATAGCAGAATCCAAACTGAATACCACTTGTGGGCATAGAAAATTAAGGTACTTTGTCATGATAATTTTTTAAAATAATTAATTTTATTAATAAAAATAATATTATATTGTTTATATTTGAGTCAGAATATTAATCATAGCTTACTAAAAAATTTTTTTTTCAGAAAAATAAATGCATAAGAACTTGTAGTAGAATTTGAAAATTTGGAGTGGACAGCATTCGATTCTCTTCGGTAGTCGCACGCTCTCAAACATCAGTGGGGGCCGTCAGTGGGTGATAAACAATAAATCTTCATGATAATATAATTCACTCACAAGATGGGTGGGGTGTTGGGTGGATTCTCATCCAAAAAAAAAAAAAAAAAAATTCTATCTGGTAGTTACTATCACTCTTCTGCATAACCTCATCTCTCTTTTATCTTTTAAGTAGATCTTTTCTTTACATTTCTCTTGCATAACTCCACTAATCTCTCTTTGACCATAGGGTTCTATAATGAAGAGGAAATTTTGTATTAGAAGGAAGCCATTAAAGAGATTCATCAAGTTCATGAAAAGGAAGACAAAAACAATAAGAATGAGGTCTTTTGTGAACAAGATGACCTCTATGATGCTTAAATAAGATGAGACATTAATGTGGAGGATACATATAAATGGTATCTTTCTGTTTTGGTAATTTTTCTCTTTTTCTTTCATTTTGAACCATCTTCTAAATTAGGGTGGGGGTAATGGTCCCTTGATCTCTTTGGTCACTCTTATAAGTAGTTTAAGCAATATCATTCTATATCTTATCTCATGGTGAAATGAAAGTTGATTAATTAAGCATTAATAACTAATTAGGGGTCAACTTGAATTGGTCCTCATTATTAACCATTTAATGATAATAATTAAAATTTAAATAATTATAATATAAAATTTTTTAAAATATTGATGAAAATAAATAGTCATAAAGTTATAATATGATATAATTTATTGTATAGATTTTCTATTTTGTCATGTTGGAATTAATTTTTTTTAAATATTATATCTTCTTGAATTCTTCTAATTAAGGCACATTATGGCATCTAAATTCATGATTAAATTTCATTTCGACTTTGAAGCTTTAAATTAAGATAAAAATGACATATAATTAAAGCTAAAAAGATGAAAAAAAAAGTCATGTAAGAGAAATTATTTACAAATTTACAGTCAATAGTAATTGTCAATTTACCGACACAACTGAAAGGTAGACTGGAGGATTTACCGACACGTCAGATCCATAGCAGAACGTTCAAAAAACTCATCCCTCTCTGTTCTCTCTCTCTCTCTCACATCCTCCCCTAACCAGAGGTTGACGGCAGAAGCTCTTCCCAGTGCTCAAATAAGCAACCAAGCAGCAGTCTTTACTTATCCTATTCTCATACCCCCCCCTCCCAATCACTCTCTCTTTGAAACAGAGGGAAACGATGCTCTCGAGGCTTAGCGGCGCCGTTTGGAGGGAGGGAGAAGGAGCAGAGGAGGACGAGGACACCGCTTCTTGGACAAGATCCGCATCTTGCGCGGGCAGTATGGGAGAAGGCAGGGACGACATGGCCATTCCTTGTCTTAAATCCATTCTCGAAGACGATTGGTACGTTGCAGCGACCTCGGCCAGCGGCGGGAACGTCGGCGGGAGCTCCGTAAACCAGGGTTTTACCGGAATGAATCCGGTTGACTCTTCTCTTCTCCTCCCGCCGCCGGTTGATTCCTCATGCTCTCCTTCCTCCGTTTTTGCACTTGACCCCTCCGCCCACCAGTCTTTCTTCCCCCACAAACCCGCTCTTTCCTCTTTCCTCTCTGCTGTTTGTTCCAACCCGTTTGACGCCGGCTTCGATTTTGTTCCTGACAACCCGACCTTCCTCCCTCCGGCGAACTCCACCGCTGCCACCTCCGGCTTTGGTGGGGGAATGTTGGGCTTCCCCAACGTGCAGATTAATAGCCAAGATTTACTGCCTATGCCCGGAAGCTCCTCTTTGCTAAACCCTATGGCCTTCGATTCCTTTGAGAATTCGCCCTTTTTGAGCAGAGGCAAGGTTTTAAGGCCTCTGGAGATCTTCCCACCTGTAGGCGCTCAGCCTACTCTTTTCCAGAAACGGGCTGCGGCTGCGCTGCGCCAAAATTCAAGCACTATGGGAGGTGAGAAAGGCATGCGTTTAGGTCTTCTGGGCTTGGAGGCTACAGGGCAGGTGAGGAGCTATTGGGACGGTGAGCTTGAGAAGAGAAGGAGAATAAACGATGAAGATGAGCTTGATGATGCCAGCATTGATGGCTCTGGCTTAAATTATGATTCTGAGGATATCTGCGAAGTTTCCGAGACTATAAAGATTGATGAGGAGAAGAATGATGGCATAGGAGCTGCTGCCGGAGGAGTAGCTAATGTTTCCATTACTAATAGTAGTCTGACTGGTGGCGGTGGAGAGTTCAAGGGCAGGAGAAAGGGGCTTCCTGCTAAGAATTTGATGGCAGAGAGGAGGAGAAGGAAGAAGCTCAATGACAGGCTTTACATGCTAAGATCTGTTGTTCCAAAAATCAGCAAGGTGAGAACTTTCATCTCCTCCATTCCATTTTTACTGGTTTCTCAGTGAATTTTACAAATATTGTCATTTTTTTTTCCTGCAAGTTAAGATATTTATCAAGAGAGGATCATGTTACTTAAATTAGCCATTTGTGGTGGTTATGAATGAATCTGTTCTATGTTTTAATGTTCTGCTATATGGTCCCCTTATGCATGGACAATTTACCCTTGTCCTTGTATGATTTCGGTCAGTCATTTAAATCATTTTGCTGGTGAAAACTCTTCGTCATGTTTTTTTTTAAATATTTGAAACTTTTCTTGTCTTTTTGTTGATATCATGGTTTATAATCGATGTAGAATATACTGGTTTTCTAGTACAAAATCTCTCTTAATAAATAGGTTTTGAGCTGCACTGTTGTGCAGGTAACAGTTAAATATTCTTCATTATCATCAATCAGTTCTATCCCAAGTATTTTGATATTCTTTAAATATTAATGCCTTCTACCTATACCAAGCTTTCAATTATTTCATTATCTCACTTGAAAGGTATGTTTTCAATGAAAATATTATAAAAACTGTTCCTTTAAAATCTATATTTAGCTATAATTTACTAATAATTGTTGTCGACTGTGATCCTGCAGTTACAGTATTTCTTATTATAATGTATAAAAGATGGTGCCTTGATACAATTTGAAGTGGTTTTTGTATGTTTTTTCTTTGAGGATTTGATGTCTTCATGATTCAGGATGCTTGTATTTCTTTTTTTAATTGTTACAGGTGCTGGAAAAGATAGTTCTAACATAAAGAACTTGATTTACAGTACTTTTTTTGAAAAATTTGTGCTAAGAAAATTTGCTTTTTTTTGGTTGTGATAGATGGATAGAGCTTCCATTCTTGGTGATGCAATTGAGTACTTGAAGGAGCTTTTACAGAGAATCAACGACCTTCATAATGAACTCGAGTCCACTAATTCTTCCATGCCCACCTCTAGCACATCAAGCTTTCACCCCTTGACGCCGACACCACCGACTCTTCCATGCCGGATCAAAGAGGAGCTTTGCCCGAGTTCATTGCCGAGCCCCAATGGTCAGCCAGCAAGGGTTAGATTTCGATAAGCTACAACCTAAAGATCACACTTTTTCATTTGTTTATGTTGTTTTGTTGAAGTTTTATATGTCTTAGCTTATACGATCAGTTTGCTTAATATGAAAGGGCATGTTTGTTTCATATGATTAGTTTGATTAAGTCCCAAAAGTTTCATTTTTTTTAATGTTTTGCTCCAAAATTTGAAATTTTATAAATAGTAATTTTCTTTAGAATAATTTGCGACTGCTATTTTTATCACAGTAACTTACAGACGTGACTTATGATTTGAATCTTATCTAAAGTTGGTTGAAACTTTTATGATGTGGGTGTAACCAAACAGGTGAAAGTCATCACATGCTTGCTTCATCCGTTTCTTCTCATGTTAGTACTTGCAACTTAAAATTTATATTTTCTGCTTTAGTACTGAAGAAACAGATGCAAACTTTTTACAAATATTAATTTCATGAACTTCTGATTTTTTTATAAAATTGTTCTTAACATAACATATCAACTGTTTCTTCAGTTTTCTTTAGTCTGAGAGAGAACTATAAACCTGCAACTCCATCTTTTAGTTCTGAATTGTCTTTTGTAACTTAGGTGGAAGTAAGGCTTAGAGAAGGCAGAGCTGTAAACATACACATGTTCTGTGCCCGCCGGCCGGGTTTACTTCTCTCGACGATGCGAGCTCTCGACGGCCTCGGCCTTGATATCCAGCAGGCAGTCATCAGCTGCTTCAATGGCTTCGCTCTCGATGTTTTTCGAGCTGAGGTAGAATCTTACTCTCCAATCCCTTTTTCAAGCAGAACAGGTTGTTTTCTTTGCTGATCATATAGTCTTTTTCTGTATCAGCAATCGAAGGATGGACCTGGCGTTTTGCCAGAAGAAATCAAAGAAGTTCTATTGCATTCTGCGGGCTTCCAAAACGCACTGTGATGCTGATTATAATCACTTTGGATTATCAAAAAAAGAGAGAAAAAAGAGAGCTTATTTTACCAGTTTTCTGATTGATTGTAGTCTAAAGGGCTACAAGATCCTTCTTCTTCTTGGCATGGCTAGGAAATGTTATTCTATCTCCTTCTATCAGTCTGAAAAATAAAATGTTTCAACTGTCAAAGTTCAATTCAACAAACTTTAGTTACAGCAGTTATCATCTTTTTTTTTTTTTTTTTTCTGTGATTTAATTTCTTTTGTATCTTTTGTATCTCATTGTAGTCTAATCTGCAGTTAAATGATCTAATTGTGTTTTTTTTTTATCTGAGCATTTGATTTTATGCTTGAAATGTTATTAGGGTTTGGGGATGATATTTAGTTGAGTTCGAGCGAGTTTAATTTGATTTGATTTGAAATATTTAGGGTTCAAGTTGATTTGAATTTGGCTCAAAACTAAAATATTTAGGGTGATGCACTCAATTGATTTCAAGTTAACTCGAAAATTATCTTATATGATTTAAGTTGAGTTTTAACTGAGTCTAAGCTTGAAATAATTCTTAGTGCTCAACAAATAATGGGAATGATTAGGTTTGAATTTTGGGAGATTTAAGTATATATCATTAAATTATTTATTTATTTATTAAATTGATATAAAAATTTAAAATAAATTATAGAAAATATATTATTTTTATTTTATGCTTTCTTAAATGTTGTCTTTAAAGATTTGGATGATTTCATTGTAAATATATATTTTTTTTTGTTGAAAATGAAATTGATCATCTTCTTTTTAAAAAATAAAAAAAATCTGTTAAATTAATATAAAATCTATTTACAAGAAAATGATTATATATATGTATATATATTTGTATTATTCAAGCTCACACAAATCTTGGCATAAGCCCACCTTATTTATTAAGCCAAAATTTGCATGATTTTTAACTTGAAATAATAAAAAATTAATTGGGAATAAACATATTCCTCAAATAATTTTTTTAATTTCAATTAAATTTGTCACATTCACATTATATATATATTATTCTTAGAAGGCTTTGTTCTCGATGCCAACTCTAAACTTGCAGGGGGATGAGATTTTGTCTCTTCTTCTTGGCATGTAATAGAAGGTTAATAATTGAAAATTATGCCTCTTTCATCTTTTGAATAAAATAAAATTATAATTTTATATTTATTCTACTTAGAATATTTAAAATACTGTCTTTCAATATCATTGCAAATATTTGCAAGCAAAATAAATACAAAAATTTCAAATTTTTTTACATTGACATAATACAAAATAAAATTTTAAAGTGATTTAATGCATTTAAAATTCATCAGAAGGTTAAATTTTGATGTATTCGAAACTCACCAAAATTTAGATAAATTTCAGATACACCAACCACCCACCAACCCAAAAATTTCAAAATACTTTATATTATATTTATTTTATAAAACAGAAAAATATTAACTCATATATTTATAAAATTTTTAATAAAATAATCAAAATTAATCTAAATATAATATTTTTTTTCAGGCAATCAAATAGTCCCCATAATCAATTAACTATCTAACTATAACAGTATCTTAGAGACCAATTATATAGTTGAACCACATAATAGTAAATGAGCTATTATTATTGCTTCACAAAATTATAAAATATACACATAAATTAACCTATAAATAACCCATATTACAAAAAAAAAAAAATCCTCAATCCCTAATATCAAACATATATAATGCAACACAGGGAGCAAACAAAAGAACAAAAACAAATTCAGTTTTGAGAGAAACACTATACATTATACAATAAAAAAAAATCATAAATTATCATCTCTCACCACAGAATTAAAATACTATGCTTCATACAATTGGAATATGACTGTATATTCCAATTGTTTTTCCCAAATAAAAAAACTGAAATCAATTAAATTTCTTTGATCTTTTCAATGATATTTAAATGTTTTTTTTTTTATCAGTGAAGAATCTTTTTTCTGAGCTCTTCTGTGTGCATGACAGAAACACTGACTATCTGAAATGATCAAAGCCCTACACAGTATTTTGACAGTATCAGTGCTTTGTCTCTTTTCTTCTGTGGGATTCCAAAATGAATTCTGAACTGTGACTTATATACTATTTTGTCAAGAGATTTGAAAATAAGAATTCAGTTCTAGCCAATTTCAAATGTACAAATGCTTCAGTTTTTATTTGAAAGTGAAATATGATTTTTCCACACTTTATATTTTGTTGTGGTCTTATAGACAACTCAAATTGGCTAAATGACTCTGTAATTTATTTAGGTTTATCTACAAAGGAAGAGGAAGGGGGTTTTAAAACTAGTTTACTCTTGATTCTATGGTACGAGTTCGACCTACAAGAAAATGATAAAAGAGAGAAAAGAAATGAAAAGAAGAAAGATCGAGATAAGGAATTACACAACCCTATCTCCATTGTAAGGACACGAGAATGCAATCCTTTGGTGGAAACTATGTGTAATTTCATCATGTTGTTCCATTTGATTTGTGTTGATTAGACCTTTTTGATGTGGCTCGAAGTTATTTCTTGACATTAGGAGCTTTATCAACTCTAATATGGTGTAATGCTCTATAGCAAAGATGTTTAAGCCATAGCTAAACATTCATTTAGTTCAAAGGTCTAGCAAATCTAGACATTCTATACATTTCTTGTAGTCCACCCTTCCACTTGAGGGTTTTTTTTTTACCCACCCAAATTTGTAAGATAAAATTTTATTTCAATGTCAAAGATTCAAACTTTAGATCTTAACAATAACTTTTAAAATCCTTATCAACCAACTAACTAACACTCACTTCTACTTGAAAGTTAACTTCAAATCCAATTCAACAAACTAAATTTCTTGGTCATTAACATTTATTTATACTAATGAAGACCATGATATAATTAATTATGTTAAAATGATTATCCTATCACTTATTTTCCATCTATTACAAGCGCCATTGCATCTCTTTGAGATCACACTTCAAACCATTTTTAAACAATTATTCTAATGTCATGAATCTTTAAATCATTCTTCTAAATTAGAACAAACCTTATTAACAAAGACATTGATTTTCAATTAAGTGATTGATGGCACAGTTCTTTCAACTTGATGATAAAAATGATGTTAGGCTATCATCTTAAACTCTTAATTACATTAAGATTACTGCAATCCTTTAATAACATAGTTAACACTAATCTCAACACAAGTTTAACAGTAAGCGAGCCATTCTTAACCATAAATTCCATTACAATATATTGACACCATTTACTTGATAAAAGTAAAAAAATAAATTATAAGCTTCATCCCTACATATCTCGAGAAAAGTGACTTCTTCCATTAAGACAAACAGTTATCCATTGCTCTTCTAATTAACACTGTTGACTCTAACAAAAACTTATTATTATTATTTTTTTCATTCAACTTCTCAATTGTTTCTTCAATGATTGGAAAATCTTTTAATATTTAATAAATTTCCTTAAATACAAATGAATAAAATATAAGTTCGAAGCAGAAGAGCTACAAGAAAAGAATGATGCTGATTATTACTAATTTAACTCCTTTAAAAACAAAAGTATCGGCTTTAGAGAGAGAAATACTTTCAGGAGAGTCTAAAAAATAATATTACATTAAGAGCATTTACATACATAACACAATTCTTATATACTTACATATCTAATACCTAAACATAAATATTTACATATATATAACACCTAAATTATTATTATTACAACAAAAATAACACCTTCATAATTTTTTTTAAAAAAAAAAAAATTCAACTTTTGAAACATAAAAAGATGCTATATTTATAAATATCAAACTTAAATCTTAAATATATAAATGCATAAGAATTGTGTGCTATGTAAGTAAATTTCCCTACATTAAAAATATTTTATTTTATTAAATTTTTGAGGGAAGCATTATTCATTATAAATGACTAAATATACTTTTTAAAATGATAAATAATAAATCATAAAATGCATGACTTGATTCAATCTATTTTAACCAACATATCACTGGTTCCTTTAGCAAGAAACAACCAAGTTGATAAAAAAAAATTTTAAAACTTTTACTAAGGACCTGAAATAAACGTAGGTCTATATCAAATTTGTGCTTAAAAAAAAAAAAATATACAGATTTAAAAGTACATTTGCAAAGGCACAAATTTAATATAAACAAAATTATAAAAAGAAAAAAAAAAACTCATAAATTTTCAAAAGATTCCATCAACTAAACTAACTGAAACTGAAACCTACAGTTAACCTTCTGTTCGCTTTCAATCAAAACCACCACATGCTCTTCCTTGCCGTACAATGCTCAAAATATATTACCACAGTTAGAACCCTAACAATAATATATTTATATATATTTGAGACTGAGATGCACTATTTACACGGTTGGCTGTGAAGGCAATCAATAGCTATAACACAGCCCATCATCATTAACCTTCTACAAAGCACAAAGAAGAAGACTTTTTTACAGGAAGACTCACAAAGCAACTAAGCAAGCGAGCAGTAGATTTGTGGAATAAAAAAAAGCACAGGGAACCAAATCTAAAACCCAAAACTGCATTTAAAACTAGGGGGAGAGAAAACCCTACCGCGAAGAGGAGGGCGGGTGGGTCACTTCCTCCATAATTTTACCTGACATTATAAAAGGATTTACCACAAAATAAACCATAATATAGGTCACCTGCAGAGAGTGAAAAGGAAACGAAGTCTTTCTTCTAGGCATGATCCTTTGCACGTCCCACTCTTTAGAACCTACAATCAATGGTCAGTCGGTAAGAGAAGCTGTTCTGTAGCAGTTTTCTTTTTTATATAAGAACAACAACAATAAACCTGTATTCCACTCTGTGGAGTCAGCTACATAAATCCTTCTTCTCCATTATATACTATTAAGTGTCAAATTCTCATTTAATTCTAATAAAAAAAATCATTTTTTATACTTCATAACCAAATCTTTTTAAATCTACCTCTATCTTTCTTAATATAGGTCGAATCTAATACATCTACCCTTCTAATTGGGTCATCAGATAGTCGATGTTTTATGTGAACAAACCATCTATAGTGACTCTCTAATCTTATTTGCCATCCTTTCCACATATAAATTCATTTTGCATTTTGTCTCCGAGTGTAAAAAGCCACTCATCCATATGAACATCCTCTATCTCTGCAACACTTAATCTTATGCTTCTCTTCTACAACCAACATTTTCTTCTTATAATGAAGAAATAATTCTCTTCAATGATAAGTTCTCAAGCCTTTGGTAATATCAGTGAGGTATGGGTTTGATTGCATCATAAATCTTACAACAACAGCCTCCAATTTCTGCTAATAAAATTTTTTTATCTTGTTTCTTTAGATTGAAAAGAAGAATTGCATTGAACAACCACCAGTCAGTAAAGAAGGCACTCACACTAAAGATCTACGACAAAGTTTTGTCACTTCTCCCAGTAGCTTCTGGAATTGGCAGAGAAGTCTTAGAATCCCTTTCAGCCGTGTTCTCCTTCAGGAAAGGCAACTTGTCATCAGCTATTGCGTTGAGTGTTCCAGGGTTCATCTTCTGAACCTCCTCCTTGGTGTATATGTAAATCTTGCGAACCATGCTACAGAACTCCCTGGTTAGAATGAAACAGGCATTGGTGATAACTAAATAACAGCAGGAAGATATGAATTAGGAGCAGGGGATGATGAGAAGTGGCAACTTACTGCCATGGATCATCTCCAACCAGCATCATATCACCCTCATTGTCGGTATATACAATCATCCAGTTTTTATTGGATGACATCAACTCTCCGCAAAACTCGAACATCTTATCGAGCTCTGCAATAAGTTCAATGTAGCCGCTAAACCTGGTGAGATCTACCGACCTGCCGAGAGCTATACCCTGCTTATGCACCTTTAAAAAGAAAAAAGAAGAAAGAAGAAAGAAAATGAACAGTGAGGCTGAGTTGCATTTTCTAAGTATAATATAAAAAAAAAATCAAAAGAGCTGAAGATATTAGCATATTGTCTCGCCTGATCCATAAATTATTACATTTGCACTAGAAAAATATGAAGTATGCACAACATAAGATAAGATGGTGAATTGCAAAACAGCAGGCAAACCTTAGTACAGCTTCTCATTGAAGCACTGGGAGGAGGCTTGCTTTTACTTTGTACATCTTTAGCAGGCCGGGATTGATGGCATTTCTCTGCTAAGGCAGTGTCACTTGACTTTCCACCTTTAGACTGCTCAGAAAGTTGGTCGGATTCAAGAACATATGGGTGAGGCAATCCGACAGCTGGTTGACTAAGCAATTCTTGCATGTGATGCATATTTACCTTTGGTATGGCAGGCTCTGAGGTGGGGTTCCCGTTAAGATGAACCCCAAAGAGCTTGTAATGACAACTTTGTTTAGCCATTTCATTTTCACTGAGAGCTTCCTTGTAAGGCTGTGATTTCAGTAAGCTTGTCTGGTGTAAGTTTTCTGCTAATGGGGTTTTCAGGCGATTTGTAGAACTGTTTTGAGGATGTTCAGAGCTCAGGCCCTGTATCATGGGGCGTCCTTCCACCCGACAAAATCCAACATTTTGATTTCTATGATTAGTCAGCTCAGTCGTATTAGATGACATATTTCCTTCCAGATTTATGTATGTATGAGATGGCATTAAAGACAAATGTCCTGAAAGCCAGTTGAGTTCACATTTCTGGCCGGGGAAGCAGTTCTTCAGAGCTTTTGCATCAGCAGAAGTATGTTCAAAGTATGGCATACCAAAATGATGCAGATCATCGGAGGACTGAAATCCAGATAGCATGTCAGTATAAGACGGTTCATGAATGCCAACTTGCATCCAACCAGTCAAACCCAATGTTTTATGGACAGAACCAAGGCGCTTCTCTTCAACAAGGTTTGCAGGCCAAACAATAGATTTTGAAACAGAATCAGACACATTGATCTCAGAGAAGTTGTTTCTCGTGCTCTCGATGTCTTTTCCTTGCACTTCCATTGCAATTCCGTGCGCCAGGGAAGGCTCTGCAACCACTTTAGATGTCCCTAAGCAAGGCAGTAAAAATGACAGTTGCCTAAGATCACAAGAATATACAAATGCAACCACCTGAATTTTTAAAACTTCAAAGAACAATAAATTTCAGCATTTCTACCTTCTCTGGTAACTAAAAAGACCTGATTAAGAAGTATAAAAAATGACTTTAATTTATTAGGATTAATTGAGAATATAACACTTAATAGGACACATTAGAGAAAAAGGATTCATGTAGCTGACCCATGTAGTGGGATAAAGGCTTGTTCTTATTATTGTACCTTCTCTGGTTAGGACAGAAGACTCAGGAGATGAGGGGATGACATTCACTCGTGGTCTTTTAGGCCTTGGAACTGGAAGAGGGTTAACTGGAGGGGTCAAAGCAGGTTCAATTTGCCAGGGAGAAACCCTTTCAGGACGAGGAACAGAAGAATTTTCATCCCAGCGTACCTACATCCTTAAGGTGAGTTATCTATCACAAAATACAAGCAACAAATGGAAGGAAATCTTTAACCTTGTACCTTAAGGCATCTCCATTTTGAACCAGGCCAATTGCTAGAATCAACATCTCCAATACCAACTATTGTACCAGTGAACCTGCACAAATGAATGCAGCAGATATATAAATGGGTGTCATGCCTAGCTAGGTTTTACCGAGCAATTTTACTTCATTTCATGGTAGCATGAAATGTCATACCTTTGCTCAGGGGCCTCTTCACCTTCAAACCTCATTTTGAACCTCATCCCAATGGAATGGTTGTTTTTTAGAGATTCAATGTATTGATTACAAGGAATGATGAACTCAGAAGGGCTTATCCTGTTATATTAGGGGTCCATTAATAAATAAATAAAAAGCTGATTAAGCAATTAAAGAACAAAACAGTGATATTTTTGGCATATCCTGCTTAAATCCTCATGAAACAAATACTTTTAAAATTTAAGCCAGAGACCTCGGTTTATAGTAGACCGTAAACATAGTTCCTGTAGAAATAGCATGCCAAGCAGTCGCAAGAACACCAAGATGCATGCTATGGCTAGATATAACTGAGGATGGCATGTTTGTTTGCTGCCTCATTGCTCTTCTCACGCCTACACGCAGTTCTCCATTTGATCCTCTAAAAACCTCAGCTTAGTTTAGAAGCAAAGCATATGACACAATCTAATATCACAAGCCAAAAGCTGAAATTCTAATAGCTCACCTCAAAAAAATAAAAGCATCACCAGCAACAAGCCTCTTAGAACTTACAAAGACACTCCACCCACTCTGAAGCAGATGCCTTCTTGGTTGACCTGGGAATTTTTCAGATAAAAAGAATTGAAAGTCAAACAAGCTGTTTAGAATTTACGAAGAGGTGGTGGATAAAGGTCTATTTTAAAACAAAGTAGATGAAGTTTTTAAAAGATCAATAAAGTACCAACATCAACCATTTAACAATAGACAACAGGAAGCATTGGGCCCAATGTGGAGCCCAGCTAACACCAATTAATTTCAATGAACTGCACTTACCTAACAGTAGCTTTTTACTTTACAAGTCCCCTCTGAAGAACAAGTTAATGAGGCATCTTGGATATTAAATGCCAGATAAGTAGCCAAGAAATGCTGAATAAGTTGCAACACTTAATTCACAAAAACAAGAAGCATAAAAAAGAAGTAAGATCATGCTTATCGGTAGCACAACATAGCTCACAGTATAGCTCATAGCATAGCGATGCAGACCTCTTGTGCTATTAGCATAGCAAAGCATAGGTGGAAAAAATAGTATACGCTATTTGCGCACTATATGCTATAGCTTACAACACAAGATATTTTGTAAATTTAATTTCTAGACCATTTTTTCAACTTTTTTATTGTAGAATCATTGCGAGAGCTAGAAGCTTTTATAAAAGAGGTGTCTACAACATACGAGATCAATATGAAGAAAAAAAATGAATCTTCATCATGACATGAAAATGATGAGTAATTAAAAAGATTACGATTTTGGAGATGATAATGAAGCAAAGCTATTATTATGTATGGCTGTGATGATGATTCTCAATATAACTAGCCTAGGTTTTGATGAAAGTGAGAGTTATAAATAAAGTGTTTCTTAGGTTTTGAACCTTAGATCTAAATATTATCATTCTTTTCCCAACATTTTATATTTGTTATAACCATGATATCCTAATTTGCAAACCTAATTATTTTCTATACCATGATGGTTGATTTTCTAATATAATTCTTTCAGTAGCCTTCATGTATGTTAAAACAATCTAATATCCTATTATGTAACATTAATCGTGTTTCCTTTTCTTCTAGGATATTTTCACACTTACATTGTTGATTTAATATTGAATTAATCACAATATTTTAAGAAAATTATGATAATTTTAAAATAGTTCATGCCATGATATGTTCTATGATGGAAGAAAGTAGGCCTAACAATGTTGTTTGAACTTGTTCAAGAATTGTTGCCAAAAATGTAAATCAATTTGCACAACTTGAGAATGACTTGCGCAAAATTAGTGTGATTCGGCTCGAAAATCACTCAATTCAAATAAAATCGAACATTTACTTGTGTGCCTACATCATGTATGCATAGTCACCTATATGCTAGAGCATAAAATATATAAACATACTACATTCATACATATATATAACTCTCTAAGAAATACATACAAGTATATATAAATATTTGAATAAAGAGTATTCATTTAGGAATTAAAAAATAATTTTTTTAAAATAACGAGACCAAGCCCAAACAACTCAAAAATTAATTTAAAATCAATCAATTTCAATTTGTCTTGAACATAGCTCCAAAATCAACATTTCCCTCAAACTCAGCTTGATTTAACCCGACATGAAAAACATGTGATAGTGCGCTTTTGAAAGCAATACGAATCAAAATGCCCAAGAAATAATACATGGATCATGACACATTATTTAGAAACAAGAGATACTTAATCAGAGCTATTTAGCTACTTATAGTTAAAGAGAGGTTAAATAAGCAAGAACCAACACAATCACAGAAAAACATCAAGATATATAGTGCCTCGATTCAGAGGAACATGTCCATTATAGCAAAAGAGAGCAAAAAATTCCAGTATACTTTTTTTATTTACATTATAATGCTTTGTATGGTTGAAAGAGAAAAAGGTACTTAAAAGATCATTCTCCATAGAAAAAAGCCAAAATATCCTTCCTTTAGATGAATTAACAAGATTTAAGAGATAAGGAGAGCTAGGATGAAGAAGATGAGGATAAATTCTTTTATCGATAAGACTAAGTAGTAGAGGAGGAAAAACCCAAGAAGAATCAAAATGCTTAAGTAATGGCAAAAAAACTCTATATAGTCATTAGTTGATAAGACTTGCAAAAACTTGTATAAGAGACACCTTGTATGGTCATTATATTATGCAAAAATTATTGTGAGAAAATGTTGAATATGAATAGATGATAAAAGGAAAAGAATATTGTTTTTGCAAGTGATGCAAAGCTTGTAATGGAAGATTCTCTGTGTCATGGATGATTGACATATGGATGGCTAGGATGACATGTGAGGTGTGGGAGAAGCAATTCCACAACGCGATTCACTATTAATAAGAATATATAACATGGTCAAATAATCTTAGTATCATGGATTGCAGAGGAAGACAAATAAAGCATTATGTGAACGATAAAACAGTAGCATGCAACTTGGAAAAGACCAAACAAACAACAACATGTGATCTACATGATATAAACATAACACTATGGGGGTGTTTGGTAACAGATTGGATTTAATTCAATAGGATTCAGTAATATTATATATCTAAATTTAGTAAATCTTGAGCTAGTAAATCTTGAATTGTGTTTGATTGAGAAGCAATAAATCCTATTAAATCCTAAGAAGCTATTTGATAAGTTATCAGAGGACTTAAGCCTATTTACTTAGAATATAATTTAAAATAGATTCCCACTGATATATGTCATGGATGAGCGAGAAAAAAATTTAATTAACTTAACCAAATATTCTTAATTTTAATTTATTTATAATTTATTGGATAATAATTAATGAGGATATTAATAACTATAATTCACTTTAAATTTAATTAAATTTAGTAAATTCAATTAATTTCTAATTAATGACTAATCAATAAATTATCACAAATTAATTATTATTTAATAAATTTATAATATATATATATATATATATATATATATATATATATATATTTTTAACTAACTATAATTGATTGATAATTATTAAGCAATAATTAATGACTAATAAATAATTACCACTATTTATTAAACTATTAATTAATTTTTTAACTAATGAAGATTTTGTAGGTTTTAAGGTTGTCATTTTGATGTTTTGTAGGATTTAAGTTAAATCCTGTTTAAATATAGTTCAAATCGTCCGGAATGGGATTTTGACATTCATCAATAAGGAGGCATAAGATTTTGGCATTCGTTGATAAGAAGGCATTAATGGGATCAGAATCTTGGCGTTTGAAACCCTCCTCCCCCTTCTGCTTCATCACCACTCGAAACCATCGAGGAAGGCTAAGATGTCACAATGGAACCCCTTCGTCTTTCCTTCGCATGCTTCAATTTGTGTAAATCATGTAAATCCAACTTCCCACGAGATTACAAAATCTGAGAGTTAGTAAATCCACTTTTTTGTGTTTGGTGGGATTTGACAATTTAAATCCTAAGTAAATCCATTACCAAAGACCCCCTATAAAAGATGACCTTCAATCATCTCATGGAATACCAAAAAAAACTCTTAGGGGTTGGTTGGTTGGGTGAAAAAGAAATGCAATAATTCCTTTTTCATTGAAAAATGAAGAATTGGTGTTTGGATGAGTGAAAAAAGAAATACAATGTAAAGTTTTAATACATTCCTTTTTACACTTTAGTTCAAATCCAGTAAAAAAGAATTTTGTCTGATTTACGTGATTTTATTTTACACCGGTCGATGTAAAGTGAGGGTGACAACTACCGCTCATTGTCCATCGCTGATCGCCAATCACCGTCATCTCCCGACCATTAGCCACCACCACCACAGCCGTTGGCTGCATTCACCGTCGTCCACTACACCGTCGCCAATTTTACATTAATTTTACTTTACTCAAACAAAATACAAAAAAAAAAATTCTTGAATTTAATTTACATCCATCTAAACAACCATAAAATATTTCAAATACACTACATTCCATTTACATTAAATTTCTTTTACATTGCATTACTTTTTTAGCCAACCAAACAACCCTTTAAAAGATATCCAAAATCATAACATAACAAAAAGCCCTTACCTCGGAAAATATGACGGAAGCGCCACTCAACTCCATGCAAATCTTTGGCCACAAGCTCTTGTGTTGGAGGCTGCCTCCCCATATCCTAAGCAGTTGAACAAGCAATCCAAATCAGTCCACAAAAATCAAAAGCACTACAACTGAAATAAAATCGTACAGGATGATCATCAAAACAGCTTCAGAATCACAATATGAATGGCAAGTTGAAACCCGATACCAAAGGAGGAAGACATTCATCTGCATGCCGCCTCAATACAGAAAAACCCCCATGAGTACTAGTATCAGAAGCAGTCAGAGTTTTGCAAAATGAATGAGAATGAGGCTTTGCAGGTGGAGGTAGGAGGGGCTCCTTCTCAGTGGCCTGCTCATCTTGCTGAAACCAAACAAAGATGCAAAATAAATAAATCCATAAACTTCTACATTTTTTATTATATTACTGCACATCACGTAAGGCTAATACATACAAGAACAGCAAGAAGCCAAGCTCTAACTTACATTCGGCTCAGGGAATAGCGTTATCTGAGCATAAACCTCATCAGTATCCAATTCAGCCTGTCCATCAGTAAAAGCCTCTATCAACTCCGTGTAAAGCTGTAAAAACCTGGCTCAACAGGGAGAAAGGGTTTAGAAATGTGGGATACCTTCAACTCAAGGTTCACCACACGGCAGAGTATCTTGGAAGGAAGATTGTAAACCGGCATCTGGTGGTCGGCCACCTGATTCGTCGACGCCTCCACCTGATTCGCCACCCCGACAACATCAACGACACTAATTAACGCCTAACAAGTGAAAGAAACACAAAACAAAGTTGGAATCCTGGGAATAAAATGGAGCCAACCTGCTCTATATGACCCTGAGGGGAGTAAAACACCCGCTCTCCCATGCGGGGGACCGACACAAGCGGGCCAGCGCACGCGTGCCATAGCTCGTTGTACAGCGAGTCCTCCGCCTCTGCTAACAAAATCAAAGCCATGAGCGAAACTTCAAAACAAACATGAAAAGATCGAGAGATCGCCAGGTCACCGGTGTTCGCGGAGGTGTACCTTTCCCGGTGGACAGACGATCTGTGCAGGACGAGGAGAGGCTATCTCCATGGCCATTGCCGCCACTGGTCTTCACGGAAACTTCTGAAGACGCCATCTCGAGGAAACAAAACCGGAGATCTCACATCCACGGGACAGTGAGTTGAAATTTCGAAGATCCTCCGGTGCCGGAGCACCGCGGGAAAGCAGATCGTTGCAGGACAATAGATCGACGGCTGAGACTGTGCAGAAACCCTAGAAATCGATACAGGTCGGATGCTGGACTACACAACGACTGGGAGATATAGCATGTGCCCCCTTCTCCGCTCACCTGCGATCCCTACAGCCTCCCACCCGCGGCTCTCTTTTTCTCTTTTGCGCAGAGGGTAGCAGAGAAGGACGATAGAGAGAGAGAGAGAGAGAGAGAGAGAGAATAGAGAGCGTGGAGAGAAAAATCCAGCTGCTAAAGGCTTTCTTCGTACAGTAGTCGACCGGGAGGCCACCAGTCGTCCTCGGCGCGTCCACGAAACGGAGACATTGGGACAAAGGCTACGTGCCCCCTTTCCCATCGACGGGTTTAATACGGCCTGCGAAAATAACCTGACACGATTAATCTTAATCCAAAAACCTGAACACGAATTGAACGGTTTAGACATTGAACTGCGGAATTACCCGATAAAAAATGGGTGACACGAATGGAAAACAGGTACATTTAGAATTGGTGGTAGATGCCTAAATGTATGTTTGAGCATTGAAAAATGATTTGTATTATATTTGAGATTATTTTAGTAGAGATAGATTAATATTAATAATCAAACTTTGCTTTTGATATGAAGCACTGTTGTCTATTTTTTTAAAGAAAAAACTGAACAATAAATAATAATAATAATAATAATAATAATAAATGTGTGATCAAATTTTAAATCTTAACAAAATCTTCATTTAGTAATACTGTCAATAGAATATTCTAAAAGAAGCATTAATCAATAACTGATTTGACTCGACAATCTAATTTGAATTCAATTAAAAAAATTAAAGTTTATATCACAAGCCCAACAACCAAACTGTTTGAGTTCAAGCTCGTTTCGATGAGCTCGAGCTCGGCTCGACTCAAGACTGTTTAAAAAATTGTGTTCAGTCGGCTGAGTTTGTCATAGCTCGGTTATTAGGTATAACTATTAACAATATTAATCTAAATTAATCAATTAATCGGCTTAATCGAGCCTCGATGGTTTATGACAAACCTTTCGAGTTAATAGCCATTATCAATCCTTAATTTGCGGCTTTAAATGATCGTTTACATAGAACATAACTTGTTGAAAATTTAACAATCAGATTTAAAGTGTTCAGTTATGATTAATTAAATGAGCGAATATAAAGCGCAATAGAGTCACGAGTAACTTGTTGAACACTCGGTTCGTTTGCACCCCTAGTTTGTATTGACCCAATAACTATTCAAGTCGAAATCAAGTATATAGACCCAACTTCTACTCAGTTCAGATTAAGTTTCAAATGACCCTACATTCACCCAATTACTATTCATATTTGAGTTCGATTAAGTGGGCTAAATAGTCATATTCAGGTTAAATAAGCTATATTAATCTAAAAAGTTACATGATGCATATAATGCACATGTTAGATGAGTATTATTTAGGTTATTAGGTTATGATAAAATCATATTTGACCCATATAAGAAATGCACAAGAAGCACATGTTAGATGAGTATTATTTAGGTTAAATAGGTTATGATAAAATCATATTTGACCCATATAAGAAATGCACAAGAAGCATATTCGTACAAAATAAACTTCAAATCAGACCTAAATTTAACTCATGAATTCGAATTGATACCCCTAATTCTCCTCTTAAAGGAGAAGACGAGATGAAATAATAATAATAATAATAATAATAATAATAAGAAAGAGCTGAGCAAGAAACTAAAGGCTTTCCCATACCTTCTATAAAAAAATTGAGTAAGATAAATACCTACTTAAATGAAATTTAGGGATACTTAAGAATTTTGAATAAAAGAGAAGGATTTATAGGCAATTAAAAAATTAGATTATTAAATTTTATTATGAAATCTCTCTCTCTCTCTCTCTCTCTCTCTCTCTCTCTCTCTCTCTCTCTCTCTCTCTCTCTTATATATATATAGAAACTAAGACCTCTCTCTTCAAAATGTAGAATCCTATTTAGTTGTTTTCAATCATGCATATAGAATCAATCAAGATAAAATGCTTGCAAGTATCTATTATATTCCATAAAATACACTTTTAAAAAATCATTTAAGGCTTCTTTGAAATCAATTTTACTTCTATTTTTATTATAAATTTTATATTATTTTAGAAACTATATTTATCTAGTGTATTTTTTCAAAGTGTTTTTATCTTTTAGTTAAAAAAATATTATGTTTAAAACACTTACTTAAAATAATTTTTTGAATATTTTAAGTGTTTTTAAAAACTATTATCATCACAAAATATGAATAAAATAAAAATAAATAATAAATAATAAATGATCTTGAACAACTCCTTAATATCTTAAAACATATTTATTGTCAACAAAATGCTAAGGAGATCTTTTAAGGCTGATGAGGATAATGATCGCAAAATTTATCATTGATTTTAGACGAAATTAAATAGCCCCGCCTTAATTTATGTAAATCTAATGAACAAAGATACAATAACTCATGAAATAAAATGTGATAAGCATAAGTATACATTATCAAAATAAGTATTCTAATATGGAGAAGTAATGACCCGATTAGATTGATTGTCCTAAAATGAGATCCATAGAAATCACAACCAAAAAAGGCATTAAGATGCATCAAGCACATTCATTTACTCTTGTAAGATTAAAATGTTGCTAAAATAAACCAATAAACTTGGTTAATTGTAGTCAACCACTGATGAAGGTTAACCCTAGCCAACTCCGATCAATTTGATTAACCCAAGTCCAAGACTTACCAATGAGGTCAAAGTGCTCAAAGACCTTCAATGTTTGTCATAATATTAACAACCTAAGTTATATATGTAAGCTATTATCTATTTGTGGGATTTACATACATATACCACACAATTCTTATGTATTTACATATCTAACACCTAAACTTCAATTTTTTACATATATATATAACACCCTAATCTTCAATATCACATCAAAAATATCATTTTATTCACTTTTTAAAAGAGAAATGCACCTTTTTAAGCATAAAAAAATGTTAGATAAGTAAATATCTAACTTTAGGTATTAGATATGTAAATACGTAAGAATTGTGTGGTATGTATGTAAATCCCCATATCTATTTTAACTCTCCCACCAATCCAAGCTAAACACACACACACACATGTGAAACTTTATAAGAGCACTCATGTTATGAATATTTCATTATGAATGTACTTATAAAGTGCTCAATAAAAAATCCACTTTAAGTCTATAGCCTAACTTTTTAAATTTATAACTCACCATCACTTAAAATTTTACATATATATTACAAAACCTTTATGTAAGGTATATTTGAGATAATTGTAATTATCTGAAAAAATAGTGATAAAATTATTACAAAAAATAAAAATAAAAATAAATAATTGCTATCTAAAAAGCTGCAATGTGTATTATCATTTTAAAATTTTTTAAAAGTAAATTATAGCTTTATGACAGCATCACACTCTGTCAAGTCAGGCTGAAAAATACAAATTTTCCACCAAAAATCTAAAACACAGTTTCTTAAAGGTCACTTAGGTGCGATCTAAATCGTATTGTCGATAGAAAGCTACCCCAGATGCAGTCTTATATATATATATATATGTATCCAACACTTAAATTCTTATATTTACTCATATAGCACCCTAGTATTTAAATTACATAAAAATTATTTTTTTTTAACTTAGATAAATTAATATTGTGGTCATTTTTATGTGATTTTAAACGTTTTATAAAAACTATACATTTTTTTTCCATTAGATATACAAATATAGAATAATATTGTATAATATATGTAAATCCTCCTAAATGTAAAGCAAAGATTAAACCTACTTCTATTCTTAAAGATTATGTTACAAAAGAATTCTCCCTTCTCTTGTTTTTCTTTCTCTTGAAAAACATTTCCCCAAATTTTGGTGAGCCCTTCACCACTCCTCCCTTTGTTAGACATTTTATCAATAAAATTTAAGATTTATTTTGTTGCTTAGAAAATCAATTAGAAGAAAAAATTTTCGCCGCTTCATTATAAATTTAGCACATACACATATTTAAAAAGTGAGAATTCGAATTTTATGAAAAATCTCGAAAGAAAACCACGGAGTAAAAATCTTCCACTATGTATCATTTCGTGAGTACAAAATCTTCCGATAATGGGATTACTGATTGCATATGAGAAAGGAACAACAACCAGTGTGACAACGATCGAGAATATGCTAGAAGTAGTAGAGACGTGAATCGGGAGCAATCATCCGGAAATGCAGGAATTAATGCGTAAATGCAGAACAATCATGTCATGGGAGACCAACGAGATGACGACAAGATCAACTACGGCAAATGACGGCATTGACGACCGCCGAGTAAGGCACGATTGTGCTTGGAGGATCTTTAGAGCTCTCCTCTCGCTCTCCTTATATGAATGATTTATTATTTATGAGGAGCGACGTAAATAAATGCAAAACCCGTACCACTCCACTTCTTCATCGGACGGCTCAAAATGATCCTCTTGATCATATGATATATTTTGTGTATTTAAATGATCAAATGTGAATTATGATATCTTTGGGCTTGTTAGATTTGGCTCATCAAGACGCCGATTTGACTATAAACACTCCATGTTTAAGAGTCGATTGATAATAAACGATCGACATTGATTCACGATCAGATTTCTTTCTACGTTAAGATTCGTGCTTCTACTAGAGGAATTTTCGAGGTAATATTAGTTGCCCCTTTATTTTTGGATGATATTATCTCAATCATCAAAAAATATATGTGCCAAGTACTTCAAAATAGTAAATTCTTCAACAAATCTGGTCCATTAACCATATTTTGAGAAAACAAATCTTTATATAAGATAAGATTATGATTACTTATACGCACGTACCACAAATATGTGTAGGTATATGAAGGCTGAAATTTTGAGGTTATGAACTCATCCGGTCTCTACGAGCTCAGGCTACGGCATCGCATGAGCAGGGCGCCGGGTCGAAGCGCAGGTAAAATCACGCGGTCGCGAGGTTCGGTAAGCGGCCCAGCGCTGAGCGGTCGACGCTGGCGGGTCGGGGCGAGAGCAGTCGCTGACCAGCTGTGGAATGGCGACGACGTCAGAAGCGGCGAAGCGACACCAGCCGCTGGGACAGGAGGCGCCAAGCTGGTATCGATGCACCTGCGAACGTCCGTTTGCCCGTTTTCACCCGTTTGGCTGCTTTGAGTTTTGAGTTTTGTGCGGTTTTGGGCGTTTTGACGCTTTTACCCTTTTGCCTTCTATAAAACCCCTGAAGGAGAAGGTACCTTCTCTTCTTAAGAAGCTCGGAGGCATCGCGCCCACGTTACATCGTTGTTTTCCCTCGAAGAGCGAGTGACCGTGGAGGCATCAAGGCCCACGATTCTTACGCCGGGTTTTCCTCGAAGAGGCATCAACCGGCCTCGTCGGACCGTCAGAAGCGACGCTCGCGGTTTTATGTCGTTGTTCGGTTTTCCCTCGAAGAGAGCCGACCTCGTCGGACCGGTTTCGAATCAAGTCGCGGTACTACGTCGTTGTTCGATTTTCTCGAAAGAGCGTCGGCTCCTGGACCGTCCGGTTTGGAGGCGAGCGCCCACGATACTACGTTGTTCCGGTTTTCCTCGAAGAGGCGTCGACCTCGTTGGACCGTCCGTTTGAGGCGATCAAGGCGCGGATACTTACGTGCGTTCCCTCGAAGAGGCGCCCACCGCTCGTGACCGTCCGGGTTTGAGGCGATGCCCGTGATTTTACGCCGTTGTTCCCTCGAAGGGCGCATCCTCGTCGGACCGTCCGGGTTGAGGCGATCAAGGCAGGCATTTACGCCGGCCCGGGATTTCTCGAAGAGCCAACCCGTCGGACCGTCTGTTGAGGATCGGCTACGATTATTCGGCCCTCGAAGAGGCATCACCCGGCGTCGGACGTTTGAGCGATCAGCGACGATAATCGAGCGGGTTGAGCGATGTTCGACGATGGTGGCCGGCAGCAGGTAATGCGAGCGACGGTCGGCAAGGAGAATCACGCGATGGTGGTGATCACGGAGATCCGGAGGTGGTCGGGTGGTGACCGACGACGGATTGTACGCGGACCTGCAATAATAGTGGAGGCCGACTGGTGGCAGCGAACTGCAGCAATGACTGGCGAGCTGTAGTCACGGAATGACCAACGACAGTGATGACCGACGATGAGCAAAATGACGCAATAAGCAGCATACGGCGACCTGCAATGGTGGCTACCGACGAGGGTGGTCAGCAATAACCGGCACCTGAATGACTCAGACGTCAGAATGGGATGACCGGCGGATGCAGCGATGGTCGGCACTAGCCAGCAGTGACCGACGACATGAGCACGTGGCGACGACGATGGTCAGACGAGTGGTCGCGCAACCGGCGACGTCGAATGGCGACCAGCCGAGAAGCGGATGACCGAGACGATGGTAAGGACCGGCGAAAATTGCCGACGATGGTCTACGCACCGATAGAGCAGACCGACGACAATGGTTGGCGGCCGAGGTCCAGAAGAAGAATCAGCCTGAATGTAGCCAGCATCGCGAATGACGGGATGACCAGACGATGGTGGTGATCACAAGATCGCGATGCCGATGGTGCGACAGCCGACGGTAATACACGTGATCACGATGGTTGGCAGCCGACGGGTGGTCGGCGATGCAGACGGTGACCGGCGACAGTAATGGCCAGTGGACGGGCGACAATGGTCAGACGGGTGGTGAAGCGGCGACGAGGCGCGTCAAATAGCAGCGACGACGATGGTAGCAGCGTGAATGGTCAGCGGCGGCACGGTAGCCGCACGGTGACATGAGCGGTACGGGCGATAGAGTGGTTAGAAGTGGCAACCGGGTAACGCAGGTGGCGGCCAACGGGATCTTTGACCTATTCGAGGTTAGAATGAGTGTGACTTCGACGCGTTAACCGTATAAGGGGTCAATTAAATCACCGAGGATTTTGAATCCGGCGCTGGTTTGCCGAGCGCTTGCTCGATGTTAACCTGCGTGGAAAGCAGTACAAAGTTTGACCTATCCGGCGCTGCTTAACATAGTGTTGGGTCGACGCAACTGCATAAGATTGAATTGAATCTCCGAGGATCTTTGACCTATCCGGAGATTGTTGTCATAAATGTTGCTCAATGACGCTAACCCACGACGTTAACTCGCGCAAGACCGCGTAAGTCCACTCAAGCGACCTTTGACCTGCAGCAGTTGTTTTCGTGTTTGCCGATGACGCTAACTTGTGGAGTACGTATAAAGTTTGACCTATCCGGTGTTTCTGTCATGTTTGCTCGACGACGGAACTTTACGGAAGAGGTTGAATCAACTGGCCGCGATTTTTCTGAGGTCATCGTGAAGTTACCACATTAACCCGCAAGCAGGTTGAATCGATCCGCCGGTAATTTTGACCCATCCACGTGTTGCATCGAGGTTACGCCGACGCAACTCGATGGAAGGGGCCGCAAGTCCACCGCGACCTTCACCTATCCTCAGTTGTTTGTCAGCACTCACGACGTTAACTGGGGAAGAGGTGAAGTCCACGCGACCTTTGACCTATCATAAGTTGTTTGTCGAAGTTGAAGTCTTGCTCACGACGCAACCCAGAAGAGGTCGCAGTCCACCAAGTGACCTTTTGACCTATCCTAAAGTTGTTTGTCGATTGCTCAATATTTGCTAACCTCGTATGGAAGAGGGCTCGATTAAAACATCCGCTTTTATTATAAACAAAGTTGCTTTAACCTCGCCTTTTCATTAGTATTATCGATTGCTTCTAACCGATAATCAATTATATATCCGTAATATCGATTTGGATAATCTTTGAGATTAAGATTTGCCCCAATCAAGGAACAAGTTTGATGAATATTCATTCTTCATGGCCCTTAAAAGCTTGAAATGCTACATCTCGATGGTGGTTTTGATCTTGTTGGGAACTTGATCGCCATACAAGATGATATAATGAGAATTCCCACGACGGCCAAACCGGCGCAAAACCAATTCGGTAGAGTAAAGTTTTCACCTTAAATTGAAAACCAAAGACACAATAAGTATTTAAAGAGTGAACAAGAAAATTCCTGCAATTTACGTGAAAAACCTCAAAAAGAGGAAAACCACGGCCAAATTTCAGAAAAAAAATCTTCCACTATGTATCCGTTTGAGTACAAATCTTAACGATAACGGATGGATTGCATATGAGAATGAACAACAACCATGTGACAACGATCGTTGTAAATACCGCTAAGAAGAAGATGATGGTGAATCTGAGCAATCACCGAAATGCAATGAAAACGCGGAACAATCATCTAGAAGTCATCATGATAGACCGGCGAGAATGACGACGAAGGATCAACGGCATACGGCGGCCGTGGTTGACGACGCCGAGTGGCGACGATTGTGGAGATCTTTAGCCTCTCTCCTCCTCATATGATGAGGAATGGGGGATATTTATAGATGGAGGTATGCGTCAGAATAAATAAAAAAACCCGTAGTACTCCACTTCATCTGACGCTCAAAATGATCCCCTTGATCATATGATGTATTTTGTGTATTTAAATGCTCAAATGATTTTAGAATTATGATATCTTGGGCTTGTTAGATTCGGCTCGTCAAGACGCTCGATTTGACTATAAACACTCCATGTTTAAGAGTCGATTGATAATAAACGCTTGATCTCGATTAGTCTTGATTCACGATCAGATTTCTTTCTACGTTAAGATTTGTGCTTCTACTAGAGGAATTTTCAGGGTCATATCAATTTTTATTTCTCCTCTTATTTTATACTCCATATATATTAATAGTAGATCAAACCACATAAATCAAACCACCCAATGAATATAGTCCATTCTTAATCAAACCACATAAATCACAATATTCTTGTCTCTATCATTATCTCATTATCCTCCATCATATTTGAGCGGCACTAATTTCATTTATCCTAAGTTAATCATTTTTCTATCATAGAGTAGTTTCTACTCCAACATGTTATATATATATATATATATATATAGATATATATATGTATGTATGTATAATCAATGCAAAAATAATGCACATATACCTCTTCTCACAGGTCCTCTCATATAATATCAATGAAAATATTTCAAGAATAGAGCAGTAACCAGAGTTAAGAAGCAACCTTATTCTTCCAACAGCTCTTCTAGTATCAGGTAATGGCAAGCTATAGAGTACCTTGCAGTTCTCATCCTAGTTGGGCAGTTTCTTTGATTAGCCATTTTCTTCAGATGAAATGAATCTGCTACACCACCTTTGCCATTCAAATGAAAATAAATAAATAAAATAAAATAAAATAAACAATCTAGGTGTTAGATAACATTTAATTGGTAAATTAAAATCACTGAACTTAAACTTCATCACATAAATTAGTACGATGCCAAATTTCATGAAAATTTTAAGATGATTTGATAAGTATGAAACATAAGGATTAGATTATAACAATTGGAAGATTTACTTAACTTCCATTAGGCATACAAATGGAAATTCTAATTTTGATTGTGCCAAGCATAAGGCATGAGGAATCTGAAACAAATTTCAGAAAACCAGAAATTTGCAGCACTAACAGTCAAAAAGAGAACGCAGGGTACAGATGATTTCGAGCTTAGAGAGAAACACATGCATCAAAACTTTAAGTTTAGAATGAAAATTAGAACAAAGCTACTCTAAATCTTTCTTGTTTGAAACCTACAGAGTTTTAGCGTTGGGAATGGAAGAACATTGAGTAATGTATAGCATACCTTCAATGGTGAATATGGACTGTATCCATATCTTATATATGAACAACAAGCTTGTGTTATCTCGCTTATGTGTGTCAGAAAGTAGAAGCTTGCAGGAGCCACCAGGTTGCAACTTTGAACTTTGCAGAAAAAAATTGCAAACAAAATCAGATAAGCACCTTTCAAATATATAAAGAAGCAAATTTAGAATGTATCCAACGACTATATTTACATTGTCTTAACAGCTACCCTCTAGTCTTTGCTTTCCACGATAAGTCTGTACGATGGGATTTAATAAAGATATAGACAAGATTCGAATCCATGAGACCTTGATAATAACTTCAAGTAACACACCAAGCAATGATGTTTAAGAACTCCCATTCTTTGCTGCAACGGCTACAAGGGAAGCTCGCATTATAGCTGCTAGCCTACAATAGCAGGTTCTGTTTGTGTTCCTCATCCAAAATCTACTACGTCAACTTTAAGATAATTCAGTAAGACAACGGGACATGATTAGAGTCATTATTGGCTGGGATTTGAGGGAGTGAAGTATGTGTTTAAGAAGAATAACATGCTTCCTTCAAAGGCGATCAACAAAATCATGATCAAATATGATGAGGGAGAGGGATGCCTAAAAATTAAAAGTTTAATATGTATTGATTGTCGTTTTACCTGGCCTTGATGTTTTTGAAACTTAGCACTAAAATTTTCTTCTTGGAAGAAACTATTATGGTTGCATTAAAAAAATTTGAAGTACTAGGTTAAGTATATTTGGGAACTATCTTATCGACTGAAGTTGTTTTAGAAATGAAAACTGAATCACTATAGATAACCCCAGTTTTCACAAAACAATCTCCTCTCATAATCAGTCAATCTCATGCATTCCCTGCATCTATCTTGCGCAATGTGCAACAATGAACTAGAATCTACCCCTCACAGTGGCCCTCGTAGCTCGCACATACCACACATTTGTCTCATGCGTTACACATTCTCGCCTTGGAAGTAGCCCCTTGTGGGCATCCTCGCAGGTCATGCATTTTTGTATCCCATTGCCAAAGTCAGCTCCCCTTGTGTGGTCTATGTGGGTGATCATATGAGGGCTTCCCATCCCACTTAACCTAAGCACGTGGGCCATTCTACCATGTGGTGGCGGTTGTCATCCTTGTTTCTAATGGCTACTGGCAAGTCGTCTAAGTTGCAAACCTGTGGTCCATTTCACTTACTGTTCACAACTCTCCCCTTTCGGTCGTTGTACATGTTTTCTCGCTCAAGATCCCTACTACTAGTGTCATCATCTCTTTGAGCAACACAAGTCAACTCTCTCTTTATCTTCTCGATCCCAGTTCCTTCTCAGTCATCTCTTTATATGACGCTTTAGAGGACTTTAATTGTAACTTCTATTTTTTGATATCATTTTACGATACAAAATCATGTAACAAATAATACAAGTCATATTCTTATTAGCATGAGATCATTTGAGAATGGTCATAAGAGTATGTTTAATAAGATATTAGGTTCTTTATAAATTTAGGTTAATCTAAAATTTATTGCCCTCAATAAATTATTGTGAAAGGTGGTTGGATTTATTTTAAGTTTTAGGTGATAGAACATCACGTGAATAATTTTATATATAATTTTCTTGAACTTTTTATATTTTGTCAGAGTTTAAGTTCATGATGATTTGCATTAGTAATTAGAATATTTTGATGATAATATCTCCTTCAATCAGTGACGGAGCAAAAAATTTTTTTTAGGGGGGGGCTTCATTTCGTATTTTAAAAAATGTCTTCATTCTTATTCATGCAAACTTCATGCCAGCATTGACAGTTTTAAATTTTTTTTTAATTAGAATATATTTATAATAAAAAGATAACATATATATGAATAAAAAACTCATAATTAATGAAGTATACTATTCATATTTTAAATGCGTTTAATAATTACATCATTATCGATTTCATTCAATGTATTATTCTCAATATAAGTAATTAAAAGATCATTCATAAGTAAAAATTATATGTTATTGTCATCCTAATTATAATAATAATAATATGTATCTAATATCCTATTTACTATTATTATTTATTATATAAATAACTTTAAATAAAATAAAATAAAATATTTTTAATTGTTTATTATGAATAGAAAAATATAAATGCCAAATAATAAATATATAAATAAAGTTTTAATATTTTAATAATCTTAATAAATAAATTAGAAAATTTAGAAAGGGGAAAATATAAAATTCGTTATGGATGAAAGTAAAATTAAAAAGAATACTAAAATATTTGAAAATCTTAGGGGGCACATATGCCCCCTTAGCCAACTCTTAAATCTGCTTATGTCTCCGATTGAGATTTTTATTCAACACAGTCATCATTAAGATGAGAATTGTTTATATCATCAAAGTTTGTTATTTAAAAAAAAATTGATTTTAGAGGTAAACTCCTCTGGTTGTAATATTGAATGAACATACCCATCATTGGGGTATGATGACTTGTATGATGACTTGTTTGTTTCAATCGTTTGAACCTTGTCGACTCTACGTGTTTATAGAGGATAAGGCCTGAGGCTTTGCATATGATCTGAATCTATCTTCAGAAATCCATTGTACCATAGAACTTGTCAATTGCACGTCAAATATAAAGGATTGAGCTGATGAATTTAAATCTTGTAATTGCATCTCGTAAGTGTTATGTTGAGGGTTTATATTCTAGAGGTGAATTTTTTTTGTTAATAGCATTGAAGGTCGTATGCAAATGTGAAACAAAAAAAGGATGAGATCTACAAATTGGAAATGCGATAATATCATATTATTTTTCTCCTTCTTATGGAAGTAATTAATAAAGAATTTAGGAGCATGTGGACCTTAGGGGCGGAACCAGCCTCTACTTTCAACTGGGTCAAATTTACATGTTAGGTTAACAAAAATAATTTTTAGAGGGAGCAAATAACTAAATTATAAAATTTAATACTAGCAAATGACTAATTTGACTACAGCCCTTGCATGTGGTTGTTTTTCCTCAAGTGGGGAACTATGATTGATCCATGTATGGATAGCAGCTGGAAATCTGAAATTTTGGGACCTAATTTGTTGCATGTTTGTTACCCGCCTTAACAGGAATTAATTCTTAATTGATAGTAGCGGTATTCTTTCCTTCTTGGTTGTTGTCCACCCTTTTACCTTACTAAAAAATTAGTTGCTGATTTCTACGAGCCATAACTCCAATTCTGAACAGAATTGATGCCCGCCGCCTTATTTTAGCTCAGAATGCCACATAAACTTCAGGAGTCTTGTTTGTGCATCTAATATTGCATTAAATTTATGATATATGCTCAAAACTGAGAGAATTGTTTTAGTGTGAGGAACTCTTGACCAAAGCACTTGATCAATCTAAATTGGAGAGAACTGAACCTCCATATATAAATCAACTAAAATTTTGATTTTGATTATGGACAACTTCCTATTGAGGGTTTGTATCTTTAACCTGATTGAAAAATTCCAACCCATGGCTGCTTGGTAATAACATGCCAAAATGTCAAGTGTCATCCAAGCTCAAAATGTGTACTCCGAATACTTTCCGAAGTGTGGTTTGGAAGTTACAAAGAGAATGATAAAATGGAAGAATTACTTAACAATATATGATTGCAACAATCTTCTGAGAAGATTAATGAATATTTGTAGATTGGGAGAAAATGTCTTAATTAAACACATATAAGAGGGAGCATGTATAAACCTTTACTCTGTTTCATATTGCTAAACCATGATAACATCATGAGTCAACATAAAGCTTACTTTGCATGTGATATGGCATTTAGACATGAAGCCAATGCATGAACCACAGCTGCTTCCCTATCTCTTGGGCCATATTTATCCTGATATTTTCTGCAAGTAAATTGCACAAATTAATCATGTGTCCTTTAAGCGTTATTAATTTTTAGCAAAAAAATCAATACCATGATTTGTAACAGAAGCATGAGCTTTTTGAAATCTGTTGGATTTTTTTTTGTGGGATCAAAAATAAAAAATGTTGCTAATGAGGAATATGGGCTGTGAGACATATGACAGTTAAGGATCTAATGTCAAGTCTATTTGATCGTAACTCAAGGTTGAATCACAAAGCTCACTAAATTAAGTCATGCTGATTGAAGGCTCGACCCAAGCATAGACCCAAGCTATGCTTAACGTCTCGATACCTATTCCAGCTAAATTCAACCAAAACAAATCAAATTCCAAAGTCAATTTATTATCCCTATAGAATCATATATCAAACAAACATGCTTACATAAATGCATTATTACATGCAAATATACACTCAAAAGCATACAGATGGATCATTCCTATATAGACTAAATAATTTGATCTAAGTATGAGGTAGTTCAATTTGATAACAACTGGGCCACTGTGATCCAAAATCCTAGCTGGCCTAGCTCATATTAGCTCATTTATTTTGATCCAAGCCAAAAATCAATCGAGTTCAAGCTATTTTTCCACTCTTCATTTTTTGAGAATGTATGCCCCTCGTGGTGCCATAAGAATAGTCCGTATCAATACACGGATTTTGTATTTGAACAAGGGCAAAATGTTTCACCTTAGAACAAGTACTGGAGAGAGACTTCAATGTTTGTATCAGAACATAATTCACCTCAGTCATTTGAACATTTGCAAAGAAAAGTTTAAAAAGCATCCAAAAGAACAGAATTCACTTACCCCTTGGTGAAGAAATCACCAAAATCATCAACAATGACTGCTGCAGGGAACTCTTCAAGCAGATGAAATGCTGCAAAATATTTCTTAATTTCAACATCATCTTCAACATACCTGTTTATAAGAAGCTGAATTAATCTCTCAAACATTTTCATAAAGAACTTATATTATTTAGCGATGAAAATTAAAATTTTGTTTTCTGACTTCCATTGAATAAAAAACAATAATCATAATCATCATCATTAGCAGGTTCACTGCTACATGGGGTCAAGCTTATAAATCATTTTTTTCACCTTCATTTTTGTTGAGTATTGCATATTTTATCTTCAGTTTTGCAAGTCTTTATCACATCTTCAATCAAATTACCTTTCCATGTTTTCCTTGTTACCAAGAAAGAATACAGAACATTCAGACTTGAGAAAATTTCTATGAAGCTTCGCAATCTTTTCAAATTGGTAAATTGGTTGCTTCCTTCTAAGCCTCGCCACAATCCCAATAAAAACAGCTACTGAGAAATCTACTCTAAGATGCACATTCCAAACCACCAAAGTTTAATTTCCATGGACTATTATCTTGTACTCCAAGCCTCTTCATTACAATCGGATCGCACTTCATTACAAAAATCATCAGTAACACTCATTTAAAAGGCATCTGCTGCAAGTCAGCTCCTTTTGGCTATCTATTAATTTAAAGTTATATCATGTATACATATAAATTACAAAGATGATCACTTGGCAACTATAAATATGCATTCCCAAATTTCAAATCCCACAAATACAAACAACAACAACAACAACAACAAGCCTTAATCCCACAAATGCTGAAAAAAAAAAATACAGAGCATACTTCCAAGAACTATTTGCACCAAAAGAAAATGCGAATTCAATTGCAAGTAAAATATAGCAAGTCTACGATCATTCAGTAATATTAAGCTTTATAAGAAATAAAGTTATCGCTATCATACAAAAATGAACAAATCAGTCTAGGAATGTGTTTCCTATGGTTTTAAAGCCCGTTGGGAGTAGATTCTATGGTATGCACAATCTATCACAAGCTACTAAAATGCATTATCAAATGAAACTCCTGAGCATCCAGAATTATAACATAATTAGTACTGTTACAATGGGCTTTAAAAAATGCATATTCTGTGCGGCCATGGTGGAACCATGAAGAGGCTGAAAATGGCTCCCCATCGTCTTTTCCTGTAATTATATATATGTATAAGCATGAGCTACCCTGCTTCTGTCACTGTAATGAGCAGTGCATGATTTTTCAAAAGTCAGCATGCATAGGAAATATAGGTAAGAAATAAAAAAAACTTCAAAAGTCTTTTCTTTTCTTGAATAAATAGTGACTGCTATGAATCGCCAACTGAATTATATATTTGCATCTTCCTCTTCAATCTACCACTAAAGTAGCAGCCAAGATTCAAAATGAAGTGACAAAGTCAAATTTACAAATTATCCTGATAATATGAACATCATATGACAATACGATAATTAACTGATGAAACAGTCCCCAAGTTTTCTGAACAGCTTACGACAATAAGATGAAAGAAAGTAGTCATATGACAATACGATAATTAACTGATGAAACAGTCCCCAAGTTTTCTGAACAGCTTACGACAATAAGATGAAAGAAAGTAGAAACTTCTCCAAGTTTTATGCATACTCGTACAATATTTAATGTATGAACTCTATTTAGAAATTGTAAGTAGTATCTTACTTCATTTGTATCCTTCCAAGTATTTCTGAAACTGAATCAATGTCCTGAGAAAAATAAAGGCAAAGCCGATTCAAAAAATAGGGCAGAACGAAGAAAGATGCAGTCGAATCAAACGTAAGATAGAAAAAAAGCATCAAAGCTAGTAAATCTCCTGAGGTAGAAGAGGCGGTTTGTGTTCTAATCGTTTTTTATTGCAGATGAACACCACATCCCCGCCACTCTCCGCCGCACAGTTGAAAGCAAATTGGAACAGAAGAGAAGTTTTCCCGCTGTATTTATTCAATAGAAAGTGTATCACTCATTGGTTTCATATGACAAAATCGTACAAATAAGGAATGTTGATTGCAAGAATACCATGCCGGAGGCCCGGAGAGAAGAGACAGCTGCTCAGAGGCCGACCAGGCACAGGCCGAGCTACCGATAAAGAATCTCTCTGGCATACCGGAGATCCAAAAATGTCGCTGGCGAGGTGTTCGACGAAATTCCCCAGCCCGGAAGCCCTTCCGAGTTCCGATTGCAAATTCTGATGATGGATGACGAGTTTTTTTTTTTTTTTCCCTAAGTTTCAGTTTTGATTATTTTAATTGTTTCATCAGTTTCAGAGTTTAATTTCAGTTTTAATTTTAATCGTATTAAATATATATTTATTACGAAAAATAAAGAGAATCATTTCATTAAAGATAAGTATTCAACAATAAAATTATAATAGGGATAATTATTATATATCTCTTTTATATTTTTGCTAAATATAATTAAAAAGATTTACATACATACAATTTATATATTTATACATTTAATTAATTTTTTAATTTTAATATATATAATTCTGCTATAATTTATATGAGAATGTATTTTTTTAATTAACTCATCATTCTAAAATCCAACTTAATTATTTATTATTCTAATTAAAACTAACATTGTAAAAAAAATCATTTCACTCAATTTTAAATTTTAAAAAATTGAAAGAAAATTATGCATTTTTGAAAACCATTAAAAGAAGTCCGATTGATTAAAAAAAATTACAAATCTTTTTTAATATATCAAGTAAAAAAATATCTCATCAGCACATCCTAATTTAAATTTTATTATAATAATTTTTATGATTTAAATTTATTTTAAAATAAATGTAATAATAATATTACATCCATTCTAAATAAAGAATAAATCATCATAATCAAATTTGAGTTGGTAAACTCATATATTTTAATCAAATGATTGCCCCATCTATGTGATAAACCTAAATAATATTGACCTCTTTTATCGTTGGTGGGCCTACCGAACCAGAATTGAATCATCCAAGGCGGGCCTATACAAGTGGAGAAATTAAGTGAGTACATGTAGTGATGATGAATATTTAGGCACGTGGGATGTCATGCGACGTCACCAGATAGATGGTGTTGGGTGGATACCATTGCAAAAAAAATAAAATAATAATAATAATATAGCCTTTGAAAAATATAATGAATGAGATTGAGATATTTGTCCTTGTATCAATAAAAAAATAGTCATATGGATAAACCAATAGATATCATCAAATATATTTATTATTATCAAATGAATTATTAAATAATTAAGGGGCAAAAAATAGAACTTATCTAGAAACTTTTTATTTATTTATTTATAACTATATAGTTTAGTGTCTTATAGTGAATTGAACCAATTGATTTAATAAGAGGGATGTTGAATGACTCCAATAGTGTTTAATAAGAGTGTTTGTATTTGCTTGAAGAAGTAGATGGGAGGGAGAGGTTGAGTGGGAGAGAGGAGAGAAGAGAGGTTGGTTTATTTATTTATTTATTTATTTTTATAAAAGCAATTTGTGTATTTAATAATTAATGTTTTCTTTATTGGGGAAGGATAATATATTATAATTACATGTCATTACACATTTGAGGTACAATCTAGGTGTGTCGCAACTATCTCCTTTGAAATCTTCACCATAATAATGCTCATGACATAACCATGGTTACTTTTAGATACAAATTGTATTTACTTTCATAATTTTTGTTGCCTTCAAGATTTATACCACAACTATGCGTGTACATGTAATAATGATCATCATGTAAAAGTTTGTGTTGCGACCTCTTTACATTGAATTTGTGTCCTCTATACTTGCATCATAACCCGAGTTGCACCACAGATTTCTTCTTCTTAATTGTTGAGTAGCATTATTTGCATTGTAGCAATCCTGTGAGTTCCGAGAATTCGCCAACGACCTCTCAATAATGAGAGCTTAGAATGAAATCAAATTAAATATTCAAAAGCGAGATGAAGCGATAGATAAACACTACTTCGAGATTTCTCATTTGTGATCTTTAGATATGGTTCTAAGTTTCCTCAGAAACACCTTTAATTAATTACCACTCTCAATCGAGAAGCACTTTCGATTAAAATCGTTAGGTTCTTGAATCGTTCGTATAGTTGCGGCGTGTAGAAATTTAAGTTTATGAAATTTATCATTGTTTAACTTAAAGCAGATGATTGGGATACCCTTTGTATTATAATCTTACAAATTATATATTTTTTTAATATTTAAATAATTTATACTTTTAAATTTGAATGTTTAAAAATAAATGGAAAACTCTTAGAATAGCATAAATAACCAAATACTTAAACATAACAGTTAATGGAAATTGTGCATCTCAAAGCAATTTAAAGGAATTTAATCAACTATAAATTATGATTTAAAAAAATTAGCAAAAAATAAATTCTCTTATTGACATAAGTTCATAATCAAAATAAATATCTTATTATGATAATTCAAATGATAATACAAAAATAAATAAATCCAAACATTATTGGGCCATGAACTAATTGAATTAAGCTAAATTGGCCATGATCAACTCATTTGATAGAGTTACCTCCCTTCCCTTCCCCACATGCAAGTAAGTGATTTGCAGCACATTCCCCATGGGAAACAACCACCATTTCACCACTAATTTCCTAAGATATCATCCCCTCACATACTCTCTCTCTATAAGTTTTTCTTAAATTCTTCTAATGTCACCTGGCTCATCGCCATCTGGCTCTCTTTTTGTATATACTGGTTAGTTCAAGAAGAAAATTCGAGTTTCTTCCCAGCTGAGCTGAAAACTGTTTTTTTTATAATAAAATCAGTGATCTTCTCTGTGTATAAGGTCAGTGAGCTTCTTCTTTTTATTTATATCATACGATGATTAATTATTCAGCAAACTTTATGAGATCTTCTCGTCTTCTTCATAGTCTAAGACTTAAAAAATGTATTTATTTTTTTTCTTATTTTGCTTTCTGAAACGCCTTATTGATGGAGTTTATTTGATGGCTGCGATTATTTACGAAGTCCGAGAGTCTGTTCGATGGATTTAGTAAAGCTTGAGTAGTTAGATTGACTGTAAATCTGTTAAATCTGCTACTCGCCGGATTTAATAATTCTGAAATGAAAAAAAAAAAAAAAAGAGATTTTTAAGAAGAAGATAAAATTTTTATGGCTTAGGAAACTGTTTTTGATAAGATTTAGTGTAAAATCTGGGTGTTCGAGGAAGCAAAAAACCTAGCTTTTCGTTGATTTCAGTGGCGGCTTGAAAGGTCTTTCAGCTTCTGATGATGGATGGATTGCATGATTCATGGTTTGAGTTTTAGAACTTTGTTTGTATAAGGAACAGAAGGTACTATTTAATTTGGACGATGGGGATCCTGTATATTGTTTTCAGGGAGAGCCAAAAAATTTATGTGGCGCACCTCACTCTAGCAGTTCAAAAAATCATTGAAGAGATAAACTGTTTTTGATTTATTGTGTCAAGAATAAATATATATTATTCTCACTGATTTGTTTTTTAATAAAGGTATGTACAAAAAGAAAAATAATTATTTAAAACATCTAAAAATTATTTAACGATGATAACTGTTTTTAAAAAATATTTAAAATATCAAATAATAATTTTGAGTATTTTTAAAAATAATATTGATATGAAGAAAATTCTAGTGAGCAAGCGTTAAAAGCAAACGATTGAAGTTGAAATGGTGAAATCAAAACTTAAAATATCATTTGGAAACTTTGGATATCGGTTAAACCCTAAAGGTCTCAGTGTTTATAGTCAATCGGCGTGTCGTGGCCGGATCTAACAAGCCCAATATCTCAAAATTACTACTTCATTTGAGCATTCAAATATTTAAAATACATCAAATGATCAAAGAGATCATTTTGAGCCGTCGATGAAGTGGGTGTACGAGTTTTGCGTGTATTCTGAGGCGTTACTCTTTAATCTATAAATAGCTCCTCATTATATATGGCGGCGAGCAGAGAGGAGAGCGCAGCGAAGATCCTCCAAGCCATCGTGCCACCACCGGCGGTCGTCAACCACGCCAGCCGGTCGCATCATCCTTCGCCTTATCATCTCATGCCGTCCTCGATGTTCTCGTTGTTCTCCATCATTCTACCTGCGTTACCACGCGAGCGATTACATCGTTGTTCCTTTATCATATACAATTTTGTAATCCCGTTATCGGGAAGATTTTGTACTCTGAAACAGATATATAGTGGAAACTTTTTTAATGCAGCAGTGGTTTTCCCTTTTCGAGGTTTTCACGTGAAAATTTCGATTTTTTTTTAAATACCATTGTGTGATGGATTTCACAAGGTTAAAGTAAACTTTTACTCTAATGGCGGTTTTAAGACGCATGAGTTTGGCCCGTCAGGAAAAGAACCCATCAATCATAATTTTTGTGAACAACGCGTATGACCAATAGAGCAATATCCGTCATGGAGCCTCCTCTCCAACTCGTCACTCTCAAAATCAATCCTTGAACCAAGGGCGTAAGCTTCGCCTCATTCTCCCCAATAGGCGACTGACGGTGAAGGCGCGACAGAGATCTCTTTAAAAGATCGGGTCCGCCGAATGGAAGAGTCTCAAAATGAGATGATCCGACTTTTGAGAGGAACACAACGGCCATAACCACGACAAACACACCTCCCCCAAGATCGATCGTTAGCCGCGGGAGGTCAAAATGTCGATCTCCTTAATAATGAAATTCCTCGCTTCAGTGATGTGATCTTTTGATCTTCTAGTTACTCATCCATCACGTCGACTCATAATCCACCTTATTATGGTAGCTTGACACATTCTCGTCGCTTGGCCTTGTCATGTTATACGTCGGTGATGCTTAATGCAGGCAATTTCACCTTCAAGACATAAATCATCTTCCCCGGCTATGAAGAATTCTCACCTTTAAGCTATTCTTCAACATCCTATTCCGTGGGTTTCAAGCTTCGAGCATTGATTCCATGATGGGACGGCCCACATGAATACATCGACCATTACTGGGCATGCATATCCAACGAGCTCGACACACCTTTTTTCGTCTTTCCGTTACCCTCGAGGGCAAGCTTCACTTGGTTTTACTCCCTCCCAAGGGGATTCATTTCGCACAGAACTCGCTAAGATTTTTGTGGAGCAGTTCATTGCAATGGAGGATCATTAAAGATTCCTCCCATCTCTCCGACATTCGTCGAATGAGGGTGAATCACTTACTTAGTTCTCCTTAGAAGCTTGAAATACACAGAGTAGACCAACTATCAAGAGGAGTTTTCCTTGAGGACTCCGTCAGGGCCTTTTACTGTCCTTATCACGAGACACGGTCATTTCGTATCGACTTGGTTCATCGTGTGGAAGCACAAATCTGCATATGAGGCTAATGCGCCATCACAAATAATTTGAGCAATCTAGAAAACGTAAAAGCAGGGAATGCGGGGACAGTCTATCAAAAGAAGGCGGTGTGATCTCCTCTACCCTATATCAACGGCGTGAACCACTAAAAGGAATACGCCGTGAACACATCTCGTGTTAACCTCCAATAGTTCGAGATGAAGAAAATATCAAGTGGACGCATCCACTGAAACCAAATTCAGGAAATCAAGAGCAATATTGTGACTTCCATCGAAGTTGTGGACATACTACTGAGGTATGCAAACAACTCAAAGAAGAAATTGAGAATAACATTCAGCAAGGATATCTACGTCGATTTGTGAAGAATCAATCGTCAAACAAACATACCTCCAAGCGCAACCAGACAATCATCACAAAAATAACAAAATAATCATCAACATGGAGAAATTGAAACAATCGGGGATATCTTATTTAATCAAGTTCTCATTACCATCTCTCGAAGTTAAAGAAGTCTTGTACTGATCATTCCATCACTTTTAATAACTTAGACTTAGAAGGAGTATATGTTCCTCATCAAGATCCATTTGTTATCAGCGCAGGGATCGGTGACCCATGCTATAATGTTAAAAGAATTTTGATTGACAATGGGAGTTCTGTTGATGTTTTATTTTACTCCACATTTCTTAACATGTGTTGGGGAAAAGCTCCAACCCGCGGGACCATTATGGGTTTGATAATCGCCCTGTGCGAGTAGAGGGACAATCACCCTTCCTGTCCTTTGGTGAATTTCTCGACAAGTGGCTCATTTAATCCAATTCATGGTGGTCAAGTCAGATTCAGCATATAATACTATCTTTGGAAGGCCTCTTCAATCAATTTTCGGTGCAGTCACTTCAGTATCTCATCTTAAGATGAAATTTTCAACCTCGTTGGAGTTGGTGTCTATAGAAATCAACAGATATTACAATCATGTTATCTCAGACAAGCTCAACCATGCCCTTCTGTGACCTTCAGCATCAAATATTTAATTTTCGAGATGAAGAAGTACCCCAGAAAGCTTCGCCTATAGAAGACTTGCTCTCTGTTGCATTATCGATGACCAACAACCAAAGTGAGATCTTTGCTCTCAAGCGATCAAAGAAAAAATTACAGACTTCTTTGCGAGAAATCAAGACATCTTTGCTTGGAGTCGACAAATATGCCGGCACAATGTAATCATGCACTCCCTCGATTGATCCAACATTCAAACCAATCATTCAAAAGAAACGGAGTTTTGCACCTGATCGTCTCCAGGCTATTGAACAAGAAATTAACAAGCTCATAGAAGCAGGATTCATACGAGAGGGACATTACCCTACATGGCTAGTAAATATTATCATGGTTAAAAAAACAAATAAAACATGGAGAATGTGTATTGATTACACTGACTTTAACAAGGCTTGCCCGAAAGATAGTTTTCCTCTTCCTTGAATTGATCAATTGGTTGATGCTACGTCTGGACATCAAATGCTCAATTTTTTGGATGCTTACTCTGGTTACAACCAAATAAAAATGAACCAAACGGATGAAGAAGCTACAACAGTTCAAACATATAAAGGTTTATATTATTACCAAGTTATGTCATTTGGATTAAAAAATGCTAGTGCTGCATATCAACACCTTATGAATAAGTTTTAAAGACTATTAGGCGCTGATGGAGGTATATGTGGATGACATGTTAGTGAAAAAACTTGGAAGAATCACATATTTACTTATAAATATGCTTTAATCTTCTTCGACGTTACAACATTTGACTTAACCCAACCAAGTGTGCTTTTGGGGTTACGTCAGGAAAATTCTTGGATTCATGGTAACCCATCGTGAGATAAAGGCCAACCCCGAAAAAATCAAAGCTCTCAAAGATATGACTCCTCCGAAGAATATCAAAAAAGTTTAACGTTTGAATGGATGAATTGTTATCCTCTAGCCGTTCAGGGATAAATACTGTCATTCTTTAAAATATTAAAGGGAGCTAAAAATAATAATTTTCAAAGGGCCGATGAATCGGTCTACTTTTGAGCAGCTAAGGGAGTATTTAGCATCTTCACCCCTACTATTCAAGCCTATTCAAGGAGAGATGTTATATTTATATCTCACAATCTCTTTCAACATGATAAGCTCAGTTTTAGTGCGAGAAGAAAATGAGATACAACGACCAATTTATTATGTCAGCAAAATTCTCTCTGATATAGAAAGTCGTTATCCACTTGCAGATAAGGTGGCTCTGGCTTTAGTTTTCTCAGTGCGAAAATTGCGTCCATACTTCCAAGCTCAGACTATCAGCGTTTACACTCATTTATCATTAAGGGTCATCCTACATAAACCAAAAGCATCTAGGAGGTTAATCAAGTGGTATGTAGAATTGGGAGAGTTTGATAGAAATTTTCTACCTCGCCCTGCTATAAAATCTCAAGTACTTACAGACTTTATAGTGGAATGCACTGCCCCAACTCCAGAGGAGCTATATGCTACATGTCTTTCGTCTCCTCAGTGAACCCTCTATATTGATGGAGCTTGGGAAATCTTGGTCTTGTGCGAACCTTACTTATTTCCCCAAGATAATACCTTAGAGTATGGACTTTGCCAAATTTCAACTAATAATATGGTTGAATATGAGGCTCTCATGGCGGGTTGAGACATTTTAAGCTCAAGACTTAGTGATCCACATTGACTCTCAACTTGTCACCTCCCAAGTTGAGGGAAACTTTAATACTCATAATCCTCAGCTGACAAAATACCTCCACTTGGTGAAGTCTCTTCTTGCCCATTTCAAGAGACATCAAATCATTCACATACTGTGAGAGAAGAATACTGGTGACACTCGCCAAGCTTGCTACATCTACTAGGGATCTATTTAAGAGAAGGCATGTTAAAGAAATACATTTTCCATCCAGGGTCATGGGTAATTCAAGCAATTAATAAGATAAAGAACATTATGGATGGACCCCATTCTCTTTTGAAGGAACCCTTCACGAAGACAACTTTACAACTCATCTCAAGACAAGCTTCAAACTTTACTATTATGAGGTGAACTATACAAACGAGCTTTCTTGGACGTTACCTCAAATGCCTCTCACCTTAGGAGGCACGATTAAGAGAGGTTCACTCAGGGATATGTGGAGAACACCTAGGAGGAAGGACGCCAGCCCTTAAAATTATAAATCAAGGGTTCTATTGGCCTACGATGAAACAAGATGCCCTGGAGTTCACAAAATAATGTGCAAGTTGTCAGTTGCACTCTAACCTCTCTCACATGCCGCATACAGAGCTCTCATCCCTTCAAAGCCTGTGGTCTTTTGCTCAGTGGGGAATTGATATCATGGGACTTTTTCCGATAACATCAGGGCAATAAAAGTTTATTATTTTAGCCGTTGACTACTTCACTAATTAGGTGGAGGCAGAACCACTCGCTAAAATTACGGAGGCAAATGCTAAATAATTTGTTTGAAAAAATATAGTATGTCGATTCAGTCTTCCTACAAAGATCATCACGACAATTTCAATTCTTGGAAAAGTCTTTACGTCCTTTTGCAAAGATCTTCACATTCTCATGCGGTACGTAGCACATCCTCAAACTGGGCGAAGCTACCAAGACTATACTCAAAGTACTAAAACACATCTTGAGAAGGCGGGGCAATGGGTTGATGAGCTTTCTAATGTTCTTCTTTACCGAACTATATCGACACCGGTGAGACACCATATAACTTGTGTTTGACATAGAAGCTATTATACCGATGATATCGGGTTCTAAGTCTAAGAGTTCAATTATTCAATCATGATGGTAATGAAGAAAAACTACCACGGACTACTCCCGACACTTTACATGACACTTGCCGGTTGCTTTCATCACAAAGGGTAGCTCGTCACTTCAACAAAAGAGTAAAATCTCGTCCATATCTATCGGTGATGGCTTGGTCTCAAGTCACAGTGCAAAGGCCCTCTGATAAACTCTCACCTCTTTGGGATGACCCATATGTGGTTATAGTAGTAAAACCGAACATTCAAGCTCAAGGATCAGAGGAAAAACTTTACCTCGAATTTGGAATGAGAATCTCTAAAATATTATCGTAATTCCTCGCATATGCAACTTTTATTTTGTCTCGTTGTCATTTCCTTTTCATGTAGTGACCACTTTGGGATAAAGACTTGTTGTTGTTGTCGTCATTTTCTCTTGAAACTCATATCCATGTTAAAATCATCTTATGATTATGATTGTATCACCGAACTTATCAGAGTAATGAATTTATAGCTTTTTTCTTACAAGCTTGTTTCTTCTTCATTTAATCCTCCCACTTGAGAAATATACAACTCATGTTGTATCTCAATCGGGGCATGATCAATCCGACTTGATCGACCTCTTCTATAGGTAAGAAGTCAAGTAACACTTTGGTGATACTAGATAGTCAAAGGTCTGGTGGACATTGCGATCTTCCATACGGTTAACGTCATAACACTTTGGCGATACAGGATAGGTCAAAAGGTCCTTGGTGGACATCCGACCTCTTCCATATATGTTAACATCATAGTAACACTGACAAACCGGATTGGTCAAAAATATGGTTTCAATTCAACCTCATCGTCATAGGTTAGCTCGTCGAATAATAATTACGGTAGGTAAAAATAAAACAAGAGCGTATCATCTAAATAAAATAAAATAAAATAAAAAATTTTATTGACAGTATTAACATGATGATATAAGAAAGAATCAAGATTCTGATACACACTAATAACAATACATATAAAAAAATGCATCCTCAAGTGATGCTACATCATATCAATTGGTGATATCAACGTCCTCCTCATCACTAGGAGATGCTCCCTTGGACTCACTCTCAACTCCTTCATCTCACGGGCTGAGTCTTGGACACTTGGGAGAGGTAGATCCTCAACACTAGCTCGGTCTTACGATGCTAAGCGATTCCTTTTAGGAACCCTGGATGAAGCCCTCCCTAAACATTGGTGCTCCAAGTCACTTCAACATCAAGAATATGATTACGAGCTTCTGAATATGGTCTTTGATTATCTGATAAGCGAGCTCTTAAGTGTTCCACTTCAAGGAGATTTCATTTGCTTCCGACATTATGCTCCTTCTCGGAAAAGGCGATCATGTAATGCTTTCTTCTCTAGTTCGAGAGCTCCCTTCTCCGCTGCAAATGCCTTGAGTCTTTTCTCTTTATGGCGAGTCTAGGTCCTCACCTCAATCAGCTCATCACGAGTGCGCTCTACCTCCTCACACTGGAGAGAAAGAGAAGTCGACATGTTCGCTAGCTCAGTTCTGCACCCGGTTAGCTGATCCTCCAAAGTCGCCACTTCTTTGGCCTTAGCACTCATCTTTCGCTCATACTCGCCTTGCAGATATTTTACCTTCACAAATTCAGTATTCCACTCGTTTAAAGAGACACCCAAATGAGCCGTCAGCCCTAATGTTTAAGTTACCTATAAAGAAAAAAAAACCATCACAAATATTACACAAAAGAAAAGAAGGCGGAAAAGAAGAAAAGAAAAAAAGAAGAAAGAAGGGAAGATAACGTATCAATTCATCTGCTCGTTGATGCCCAGTACAAATGTGATTTAACACCTCTTCAGGAATGTGCGGCTTCGAGAAACGAACTCCCCTATCATGATTTGAAACAACTAAACTCTCAGAGGTCAACTGGGGGCGAACATCTTCGCAGATATCTAACGTAGTCACTTCAACGCATATCCTCTTTTTCTTTAGGGAAAAAATATTGCCACCACCCTGATTTCGTGACGGGCTTCTTGAAAGAACTCTATGAATATGAGGAGACTTTTCATCACATTTACTTGACGTCTTTAGTGGAAAAGAATGAGATCTCCCTACTTAGATGAAAAGGCCAATCTTGAACATTCTATCTTCAACTATATATTTGCTAATGTGACGTAACTCATGCTTTGTAACATCGTGAACATTAAGAGTTGCAAAGATCTCATTCTCTACAATCAACAATGGATCTGAAAGGTCATTCAATCTTCCCCATCTCTCAGGAAAGCCCACTCATTTTTCACAAAAAAGAATCCAGTAGACCAATTTTTAGAGGGATCCCATGCTGAAAATTCTCCAAATCTTTATAGTCAGATAAAACACGTCCCACGAGTATCACATGTGAATCTACACATTCAACACAAATATTTGATGTTCAAAGTAACATCACGCTCTCTAAAGAAGATAATCAAACCAATGATGACCACTAAAGCTCGAAATAAAAATTGTGACAAAGCTACACCACATATTTTGAAGATCTCAATCAACTCGGGAGCCAAATGTAATCGCAGTCCCACACAAAGTATCATCTCAGAAATAGTAAAGTACCCTGGTGGAGGTGAACAGGCTCGATCAGACTTTTTAGCAACAATGACCACCAACTCATTAGGGAAGCAAAATTTTCGGAACAATATTATTAAACCGATGTGATAGTGGATGATATATCGTCATGCGATCATTATGGGTTTTACGGCCATCACCACGTGAAAATACATGATAAATAAAGAGGAAGAAATGACAAAATCTTGAAATTTTTGTGAAGCGACTTACTATACTTGGTATCCTTTTGACTCTCTCGCTCACGGATAGCTTGAAATAAAATTTTTACTGATCGAAAAGATACACATACATATGAGAAAGAGAGAGATAGAGAAGAGAGAGAGAGAAGATACTCCCCTAATGATGCTTTGAAATTACACTCAAACTTTGGTCGTTCAAACGATGGTTCTTAACGCTTCTCATCACGGTTATCAACTCTTGAACCATCCATTGAAGACTCAAGTCAATTTCTACGAAGAAGTAGGAACTCGAGCCTCCAAACTCGATTGTCGACAGGCGGTGCGCCTCTTTGAGGAAAAGCAGGAGCCTCGCCATGAACTGATCTTGATGCCTCAAATCCGGGTTCGGCGAGGGATCAACGCCTCTTTCGAGAAGCGAAACCATGAGCTGCGATAACCAGCGGTCGGTCAGGCAAGGCGGTCGCCTCTTTCGAGGGAAAACCGGAGCCTCACCGTATGAACTACGGGCCTTGATCACCTCTAAACCCGGTCGGTCCGACAAGGGCAACCAACACCTTTTTTGAGGGAAAATCAGAGCCTCTCCTTATGAACTATGGGTCTTGATCGTCTCCAAACCCGGTCGGTCCGACATGGGCAGTTAACGCCTCTTTCGAGGGAAAACCAGAGCCTCTCGTATGAATTACGGGCCTTGATCGCCTCCGAACGACCCTCACTCAAGAAGAAGCGCATTGAAGTGCCTTCTCCCAGCCATAGAGGGGCAAAGGGTAAAATTATCAAAAGCGCGAAACCATCAAAAGCACGTTTGGGCCAGCGGCCACGTCCTTCAGCATGCGCCCGCATAACCGCTCGACGTGGTCAGCGGCATGGCCGTACCATGGCCATTACGCCTGCCGTGGCCGACATGCCGCCCGTGCAGACAGCGTCGCCCGCGTGTCCGTTCATGACGGCGGCAGCTGACCCGCTGGCGCTCGGTGGCGTAGCGTCCGCCCACCAGGCGGCCCTGATCCCGTGAGCCGAATGATTCAGTAACCTGAAATCTCGTCTTGTGCATACACACATACACAACCCTGCATCTGCTTCTATAGTCATAATTTTGTGCTCCCATGAAGATCTGTTCTCTCAAATTATATGGTTAATGGACTCTCAAATTTCATTGAAGAATTTGTTATTTTTAAGTATATGACGTATATATTTTTGGATGATTGAGATAATGTCATCCAAAAATAGAAGATAACCAAAAATTCTACTAGTCGAAAGCGAACCTTGACGTTAAAAGCAAGCGATCCAGTTGAAGCGGTGAAATCACGAACTTAAAATATCATTGGAAAATTTGGGATATCGGTTAAACCCCTAAAAGCTCTTAAACAAGTGTTTATAGTCAAATCGCGTCTCGACAAGCGGATCTAACCAAGATCTCAAAATTCGACTTCATTTGAGCATTCAAATATTTAAAATACATCAAATGATCAAAGGGATCATTTTGAACCATCCAGATGAAGTGGAGTGTACGGGTTTTGCATGTATTCTGAGGCGTCTCCTCCGATATATAAATAGCCCTTCTCATAGGGAGCGAGAGAGGAGAGCCCAAAGCGAAGATCCTCCAAGCACAATCGTCCACCACTCGAAGTGCCGTGCCGCTTATCCTCGCCCGTCATCAACCTCTGCGGTCTTCATCATGACCTTCATCATCGGTGTTGTTTCGTTGTTCATCATTATCTACCAAGAGCATTGTTACTACGAGCGTGACTACATTCGCTTTCTATCTGATTTTGTAATCCGTTATGGAAGATTTTGTAATCTAAAGCATACATAGTGGAAGCTTTCTTGGGCGTAGTTTTCCCTCTTTTTGAGATTTTCACGTGAAAAGTTTTGGAGTTTTCTTGTTCACTCTTTAAATACTTATGTGTGTGCTGGATTTCACAATGAGGTAGGAGTAAACTTTACTCAATCATGTGATTTTTCGCATAACAAATATAATTTTTTTAAAAAAAATAAGAACACACTAAGGGGCTATTTGGGATCACTTTTATTTTTTTTATTTTTTATTATATAATTTTATTTTCTTTTGTTAATATTTTATTTCAAAGTTAAACATACTTGATTGTAATTGTTCTTTTTAAAAATACTCATAACATCTAAAACCTATTTTAAGTATTTTTAAAAATATTACTATTTATTTTTGAAAATAAAAAAATAAAATTATTTAAAAAACACATCAAATAAATATATTTTTAAAAATAGCATAAAAATAAAAATAAAAAAACACAAAATAAAATTGATCCCAAATAGCCCTTAAACAAATATATTTTTAAAAATTACATAAAAACAAAAAAATAGAATACAAATTAAAATTGATCTCAAATAGGTTTTAAAAAATTAGATAAAAACAAAATTAGAAAAAAAAATTTATATTGATCCCAAATAGGTCATAAAATTATGATAATAATAATTTTTATCAACTAATCAGTTTAGACAATTTATATTTGAAAAAAATAGTTGTGGGTAGCTCAAAAAATTTGTTTAATTAATAATACATTGAGGCTATAATTTTTTTTCAAAAAAATCAATCGTAGCTTTTTTGATCGTTATAGGGGAGGATAAAGTTAGAAAATACAGCTTTTTCACTACAGATTCTTCAAAATATAGGTAGAATGTGATGCCTGATATTATAGTGCGGTATGACACCGCCACACCCTAAATTAGATGTCGTTCAAGATTCATATGAATTCATATGAAATATTAAAAACAAAAAAAAAATACTTTAGGGTTATAATAGTTATGAAAATAAATGAAAAAATAATAATATTTTTTATAGTTATTGTGGGATCTTTATAAAAAGCTTGATATGGCTCTCAAAATCTATCAGCAATCTTGGCGTCGAAGCGATATGATTTTGAGTCAAACCGTCGAGATCAAGACTTAAAAATATTTGGAATCTGGGTCAATTAAATCCCAAAACGCTCTCAAATATGATTTATAGTCAAATCGGCGTCACCTGATCTAACCGATCTCATAATTCGACTTCATTTGGGCATCCAAATTCAAAATAAATCAAATGATCGAAGGAATCATCGTCCGATCGGGGTGAGTGGCTTTACATGAATTTAGAATCACGCCTATCTATATAGACCTTCATTCATGAAGAAAGAGGCCGTGAAGAACAAATGAAGTGAAGAAAGAAGGTGCAAAAGAAGAGTCAGAAACAAGGAAGAAGAGGGAATCAAAGAAGAAGGAAGAGTCAAAAAAAGGAAGAGTCAGGAAGGAGGAACAAGGAAGTGAGGAAGAGTCACAAGGAAGAAGGAGGAACCAAGCAAGAAAAGAGGGAGAGCAAGGAAGAAGAGGAAAAGCTAGGAAGCTCTGAAAAGAAGATCCTCATCAACCTCACCATCATCAATCATCTCCCTTCAGTAATTTTAATCTCAACCTCAAATAGAATTATCGTTAATAGCATTTTTCCTCCTCATATCAATTTGTAATCGTTATCGGGAAGACTTTTGTAAACAAAATTAGTGGAAGCTTTTCTTGAAATTTGCGTGGTTTTCCCTCTTTTTGAGGTTTTACGTTAATTAATCCGCTCATTTCTTTAATTACCATGTCTGGACTAATCAATAGGCTAAGTAAACTTTCACTCTGGTTTTCTAGCATGCAACAAAGCTAAATAATATTTTTTATAATTGCCACATTCTAAGCATAATTGATTGTTAAAACTTTCATTTTATGCTTAAAAACATTAAAAATGTTACAAGCAATTGAAAGTGTGTCAACAGTATATAAAATAAAGTTATTAAAATTGCTCAATTGAACTCTATTTTGTTTGCATAAATATAAATTCATTATTGTTAGAGTTTCTCTAATGAGAGATTATTTCTCATTTAAATTATTTATTTATTTATTTTATTTTATTTTTATTTATTTTGAAATAAAATATGTCTGACAGTGATAATTATTTTAAAAATACTCTGAGCATTCAATAGTTATTTTTGAGTATTTTAAAAATTAATATGATTTATTTTTAAAATAAAAATAAAACACATTAAATAAATATATTTTTGAAAATAATATAAAAATAAAATATTGATCCCAAACAATACTGTGAGAACCACCCACTTATTTGTTTACTTTTATGCCTGAAAGACCGTGGGGCCGAGTTCTGATTAAGGCTCTTTGTTTAAGCTTATTTGGTGCTTTGCTTTTGAAAGTGGGTATATTTTTTTTATAAGTGTTTGAATAGTGTTTTAGTAAACTCGTTTTTATAAAACGGAGTTTAATTCATTTTAAAGCAAGGCTACCTCGTTTCTCGATACCGTGTTTAGGAGTTATATTGTGATTGCCCCATTGTCCCACTCTCTCACGATCCTTATCACGCAACTCCTCTCGCTTCTCTTCTCCTTTACCTGCGAGATCGCCAGCAAATGTATCGAGAAAATCGAGAACATTCGGCGGCCGACAAAATCCAGACATTAAGAGATCGCAAATCTATAGGAGCATTCGAGTTCTACGGTTGGTATCAAGGTTCGTTCCTCACTTCAAAATCCCATTTGTTATCAGAATTTTTTGGTTTGTTTTTTGATTTTATTAGAGCTTAGGCCTTTTGCATTTGCATAGTTGGAACAAAGCCAGATTATGTGATCAATATTTTTTTAAAATCTGAATATTTGAGTGCTTGATTGAAGCAAAGCATGGAGGAAACATTTGTGCCTTTAAATAGAACATATACTCTCGACCAACCAAGCTTAAACAACCCAATGGATCTTGTATGCGCGGACTTGGCTATCCCTGTTTCTGCTTGAGGTTGAAGTGGGATTCATGCCGATGCTATAATTGCTCATAACCGCGTCAATCCTTTAAGGTCTTGGCATTGCATCAATCTAACTCACTCAAACCAAATAAAACAAACATTAGATTAAGGACAACTCAACATCCCTCCGAGGATGACCTTATCCACCTCTTTATCAAGGCTTTGCTGTTATTCTCGCTAAAATGTCTTCTAAAGTTGCGAACACTTCCATAATCCTTTCCTACTCCAACTAGCAAATACATTAGCCTTAAATTGTGTCAGTCCTCTATAATTCATGTAGATAGCATCCTTCAGTGGAAGATCCCACTTCACATCCCAAAGCTCTCCCATATTCTTTACTTGAGTTGAGAAATTGCAAATATATTTTTCATTGTTGTTTTAGAGTGTCAAATTCCCATTAATTGGTATATTGCATTTAAAAGCGGAATAAACAGAACAAAGTTGACTCCTTTATGCGGTTTTGACTAGTATGCATAAAACCAGATAAAGCTGAAATGTTAGTCAATGAAATCACTTAATACTCGTGTATTGTAAAAGTAGAACCCTCTTAGATTGTCGCAATTTGCTTGAGAGAAGGTACAAATAAGTTCATATGACATTATATATAGCCATGTTTTCTTACCTGATTACCCAAATCCCATTTATGGATAATTATTTGTGAAGTTGTTATGTTGAATTTTTCTTCTAAAATAGGGTTTGTTTATTAGATGAAATTAAGGAAAGCATGCTTTGTCATTCTTTGGATTTGTATGTGAACCTTGCAAATATGGATATGAGGGTAAAGGAGGAGGTAATATTGATGATGATTGGTGTATAAGGAGGCGATTCTTAAGGAGAAAAAATATCGATGGAGGATGTGGCTTAAGGAGGATAGATCTTAGTGGATAACAACATTGCTAGAACATATTTGTTCTCGCTTGATAATAAACATTTGAATTACATTGAAGGACCTCACTTCTATGACATGGCTTCAATGATGCAATAGTCGGTTTAACGAACTTCATCACAGATCTATTTTGGGTGGGCTTGTTTTATTTATCTCAGCGTATTCTTTTACCTTGAACATTCATGGGTATTTATCATTAACAATGAATGTTTCATATTTTATCACATAAATGATTAATAACTTATGAAATGATTGACTCTTGAATGTTGTTACTCAAACTATGTTATGGTTTAAGTGAAAGAGTTGTTTGAATCCAAATAAAATGTCATCCAAACCATGCTATAAGTTTTTATTATTATGATAAAATGTATCCTAAATATTTTATTGATTAAAAGTAAATCATGAAGCCATTTATAGTTAAGTAGATATGAGGTTAGCTACAAAGAATGAGGGCATAGGATCAATTACAGATCTACACAATGTGATAGTGAATATCATGTTTTGAAGGTTACGTTAGTATAATGTATGCAGACCATGAAATCTAGGGCATGGAGCCAAAGCTTTTAGGTAATCAAGAATTTTACAATGGATAGCTTTGGTCAAATTTAGTTTAGAAATTCAGTTATAAATATCGACATTGGTTTTTTAACATGACATTTCAATGACCGTAAACAATGTTATCATTATGCACTCGATCTTGTGATCACTTGTATGCATTCCAATTGATATATGTTACTAATCTTATAGTTAATGTAATGTCTTGAAATGACTTTTTCATCCACACGAATGTAAAGTCGTTTCATGTAGTAGGATTTTTTTTTTATTATAGACTATTGCGAGGACTAATGTTGTTTTTAACTTTGTTATTTGGCAAACATGATTACTACAATATTGTAGTTCCATTTACAACGAGCTTCATGGTTTTAAGACCACAAGTTTATAATATTGTCATATGAATGATTTTATCTATATTACATGCACACATAAACTTAGATATTTTTTGCTATCATTACATGAATTAATAATCCATGATGAGATCTTGTACTTTCAAGTAATACTGTAAAGCCAAATGTGTTATGCTTCTCATAATTTTTATTGCAGTTAGCAGTAATGTCTGATGAAGAAAATAATGCTTGAAGATGACAATCACAATTACTGAGCGTGGATTGTGGATATTGCAATTTTGTAATATTTTGACAACATCAAGTTGTTTGATCCATGATTATATTATACAGACGAAACCATGCATGACATCGGGGCATACAGGTGATAAATGGGTATTAGAATTATTACATGGTCATCCAATACGATTTTACAATATGTTTAGAATGTCACAAGAAATTTTTTAAGGATTTGTTAAGGTTGAAACATCTTATGGGTTGGAGGTTCACGCATACAACAACTAGAGAAATTCTTGCTATAAGTTTATATATTTTAGCACATACGAGTCAATTAGGAAACATGTGAGCGCTTTCAACACTGAGACGATAAGTCGTTATTTTTCTCGCGGCCTTCATGTTAGTTATGTTAGGAATGGATATAATTATACCAGAACTGATGTTTCTGAAATCCGTCACATATTGAAATGATGTTAGGTATATGCCTTTTTTTAAAAAATTGTATTGGGGCAATTGATGGCACATGTTGATGCCCGCATTCCTGTTGAAGAACAAGTTGCATTTATAGGAAGACATCACACACCGACACAGAATATTATGGTATGTGATTTCAATATGTGTTTCACTTTTGTGGCATCGGGATGGGAGGGCTCTGCATGATGCTCATATTTTATCGTGCCGTCAAAGATCCTAGAAGCAATTTTCCAAACCCACCTGCAGGTACTCTCTTGTTTGCATATTAATGCTTTATGTATTTTTATTTAACACTATCCAGAAATAATATGTTTATCTGTTAAATAGGGAAATATTATTTAGTAGATGCGGTTACCTCTACAAAGGGGTTTCTTAAAACCATATCGAAACAAGATATCACTTACAGATTTTGTTGGACACGTCAATTAGAGCGCATTGAGATTTTCAACGAGCACATTCATCACAAGTGTTATAGTACATTTGGTGTATGGAAAAGAAATGGGAATCCAGATATGCCAAATTATCCTTTCAAAAAACAACATAGTTGTAATGATGGCAATACATAATTTCATTAGAAGACATCATTCACATATTGATCCGAGTTGAGAAATGTGATGATGAATTATTTATTCATCCGAAGCGAGATGAGTACCGGTGTACATTTTAGTGAATGTTCGAGCAATAGTGATGTTGAAGTAGTTGATGGTCCTCGAAGAAATGAACTTGAGATAATATTGCAATTCAATTATGCGCAAATCGGTAAAGCGTGATATTCGATTCATGTATTGGTAATATATGTTTGTATAATGATGAGCTAAGGCCTTTTAAATTGGAATATCTATAGCCG